>CM043697.1:59520000-60255000 GCA_023935145.1 Bretschneidera sinensis | reverse complement strand
TCCAGTTAGAGACTGGTTCGTTAAACTAGAGCATACAAAGTCATAACTTTCCTTCCATAACACCCATACCTTACCATCAACCCCAGCATTACAACAAAAATGTGGGAAACCCAAGAAAAGAGCCAATTTTGTCATCTGTGTAGCCTCCTAAAATGGTTCCAAGACAACAACAACTACAACATAATTCTTTCTTACTAGCTGTTTTAATCGACCCCTATAACGCGTAAAACCTCTGACATTCCATACCAATAAATTTCCGATCATAAATCCAGTTTTGAAGAGTGAGTAGAAACTCGCTAAAACTTCCTCACAATGGTATGCAAATGCTCTTGAACAAACTTAGCAGGATCCTCAGGCTCCAAATCATAGGCCTTCTCTTTAGCAGAGTTACGAATCTGCCCCTCTTCTTCATCCGACACATAATTAACTTTTGGAACAATCCTATAATCACACTCCCACTCCAGTAGTTCCGTCACTGCACCACGCTGACCACTATCAATTTCTGTGCAAATAAAAACTTCGTCAATCACCCTCGCATCATCGCTGGAAACTTGCGTCCCCTGCACCTCCTCCCTTGCCACAGCTGCCGAATTATGAACATGATCAAATGAGAAGCTTGCTGGATTAGGTTCACATTCGATCTCCTCATACTCCTACTCTACCACATAATCATTCACTAACAAAGCCTTGTTCGGTTCAGCTTCAGCCAACCCTGCATTCGGAAAAACATTAGGTTCCTGTACCCGTTCTTCACCAACTTTGCTCTCTACTAATGCCTTATTCGGTTCAGCCTCAACCACCCCTACATTCAGAGAAAAGCTAGGATCATGCCCCAATTCTGCACCAACTTTGCTCTTCCCCTTATCCACCCTGTTGTCTGTCACCACCTCAGTTTCCATAGTAATTTTTTTTGTTTGTCTTACCAAACACGTTTTAGTTTATTCTTCCCTACAACATAATCCCCCTCCTTCCCCTTCAAAGCAGTCCTATAGACCACCGATGTATGCCCTTAACAATGACATTTCGCACAACAAAATCCCTATTTCTCATACCTAGCCACTTGCCAAATTTTCCTATTAGCCGAGACAACAATAGGAAAGCCTTGAACAGGTTCTTCCGCTAGATCAATTTCCACGCAGATTCGGGCACCAGACGCCCTGGTTTTATTCAACATAGTAGTATCCGTACTGAGATAACGACCAAACCTTGTTGCTAAGATTTGTAAACAATCCTTCCGATACCGATGCATCGGCAAACCAAGCAGGAATGTCCATTACAGAGCTAGAGATGATTCTTTCCTCATATCAAAATCTTTTGTCCATCTGAACAGCCGTAAATTGTGACCAGCGATCATCCGTCCTTCACATGCCCATGCATGCACAAAATCACGTTCATTTTTCATGTGCAGAAGGACATGGTGATCATCCATAAAATTAACGACCGAAACTTCTAGAAGACTCCAAGATTTAATGACAGCATTCCTGATCTTATCAATAGATGGCTGTACGCATATAAACTTTAGAATCAAGGCAAACTTAAATTCATCAGCAGCCTTAGCCATTTCTGATTCTGTAAAGACAAAGCCTGGTTCACCATCCACTTCAACCGAGTACCGCATCGGCAAACGGAAAGATGACTCCGCAGAATGCGTCATAGCTTGCGCATAGGATTTTTTCCAGCCTCTTTCGATGATGGCCCTTCCGAGAAAGGAATGAACGAAGGTGTCATGGTCACCACCAGTGTCCAAAACCTCCAAGAACCCTAGGATCCTACCAGAAAAGAAAATTCTATAAAATACGGACTATCCAAAAATGGACCAAAATCGCCCTTACACTTCTTCCTTATTGGTGTTCTTATTTTTAAGAAAATGAAAAATCTCATTGGCCACAAAAATATTTTCTGTGATCAATCTTCTAGGAATAAAAACACTATGAGATTCTGAAATTATGTGAGGCAACACCTTTTTCAAGCAGTTAGCTAGCCTTTTCGAAATTAGTTTATACAATACATTACAAATACTGATTGGCCTAAACTCTGTCACACATTTAGATTCTTTTGTTTTGGGGATCAGGATAATATGGGACTGATTTATAAAAGCAAGCAACCTACCAGTACGTAAAAATTCAAGACAAGCCAATACAACATCCTTACCAACAAGGTGCTTGAATTTCTGGTAAAACAACGTGAGCATTATATCAGGCCCAGGTGATTTCGTAGGATGCATCTGTCTAAGCGCTAACTAAACTTCCTCACCGGTAAACTCGACTAGCAACCCTTTATTTATTTCATTAGTAATAACTAGATCTACCTGAGAAAGAATGCTCTCCATTTCAATAGTATCTGTAGCTGTAAAAAACTAAGAAAAATAATCGATCGTTACAACTGCCATACAATTCGTTGAAGTCAATCATTTACCATATACATCCATAAGCCCCTGTATTTTATTTCTACGTTTTTGTTGGCTAGCCTTTGCTTGAAAAAATGTCGTATTGCAGTCACCCTACCGAAGCCAGATAACCCTTGATCTTTGACACTAGTACATTTCCTCTTAAAGCAGTAACTCATTTATTTCATCCTCAAGCGCCCGTCCCTCCTGAACATCTTGTGAAGTACATTGTCTCACTCGTAATGCTTTTAAACGGTCTTGCATTTGACCCAAATTCAGCCTCTTTTATTTCTTGAAATGGTGCTTGTGCCAATCTTGCAATGAAGCACCACACAACTCCACCATTTCACAAATGCTGGAAAAAGTAAACAGTCTCATAGGATTCAACTAGGCCTCCTTTACTACATTCTCACAACTCGCATCACATAACCATATTGATTCAAACCTAACAATTTGATTTTGAGCTCCACCCAATCTCGCCTCTCTTTCCAGTCTGATATGAAGAGCAAGGTAATCTGAGTTCTCATAGGATTCAACCAGGCCTCCTTTACCACATTCTCACAACCCGCATCACATAACCATATTGATTCAAACCTAACAATTTGATTTTGAGCTCCACCCAATCTCGCCTCTCTTTCCAGTCTGATATGAAGAGCAAGGTAATCTGAGTTCTTTACACTAAGATGTTGGACTAAGCTGTAGGAAACAAATTTGTCCATTTATTTGTTGCAACCACCCTATCCAACCTCTCCTTCACCATCTCACACTCCTTCCAAAGTTTACACCATGTAAAATCTTCGCCCTTGTACCGCATATCACGCAGTTGGCAATCATTCAAAGCATCCCAAAAATATTTTATCTTATATTCTGCATGCCCCCACCATATTGCTTTTCATGTACCCCCATGACCTCATAAAATCCCCCACACATCACCAAGGTAAATGACTTAACCACAAAAAATTATTAATAATTCCCACGATCTCTTTTTATGAGTGACCTCATGATGCCCATAAAAACATGTTAACCTCCACACATCTTTCAGCCTAAGATCCATACAAATGACATCGATATGAACTTGGGAAAAATTCAAAAGCAGAATAACTACAACTTCTTCTCGTAACAGTATCAATCAACCCACTCTCCCCTTGCTCTCAAAAGCTACTCCAATTGCAAACCCCAACTAATACCATAACTGTTCCATCCTTCTCATATTTAGGTGTGTTTCAGTTAAAAACATAACTTTGGGCCCTTTTTACTTCACTAGATTGAGCAGGCTACGAACTGTCCGTGGGTTCCTAAGCCCCTAACAGTTCCAACTTAGGATACTCATTGACTTCAGTAAGCTTGTTGCACAACCTTTATCGATTTATTTTGGTTAGTAGTTATGGGCACCCTCATACTCTTGATCACGTCCCTATACTCATCCCACATCCCTTCTTCTTTTCGGTTATTTTTAGTCAAGGCAAGCCCCTCCTCTATTAGCGTGCCAATGCCATTTTGTCATTGGCGTGGTCCTCTTTTGAGGCGTTTCCATTGTATGCCCCCACCACTGCTCCCACCGTTTGCCCTTTTACACAACCCCTAACTCTCTACTATAAGCATGTCTATTAAGACCCCATCCACCAAATCAACCAGTGCCCCATCATTCGTGGCCATCCCCCAGTGTTAACTATTGTATATTTCCCTACTTATCATTTTATCGGCATTTTCGGCATCTTCCCCATCTCCACTTGACCTGATTTTCTCCATTTTCCCTTCAGACTCGCCTCTTCTTTTAGAGAATAACTATTACTGAAACCACTACATAGCTCGTTGGATCATCTAAAATTGAACCCATTACAGCCTTTACTTTCTTAGCGTTCTTTTTCCTTCTATAGTGCACTCACATTTACACTTGCCCTTCCCACATGGAACTTGTCTAACACGCCCCTATGCAGATGCAACATCATATTATCCTCTCCATGCAATGCCCAATGTCTGAGCCCCTTTCTTTTCGTTCCCCTCTAGTAACTCTCTTTCAACCCCGCTAGCAACCCCCTCTCATCTCATCTCCTAAAACCTCTATTTTCTCTTTTACCGACATAATCTAGCTCAAATCCTGATTTTGCGATGCTATGGTATCCTCCCTCCTGCACCTTCAGCTGTATTAGAAGAGGGGCTCCTCCCTTTCCCTCTCGTGGCCTATCCATTACCTCTCCTAACTACCCACCACATTGAAATTCTACCACTACTCTTTGTTCACCCATTTGTTTGACAACCTCTCATTCTCGCTGATGGTGTCCTATAATACCGCAAACAAAGCAAAATTTGGACAATGGCTATATCCTCCTCACAGCAGCACAAACATGCCTCGCTTCAATGATTGTTGGATGTTTAATAAGACTCAAACCTATAGCGACTTACCCCATTTTGCCCTATCCTTTGGCACATCCACAATTAATGAGTGTCCTATGGAATTGTCAATCTTTTGCCCTATGATAATCAACATTCCAGATAAAGGCAAGTCATATATCTAGACAGAAAAAGTTGAATATATGATTTTAATTGACGAAGGCTTACATTCACCATCATAGTCCCTCAGTACTAGCAAAGTATCATTGAATAATCATGGCACCATTTCGTAAATGTGTTTCTTATCTTATGGGTTCTTAAACTCAAAAACGAAAAATCTCTGCTAATACCTCTCTGATGAACATCTTATTCCTTGTGTGCCAGACCAAACGCATAGTTCGTTTCAACGCATCCTTGCTACATAGGCCAGAAGTCACAAGCTTTCCAATCAAACAATGTTTTCCTCTTATTCGTTAAGTCTCTTGCACCTTATTACTAATGTCAATCACCATCGTTTCATCTTCCGTCAAGTGTAGTTTATTCCATGGCAGATCCATCGAGGCTTCCAATGGCCATTGTAACAGGATACCCCTTCACCCCAATCAAGAAAACACGATGAAAACCAAGTTTGCCGATGTCTCCAATCGTCAAAAACCCTAACAGGAACGCTAGAATCATTGAAAAACCCTAGGCACTGCCCCTGTGAACCTTATAGGACTAAACCCTAAACCTCCACATGAGGGAGAACTAGTACTAATCAAGTTAGGTAAAGGAAGAAGCCAATAAGTTATCACTACAAGGAAACTTCTTAGCACCGACAAATTTTTCCCGTCAGAAAAAATTCCTTTCCCCTCAGAGATACCTATCACCGAGAGAATTCCCTTGGTTGATACACCCGTTGGTGTTAAGCTCCTCGGTGATACAATTTTCAGCGAGGGCCAAAAAATGCCCTCGGTGATTCCTTATCACCAATGGACAATACTGATAGATAATTCCCTCGGTGATAATGTTTCAAAAAAAACTTTTTTGGTCGTTTTAAAAATAATAATTAAATATTATGGCTATCACCGACGGATGGATCCCTCGTTGATAATAAATAGCACCAAGGGATACGGTACCGATTTTAAAAAAATAAAATAAAAATACACTTAAAGTCGAGGGATGGATCCAACGGTACTAACTATTATCACCGAGGGCTCCATCCCTCGACGATAACAATTAATTTTAAAGTTGTTTTGTTTGACTTTTTTTTACTTTTCCCTATTAAAGCATATTCTAACCTGTTTGAAAAATATTTAAAAAATAAAACTTAATTGAGAATACAAAATTTTTCATAAATTAATAAATAGTATTTAAGAATAGTAGAATTAAAATACATTTAATAATCGAATATACAAAAAATTCTAAATACATATGTCTAAAAATGAAACGATGGGTCAACCAAGTCTGTGTCATCATAGTGGTCCATATACTCAACATCTTCCTCTGCAGCTTGACCTATAATAAATTATAACAAATAACATGGTCAAATATATAAGTAAACCAAAATTGAAACTAGATAAGTTATGAAAGTAAAACCGCTAAGTTATCTACTTTTTTAGTAGGAAATCGCCTAGGTTTGTAATCAGTGATCCGAAATGGATTATGTTTGTTCCCATAAGTTACATTCTACCAAACAGACGTGACAGTAACCCCGCCTCGTTTGTTAGCTAAGTTATATACTCTTTTGACCTTATAACAGTTCAGGTATCTATTTTTTCAGTCTAAAACCTCTCGGGTTTGTAATCGGTGATCTAAAATGAATTCTGTTATTCCCACAAGTTACATTCTACCAAACAGACGTGACAGTAACCCTACCTTATCCGTTAGCGAAGTTATCTACTCTTTTGACCTTAAAACAACTAAATTATCTACTTTTTCAGTCTGAAACCTCTTGGGTTTGTAACCGATGATCCAAAATAGATTTCATTTGTTTCAACAAGTTACATTCTACCAAATAGATGTGACGGTAACTCCACCTCGTCCGTTAGCTAAGTTATCTACTTTTTTGACCTTAAAACCGTTAATTTATCTACTTTTTTAGCTTGAAACCTCTCAGGTCTATAACTGGTGATCCGAAATGGATTTCGTTTGTTCCCACAAGTTACATTCTACCAAACGGACGTGACAATAACCCGCATTGTCTATTAGCTAAGTTATCTACTATTTTCACCTTAAAACCACTAAGTTGTTTACTTTTTTCGTTCTCTCGAGTTTGTAACCAGTGATCCGAAATGGATTTCGTTTATTCCCATAAGTTACATTCTACCAAATGGACGTGATGGTAACCCTACCTCCTCTGTTAGCTAAGTTATCTACTCTTTTGACCTTAAAACCGATAAGTTATCTATTTTTTCAGTCCGAAAACTCTCGGGTTTGTAACCGGTGATGTGAAATGAATTCTATTTATTCGCACAAGTTACATTATACCAAACAAATGTGACAGTATCCTCGCCTTGTCCATCAGCTAAGTTGACCTTAAACCGCTAAGTTATATATTTCTTTAGTCTAAAATCTCTCGAGTTTATAAACAGTGATCCGAAATGGATTTCGTTTGTTCCCAGAAGTTATATTCTATCAAATGGACGTGATGGTAACCCTGCCTCATCCATTAGCTAAGTTATCTACTCTTTTGACCTTAAGACCGTTAAGTTATCTACTTTTTTCAGTCCAAACCTCTCGGGTTTGTAACCAGTGATCCGAAATGGATTATGTTTGTTCCCAGAAGTTATATTCTACGAAACAGACGTGATAGTAACCCCATCTTGTCCATTAGCTAAGTTATATACTATTTTGAACTTAAAACTACTAAATAATCTACTTTTTCAGTCTGAAACCTCTCTGGTTTGTAACTAGTGATCCGAAATTGATCATGTTTTTTTCCACAAGTTACATTCTACCAAACAGACGTGACAGTAACCCTGTCTCGTCCTTTAGCAAAGTTATATACTCTTTTGACCTTAAAACTGTTAAGTTATCTACTTTTTCAGTTTGAAACCTCTCGAGTTTATATCTAGTAATCCAAAATGGATTCCGTTTGTTCCTACAAGTTATATTTTACCAAACAGACATGACAGTAACCACGCCTCGTCCGTTAGCTAAGTTATCTACTATTTTAATCTTAAAACCACTAAGTTATCTAAACATTTGGTAACTAATAATTCTGTCACTATAGATCATGTATATACTGACGGATATAAAAATCCGTAAGTATAGATTAATATAACATAGTAAATATGTTTAATAATTAAAAAATAAGAATATAATTAAATATTTATATAATTAAATATTTAAAAACAATATAATTAATTAATTAGATAATATAATATAGTTAAGTGTTTTAATATTATTGTAATACATACATAATATATAAATAATAATTCTAATATAATTAAATACTATAACATAATAACAAATTTATATAAGATAATGAAATAATGTAATTAAATATTAATAAATATAATATATAATATATACTTCGTAGTAAATTATAATAATAATTAATAAAATAAAAATGTAATTAAATATTTTAAATATTTGAAACTGATATAATTAACTAATATATAGTTAAGTATTACAATATTATTATAGTACATATATAATATATAAATAATACTTATAAATACATGAAAAATTAGTTTTAAATATAAAAAAATAATATTAAAGAGCTCACGTAACTACAAAACAAATTAATATAATTAAATTATGTAACAAAATATTAGTACAAATAATATATAGTATATAAAATACAATAAATTATACTAATAATTAATAAAATTAAATTGAATTAAATATTTTATAATAGTAAATATTAGAAAATAATATAATTAAATAATATTTATAGATAAATAATACAATATTATTGTAGTACATATATAATATGTAAATAATACATAAAAATACATGAAAATGCCATGAATGTGTTAATTAACGAAACACTCATGTTTTCCATTATAACAAAAAAATGTAATGGGATTCCAACCAAACAATGTAATCGATCCCAACTTCAATTGAAGTTTTAGGGTTAGAGTTTAGGGCTTTAAACTTTAGGGTTTTAGGGTTTAGGCTTTTAAGATTTAAGGTTTTAGAGTTTGAAGGTTTAGGGTTTAGAGTTTAGAGTCATTAGGGTTTCGATTAATTAGGGTCTAAGGTTTGATAGTTCGATGGAATTAATAGTTTGGTATAATGTTTTTTCAATCCAAACTATCACCATTGGATACGTGTCTGTTAATTGATGAACTTAATTTATAATTAAGGCTTAATTACAAAAAAAAAAAAAAAAAACCTTATGTTTACTCATTCTTAAAAAATAAACAGAGTTTTTTTATGGCAAAAAATAATATGGAATATTTCTGTTAGCAAAACCTAGCCATTACAATTTATGGTTTAATTAGCTAGGGTTTATGTTTTAGGATAATTAGAGTTTCTGGTTTATGGTTAATTAGCTAGGGTTTAGGGTTAACTAGCTGGGGTTTAGGGTTTATAGTTTATTGTTTAAGGTGAATAATGTAAACATTAACTAACATATAGATAAGTAATATAATAGTACTATAGTACATACATAATATATAAATAATACTTATAAATACATGAGAAATGAGTTTTACGTATAGAAAAATAATATTAAAGAATTCTTATAACTAAATAACAAATTAATATAGTTAAATAATGTAAAACATATTAGTAAAAATAATATAATATATAAAATATAGTAAATTATACTAATAATTTATAAAATTAAAATTAAAATAAATATTTTATAATAATGAATATTAAAAAATAATATAATTATCTAATATATAGTTAAGTAATACAATGTTGAGTGGTGTTATCATGGAACCGGTTCCATGGTAATTATCATGAAACCAGGAAACTTCACTAGTAATCATGAGAAAATTGAATAGTAATTGTCTAAAAAAAATTTAAAAAAACTTAAATACGAAAGTTACTATTTAATTTTCTCGTGATTACTAATAGACTTTTTCGATTTCGTGGTAACTCTCACATAAGCACTCATCATTCATACAATCTTACAAACCAAAAAATAAGGCGCCAGGTCCTCGCGTTCTTAATTTCTTTTGTTCACTGTCAACTGAAAACTATTTACAAATAATTGTTTGGTATGAACTTAAATATAGAATCCAATTCATTTTCAAATGAACTGAAATTAGAATTCATTTGTAAATGAATTCACACTTCATTTCAAATGAATTGAAACTAAAATTCATTTATAAATGAACTCAAATGAATTTTCATGTTTGGTATGGTTTACTTAAACTGTAAAATTGAAATGAACTCTGTGTTTGGAATCAACTAAGATATCAATTCATTTTCTAAATTTTACTTAAATACCGAACCAGAGCTATTAATAATTTTCTTTTTGTATTCACCATAATATATATTTACAATATAAAATAGGGATTAAAAATCTGATTAGACATATTAATGTGGTAAAATTTGATAGCTCTTGTCATATATAATAATCCATAAACATCAAGAAGTTAGTAAGACCATAATCAATGTTGCATTATGAATCTATTGTGGCATGAAAAACTTCTAGTTTTTACTCTAGATAAACCATTGTTGACCCGTAATTGATTTTAATAATGACTAAACACTACTCTAATTGTACTAACAGTTTTATCTAAGTGTTTAAGTGATAAAAGCATTTGGTATAGAAACAAGATGCAAAAACTCAACTAGATTCAGACACCAAGACAAGACAGATGATCTAGAATAGGCATTAAGGTAATGAAAACAACTATAAATCTCTCATGTCCAAATACTTAGCTTGGCATATGGCTCATTTTACAAAAGATTTTAACAAAACTATTAATACAAATTTTTCCAAGTCAAAAACTGGGTTGAAGGGCAACCTAGTCGACTGGCTCAATATACCAGTCGACTGGGGTATGGGATTGAAGGTCCCCAGTCGACTGCTGTCAAAAACCCAGTCGATTGAAAACTGGGATAGAGAGTTCCCAATCGACTGGTGCTTATGACCCAGTCGAATAGTAATTAAAAAATATAACCGTTTGAAACGCGAAACTTGAGCATTTAATGCCCCAAACCTACCAAATCAGTGTCAAACGGCCATATTTCTTTAAGGCTATATAAACCCATTTAAATGAGCATTTAAAAGGAGAAGAGAACACATTCAATTAATAAGTTTGCTCATTAATTCTCAAAAGTTTTGAAAAATTTATTGTTGAGCCATTCTTCAAGCTAATTCTTGAAAGAGAGATATTGTTCATTTGTAAAAGCACTTATTGTTATCTTTCTACTTCTTTCTTTACAGCAAACTTCATTTATTGTAAAGGGAAAGAGTTGTAATAACTCTTAGAGTGTTTAGGATTAAACACTTTATTGTAACTTCCGTGAGGAAGAGAGTGACTTTCGTGAGGAAGAGATTAGCTTCCCTGAGGAAGGAATTGGTTGTAAGGTTTGTACAACACCCGTGAAGTTGTGCGACTAAAAGTTTTAGTGTATTACTTCAAGGAAGTTCCTTGAACAGAGTGGATGAAGGGTCGGAAGGAATCTGATATTGTCGAACCAATATAAGCTGGGTTTGTACTTTCTCTTCCTTAAACTCTTTACTTTTAAACATATTATTTGTTTGAGTGTTTTGTGCATTTCACTGTTTAATAACTTGCAAGCTTAATTAGCAAAAGTTTTTTAAAACCCAATTCACTCCCCCTCTTGAGTTTGAACCTCGGTTTACAATTGGTATTAGAGCTTCGTACTCAATTTCAAGCTTAAAATCATTGAGTTGATCTTATGGCATCTAATAGCTATGCTGAAGGGCATTCCTATACTAGGCCTCCCTTGTTTAATGGCTCTAACTATAACTATCGGAAAAATAGAATGAAAATCTTTATCGAATGACAAGATTACAATCTATGGAGGGTCATTGAAAAAGGGACCTAGAATTCTTACAAAGGAAATAATCATTGGAGAAATCAATAATACAATACCTAAACTCAAAACAGAGTTTAATGAAGAGGATTGTAGAATGATGTCTCTCAATAGTAGAGCAACTTGTATTTTATATTGTGCTTTAGATATTTCTGAATATAATAAAATTTCTGTTTGTGTTTCGGTTAAGGAGATTTGGGACAAATTGTAAGTTACATATGAAGGAACTAGCGAAGTTAAAAAAATCAAAAATCTATATGCTAGTGTCCAAATATGAAACTTTCAAAATATCTCAAAATGAAACCATTTCTCAAATGCATTCACGTTTTACTACCATTGTTAATGGCTTGAAGCTTCTTGGTAGGAACAATGAGGAATCTGAACTAACAAGGAAAATCATAATGTCTTTGCCATCCACTTGGAAAATAAAGAAGACGGCCATAACGGAGGCTAAAGATCTAGACAAACTAGATGTTGAAACACTCCTCGGATCATTGTTGATATACAAGATGGAGGAAAATCCCATTGTTAATGATGATGAGAAGAAGAAATAGGCAATTGCTCTTAATGCCTCCACAAGCAACAAAAAGAAAGAGGAAGAGAGCAGTGAAGAAGATTGTAAGATGGCTCTAATCACCAAAAGGTTCCTCAAGTTCTTGAAAAAGAGCAAGAAACCTTACACAAGGGATTCCACTCCAAAAAGGGAACCTCTTGTGTAATATGGTTGCAAGAAGCCACAAGAAGCCCGACCACATCAAAGTTGATTGCCCAATAACGAGCAAACCATATAAGAGCTTCAAAAAGAAGGCCATGATTGCAACCATATAGAGTGATGATGAAGAAGAAGATTCTTCAGATAATGAAGTCGGATACGAGGAGATTGCCAACCTATATCTAATGGCAATCGATGAAGAAAATGAGGTATCAAATTCTTCCCCTTCTAGTAATAACATTGTTAGTAGTAGTGAAAAATTAATTGAGGTTACAAATGAAATGCATGAAGAATTGAAGAAATTCAATTCTAGGAATATCACCCTAAAAAAGGAAGTCGCATCTCTTTCTAAAGAGATGAAAGGCTTAAAGAAAGAAAAAGAAAAACTATCTTCCATGCTTTATGATTCTTCACAAGATTTCCTTAAAAATGAAAACGAAAATTTAAAGAAGAAAATAATGGATTAGAATAGCACTATATCTAAACTTCTACTTAGAAGGAAAAGCTAGATGAAGTGCTATATTGCCAAAGATTAAGTGGAGGAAAATATGGGTTGGGTTATTCTCCATTAGGCAAGCAAAAATCAAAATAGACTTTATTCATGAAAGCAACATGTGTGAATGAAGCCTCTCCTTCCAAGTCTACTAGCAATATTAAAAGTACTCTTTCAATATATGCTAGTAGGTCTAAGCATGTGAACTTAAATTCCAATGCATATACTAGAATGAAGCATCTTAGAAATACTCATGCATATATGTATACTCACTCAAGAAATGAAAATGCTAGGAACAATCATTCAAGGAATGCATATAATAGAAATACACATCCTAGGAGTAATAATCATGTGCATCCTAGAGGTAATATGTATACTCATAACTTGCTCACTACACATGAACATCCTAGGAATTACCATAATGTGTATTCTAGATATAATATGTATGCTCACACCATAAGTGCACATCCAAGGAGCCATTATCATACATTTCCTAGAAATGATATGCATGTTCACAACTTTAATCATAGAAACATGTATCCTAGGTATGCTTATCCAAGGAACTATAGACATGCACAATTAAGACATCCTAGAAATTTCAATAACTATTATCCTAGGATTATGCATCATTAACATGTCTATAATTATAGAGCTACTTATAATGTTAAGAAGGTATGGGTCTCTAAAGGAACCGTATTTTCTAGGACTAACCGCAAAGGACCCAAGAAATTTTAGGTACCTAAGAGTGTAATTGTGTATCCTTGTGTGATGTAGATATGTCTCCACACCAAGGAAAAATGTAACTATTGGTACCTTGATAGTGGATGCTCAAAGCACATGACCAGTGATCAAAGCATGTTTAAAAAGCTAACTCTCAAGGATGGCAGACATGTCACTATTGGAGATAACATAAAGATAAAGATCATTGGGCATGGAAAAGTTGGTAACAATTTCTTAACCATTGATCATGTATTATATGTGCAAGGCCTTAAGCCAAATTTGCTTAGTATTAGTCAATTATATGACAAAGGCAACAAAGTAATATTTGAACCCTCTTATTATCTAGTTATAGACATCAAGAGTAACAAAATCAAGTTTATTGGCCATAGACATGAAAATGTCTATATAATTGATTTAAAAACTTTGTATTCAGAAAATGAAAAATAATTTCCCGCATTTAGTGAAAACTCATGGCTATGGCATAAAAGGCTTGGCCATGTGAATATGGATTTACTTAAAATCATTTCAAGAAAATATTTAGTCATTTGACTTCTAAAAATCAAATTCGAAAAAGACAAGGTGTGTGATGCTTGTCAAATGGGAAAACAAACTAGAATTTCTTTTAAATCAAAAAATATAGTCTCAACCACTAGACCATTAGAACTTTTGCATATGGACTTATTTGGTCCAATCAGCACCATTAGTCTAGGTGGCCATCAATATGCTCTTATTTTTGTTGATGACTATTCAAGATATACCTTTGTTATTTTTATTGCTTACAAGGATAAAGCTTACAAAGGATTTGTGAACTTTAGTAAAAAGGCTCAAAATGAAAAAAAACAAGAATTTTCATTTCAATCATTAGAAGCGATCATAGAAAAGAATTTGAAAACCAAAACTTTTCAAAATTTTGTGATGAAAATGGAATTGATCACAACTTTTCAGCACTAGAACTTCTCAACAAAATGGAGTTGTTGAGAGGAAAATTAAAGTTCTAGAAGAATTTGCAAGAACAATGCTTTATGAAAATAGTTTGCCAAAATATTTTTGGGCGGAAGCCGTAAATACTTCATGCTACGTTTTAAGTAAAGTATTAATTAGGTCTATAATAAATAAAACTCCATATAAACTATGGAAAGGTAGAAAGCCTAATAGCTCTTTATTTTTATGCTTTTGGTTGTAAATGCTTCATCCTGAATAACAATAAAACTAACTTGGGTAAATTTGACTCAAAACCAGATGAGGGGATCTTCTTAAGATATTCAACCTCTAGTAAAGCTTATAGAGTCTTTAACAAGAGAACTCTAATGGTTAAAGAATCCGTACATGAAGCCTTTGATGAATCTAACACAATTAGTAGTAGAGTAGTTTCTTTTAATGATGATGCAGATTTTATTCCAAGAACAGAAACACCTATTCCCATTGTTGACCAAAAGTAGAGCCCACCTCAATCAAGTTAAGAGTTATAAGCTCTCAATCTTGATCAATCATCTATAAGTTAACATGATGATAGTCTTCCCAAAGATTGGAGGTATGTAAATTATCATCCAATCGATCAAGTGATTGGTGATCCTTCACAAGGGGTAAGAACTCATTCCTTTATTAGAAATTTTTGCAATTGTGTAGCTTATTTATCTCAAATAGAACCTAAGATGTTTGTAGAAGCCGAGAAGAATGTTGATTGGATAAATGCTATGCAAGAAGAAATAAATCAATTTGAAAGAAATAAAGTATGGAATCTAGTTCCTAGACCAAATAATCATACTATAATAGGAACTAAATGGGTATTTAGAAATAAGATGGATGAAAATAGAATAGTAACTAAGAATAAGGCTAGACTAGTTG
The DNA here is from genome assembly GCA_023935145.1 of Bretschneidera sinensis. NCBI lineage: Eukaryota > Viridiplantae > Streptophyta > Magnoliopsida > Brassicales > Akaniaceae > Bretschneidera > Bretschneidera sinensis. The sequence continues at coordinate 60,239,559 of CM043697.1, read as the reverse complement.
CTAAGGAATATAATCAAGAAGAAGGAATAGAATTTGATGAGATCAATGCTCCCGTAGCTAGATTAGAAGCTATTAAAATGTTATTAGCCTTTGCATGCTTTAATAAGTTTAAGTTATTCCAAATGGAAGTAAAAAGTGCATTTTTAAATGGCTTTATAGAAGAAGAGGTGTATATTGAGCAACTTCTTGGATTTAAAATCCTAGTATTCCAAATCATGTCTATAAGCTTTCTAAGTTCTATATGGGTTGAAGTAAGCTCCAAGAGCATGGTATGAAAGACTAAGTAAGTTTTTACTTGAAAATAATTTTACAAGAGGAAAAATATACATAACAGTCCTCACAAAAACTCACAAAAATGACATACTACTAGTCCAAATATATGTTGATGATATCATATTTGGTGCTACTAATGAATCTATGTGTCAAGAGTTTGCTAAGTGCATGCAAGGTGAATTTGAAATGAGCATGATGGGAGAGCTTACCTATTTTCTTGGACTTCAAATCAAACAATTGAAATGAGGCATCTTTATCAATCAATCAAAATACACCAAGGACCTATTAAAGAGGTTCGGGATGGAAAGCTTAAAGTCAATTGGCACTCTTATGAGCACTTCTACAAAATTTGACCTAGATGAAGAAGGTAAGTGTGTAGATACTAAAACTTATAGAAACATGATATGAGCTTTACATTATTTAACTGCAAGTAGACCTGATACAATATTTAATGTATGCATGCGTGCTAGATTTCAAGTTAATCCTAAGAATCATATGTAATTACATTAAAAAGAATTCTTAGATACCTACAAGGGACTCAAAACCTAGGATTATAGTATTCTAGAAAATCACCTTTTAATCTTGTAGGATATTCAAATGCTAATTTTGCAGGCTGTAGACTAGATAGAAAAAAGTACTAGTGGTGCATGCCAATTCTTAAGTGCAATGCTAACCTTTTGGTTTTCCAAGAAACAAATTTGGTTGCACTATTAACCACTGAGGTGGAATATATAGCAGTCGAAAGTCATTATGCACAAGTGTTGTGGATGAAACAACAACTAAAAGACTATGGCATAAACTTTAAAGATATTCCAATTCACTGTGATAACACTAGGGCTATCAACTTAACTGAAACCCTATTCAATATTTTAGAACCAAACACATAAAAATTAGACATCATTTCATAATAGACCATGCTCAAAAGGGTGATATAAGACAAGAAATTCCTTTAGAAGATCAAATAGCTGATATTCTTACAAAACCCTTAAGTAAAGATAGTTTTTTTAAGATTAGACTATTGATAGGCTTGATAGACTATGATAAACTGTATGTTTGATTGCATCAACATTCATCATATGCATATTTGACATCTAGTGAATGAGTATTAACTCTTATTTAATATATCTCTCACTCAAGATGGCATAGATAAACAAATTCGTGCTAAATTTCTAAGCTAGAGCACAAAATTTTAAGTTTCATAAAAGATCTAGTCGACTGGTAACATGACCATAGTCGACTAGTAATACACTGCCAATTCAACCAGTCGACTGGTAAGGGATACCCAGTCAATTGGTATATCTCTGCCCATTCTACCAGTCGACTAGTATAAAGTACCTAGTTGACTAATAGCACAAGACATTGTTACGAGCCAAAATTTGAAATACTGGTAACTTACCCAGTCAACTAGTATGGATGACCCAATCGACTGGTATATCTTTGGCAGTTTACCCAGTCGACTGGTATATCTCTGCCAGTTTACCCAGTCGACTAGTATCCCGACCTAGTCGACTAGTAGGCGAAAAATTTCCCAAATTATGAAAGACCTAGTCAACTAGTGCCTTAACCCAGTCGACTGGTATCGCGTTATTATAAATAATCGCTTCAGTTTTTCAGAAATTTTACGCCATTTTTGAAAACCCTAAGCTTTCTCTCTCTAAAAATTTCGTGATTTCAACCCAAAATCTCTCAAATCTACATCATACAACCTTAAATCATACCCTAAATCATCCATTTTTTAACTTCCACGATTGAAAAATCCATATTTCCCAACGCTTTCTTCTAAATGTCTGAGAGAATCAGAATTAAAACAATTGTTGGTGGACCCAATGTGCCTACAAAGTCGCGCTCTCAGAAATCCAAGGGTCCTGACACAAAGGGAAAGGGCTAGCTAGTTCATCGAGTAAAAAGCCAAGAACTGAACTTGATGATTCGCTATTTTGGATCCCAGCAGCAAAGAACAGGTATAATTCCATTATACGCAAGAAGAAAATCATGATGGGTAGATTCGTTGACTTCGACTCTATCCGTCATAGAAATTTTGATATCTTGCTTGCCTTTAAAACCACACACCTAACACCCTTTTGTAAATATCCACCAAAAATACCACCCACACCTAATTCACCAGTTCTACATGAACTTGGCAAAACCTAGTCCACTGGCTCTTCATTTCAGAACCAGTGTGATGGGCATGGAGTTTGAAGTGAACACTGACTTCTTGGTCAACATATTGATGGTCCCAGTGGGAGAGATCTAATGGAGTCTGGATGGATGGCCGGACAACTTAGATTATGGGCAGACATGCTAGATTGCTAGGGGAAACCCTAACTACATCTTTAGGCCCACTATATTTTACACCTGTAGTGATATGCCCCTCGAATCGAAGCTGTTCAATATCATTGTGAGCTGGACCTTCCATCCACAACTTGGGAGTCGGGGTTATCTCTCGACGATAGATGTAGTATTGATTTAGTGTCTCAAAACTGGACACCACTTCAATATCTACCCCCTACTGCTCGCTAACATGATAAACGGCGAAGCTAATGACTTCGTGTGCCCCGTACGGGATGTTCATCACCCTTATCCTCCAGCATTTTCGAGTTCCCCTTCCTACCTCTGAGGCTTAGGATATCAGCCTAAAGGACATCATCAATGTCTCATCTCTGAAGAAGATGAAATACACGATCCGAGAGGGTATGATCTACTCCAAGGTAGGGAGGAACATATGGATTGGTGCTGAGGATGATAGCAGCGAGGAGGACAATGAGTTTCGTGGTGATACAGCTCCTCCTACTGCGATGGACACTAATGAACGTGCACTTAATCCACAGCATGGTGGCTATGGTGCCAGTCAGGCTAGATACGACAACTTACTTTAGGCTATTATGAGCCTCCAGCTATCTATGCAGTCTGGGTTCCAGAGCTTGAGCTCTTCAGTTGATTCTATGCACCGCGACCTTTGCACACTTCGTGACCATTTCGAGCTGCACTGAGAGCACACAGATGGCTCCTTGGCTGAGCTTCGGGATCTTTTACGAGATATCTCTGATTCCCCCACTCACTGAGCTTTATTCTTTATCTCTTTGTTAAGTATATATAACTCTTAGATGACTGTAGCACGAACATTCATTTTTCATTCACATTTTGTACTTAGGCAAGCTTCCTATAAGCTCACATTAGATGGATGTATCTATATTGTTGCTTTGATTTACATTTTTAGCATTTAGTTCATATATATATCTTACTTTTATGCTATATGATTGCTTGGTTTATAACATTCATGCTCAACTATATGTCTTAACTACTGATATCAATGTAAAAACTTTTGACTCTTCCTGGGAAGTCTTCCTAATTCTGAAACGTGCCTAGTTTTTACCCACAAGTTTTTTTTTTTTTTTTGCCTTATCTTTATAGTTACAGTGTTTGTCTTGCTTATTTTTTAAGTTTACACCCCCTTTTATGCTATTGTCAAAATGGGGGAGAAAAAAAGAAAAATCAATGTAAACTTATAATAGAGCATAGATTTAGGGGGAGCATTGCTTCGAACACATTGATGTATATAAATTTTTCTTGCTTTGATTGATTGGGTTGATTATAAATTGTGTTTGAACTACTTAACAGGTTGGTTTTATCAGAAAAACAGAGGAAACTCTGCCCAATTTTTTTCTAAAAACCCAATACTTAGTTTTTAAAACTGTTTTTCTCTCATTAGTTTTGTCATCATCAAAAAGGGGGAGATTGTTGACCCGTATTTGATTTTATTAATGACAAAACACTACTCTAATTACACTAACTATTTTATCTAAGTGTTTAAGTGGTAAAACCATTCAGCATAGAAACAAGATGCAAGAACTCAACTAGATTCAGATGCCAAGACAAGACAGAAGATCTAGAATAGGCATTAAGGTAATGAAAACAACTGTAAATCTCTCATGTTCAAATACTTAGCTTGACCTATGGCTCATTTTACAAAAGACTTTGACAAAGCTATTAATATAAATGTTTCCAATTTAAAAACAGTTTTGAAACATGAAAAACTAGGTTAAAGGGAAACCTAGTTGACTGGCTCAATATACCAGTCGACTAGGGTATGGACAGAAGGTCCCCAGTTGGCTGGTGTCAAAAACCTAGTCGACTGGCAACTAGGATAGAGAGTTCCTAGTCGACTAGTGCTTAGGACCCAGTTGACTAGTACTCTCCTACAGTGATTATGCCCAAAACATAACGCGGTATTTTAGTACAGCTTTGGGGTGTCGATTCCACAGGGAAACAAACTAGTTACAAAAGAAGGTGTAAACCTCAACACAAAAGATAAAAGTTAAAGTGACAAAATTTGAATTGTTGATTGTGTGAAAATTGTGTAAATAATTGATGGATAATATAATAAAGAAACAAAAAGGTTTTGGAAATCCTCCCTAGGTTCGTTGTCCTAATCCTAACTTGATTCAGTTGTTTTTATCTCGATTGCAAATTTCATATCCCAAACAGGCAATCGGCAAATATTCAATTAAAGTGCATGTATAAACCCTACTGTAATTGATATGAATTATTCTTTACTTTCAAGTACACATAACCTAACTTATAAATTATCAAAAGACGATGATATATCTAAATGACAATACCACAACAATAGACAAATCTATAAAAGAGATCTACCGGACTTAATCACACCCAAACGAATACACATAAGAAGAGCATGACTAGACTTATATGGAAAAGAAGCATGCAATCACCAGACTAATAAGAAATCTACTAATTAAATTAAAGAATAAAACATAACAATGTTTAATAAAAATAATACCAAACTACAACTGAATAAAATAAAGGAAAATAAGAACATTTACACCTAGGGATTCATCTTTTCGCCTTGCTTGGAGACTAGCCGGCCATGGGGCTCATGCGTCCTCGAGTTGCCTCCGGCCTTTCAACGATAATCTCCCCCTTGGTAGTGAAAGCTTCGGCGATTCCTCAGCTTGCCCTCCAAAAGTACTTCGGATTTCTCCTAAGGGCCCTCTGGATTGCTCCTAAAGGCCCTCTGGATTCATTTTCTAATGATCTAAGATGATCACAGATTCTCCGATGGTCCTTAAAGCTAAAATAGAATGGGTCTTATATAGGCAAATACCAGGAGTGCAATGTGTTTCCAATCCGATGTGAGATGTGAGATATAGAAATGTGTTTCTAACCGATGTGGGATGTGGGATTTAGGCCTTCACATGCCCTTCACGCTGAAATCCCGCACATCCCTTACAGCTTGACCTTTGTCTACTTAAATTGCCATAACTTTCTCTAGAAAAATCATTTTTATGAACCGTGAAATTCTCCAGAAAATAGAATTTTGAATCTTTCTAAGCATATATGGCTGATCTCCTGGTTCTTCTTGTATCAATACAGTTTAATTTGCAAAGATGATTGATCTGGATAGGCAATTCTGACAATTTAGTGAAACTCCTTTCCAGTGCGGGCAGTAGTTGTTGCTCTTTTAAGCCCTCCATCTTGTCCTTCTGGAAGCATTCCTTCACTCTAGTATGCCTCGATTCTTTGTGCATCAAGCAATGATAACTTTTCCTCCTCTTTTGAGCTTAAAGTACCTGAAAATGCACCGAAATAGATCAATGATTCAAGAATGATACTTCAGAGTTGTTAACGTATAAAAGTGTAATTAAAACCTAGATCAACCCTAAAATGATAATAATTAAGTACTGTTAAGATGTATTTTATGACCCTCATCACAACCCCCAACTAGCTTATTGCTAGTCCTTAGCAATTCAAGCAAAAACAAGAGATGAATTCTATGGTGGGAATCAAAGTAAATGAAAAAGCAATATTAGTGTTAACCAAGAGTAATTCACATTTTGTCTAAAAAATTGCACATAACACACGGCATAAAGAATCATTAAATTTCACCCAAATCCAAAAGTAATCCAAACATCAATCTTAAAATCGTTATTGACTCTTAACATCCATCTTACCACAAACCATTAATCCGAACACCCGAATGATTTTATGCATAACATTCATGAATACAAGTCTTGGCCTCGAAAACATGATAAATTTTGTGATGTCAATCACAAAAACAAGCTCCAGATGCTTACATTTCAAACCATTCTCCACTATTGTAGAAAAATCACATTACATTGGATCAATAGGTCTTTAATAGGCTTGTAACGTTAGGCTAAGGTAAAGGTTAAGAAAAAATGGGAAGGATTCACGAGAAAAAGAACTCAATCTCTTAGCTTTAAACACAATCACTTTTAAGCACTAGATAACCTTACTTCAACACCCAACTTTTTCGACCATTTTTCGAGCATTTTTCATTTTTTTTGGGGTCAAAATCACCACTTTTCTTTTCTTTTCTTGCCGTAATTCACTTTTCTTTTGTATTTTAGCATAAGACCATTCACCTCTTTTTTCATTTTTTTTTCTTTTACATAACCCCCAACTAATCTCTTTTAATGTACTTGGGTTATGGTAGGGATATTTTCTCATATTTCCATCCTTACTCCTTTTAAGTGCTTCTCAAAAAATGTGTATAACTAAGTTCTTTTAAGAGAAAGGTAAGGATAAAATATTCTCTTAAGGCTCATAAAGGTGAGTAAATGGGCTATTGAAAGAAACAAGGCTCACTTCTTTTTCAAGAAAAGGCTCAAATAGGTGACTAGAGGTAAATATAGCAATGGTAGGTTTAACAGGCTCAAACGGTCTAGAAATGGCCTATATCATATCCTAAGTAATGTGCATTCTAGGAATTCGCCTCAAGTGGTTATCAAGTAAGTTCTAGAGCTTGTCGAGACCACAAAAATATTCACAAAATAATCACACATAAAACTTTTCTAAATGTTTAAGACTAATCATACTATCTTACCATAAACTGGAGTCTCTAACCAAATAAAGATTGATGCTTAAATTAATTTCAAACCGAAGCAAGATTTAACTTCTTCTAAATGCTATATGTTATCTCAATTTAGGCTTATATCATTGATATGTGAATAAACTCTAAGGCATAACACAAGGCATGCTAAAAACAAACAAAAAGGGAGAACGACTCCAAGCAATTCAATGAAAAAAAAATGTATGGAAATAAAGAATATGGAAACAAAGAGATGCATTTCCTCCACCCCTAACTTAAAAATTGCATTGACCTCAATGTAAAAGAAAGAGTAAAGGAAACTCCCTTTGTAGCCAAAGGTGCACAGAAGCTGAAAATTGTGCTCCACCATTTGAACTGCTTCGTATATTTGTCCCTGAAAAAGAAATACTAAGTTAATACTGGAAAACAAAAAAAATACGTACAATAAAAAAGAAAAAGAAATACGAAAACAATAAAAGTAAAAGGATATGTTGTGGGATGCCTCCCATGAGCGCTAAGTTTTACATCTTCAGCCAGACGCTCTTATTCCCTCCTAGACAAACATGAACTGAATGCACCATCAACTACTTCACTATCAAACTGGGTGCTTGTATGCTTTGAAGAGGCCTCAAGGATGTCATCAGTAACATCTGCAAATTCTGGCTTGATATATACTCTTGTGAAGCCATAGGTGAGGGTAGACTCTAATGGATTAAGGTACTGGACCTTTTCCATGAATGAGTCAATCATATATGCTTGGTGGGTTTCGTCCACATCCTCTGATTTTTTCGTTGTTGGGATGTGTAATAACTTACCACTTAGTGTCTCAATGGCATTCACCTCCTTTATATTCTGTTGTGCTAGGTGTTGACCATGGGGTGTGGACTGAGCTTGAGAAGGGAACTTACCTCGCTCAGTCACACTCAAGTAGCTCATCAACTTGGACATTTGGCTTTTTATCTCTTTATTTTCTTCAACAGCCTGCGTAATTAAAGATTCAAGTCTTTGATTAGTCTTACCCTATGCCTCAATAAAAACATGTAAAATGTCTTCTAAAGAACTCCTAGAAGATACAAGTGCATGATATGGTTGAAGATATAGTGCAGGGGGTTATGCAAGTTGCTGGTTTTCAGACTTTGTGATTTCACCATCCCTGATTATAGTTATCAGAGAAGGGTGCCAAAGGCTTCTTATACATGCCTAAGGCATTACATTGTTCATTATACATCCCTCTCATCTCAGCAAATGTGGGGCACTCTTGGGCGAGATGATATACCCCGCCACATACAAAACATGGTTCAAAAGATTTTGCATGATTAACTACGTGTGTTGGCTTTAAGCTCTTAGTCTTTAACACCTCTAGTTCCCTAGTGAGCATCTCGACCTTGGCCTTAAGGTTATCCTCTTCCCTAAGATGGTAAATTCCACCACCATTTGGGTTCCCTATAGGTCGTGACCTATTTATGCTTTCAGTAGCACTAGGTCCAGTCCAAGTGTGAGCTTTTTCAGCAAGCTCATTGAGGTACTCTATAGCCTCATTAGGATATTTCTCCAAAAATTCACCATTACACATCATCTCTACGAATTGGTGCTCTCTATATATGAGTCCCTCATAAAAATAGCTCACCAAGCGCCAGTTCTCATACCCATGGTGAGGGCACATACTCAATAACTCCTTAAATCTCTCCCAAGACTGATATAAGGTCTCACTATCCTTTTGTGCAAAGGTGGAGATTTGCCTTTTCAAAGCGTTGGTCTTATGTTGGGGAAAGTATTAGTTAAAGAAAGCCCAAGTCATCTCATTCCACGACCCAATAGATCGTGGTCTTAGTGAGTATAGCCAACTCTTAGCTCTATCCTTCAAAGCGAAAGGAAAGAACTTAAGCCTCACAATGTCATCGGTTTCATTTTGACTATGAAAAGTCACGACTACTTCCTCAAACTCTCTAATATGCACATATGGGTTTTCATTATCCAAGCCATGAAATGTAGGGAGTAATTGAATCATCCCTGGTTTAAGATCTAATTGGCAAGTATTGGCTGGAAACATGATGCATGATGGTGTGGCTGTGCGTGTAGGGTGGAGGTAATCCTGAAGTGTCCTAGCAGCATTCTCATTAAGGTTATTGGCCATGTTAACAAAATCTTCTAAATTCTCACTTGAGTTTCCACTATGGGTTGATCTAGGCGAGGTTTCACTATCAGACTCGGAAGGAGATGGATTATCAAATAAAGGGTTTAAAGAGTTTAATCCTAACTCTAGCACAGGCCTACAAGCAAATCTACCCAAAGTGTCTCTATATCTGGGCATGCAAGATCACAAAATAACAAAAATACTATATAAAAAATTAAAAAATTAAATAAAATTAAATAAAAAAATTTAATTCAGCAAGGTAAAAGAAGGAACGAAGTTACTGCCTCTACTAGTGATGAAAAAAAAGACTATTTACAACTCTTCTACCGTCATGTCAAAAGTTGACAATCTTCTTTGTATTTAAGCGCGTTTCCCCGGCAACGGCACCAAAATTTGATTACATCCAAAACGTAACACGGTATTGTAGTACAACTTTGGGGTGTCTATTCCACAGGGAAACAAACTAATTACAAAAGAATGTGTAAACCTCAACACAAACGATAAAAGTTAAAGTGACAAAATCTGAATTATTGATTGTGTGAAAATTGTGTAAATAATTCATGGATAATATAATAAAGAAACAACAAGGTTATGGAAATCCTCCCTAGGTTCGTTGCCCTAATCCTAACTTGATTCAGTTGTTTTTATCTCGATTGCAAGTTTCACATCCCAAACAGGTAATTGGTAAATATTCAATTAAAGCCAATGTATAAACCCTAATGTAATTGATATGAATTATTCTTTACTTTCAAGCACACATGACCTAACTTATAAATTATCAAAAGACGACGATATATCTAAATGACAATACCGCAGCAATAGACAAATCTATAAAAGAGATCTACCGGACTCAATCACATCCAAACAAATACACATAAGAAGAGTATGACTAGACTTATATGGAAAAGAAGCATACAATCACCGGTCTAATAAGAAATCTACTAATTAAATTAAAGAATAAAACATAACAATATTTAATGAAAATAATTCCAAACTACAACTAAATAAAATAAAGGAAAATAAGAACAACTACACCTAGGGATTCATCCCTTCGCCTTGCTTGGAGACTAGCCGGCCATGGGGCTCATGCATCCTCGAGTTGCCTCTGGCCTCTCAATGATCATCTCCCCCTTAGTAGTGAAAGCTTCGACGATTCCTCAGCTTGCCCTCCAAAAGTACTTCGGATTCCTCCTAAGGGCACTCTGGATTGCTCCTAAAGGTCCTCTTGATTCACTTTCTGATGGTCTCAGATGATCTCAGATTCTCCGATGGTCCTTAAAGCTGAAGTGGAGTGGGTCTTATATAGGCAAATACCACGAGTGCAATGTGTTTCCAATCCAATGTGGGATATGGGATATAGAAATGTGTTTCTAACCGATCTGGGATGTGGGATTTAGGCCTTCACATGCCCTTCACGCTGAAATCCCGCACAGCCCGCACAGTTTGACCTTTGTCTACTTAAACTGCCATAACTTTCTCTAGAAAAATCATATAAATCGTAAAATTCTCCAAAAAATAGACTTCTGGATCTTTCTAAGAATATATGGCTCATCTCCTGGCTCTTCTTGTATCAATAGAGTTTAATTTGCAAAGATGATTGATCTGTACGGGCAATTCTGACAATTTAGTGAAACTCCTTTCCAGTGCGGGCAGCAGTTGTTTCTCTTTTTAGCCCTCAATCTTGTCTTTCCAGAAGCATTCCTTCACTCCAATATGCCTTGAGTCTTTGTGCTTTAAGCAATGATAAAATTTCCTCCTCTTTTGAGCTTAAAGTACTTGAAAATGCACCGAAATAGATCAATGATCCAAGAATGATACTTTAGAGTTGTAAACGTATAAAAGTGCAATTAAAACCTAGATCAACCCTAAAATGATAACAATTAAGTACTGTTAAGATGCATTTTATGACTCTCATCATATAGCCTAAAAAGTTAGATTTTTCACTTGACCCAGTCGACTGGTACAAGGACCCAGTCGACTGGTAATTCAAAAATATAGCCGTCTGAGAGGTGGGACTTGAGCATTTAATACCCCAAACCTACTAAATCAGTGTCAAATGGCCATATTGTTTTAAGGCTATATAAACTCACTTAAATGAGCATTTAAAAGGAGAAGAGAACACATTCAATTCATAAGTTTTCTCATTAATTCTCAAAAGCTTTGAAAATTTTATTGTTGAGCCATTCTTCAAGCTAATTCTTGAAAGAGAGATATTGTTCATTTGTAAAAGCAGTTATTGTTATCTCTCTACTTCTTTCTTTACAACAAACTTTATTTATGTTAAAGGGAAAGAGTTGTAATAACTCTTAGAGTGTTTAGGATTAAACACTTCATTGTAACTTCCGTGAGGAAGGGAGTGACTTCCGTGAGGAAGATATTAGCTTCCATGAGGAAGGGATTGGTTCTAAGGTTTGTACAACACCTGTGAAGTTGTATGACTAAAAGTTATAGTGGATTACTTCAAGGAGATTCCTTGAAGAGAGTGGACGTAGGGTTGGAAGGAATCTGATATTTCCAAACCACTATAAACTGAGTTTTCACTTTCTCTTCCTTAAACTCTATACTTTCAAGCATATTATTTGTTTGGGTGTTTTGTGTATTTCACTGTTTAAAAACTTTCAAGCTTTATTCGAAAAAGTTTTTTAAAACCCATTTCACCCCTCTCTTGGGTTTGAACCTCGGTTTACAACCATGACCATAAGCTTATATTTAAGACAAAAAATGGAGGGAAAATTAATTTAAATTTATTTTATGTAAGGTACTACTAAGCAAGAGGGAAAGGGAGAGAGAGGTGGAAGCCAATCTCCCACAACATCCCTACCTCACCAACTCGCACCTCAGTCAATCATCCTCTCTTAAAGATGATACCTCCCTCACCATTATATGCAGAGACAATCGTATAGGGCGTTGGATCACATTGCTCTCTCAAGAGAACAAGAACTTCTCAATCTCACATGTTATAAAACTACCCAAATGTCGCAGTGATAGCTTTGAGAATTACTACGAGCTGGTGGGCTATGAAAATTGTGTGTTTTGTCTAATTATTTTGTCTATCAATGAATACAAACCAAGATGCTATATGCGAGAAAATAAAACCAGTTCATGTTGTCAGAGAATATATTAAACTCAATTCTTTAAGGTCAAAAATTATTTTACCCTTTCAGTTTTATAAAAGTTCATGTGTAGAGTTCATTTGAAAATTCTATTAATTGATAGAATTTGCATAAAGTTTACTCAATTCCACTATAATTCATTTGAATTTTCCAAACAAATTATATACTTTTACTATTAAACGAAACATGAAGTGAGTTCATTTGCAAATAATCTCTACTTCTAATTAACGACCCAAACACAATGATGTGTGAAATTCAATTAAATTCCATAAAAACTACAGAATTGGTTTAAACGAAATGGACTGTAAATCTCATCTCTCTCTCTCTCTCTCGCAGACTCTAAGTCTTAACGCTGAGTTTTTGCGGAAACCTTACCCATTCTCTGTTCTCATCTCTCTCTTAATCTCAACACAAAGGCTATTCTCATCTCTCTCTCTCTCAACCGTACCTTTTCTAATCTCTCTCTTTCTCCCATGAAACCCATTCCCAAGAAACCCATCTCCCTCTCAATCTCTCAATTTCATCGATCTCCAAGCATAAATTTACTAAATTTGCACTATGTTTTCTTTGTTTGTAAATAACATTTTCTGACTGTGTTTTAAATGCTTTAATTTTCAGGTACCTTCTACTCACTAGGAGAACATATTTACTACAAGAATGCACGTTTGTTTTTCTTATCAAATGCTTTAAAAAAAATCAAATACAAGTCTACATGCTTGTGCTATTACTGCTTTAATACTAAGGCTTCTTGGTTGATTTGTAAATAACATTTTCAGAATATTTTAAATGATTTAATTTTCAGGTACCTTCTACCCACTAGGAGATGCTGTTGTTGGAAATCACTCCACGCTTTTCAAGGAATTAGTATTTCAAAATCAAACATTTAAGATATAATAGACTTCTGTTGTTAAATCCAAAAGATGTTTTTATATATTTTAAACATTATGTAAGATTTTATCTTTCCTATTGTACGCAAGAGTTTTTGGATAAATGAAATGATTATGTTTGTGTACTCAATTATTTATTTTGATATTTTGTTGATATTATGATTTTTTATGCATTAAGCATTAAATTTTGGGGGGAAAAAGCAAAATGTTCTATACTAACCCAAAAACAGTCGATATAGGTTGATGGGCTATACCTACGAATTTTATTCGTTGGTAAAATCGACCTATTGTTACAGTTATAAAACCATTTTTAAAATTGTAAGTGAAGGTAGTTATATTGACAGTTTTTAAATCCATAAGTAAAGGTAGCTATACCGATAATTTTAAAAACTAAAACCGGTACATCGACAATTATTAAAATCGTAAGTAAATCCCCTTTATACTGATGGTTTCAAAAATTTATATCAACGGTCCAAAATCTGTCAATATATTCCTATAGTTATGTTGTTTCTTTCTACGCTTTAAAACCGTCGATATAGCCAAAAGGGTCTATACCGATGGGTTTTAGGCTTTTAGTGATGGATTTTGACCATCGGTATATGTCAATTTTTTGTAATGACCATATTGTAAGCTTTGCTCATGTCAACCTTGAACGCCATAAACTCCACCTTACCAGTCTTATTCTTTTTTAGAAAATAAAAAATCTTATGTGTCACGACTCATTCTAGGCGGGCCCTACACAAAACGGAGTTACTTTTAAGTACCAAGCTGTAATCTGAAAAGATTTATTACAAAACAATTCTCAACTTAAAATTTTTCAAAGATATAACAAGATAAAATTGATATAAAATCATTTATATGAAACAATCATTATTTTAATTACAATAAAAGGTAACCTGAGGAAAGGATGTCAAAGATACCACCTAAGCAAAAAGACACTTCTGATAGGAAAAATGACGCCTAACAATGCTTAAGACTTGGCCATTTTAACGAAGAAACAATCAATCAACTTTAAAAATCCAATATGAGTTTAAACTACTAAAATTTAATTTTCATCCATCAAGAAATCACTTTAACTTATTTATGAAACATTTAAAATATTAACTTTGCATTTGGTTCAAACACGAATCGTTATTTATTATTTCAAAACAAACTCTGAAATTAAATCAACATGAATAATTTTTTTTTCATTTTTCAAAGCAAATTAATATAAAAAATTAAATGATCATAACACTGAAATTCATAAAAATAAAAATAAAAAATCTTTTCATTATCTTAAATCTCATAAGAAATCAAATCATCTCTTTTCTTGGGTTAGTTTCCAAAAAAAAACAAGTATACACAGAATTAATATATATGTCCCCATCTAGCAGGACTAATAAATAAATGTCCCCATCTAGCAAGACATATTTGGATACAATAACAAACTGTAGTTGAGAGCAGTGCAATCATTAGGGCACACCATTTTCATCATCTCGTATCCCCATCTAGCAAGATATATACATAATATGATATAATAAATGTCTCTGTTGAAAAGATCACAACCTAGGCATAAGATGATTTTCCAATAGTGGTATTAGAGCTAGCAACATCAGAGCTAGAACAGGGGGTATCGGAGCAAGGCTCCAAGAATCAAAGGAAACTTCTTGGGAGATTCAAGAATGGTTCTGAGATCAAGATCTGATCAGGTTCTTGAGGTTCAAGAACAGTGTTGTGATCAAGATTTGATCGTGTTATTGAGATTTAGAAATTGGAAAGCAATTGTGGTGTGCTGCATAAATCTGAGATTTTCTCCTCAAGATGGGTTCAAACTTCATTGTTGAGAAGTTTGATGGAAAGAGAGACTTTGCTTTTTGGAAGCGGAAAATCAAGGCTGTTCTTATGCAACAAAAGATGGACTTGGCTATTGGAGAATATGATGATTTTCCAGCAAGTATCACGGAGGTCCAGCGGAATGAGATGAAGAAGATGGCATATAGCACCATCTTTCTGCACATGTCGGATAGTGTCACAAGGGAGTGTGGAGACTCAGAAGATCCAGTTGTCATTTGAAAAAAGCTAGATGAGTTATTTCTTACCAAGACTCTCCCTAATAAGATTTATCTTCTAAAATGAATCTTTGGTTTTAAAATGGATCCTAATAAAGAGTTGCAAGATAATCTTGATGTGTTTAATAAACTAGTTTGGGATTTGGTTAGTTGTAATATAAAATTCTTGGATGAACAATTGGCTGTTATTTTGTTGAATTCTCTTCCTGATTGTTTTGAAAGCTTGATTAATGCTATTGAATATGGAAGATATACACTAACCAAGGAAATTGTGATCAATGCTATAAGGGCTCATGATTTCAAAGCCAAGATGAGGGAAGCATCAAGTGGAGAATGACTGTTTGTTAGAGGAAGGCCTGCAACTCGGTATGGCAGCAACATACATGGCTACTACCGGGACAAACCACAGGGTAAAGGACAAAGCCATTGGAAAGCGCACTCTAAATCGAGATTTGGAGGAAAGAGATGCTACTATTGCCATAAGGAGGGTCATTTCAAGAAAGATTGCAAGAAGATGATGAGGGACGAGAGAGGAAGAGGCTATACAAACAATGGAGAGGCTTCGGTTGCCAAGGGAGAACAGCAAGATAATGTTCTTGTTGTGTGCTCAAATGTGAGCAGGAGGCAAGGCAGCAAAAAATGGATCTTGGATTTCGAGTGCACTTATCACATGTGTCCTCATAGGAATTGGTTCAAGAATTTCAATGAAACCAATGATGGAAAGGTTTTCTTGGGGAATGATACTTCTTGCCAAGTGAGGGGAATATGAGACATCCAGTTAAGGATATTTGATGGAGTTACTAGGCTGCTGTGGAATATGAGATATTTTCCAGATTTGAGAAGAAATTTGATCTCATTGGGGCAGCTAGATTCCATGGGGTACACATACAAAGCAGATGGAGCAAAGATCAAAGTAACCAAGGGATCTTTGATAGTGATCAAAGCAGCAATGAAGGATGGTCTCTATGAGATGATCAGAGACACGGACATCAAGGATCAAGCAACAAGCTTGATGGCTGAGATGGATAAGGCGGTTCTTTGGCATAATCACTTGGGACACATGAGCAAAAAGGGCCAGTAAGTTCTCAGTAAGAATGGTTTGCTTGATGGTGACAAGGTAGAAAAACTTGATTTCTGCGAGTGTTGCATTCTTGGGAAGCAACATTGGGTCAGCTTCAATACCGGAGTGCACAAGTCTAAGGGTATTCTCAACTAAATTCATACGGATCTTTGGGAACCAGCAAGAACACCAACATAAGGAGGTAATCTTTACTTTCTTTCTTTAATTGATGATTATTCTAGAAATTTTTTGGTTTATTTTCTTAAAAATAAATCATATGCTTTGAATAAATTTGTGGAGTGGAAAAAGTTGCTGGAAACTCAAACGAGTAAAGTAGTTAAGGGACTGATAATGGCTTAGAATTTTTTAATAAGGATTTTGATAAATTATGTAAGTTAAATGGGATTCTAAGACATAGAACGGTTGTGAAAACCCCTCAGAAAAATGGAGTTGCTAAGAGGATGAAAATGACCCTTATGGAAAAAGGTTAAGTGCATGTTAATTGGTTATGAATTACCCAAATGTTTTTGGGGGGAAGCTATGTCTACTGCTGCGTATTTGGTTAATAGATCACCCTCTAGAGCTTTAGATCTCAAGACTCCTGAGAAGATGTGGAGTGGTAAACCCCCTGAGTTGAACAACCTTAGGACTTTTGGATGTGTTGCATTCGCACATCAAAAGGATGATAAACTTAGCCTAAGGTCTAGAAAATATGTGTTTCTAGGATATGGTGAAGGGGTTGAGGGGTATAGATTGTGGTTCTTAGAGCAAAAAGGAACTCATAATAAGTAAGGATGTCATTTTTAATTATTGATATTTGTCTAAGGTTTAAACATGGTTTAAACAAGATTAATGTCAAAACCAAGGTTGGAAGAATAAATTTCAGCATGTTAAAGAAGTGCACAAAAGTGTGCGCGGCACCTTGGAGCAAGGCAAAGGTAGGCACACTAGTGTGTGCGCCTAAGCACACAAGCTGGAAAATATGTGCATCAGGTCAGGCCGCGGCCAAGCTTTGTCCAGGCCGTAGCGCACAACATGGAGGAATGCTGGAGGAAGGCCAGGCCATGGCGCACCCTACCCCAGGCCGCGGCGCACAGAGTGGCAGCAAGCGTGTCCTGTTTCAGTCGGCACCTTGCCCTGTTTTAGGCCGTACCTTGAAGGCACACATAGTCCATTTGATTCAGCCTTTGTTAAATGCGTGGAGACATGTCCAAAACGCATAGGATCACTAAGGGTTGATTAAGGCCATGGTTGAGTGGTCATCAAGATCTAAGGGTGGAGATTGACTCTCAAGATTGGACAAGAAGTTGGTGCACTATATAAAGGGTCACCTAGCTTCATTCTCAATATAACATTGTGACATAATTTGAGATCAATTGTAAAGAGTGAAAAGACACAATACAAGAGAGAATTATGTGAGAGTGCAAAGACACAAAACATAAGAGGGATTCATTGTAGTGAGGCTGGTTGTAAAGAGAGAGGAGTATATTCTTATCATCTTCTTTTTTCTCTTCTTGGTTTCTTCAAGAACTTGAGGTTTCTTGAAGAGGGTTGCTGGATTGTAAAGGACCATTGATTTAGTGCAGAGAGTTCAGAGGAACTCACAGGGATGTAGGCTATTGCCAAACCTCGATAACAATTACTTGTCTTCTTTCTTTTTTGCTTTGGTTGCTGTATCTTTTCTTTACAAGACATTTTAGACTTGGGTGTTTGGAAAATCACCACCTGGGCATCTTGTCAAGGTGATTTCCAGCAGTGGTATCAGAGCTAGTACAGTCGGGTGTCGGAGCAAGAACAAGAGGTGACGGAGCTAAGACTCAAAGAATCAAAGATCAACTTCTTGGGTGATTCAAGAACGGAGTAAAGATCAAGATCAGATCAGATTGTGTTCTTGAGAGTGATTCAAGAACGGTGTTAAGATCCATCTTCGATCGTGTTCTTGAGGTTGAAGAAAGCATTTGTGGGTATTGCATAAATCTAGGATCTTGTCCGCAAAGATGGCTTCAAATTTTGTTGTTGAGAAGTTTGATGGAAAGGGAGATTTTTCCCTATGGAAGCGGAAGATCAAGGCTGTTCTTATGCAACAGAAAGTGGACTTGGCTATTGGAGAAGATGATGCTTTTCCAGCAAGTATCACGGAGGACCAGCGGATTGAAATGAAGAAGATGGCTTATAACACCATTTTCTTGCACATGTCAGATAGTGTCACAAGGAAGTGCGGAGACTCGGAAGTGCGGAGACTCGGAAGATCCAACTATCATATGGAAAAAACTAGATGAGTTGTTTCTTACCAAAACTCTCCCTAACAAGATTTATCTTCTTAAAAGAATCTTTGCTTTTAAAATGGATCCTAATAAAGAGTTGCAAGATAATCTTGATGTCTTTAATAAACTAGTTCAAGATTTGGCTAGTTGTAGTATTAAATTCTCGGATGAACAATTGGCTGTTATTTTGTTAAACTCTCTTCCTGATTGCTTTGATAATCTGATTAATGCTATTGAGTATGGAAGATATACTTTAACTAAGGAGATTGTGATCAATGCCATAAGGGCTTATGATTTCAAAACCAAGATGAGGGAGGCATCAAGTGGAGAAGGGATGTTCATAAGAGGAAGGCCAGCAACTCAGAATGGCAGTAGCACTCATGGCAACTGCTAGGAGAAATCAAGAAGTAGAGGGCAGAACCATGGGAGATCTCATTCCAAGACAAGACTTGAAGGAGGAAAAAGATGCTTCTACTACAACAAAAAGGGCCATTTCAAGAAAGATTGCAAGAAGAAGATATGGGATGAGAGAAGAAGCCATACGAATAATGGAGAGGCTTCAATTACCAAATCAGAATAGCAAGATGATGTGCTTATTGTGTGCTCAAATGTGAGCAGGAGGCATCGAGAAGTGGATTCTGGATTTCGGGTGCACGTATCACATGTGCCCTCATAAAGAATGGTTCAAGAATTTCAAGGAAATCAGTGATGGAAGGGTCTTATTGGGGAATGACAATTCTTACCAAGTGAGGGGGATAGGAGACATCCAGTTGAGGATATTTGATGGAGTCATAAGACTGCTACGAAATGTGAGGTATCTTCCAGATTTGAAGAGAAATTTGATCTCATTGGGGCAGCTGGATTCCATGGGGTATTCATGCAAAGTAGAGGGAGGAAAGATCAGGGTGACCAAGGGATCTTTGGTAGTGATCAAAGCAGCAAGAAACGATAGACTCTATAAGATGATCGGAGAGATAGAAATCAATGATCAAGCAGCAAGCTTGATGGCTGAGATGGATAAGGCAGCCCTTTGGCACACTCGCTTGGGATATATGAGCGAAAAGAGCCTGCAAGTTCTTAGCAAGAATGGTCTACTTAGAGGAGACAAAGTAGAGAAACTGGATTTCTGTGATAGTTGCATTCTTGGGAAGCAACACTGGGTCAGCTTCAACAACGGAGTACACAAGTCTAAGGAGATTCTTGACTACATTCATTTGGACCTTTGGGGACCAGCAAGAACACCAACACAGGGAAGTAACTTTTACTTTCTGTCTTTAATTGATGATTATTCAAGAAAAGTGTGGGTTTATTTACTTAGAAATAAATCAAATGCCTTGAATAAATTTGTTGTGTGGAAGAAGTTGCTGGAGAGTCAAACGGGTAGGGTAGTTAAGGCTTTACGAACCGATAATGGCTTAGAATTTTGTAATAAGGATTTTGATAAATACTGTGAATTAAATGGCATTCTAAGGCATAGAACGGTTATAAAAACACCTCAGCAAAATGGAGTTTCTGAGAGGATGAATATAACCCTTATGGAAAAGGTTAGGTGCATGTTAATAGGATCCGGTTTACCAAAATATTTTTGGGGAGAAACTATGGCTACTGCTGCATACTTGGTAAATAGATCACCCTCTAGAGCTTTAGAGCTTAAGACTCCCATGGAGATATGGAGTGGGAAACCCCCTGAATTAAGCAACCTTAGGACTTTTGGGTGTGTTGCATATGCACATCAAAAGGAGGATAAACTTAGCCCAAGGTCTAAAAAATGTGTATTTCTAGGGTATGGTGATGGGGTTAAGGGATATAGGTTGTGATCCTTAGAAAAGAAGGGCATGAAACTCATTATAAGTAGGGTTGTTATTTTTAATGAATTATTATTTCCCTACTTGGAGAAAACTAACCCTGTAGGGGCAAGTGAGCAAACCAATCCGGAAGTTGTGGAGCATCGCATCAAGGAGAGTTTGGTTCAGGTAAAGCAAGGAAGGCAAGAGGGTTCAGACCAGGTAGAGCCCTTGAATGAAGGCCATGCTCAAGGCACTCAAGAGGAGGCTGAACTAGAGATGTAGCAAGTCAGAATAACTACTAGCTCACAAGGAACCGGGAAAGGAAGGTGGTGAGACCACCTTTGAGATATGGGTTTGCGGATGCTAATATAGTAGCTCATTGGACAGAAGGAGAGATAAATGAACCAGAAACTTATATGGAAGCCATGAGGTGTAAGGATTCATCAAAGTGGCAGCTGGCTATGGAGGAAGAAATGAACTCTTGGGAGTTGGTGCCCAAACCAGAAAAATAGTGAGTTGTGGATTGTAGATGGATCTACAAGATCAAAGAAGGGAATACTCCAGGAGATGAAGTCCGATATAAAGCTAAGCTGGTGGCAAAGGGGTTCACACAAAAAGAATGCATAGATTTCACCGAAGTCTTCTAACAGGTTGTGAAGTACAAGACGATATGGATAGTGTTAGCATTGGTGGTCCAATTTGATTGGGAAATCGAGCAAATGGATGTGAAGACAGTGTTCTTACATGGAGAGCTTGATGAGACCATTTACATGAGGCAACCCAAAGGCTATGAGGAAGGAAGGCACGGAGAGTTGGTGTGCAAATTTAAGAAATTTCTATATGGCCTGAAGCAATCACATCGGCAATGGAATAAGAGATTTGATTCCTTTTTAATCAACTTGGGTTTCATGAGGAGCTACTATGATTCGTGCTTGTACTAAAAGGGGCAGAAGGTTGAAGAAGTGGTGATCATCCTCATCTATATTGATGATATGTTGCTGGTTGGCAGCAACTTGGAGAGGATAAGGAAATTGAAGGCTCAACTCAGTGAGGAGTTTGAGATGAAGGATCTTGGCTATGCACAGAAGATCCTTGGGATGTGTATCATCCGAGAAAGAGAGAGAAAAAGATTGAATATCTCTCAAACTTCCTAGATAGAAAAGATGATATCTAAGTTCTCTATAGAAGATAGCAAACCAGTGAAGGTTCCCCTTGCTGGTCATTTCAAGTTCTCCAGCGATCAATGTCTGAGATTAGAGGCGGAGAAAAAGAAAATGGAAAAATTCCCTTATTCTAGTGCTGTTGGTTCTGTTATGTTCACCATGGTAAGCACTAGACCTGATATTGCTCATGCAATAAGTGTTCTCAGTAGGTTTATGAATAATCCTAGAAAGGAGCATTGGTTAGGATGAAGTGGTTGCTGAGGTACTTAAAGGGAAGCCCAGAAGTAGGGCTGGTTTATGAGAAGAGGGGTAAGTCCATCTGCCTTGAGGGTTTTGCGGATTCGGACTATGGAGCAGACCAGGATAAAAAGAGATCGATTACCTCCTACTGCTTCAACTTAAACGGATGTTGTGTAAGTTGGAAGGCTTAGTTGCAGCCGGTGGTAGCACTCTCAACAACCAAGGCTGAGTATATAGCGGCAATGGAAGCTATTAAGGAGTTTATGTGGTGCAAAGGGTTGCTGGAAGAGTTGAAGGTACTAGAGGAGCAGGTTGTGGTGTTTTCGGATAGTCAAAGTGCATTGCACTTGTGTAAAAATCCAGTGTTCCATGAGAGGACAAAGCACATGGATGTTCGGTACCATTTCATTTGGGAAAATGTTATGAAATGATGCATTCATGTGGACAAGGTAGCTACGGAAGAAAACTCTGTGGATTTAGGTACTAAAGTTCTACCTCTAAGTAAGTTCAATCATTCCTCTGGACTACTTAGGATTGGAGTTGGTTGACTGATGACTCAAGATGAGTTTGGATCCTGAAGTTCTCTGCACAATGGTTCAGGTTTAAACACTTAGACAAAGGTAGAGATTGTTGATATTTGTCTAAGGTTTAAACATGGTTTAAACAAGGTTAATGTCTAAACCAAGGTTGGAAGAATAAATTTCAGCATGTTAAAGAAGTGCACACAAGTGTGCGCGACACCTTGGAGCAAGGTGAAGGTAGGCACACTAGTGTGTGTGCCTAAGCACACAAGCTGGAAAATATGTGCATCAAGTCAGGCCGCAGCGCATAGCATGAAGGAATGCTGGAGGAAGGCCAGGCTACGGCGCACAGAGTGGCAGTAAGTGTGCCCTGTTTCAGGCCGCACCTTGAAGGCACACATAGTCCATTTGATTCGGCCTTTGCTAAGTGCATGGAGACATGTCCAAAATGCATAGGATCACTAAGGATTGATCAAGGGCCATGGTTGAGTGGTCATCAAGATCTAAGGGTGGAGATTGACTCTTAAGATTGGACAAGAAGTTGATGCACTATATAAAGGGTCACCTAGCTTCATTCTCAATATAACATTGTGACATAATTTGAGATCAATTGTAAAGAGTGAAAAGACACAATACAAGAGAGAATTGTGTGAGAGTGCAAAGACACAAAACACAAGAGGGACTCATTGTAGTGAGGCTGATTGTAAAGAGAGAGAGGAGTATAGATTAGATCGAGAGCATTGTAATAGTTCTTATCATCTTCTTTCTTCTCTTCTTGGTTTCTTCAAGAACTTGAGGTTTCTTGGAAAGGATTGCTGGATTGTAAAGAACCATTGATTTAGTGTAGAGAGTTCAGAGGAACTCACGGAGACGTAGGCTATTGCCAAACCTCGATAACAATTGTTTGTCTTCTTTTCTTTCTTGTTTTGGTTACTGTATCTTTTCTTTACAAGTCATTTTAGACTTGGGTGTTTGGAAGATCACCACCTGGGCATCGTGTTAAGGTGATTTCCAATATTAATGAGCATTTATTTCCCTATTTGGAGAAAACTAACCCTGCAGGGGATAGTGGGCAAACCAGCCCGGTTTATGTGGAGCATAACATCAAGGAAAATTCAGTTTAGGTTGAGCAAGAAAGGCAAAAGGATTCGGACTAAGTAGAGCCCATTGATGAAGGCCAGGCTGGACACTCAAGAGAAGACTGAACTTCAAGGGGATGATGCAGCAAATCATAATGATTATTAGCTTACAAGGGACCGGGAAAGAAGGCTGGTCAGACCACCTTTGAGATACTGTTTTGCGGATGCTAATGTAGCAGCTCCTTTTTCAGAAGGAGGGGGTGAACCAGAAACTTATATGGATGCCATGGAATGTAAGGATTCGTCAAGATGGCAGCTAGCTATGGAGGAGTAAATGCATTCTTTGAGGAAGAACAATGTTGTGAGGTTTAAATTACTCGCAAGCGCACGAGTCGTTTGCAATATAGCGTTGTGCAAGTGCGAGGTCGAATCCACAGGGAATTGCGTTGTGAAAATATAAATTTATCTAAACTAATATTATCTTAACCTAGTTCCGAGTTTTGTATTATATGTTGCAAAATAAATAAAAGCTGAACTAAATTGATTTTAAAAAAACTAATAATAAAAACACTAATGTTTTTGAATCCACCCCACCCCACCAAAGCTAAGCATATATCTTCATGTAAAAATAGCCTATTAAAACATTAAATGAATCCAACTTAAAACAGAAAAACAACAAATATCCCAATTAAACCAAAGGCATCCAATGTATCCACTTTTAACAAATCACAAAGGAAATCCAATTTAATCAAGAACAATTTGATGTATCCATCAGATGGAACACAAGGAATATCCAACAGAACAATTTAAACGCAATCAATCATAATATTTTACTCAAATAATTGACAGAACATTTATACTAAAAAAATGTCAGATTTGTACAAGCAAATCTGAACTACTATGCCAAACAACGGCGAAGCTTCATCTTCAACCTTAGCTGAAGATTCTAGCCACTCATAGTTATGAAACTACAGTTCATAATAAAAGTGCTAAACATTTAACTAAAAAGAAATAAATTACTTTACATGGGAGAAATTCCACTCGCTGTTGGACGGCACTTCCCCTTGTGGTAGCAAAGCCTTCGGGATCCACTAGAATACCAGCAGACGTCCACCGGTTAACACCAAATGGCTTAGGAATTGCCCCCTGAATGATGAGGTCAGATGGTGTTTATATAGGGGGAGTCCCGGAGTAGCATGGGTTTCAAATTCGATGTGGGATACTGCCCGAGTGCACTCGATCGCAGAATGATGCGATCAATCGCAAGTGCGATCGATCGTATGTCTTGTGCGCACGATCTCATGTGCGCTCGATCGTGTGTCTAGTGTGCTCGATCGTAGGTGCACTGTACTGCAAACATTTCGATGTGGGATTGTTGACCATGCGCTCGATCGCAGCATAGTGCGATCGATCACTATTGCTCCTGAAGCTTCACATCTCCTGAAATGCTTCATTTTCTCCACAAACCTATAAAAATACACAAAACACAAAAAAAGACATAAAATAAAGTAAAATACTACTAACTAAGAGCATAACAAATATAAGTTAAGGGTCTTAAATACATATTTAAGACTCATCAAATACCCCCAAACTTATATTTTGCTAGTCCTTTAGCAAAGCAAAATAAAAAAACTAAATGAACAACAAGGATTATAAAGATAAGTTCAGTATTCATGGTATCCAAAAATTTAAGGAACATACAAAATCATGAGATCCATTCATGTGCAAGCTTAAATTAGTCGAACCCATCTTCACAATGAATAAGAATTTAAAACCTAATTACTTACAAGAGGCATGGTAACGACGATATAGTTGTGAAGTCAGGCAAAGGTAGCTCAAAAGTAAGAAGGTTATGAAAAAAAGACAAGCCTTAAGGCAACTAGAGCTAGGAAGGCAGGTTAAAGCGACTAGTCTTTATTATTCGAAGGCAAGCAAGACAAGAAGGGGGTTTTAGGCTACTCGCAGGTTTCGAGATGGGTTTCCCCGCGAGTGTGTCTACTTGTTTTTTTATTCCAGTTTTGGACATTACAAGCTTGAATCAGTGTAAAGTGAATTAACATATACAGATGAGGTTTCCAAATAACTTCAATGTACAAGGTAATTCAAGTCTCAAGATCCAAAGAATTTCTCATCGGAAAGAACAACGATGGCATATTTTTTTTTTTTTCAAATATATAAGGCTCTGCTATGTTTAGTTCCCTTAAGCTTTCTAATTGACCCATGTAACGAGTATTGAGTCAATGACTCCCAAACCAGATGGTTTTAGGGCATTAGGTGTAAAGGCACCCCTAAGGACTTACTAACTTGAGTAAAAAAGGCTACGAAATTAAACTGGCCTTAATACTAGCAAGCAAAATTTCCACCTTTTGACGTGAACACTCACTGCTTACTGAGGTAAGAGGTCCAGTTACTCAGCAAAAAGTTTTGCAATGATCATTATGAATAAAATTCCCACCTTTTGACGTGAACACTCACCGCTTATTGAGGCAAGAGGTCCAGTTACTCAGTGGAAAGTTTATTGATGATGATCATTATAAATATTAGTAGTTTTTTTTTTATATATATATGCCCAAGTGTTTATCCAACAAGTCATCCAGTTTCAGTTAAGACAAGAAAACGTATACATTCAACTCACATGTCATACCTCACACAAATATGTGCTAATGTGCTCGTGTGAGATTAGATCAAACATGTGAATTCTCGAAAATTCCTAAAGTAAGTAACTAAAGTTTAAACTCTATCATCAGATCATGTGTTCAAAGTTTTAAACTCACCAATGAAATCACATCATAATTTTTCAGATCAACCAAAATTTTTAGACGAACATGAACATGCATTTATCTTTACGACGAAAAGACAACAGATTAGGACAAAGTGTGAGATGTGTCTCCCATACCCCCAAACTTAAATTACACATTGACCCCAATGTGTGACTAATATGGAAAGAGCTGACCTGAGATGTGGAGAACTATCTGGACTGGTATGGCTCATAGCATAACCCCAAACTTGAACTGAAGTACGCATTGTCCCTGAAAAATAAAAACTGGAAAACAAAAAAAATGCTGGAAACAAACATTAATCATAAAAATTAAGAAATATACAGAAAAGATAAGTTGTGAGGTGCCTCCCATGAGTGCTAAGTTTAAAGTCTTTAGCCAGACTCTCCCTAGAAAACTACACTCAATCCGAGTAACTAGGATCCTCCAACAGTATCATCTCAATGTCCGAACTCCTCAACTCCAAGAATGGTTTTAGCCTCTGTCCATTTACCTTGAAAGTATTACCATTCTTTGGATCCTCAATCTCGATGGCCCTATGAGAAAAAACCGACTGAATAATAAATGGGCATGTCCATTGAGATTTGAGCTTGCCTGGAAAAAGATGCAGGCATGAATTGTAAAGAAGAACTTTCTGACCTGGCTCAAAAGCTCGTCTCAAAATGTTTTGGTCATGAGTCTTCTTCATTTATGCTTTGTATGAACGGGCACACTCATATGCATCATTCCACAGCTCCTCCAATTCATCGAGTTAGAGCTTTCGTTGTGAGCCAGCCTTGGAAAGATTGAAATTCAATGCTTGATAGCCCAATACGCACGATGCTCTAATTCGACCGGAAGGTGACATGCCTTTCTGTACACAATACGATAGGGAGACATGCCAATTGGCATCTTGAAAGCTGTCCGATATGCCCACAGTGCATCAGTTAATCGCAGAAACCAATCTTTTCTACTAGGGTTCACAGTCTTCTCCAAAATTTGTTTGATCTCGTGATTTGAAATTTTCACTTGACCACTCGTCTGTGGGTGATACGGGGTGGCAACCTTGTGTGTGATGAAATACTTCTTCATCAACTGCTCAAAGATCTTGTTGCAAAAGTGCTTACCTTCATCACTTATGATTGCTCGACGCATACCAAAACAAGCAAAAATAGTGTCATTCAAAAACTGGACCATAACTCTGTGGTCAATAGTCTTGCATGCAACAGCCTCCACCCACTTGGACAGATAGTCCACAGCAACCAGAATGTACAGGTAGCTAAAGGAGTTTGGGAATGGTCCCATGAAATTAATACCCCACACATCAAAAATCTCAATAATCAGAATAGGGTTGAGGGGCATCATATTCCTCCTAGAAAGACTCCCTAGCTTTTGGCAATGCTCATAAGATACACAGTAGGTGTGAGAGTCCTAGAATAGGGTAGGCCAATAGAATCCACACTGCAAAATCTTCGCAGCGGTCTTTTTAGCACTAAAATGGCCTCCACAAGCATGATAATGACATAAGGCGATGACATTAGATTGGTCATGCTCAGGAATACACCTTCTGATGATCTGATCGGGATAATACTTGAATAAGTAAGGATCATCCTAGAAAAAATGTTTTGCCATGGCCAAAAACTTTGATTTATCTTGTCGCCCCCAATGCAAGGGCAGTTGACCGGTGACAATATAGTTCACTATATCAGTGAACCACGGTGCGGGATTGTGAGCAATGTGCATCAATTGCTCATCAGGAAAGGTTTAAAAAATAAGAGTGGCAGTCTTAGTGAATTCCACAATCAATCTAGACAAATGGTCCGCCACCACATTTTCTGAACCTTTCTTATCCCGCATCTCAATGTCGAACTCTTGAAGTAGCAAGATCCATCGGATAAGACGAGATTTAGCATCTTTCTTAGAGAAAAGATACTTCAATGCTGCATGGTTCGAGTAGATAATGATTTTAGATCCTAACAAGTAGGATCTAAACTTGTCTAATGCAAAAACGACTTCAAGCAACTCCTTTTCAGTGGTAGAGTAATTGAGTTGTGTGTCGTTTAGAGTTCGACTTGCATAGTAGATAACATGGGGAATTTTATCAACATACTGCCCCAAAACAACTCCAACAGCATAGTCTAATGCGTCACACATAATCTCAAAGGGCACACCCCAGTTGGGTGGCTGAATAATTGGTGTGGACGTCAGAATCTTCTTCAGATCCCCAAATGCTTTCTTACAATACTCATCAAATAGAAATGGGGCATCTTTCAACAATAACTTACACAAGGGCTTGGTGATCTTGCTGAAATTCTGGATAAATCGCTTGTAGAAGCCTGCATGGCCTAAAAAAGATCGAACCGCTTTCACCGTACGTGGGGGTGGAAGGTTGAAAATCAAATCCACCTTTGCTTTGTCGACCTCAATCCCTCGATGAGATACGACATGCCCCAGTACAATTCCTTGCTTGACCATAAAATGACACTTCTCCCAATTAAG
The DNA here is from genome assembly GCA_023935145.1 of Bretschneidera sinensis. Lineage (NCBI taxonomy): Eukaryota > Viridiplantae > Streptophyta > Magnoliopsida > Brassicales > Akaniaceae > Bretschneidera > Bretschneidera sinensis. The sequence goes on along the minus strand of CM043697.1, from coordinate 60,210,888 downwards.
CACCAGGTTCTTCTCCTTGCACCACACTAAAACCAAAGTGAGACGGTGCAGGCACTCCTCAAATGTTAAACCGAAGACAGAGAAATCTTCCATGAAAATCTCTAAGAATCGCTCTACCATGTCAGAAAATATACTGACCATGCATCGCTGAAAAGTAGTGGGTGCATTGCATAACCCAAAGGGCATGCGACGGTAGGTGAAAGTCCCAAAAGGACAGGTAAACATCGTCTTCTCCTGATCTTCGGGGTCTACGGGGACCTGGTTATATCCAGAATAACCATCCAAAAAGCAATAATACTCGTGCCCAGCCAAACGCTCCACCATCTGATCAATAAATGGGAGTGGAAAATGATCATTCCTTGTGGCAGCGTTCAGCTTATGCTAGTCTATACACACTCTCCACCCTGACTGAACACGAGTTGGCACCAACTTGTCGTCTTTATTTTTTACTACCGTCAGTCCAGCTCGCTTGGGCACAACATGAATCGGGCTCACCTATTTGCTATCATAGATGGGATAAATGATCCATGCATCTAACAGCTTAATAACCTCTGCCCTCACAACCTCTTGCATAGCAGGGTTGAGCCTTCTTTGTGGCTCCCTCGATGGCTTAGCATATTCCTCCAAATGTATCCTGTGCATCACCACCGAGGGGTTGATTCCCCTGATATCCTCAATGGTCCACCCGATAACTTCCTTGTGCTTTCTTAAGGAATCTAATAATTTCTCCTTTTGAGCTTTACCCAAATCTGAAGCTATAATCACAGGCAAACTATCGGCTGAACCTAGGAACTTATACTTAAGATTATCTGGTAAAGGCTTAAGTTCCTTCTTGGGGGTTTCAGGTTCAGCGGTCTCCTCCTTGTTATTGCTCTTCCGATGAGGAGACTCCAAAATGGCATTCGCTTGCTCAAGTAATTTATCTAAATCTAAATCCTCTCCAAATTGAGCAAAGCATGCCTCTAGGGGGTTCTCAATACTTGATTCATTCACAGTCTCCTCAAGAATCTTCTCTATCAAGCATATATTTCTCACTTCATCATATTCCAGTGGTTGCCTAGTGATATCAAAGATGTTCAACTCCACTGTCATATTTCTGAAGGAGATCTTCATCACCCCTGTCATACAATTGATTAGGACATTAGCCGTGGCTAAGAATGGTCGCCCTAGAATCACCGGTATTTGAATCCCTACATTCTGGATAAGCTCTGTGTCAAGCACAATAAAATCCACTGGGAAATAGAATTTATCCACTTTTATCAAGACATCATCAACTATTCCCCGTGGTCTTTTCACTGACCTGTTAGCCAATTGAAGCGTCGTGGATGTGGGCTTCAATTCTCCTAACCCCAACTGCAAATATACTGAGTAGGGTAGAAGATTCACACTTACCCCTAGATCTAAAATAGCCCTCTCAATATGGCTAACTCCTATCGTGCAAGAGATGGTAGGACACCCCGGGTCCTTATACTTGATGGGTAGCTTGCACTGAAGGATTGAGCTGACCTGCTCGGTCAAAAATGCCTTCTTTGGGACATTCATCCTCCCCTTGATAGTGACCAAGTCTTTTAAAAACTTTGCATATGATCGCACTTGATGGATGACATGTAAAAATGGGAATATTGATTTGGACTTGTTTGAATACCTTCAAAATTTCTTCATACTTCCCTCATTTCTTGGGCGCCTATAGTCTGTCGGGGTAAGGTGCTCTAGGTACAAACGACCTAGGAGGGTCTTTCGCAGTAGGTGTGGCTGTAGATGGCTCAACATCTCTCTTCTCCTTGTTGCCACTCCCTTACCCTTGCTGCATAGCAGGGCTCTCTTCCACTCGATTGTCCACTTGTCTCCCAGACCTCAGTGTGACAATCGACTGTACTTGTTCCTCCCCGTGCGTAGGAGTTGATGAACTCCTAACTATAAATTGTCATTTCAGGTTGGGCACGGGCTGACTAGGGAATTTCTTTTTCTCTCTCTCACCCAAGTGACTTGCAATTTGCCCTATTTGACTCTCCAGCTTGGCAATTGCTTGGGTGTTTACCATTGTTGTACTCTTTATGTCGCTCATGGATTGGCTATTCATTTACATGTATTCCTTAATGTTTTCCTCTAGTGATTGTGAAACTAGCGCTGATGTTTGAGTGGGAGCTTGGTAAGTAGGTAATGGTGCTGGATGGGCAGAACGACCATGACTAGGAATTTGTTGGGCAAATCCAAGAGAATATTGATTTTGAGTATTATGAGGGGCTCTTCCCTGATTCATTGGTTGGTTCTGCCTCCATGAAAAATTTCGGTGGTTCCGCCATCCTAGATTATACGTCTCAGAATACGATCCATTTGACTGCCTTAGATAGTCATTGAAAGCATTTACTTGTTCTATAGGATACTCGGCACAAGCCGGTATTGATGGGCAATTCTGTGCTAGATGCATGGGACTAGCACAGATGGAACAACTTTCAACATTGAATGTGTTGGCAGCATTGATGGATTGGCTCACAGTGAGAGTGTCAATCTTCTTAGTGAGGGCATCTAACTTTATCCTCAAATCAACATCCTCCCTGACCTCATAGATGCCTCCCCTATTAGGAGCGTGAATGGACTTATCTCGACAGCTTGAAAAATCCCACTGCTGCGAGTTGTCGGACAACTTGTCCAATGCCATATATGCTTCATCTCCTGTCAGACTAAAGAATGCCCCGCCCATTCATAGACTCGATCATGCTACGGTTGGGTTGAGTCAACCCTTGGTAGAAGAACTGAACGAGTCTCCACTTCTCATATCCATATGGAGGGCATCTGATCAGTAGCTCTTTGAAGTGCTCCCAACTCTCAGAAAATTTTTCATCCTCATCCTGAGTGAAAGTGTTAATCTCCTTTCAGTACTCATTCACTCTAGACATTGGGAAAAACTTATGATAAAATTTACTAAGCAAGTTTTCCCAAGATGTAATAGACCCAGGCGTATTGGAATCCAACCACGCCCTAGCTCTATCATGAAGAGAAAAAGGGAAGAGTCAAAGATGGACTAGCTCCTCAGAGAAGTTCTGGAATTTAAGTGGCACAAATTTCTTTGAACTTCTTCACATGACTATAAGGATTTTCAAGATCTAAGCCATGGAATGAGGGTAAGAGTTGGATAACATTTGGCTTTAAGTCAAAGTGGGTGGCATTGGTAGGTGGCAACACTATGCAAGAGGATGAGTTAGTCGCAACAGGTGCGAACAAATCCCTAAAAGATGTAGTGGAGTCCACGTTCCAAGCTCTAGGTTGCTCTACATGTTCAGGATGATGTGTATCCCTAAAATTCTCTCCCATCTCAACAGTCTCTCTCTCAACTAGTGCTCTTCTCTGTCTTCTAAGAGTTTTTTCTAAGTCAGGATCTAAATATATCAAATCTAAGTTCAATGATCTCCGACCAAGCATACACCAACAGAAAACAATGAGGTACTAACCAGCAAAAACAACAGAATAAAGCCAAAATAGCAAACACACTACTCACAAAAATTAACGATTTTTTTTTTTTTTTAAAAAAAATTTGATAACTAACTAGCAGAAAAATAAAATCAATTCAGACCAAAAATTTTCACAAACCAAACAATTCCCCGGCAACGGCGCCAAAAACTTGTTGTGAGTTTTAAATTACTCGCAAGCGCACGAGTCGTTTGCAATATAGCGTTGTGCAAGTGCGAGGTCGAATTCACAGGGAATTGTGTTGTGAAAATATAAATTTATCGAAACTAATCTTATCTTAACCTAGTTCCGAGTTTTGTATTATATGTTGCAAAATAAATAAAAGCTGAACTAAATTGATTTTAAAAAAAACTAATAATAAAAACAATAAGGTTTCTGAATCCACCCCACCAAAGCTAAGCATATATCTTCATGTAAAAATAGCCTATCAAAACATTCCATGAATCCAACTTAAAACAAAAAACAAAAAATATCCCAATTAAACCAAAAGCATCCAATGTATCCGCTTTTAACAAATCACAAAGGAAATCCAATTTAATCAAAAACAATTTGATGTATCCATCAGATGAAACACAAGGAATATCTAACAGAACAATTTAAACGTAATCAATCATAAGATTTTACTCAAATAATTAACAGAACATTTATACTAAAAAAATGTCAAATTTGTACAAGCAAATCTGAACTACTATACCAAACAACGACGAGGCTTCATCTTCAACCTTAGCTGAAGATTCTAGCCACTCATAGTTATGAAACTACAGTTCATAATAAAAGTGCTAAACATTTAACTAAAAAGAAATAAATTACTTTACATTGAAAAAATTCCACTCGCTGTTGGGCGCCACTTCCCCTCGTGGTAGCAAAGCCTTCGGGATCCACTAGAATGCCAGCAGACGTCCACCGGTTAACACCAAATGGCTTAGGAATTACCCCCTGAATGATGAGGTCAGATGGGGTTTATATAGGGGGAGTCCCGGAGTAGCATAGGTTTCAAATTCGAAGTGGGATACTGCCCGAGTGCGCTCAATCGTAGAATGATGTGATTGATCGCAAGTGCGATCGATCGTATGTCTTGTGCGCATGATTGTATGTGCGCTCGATCGCGTGTCTGGTGTGCTCGATCGTAGGTGCACTGTACTGCAAACATTTCGATGTGGGATTGTTGACCATGCGCTCGATCGCAGCATAGTGCAATCGATCGCTATTGCTCTTGAAGCTTCACATCTCCTGAAATGCTTCATTTTATCCACAAACCTATAAAAATACACAAAACACAAAAAAAGACATAAAATAAAGTGAAATACTACTAATTAAGAGCATAACAAATATAAGTTAAGGGTCTTAAATATGCAATATTTAAGACTCATCAAACAACTCTTGGGAATTAGTGCCAAAACCAGAAAAACAGAGAGTTATGGATTGTAAGTGGATTTACAAGATCAAAGAAAGGAATACTCCAGGGGATAAAGTCCGGTATCAGGCTAGGTTGGTGGCGAAGGGGTTCACACAAAGAGAAGGCATAGATTTCACCGAAATATTCTCACTAGTTGTGAAATACAAGACGATAAGGATAGTATTAGCTATGGTGGTCCAATTTAATTGGGAGATCGAGCAAATGGATATGAAAATAACGTTCTTACATGGAGAGCTTGATGAGGACATCTACATGAGGCAACCCGAAGGCTATGAGGGAGGAAGGGAGGGAGAGTTGTTGTGCCAATTAAAGAAATCTCTCTATGGCCTGAAGCAATCACCTCGGCAATGGAATAAGAGGTTTGATTCCTTTGTAACTAGCTTGGGTTTCATGAGGAGTTACTATGGTTCATGCTTGTACTAAAAAGGTCATAAAGTGGAGGAAATGATGATTATCCTCATCTATGTCGATGACATGCTATTGGTTAGGAGCGGCAGGGAGAGGATAGAAAGGTTGAAGTCTCAACTCAGTTCAGAGTTCGAGATGAATGATCTTGGTCATGCACAGAAGATCCTTGGGATGAGTATAATCCGAGAAAGGGAGAGAAACAGGCTGAAGGTTTCTCAGTCTTCCTACATAGAAAAGATGATATCTAAGTTTTCTATGGAAGATAGCAAACCAGTGAAGGTTCCCCTTGCTGGTCATTTCAAGTTCTCCAGCGATCAATATCCGAGATCGGAAGCAGAGAAGAAGGAAATGGAGAAGGTCCTTTACTCTAGTGCGGTTGGATCCGTCATGTTCACCATGGTAAGCACTAGACCCAACACTGCTCATGCAATTAGTGTTCTCAACAGATTTATGAGCAATCCCAGAAAGGAGCATTAGCTTAGGATGAAGTGGTTGCTGAGGTACTTGAAGGGAAGCCTAGATGTGGGGCTTGTGAATAAGAAGAGGGGTAAGTCCATCTATCTAGAGGGTTATGCTGATTCGGACTATGGAGCAGACCAGGATAAGAGAAGATCGATTACCTCCTACTTCTTCAACTTAAACGAATGTTGTATAAGTTGGAAGGCTCAGTTATAGCCGGTGGTAGCACTCTCAACAACCGAGGCTGAGTACATAGCAGCTACAGAAGCTATAAAGCAGGCTATATCGTGCAAAGGGCTGTTAGAAGAGTTGAAGGTCCTAAAAGAGCAGGTAGTGGTGTATTCGGATAGCTAAAGTGCGTTACACTTGCGTAGGAATCCAGTGTTCCATGAGAGGACTAAGCATATGTATGTTCGGTATCATTTCATTCCAGAAAATGTTACGAAAGGATGCATTCATGTGAATAAAGTCGCAACGGAAGAAAATCCTGCAGATTTAGGTACTAAAGTTCTACCTCTAAGTAAGTTCAATCATTGCCTTGGACTTCTTTGGATTGGAGTCGGTTGATATGGTGACTTAAGTTGAGTTTGGATCCTAAGTTCTCTGCACAATGGGTTCGGGTTTAATTATTTTGACAAAGGTAGAGATCTCACTTTATGCCCAGGTTGTGATCTTTCCAAACACCTATGTCTAGAATGACTTGTAATAAACAGCAATCAAACCAATAAAAGAAAGAACACACAATTGTTATCAAGGTTCGGCAATGTGCCTACATCCCCATAAGCTCTTCCGAGCTCTCCGCACTAAATCAATGGAGTTCTTACAATTACAACAACACCTCTTGGTCTTGAAGAATGAAAGAAGAGAAAAAGAAAGTGATAAGAACTAAGCGTTTCCTTGGAATTTTCCCCAAGAAAATTCCAATTACAAAGCCCTTGAATCCCCGATCTAGACTACTCTCTCTCTAAACAACCAGCCTCTCTTGAATGAGTCTCTCTTGTGTTTTGTGTCTTTGCACTCTCACACTTGATGCTCACATGTTGTTTTGGATTACTCCTAGATGACCCTTTATATAGGGCAACAACTTCTTCATCCAATCTTTGAGATCAATCTCAACCCTTAGATCTCAAGAACCAAAGACTCATTGCTCTCTAAGAGTCTAAGTGAACCTGTGCATTTTAATCAAGTCCCACACACCATTTCAAAATGCTGAACAAAAGAGGTCAGGTGTGCCTAGCGCAGCGGCCCAGAATAAGGCAGGCCATGACGCACAACCAGACATGATGCTGAACCCTTCAACTTTTTAATTCTTTGACAAATTTTCAACAGTCTCCATCCAGTAGGACACTTCTGTGTATTATTATAAAAGCAGTATCAAGGTCATTTTCATCATTTCAATAACAAATGTCATTCTCAACTCCTTTCATACTCCAAACATCTCATAAATCATTCAAAATTAATCAACCATAAATCATTTAACCATTCTCCATTCTTTTCATAAATCATAATCAAGTTTTCACATAAACATTTTAATTCAACAATTTCAAATCTTCTTATAAATCATAAAAGAAAATGATCAAACATTAAATCTCATCAAATCTGAGATAAAATTTCATAACTAAAACTTTTCTCATAAATTCTTCAAAATTTATCAATCATAAATTATTCAAAATTTGACCAATCATATTAAATCAAGAACATAAATTATGTTTCTCCACAAAATCTCAATCTTGATACAAATTTATGTTTTCTTCAAACACTTCATAATTTCAAAGCACATAACACATTTTTATCTTGTAAAGATTTTCTTAACTAGAAGAGATCATGTATGGTTTGGGCAACATTCGTGAAGTTACTTGAGTAATTAGTGGATTACTTCAAGGAGGGTCCTTGAGGAGAGTGAACGTAAGGTCAAAAAAATCTGATATTGCCGAACCACTATAAATAGTGTTTGCACAATCTCTTCCTTATCTATTTACTTTCAGTACTATTATACTTCTCATTCTTCATTATACTTAATTAATTTTTCTAAAACTTGCTTGTTGTGTAAAAAATTTTAAAACCTAATTCACCACTACTGGGTTTGAACCTTGGTCTACACCTTTGCATGAAAAAATATCATATTGTGGTTAATTCTAATCTTCTTCGTATACTCCATCATTCTCCACCATTTAGAAAGACCTCGGCCTCGAATTGAAAAAATAGACCAAGAGCAAGATCTCTGATGCGTGGAGAAACAAAGCATGGTCATGAAAATTTTTGAAAGTGAAGTCATTGAAAGTTGAAAAAAATTTCGCTAGAAATATTTATTGCTAAGATACTTAAAACCAAGTAGGGAGGATAAACTCAATATCAAGGACACATCTATCAACTAGAACCTCACTCTTACAATCAACCTTATCTTCCTATTTGTCTCGAACCTTTTCAACATCCTCAATATGCTCAGCAAACTCGTCATGTTGCTGGATTGGTTCAATTAAAATAACCTCAAATGGAGCTGACTCAATATGCTCAACAACATCAAGCTTATTGTAAATCTGTTCTTCATCTTTGTCAGCATCTTGGTCTTGAACCTAGTCAACATACTCAATATGTATACTCAATTCATCATCTTGCTGACATGGTTCAATTAAGACAGTCTCATATGGAATTGAGACAACATGTTCAAACCTTATTTGAATCTTTTCTTTATTGTGGACTTCAACCTTGTTTAGAATTGTCTCATATTGCTGATATAGGTGTGCTAGATTTCGCTCCTTAATATAAACGTAACAAATAAGTACTTTATATTCCTCTTTCCAACGTTGACAAAAAGAATGTGATATGTACCTTGTCCATTGAGATCTCAACTCACTGATATATTTGTAATCATTCGAAGTTTGATCTTGTAAAATCTGAATCATTTCCAAATTATGTGTAGTCATAATACAAATGAAGCTGAAAAACTCAAAATATAGTCTCATTTTTTTGTCTGTTTGTTTTTCCCTGTCTTTTTTGTTATAATCAAAGAACAAAAGAAGTAGAAGAAAACATACAGTAAATGGTAGGGCAGAGGCAAAAGGTTTTTTTTTATACCAGTGGCTTGGCTCTGGTCTGTTCATAGCTCGGTTCGATCTGCTCATAGATTAAAGTCAAACACATGCCTGAGCTGGGCGTGCGGGTCGAATCTGAGTAGATGAATCCTTGGTAGATTAGAGCCGGACTCCTAGCGGTCAACGGAAAATGGCTCGTCAGTTACATTGGTGGTGGTAATTGGGTCAGGCGGTGTGTGCGGGTGGCGGATCAGACGGTGAAAATGAAAATAAGTCGTGGCTGATAGGTAGCGGGAGAAGTGGCATGATGGTTCAGTCAATTGTGATTATGCTAAAAATGGGGCACCGGTAACAGTGGTGGTGCCAATTGGTCAATTTGGTGGTTGGAAGTTCCAGATTTGGCGCAGTAGGATCAAAGCGGTTTGACAGGTGTGCGACAAAAGTTGGGGTGACGGATCATCGAGGCCTTGTTGAGTTTCAATTGCCCAGGGATCTTGTTCCAAATGGGGGTAGCTCCGAGCTCAAGAGGTGGCAGATGATGACGCAGCTAGTGTCCCAAAGGCATTGCCATTGTGCGTAGGTTCATGGTTAGTTTGGTCTTTTTTTCAAGCTGATTTGGTTTTAGGATGTGTTTGGGTTGGTGTATTCAGATGGATTTTGGTGCAATGGTAGTAGTGATGGGGGATCGAAGTTTGGGCTCTAGTACCACTTGATGCAGTAGAGTAGGTAAGGAATTGTAAAGATAATCCAAATCACATGGAAACCGCAAGTCAAATAACATGAACGCGAAGAACCGCAACCAAATCACATGAACATGAAGAACCGCAACCAAATCACGTAGTGTTTAATTTCAATAATCTCATTTTTTATTAATTCAAAGCTCCTTAAAAATGTAGGGACATCTCTTATATAGGGATTTTAAAACCCTAGACTAATAAAAAAAAGTGAAATATGAAAATTAACTCACTTAAATAACCTAGAAACCCATAATATTTTCTAATTACATAATTATCTCCATAATTAAAATATCCTTAATTCTTAAATTAAAATCACTAATTCTAATCTTCTCCGTGTACTTCATCACTTAGAACTAGTAGTCAAAACATTTACTTATCTGCCTAATGCCAATCACTAGGAAAATGTGGTTTACCTTGGTGTTGACGGAACTTTTTTTTTAATTGTTTTAAAATCTTTTGATTTCCTTTTTTTCACCTCATTTACCTTATTTCACATTTTTTATGGTGTTTATTCATCCTTTTTGTTGGTATTTGTCTAAGGTTTAAACAAGGTTGGAGAAGCTTCAACATCAGGTCTCCAGGCCGCGGCTCAAGGTATGCGCGCTTCACCCTGCAGCAAGTCTAGGATGTGTGCCCTCTAGGCCGTGCCGCGGCTCAGCATCTCCAAGGTACGGTGCCCAAAAAGGATGAAAATGATGCCCTGTTCCGCACCACAGCCTAGCTCATCCAAGCCTCAGCACGAAGCACCAAGCCCCAGCACGCCCTGTTCCAAGCCTCAGCACGAGGCACACTTGATGCTTATGTTTCAACCTTTCAAATGGTGCGTGAGGCATGATCAAAATGCACAGGATCACTTAGGATTGATGAGGGGCTACGATTGATTGGTCCTTAAGATCTAAAGGTGGAGATTGACCTTCAAGATAGGTTCAAGAAGTTGGTGCACTATATAAAGGGTCATCTAGCTTCAATCTAAACACATTGTGTGTGACATAACATGTGATGACATGTGAGTGTGTGTGAAATAGAACACATGGGTGTGTAAGAGTGCAAAGACACTAAACACGTGAGAGATCTCATTATAGAGAGGCTGGATGTTTAGAGAAAGGGTAGTATAGATTGGGGATTCAAGGGATTTGGTGGAATTTTCTTGGGGAAAATTCCAGGGTAACTCAAAACCTTATCACTTTATTTTCTCTCTTCTTTCATTCTTTAAGAACGATATTAAGATCAAGATTAGATCGTGTTCTTGAAGAAGAGTTGTTGTAATTGTAAGAACTTATTAATTAGTGCAAAGGGCTCGGAGGAGCTCACGAGGACGTAGGCACATTGCCGAACCTCAATAACAAATTGCTTGTGTTCTTTCTTACTTCGTTTGCTGTTTCTTTTCTTTTCAAGTCATTATAGAATTGGTTGTTTGGAAGATCACCACCTGGGACTCTTGAGGGTAGTTTCCCAACAGTGGTATCAGGGCTAGAGGAGATACCAACAGTGGTATCAGAGCTAGAAAAGATACCACCAGCAGTGGTATCAGAGCTTGCATAACTAGGTATCGGAGCAAGAATAGAAGGTATTGGAGCAAGACTCCAAGAATCAAAGAACAACTTCTTGGGTGATTCAAGAACAGAGTAAAGATTAAGATCTGATCGTGTTCTTGAAGGTGATTCAAGAACGGTATTGAGATCAATCTTCGATCGTGTTCTTGAGGTTTAGAAGAAGTTGGAAAGCAATTTTTGGTACTGCATAAATATAGGATTTTCTCCGTAAGATGGGTTCAAATTTCATTGTTGAGAAGTTTGATGGAAAGGGAGATTTTTCCCTACGGAAGTAGAAGATCAAGGCTGTTCTTATGCAACAGAAGGTGGACTTGGCTATTGGAGAAGATGACGCTTTTCCAACAACTATCATGGAGGTCCAGCAGAATGAGATGAAGAAGATGGCATACAAATCATCTTCTTGCACATGTTGGATAGTGTCACAAGGAAATGCGGAGACTCGAAAGATCCAGTTGCAATTTGGAAGAAACTAGATGAGTTGTTTCTTACCAAGACTCTCCCTAATGAGAGGTATCTTTGTAAACGAATCTTTGCTTTTAAAATGGATCCTAATAAAGACTTGCAAGATAATCTTGATGCCAAGATGAGGAGTGCATCAAGTGGAGAAGGGTTTTTCATTAAAGGAAGGTCAGCAACTCGGTATGGCAGTAACATACGTGGCTACTACCGGGATATAGGTAGAGGAGAAGGCCATGGGAGAGCGCACAGTAACATACATGGCTACTACCGGGACAGAGGTAGAAGAGAATGCCCTGGGTGAGCGCACAGTAATATACATGGCTACTACCAGGATAGAGGTAGAGGAGAAAACCATGGGAGAGTGCACTCCAAGCAGAGATTTGGAGGGAAGAGATGCTACTACTGCCATAAGGAGGGTTATTTCAAGAAAGATTGCAAGGAGAAGATGAGGGATGAGGGAAGAAGCCATACCAAGAATGGAGAGGCTTCGATTGCCAAGGGAGAATAGCAAGATGATGATGTTCTTGTTGGGTGCTCAAGTGTGAGTAGGGGGTAAGAAGGCAGCGGGAAATGGATCTTGGATATCGCATGCACTCATTATATGTGTCCTCACAGGGATTGGTTTAAGAATTTCAAGAAAACTAATGATGGAAAGGTTTTTCGGGGGAATGATACTTCTTACCAAGTGAGGGACACGAGAGACATCCAGTTGAGTATGTTTGATGGAGTCACAAGGCTGCTGCAGAATGTTAGGTATCTTTCAGATTTGAAAAGGAATTTGATCTCATTGGAGCAGCTGGATTCCATGGGTTACACATACAAAGCAAAGGGAGGAAAGATCAAGGTAACCAAGGGATCTTTGATAGTGATCAAAGCAGCAATGAAGGATGGTCTCTATGAGATGATCGGAGACACAAAGAACAAAGATCAAGCAGCAAGCTTGATGGCTGAAATGGATAACGCAGCCCTTTGGCACAATCACTTAGGACGCATGAACGAAAAGGGCCTGCAAGTTCTCAGCAAGGATGGTCTACTTGGTGGTTACAAAGTAGAGGAGCTTGATTTCTGTGAATGTTGTGTTCTTGGGAAACAATATCGGGTTAGCTTCAACACCGGAGTGCACAAGTCTAAGGGCATTCTTGACTACATTCATGCGGATCTTTGGGGGCTAGCAAGAACACCAACACAAGGAGGTAATCTTTACTTTCTGTCTTTAATTGATGATTATTCAAGAAAGGTTTGGGTTTATTTGCTTAAAAATAAATCAGATGCTTTGAATAAATTAGTGTTGTGGAAAAAGCTGGAGGAGACTCAAACAGGCAGGGTAGTTAAGGTGTTAAGAACCGATAATGGCTTAGAATTTTTTAACAAGGAACTTGATCAATTCTGTAGGTTAAATGGCATTCTAAGACATAGAACGGTTGTGAAAACCCCTCAGTAAAATGGAGTTGCTGAAAGGATGAATAAGACCCTAAGAGAGAAGGTTAAGTTCTTGTTAAATGGATCCGGATTACCCAAATGTTTTTGGGGGGAAGCGGTGTCTACTGCTGCATATTTGGTTAATAGATCACCCTCTAGGGTTGTGGACCTTAAGACTCCCGAGGAGATGTGGAGTGGTAAACCCCCTGAGTTGGACAACCTTAGAACTTTTGGGTGTGCTGCATATGCACATCAAAAGGATGATAAGCTTAGCTTAAGGTCTAGAAAATGTGTGTTTCTAGGATATGGGGAAGGGGCTAAGGGGTATAGGTTGTGGTCCTTAGAGCAAAAAGGATTTAAACTCCTAATAAGTAGGGATGTCATTTTTAATGAATTGTTATTTCCCTATTTGGAGAAAACTATCCCTGCAGGGGCTAGTGAGCAAACCAGTTCGGTATTTGTAGAGCATAGCATCAAGAAAAATTCAGTTCAGGTAGAGCAAGGAAGGCAAGAGGGTTCAGACCAGTTAGAGTCCATTCATGAATGTCAAGCTTAGGACACTTGAGAGGAGGTTGAACTATAAGGAGATGATGCAGCAAGTCAGAATGACTATCAGCTCACAAGGGACTAGGAAAGAAGGCTGGTCAAACCACCTTTGAGATATGGTTTTGTGACTGTGGATGCAGCAGCTCCTTAGACATAAGGAGGGATAAGTGAACAAGAGACTTACATTGATGCCAAGGGATGTAAGGATTCGTCAAGGAGGAAGCTAGCTATGGAGGAAGAACAACTCTTGGGAATTGGTGCACATTCTAGGAAAACAAAGAGTTGTGGATTGTAAGTGCACTTACAAGATCAAATATGGGGACAAAGTCCGGGATAAGGCTAGGCTTGTGACGAAGGGGTTCACGCAAAGAGATGACATAGATTTCACAGAATTTTTCTCACCGGTTCAGAAGGTGGAGGAAACGGTGAGTATCCTCGTCTATGCTGATGATATGCTATGGGTTGATAATAGCAGGGAGAGGATAGAAAGGTTGATATCTCAACTCAGTGACGAGTTCGAAAGGAAAGATCTTGGCCTTGCACAAAAGATCCTTGGGATGAGAAGAATTAAGGAAAGGGAGAGAAACAAGTTGAAGGTTTCTTGGTTTTCCTACATAGAAAAGGTGTTGTATGAGTTTTCTATGGAAGATGCTAAACTAGTGAAGATTCTGCTTGCTGGTCATTTCAAGTTCTCCAGCGAACAATGCTCTGGAACAAATGAGGAGAAGAAGGAAATGGAAAAGGTCCCTTACTCTAGTGCAGTTGGATTAGTCATATCTATGATGATAAGCACTAGAGCCAACATTTCTTAGGCAATTAGAGTTCTCAGCAGATTTGTGAGTAATCCTGAAAAAGAGCTTTGGCTTGGGATGAAGTGGTTGCTGAGGTACGTGAAGGCTCGGTTGCAGCCGGTGGTAGCACTCTCAACAACTAGGGCAGAGTACATATAGGCTACGGAAGCCATTAAGGAGGCTATATGGTGCAAAGGGTTGTTGGATGAGTGGAAGGTCTTAAAAGAGCAGGTGGTGGTGTCTTCGAATAGCCAAAGTGCGTGGCACTTGTGTAGGAACCCAGTATTCCATGAGAGGACTAAGCATATGGATGTTTGGTATCATTTCATTCGGGAAAATGTTACGAAAGAATGCATTCATATGGACAAAATCGCACCGGAAGAAAGTCCTGCAGATTTAAGTACCAAAGGTCTACCTCTAAGTAAATTCAATCATTGCCTTAGACTTTCTTAGGATTGGAGTCGGTTAATATGGTGACTCAAGTTGAGTTTGAATACTGAGTTCTTTACCCAATGGGTTCGGGTTTAATAGCTTAGACAAAGGTACAGATTGTTGGTATTTGTCTAAGGTTTAAACAAGGTTGGAGAAACTTCAGCATCAGGTCTCCAGGCTGCGGCTCAAGGTGTGCGCGCCTCACCCTGGAGCAAGTCTAGGATGTGTGCCCTCCAGGCCGCACCGTGGCTCAGCTTCCCTAAGGTGCGGTGCCCAGAAAGGATGAAGAGGATACCTCGGTCCACATCGCCATCCATCCCATCCAAGCCTCAGCACGAAGCACCAAGCCTCAGCACGCCCTGTTCCAAGTACCTCAGCACGAGGCCCACCTGATGCTTATGTTTCAGCCTTTCAAATGGTGCATGAGGCATGATCAAAACACACAAGATCACTTAGGATTGATGAGGGGCTATGATTGATTGGTCCTGAAGATCTAAGGGTGGAGATTGACCTTCAAGATTGGTTCAAGAAGTTGGTGCACTATATAAAGGGTCACTTAGCTTCAATCTAAACACAATGTGTGTGACATAACATATGATGACATGTGAGTGTGTGTGAAATAGAACACATGGGTGTGTGAGAGTGCAAAGACACTAAACACAAGAGAGATCTCATTGTAGAGAGGCTGGATGTTTAGAGAGAGAATAGTATAGATTGGGGATTCAAGGGACTTGTAAGTGGAATTTTCATGGGGAAAATTCCAGGGTAACTCAAGACCTTATGACTTTCTTTTCTCTCTTCTTTCATTCTTCAAGAACGGTGTTAAGATCAAGATTAGATCGTGTTCTTGAAGAGGAGTGGCTTTAGTTGTAAGAACTTACTGATTAGTGCAGAGGGCTCGGAGGAGCTCACGAGGATGTAGGCACATTGCCTGATGAGAAGACGACTAACAAATGGGAGGCAGATCCTATTCAAGTTCCAATTTGTCAAGTTACAAGGGCCCGAGCTAAACGGTTTATTCAAGTTCCAATTGGTCCAGTTATAAGGGCCCGAGCTAAACGGTTCAAGAAAACTCTCAATTGGCTTATTCAACATATTTGGGCTAAGAACTATCTTTGGGGGCCCAAGGATAATGCTATACATGATCCACAAGGATGGGTTTCCATGATTCAAGGGAATTTCCACTTTGGAATTTCGGGAGGACCTAACGAACATAATTAAAATGGTCATATCTTCTTGCCCACAACTCCAAATGGGCTGAAACTTATTAGGATGGAAAGATGATGTCTTGGCACTCAATTCTGACCTAAGAAATTTTCAAAAAGGATATCATTTGGGCCTGGTATGATGGGCCGAAATCTAGTAGGTTGTTGCATCTGAATCTACGTTGGGCTTGCACCTTTTCTTAATTGTTTCCTTCTGAATTTAATTTTTGCATTATAAGGCTTACATGCCAAGTTAGGTACTTTCCTTATTTGGATTTTAGATTACCAAAATTCTATTTAGCTTTATTTTCTATTTCGTAGTTTCCTATTCCTACCAGAATTCTGTTTAGGTTTATTTCCTATTTTTTAGTTTTCCTTTTTCTATTTGGTTACGAATTCTCATGTATTTAAATAGCCATTGGCTTTTGGAATAACACAATTCAAATTTGATTCATACTTTCGGAGAGAAATTTCTCTTTGGTTCTTTTAGAACTTCTGAACTTATCGGAGTTTCTGTGGCGTTCATCTTCGACTTATCAATCAATCCTTCCATAATTGATTGTGGTGTCTTCATTATACCAAGGTTCTTGCTTCGATATAAGCAACGGGTCGCGGTCTCAGTCTTCATTATACCAAGTTTCTTGCTTCAATATAAGCAACGGGTCGCGGTCTCACATAAATCTGCTTCTAGATGATCTTGGAGGTCTTCTTGATCCATAAATTTCTTAGTTCTTGGCGTGGATCATATCAGTTGGTATCAGAGCCTTCTAGTTGCAGGTTTGCTTATCTTTTGTTTTGATTCAAAAAAACAAAAGTAGCGAAAAAAAAAAACGAAATTGGAAAAAAAAAAAAGAAGAATAAATTTCCAGTTTAGAAAAAAAAAAACGTGAAAAAAAAAGAAAGGTGTGTAATATTTAGATTCAATCCTTTCAATCCTTATTTCTAAATTTCTTTGTGAGTTATTGGTGAATTGTTGCTGGAAACTTTGATACTTGTTCGGTTAGTTTGATAAGAACCTATAAAGGATTATTACGAGTGGAAAAAGGCAAGAGTGGTGAGCACATAAGAGGGGAAAAGCTAATCTGATTTTTGTGTGAAAACACGAGTGAAATTGAGTGACTCATTCTTTTAGCGAAACACGTGAGGGAGTGTGTGAGGTCCTCTTTTTCTAACGTTATTTTTGCAGCAAACATGTCAGACGACAAGAACAAAAATAATTCCGGAGATACGTCGGGAGATGGTGATCCGAAGTTGCTCATGGAAGTTTTAATGGGTGAGATGAGAAGAGTATTGCGAATGGAGATGGAACAGGTTCATGAGCGGATTGATCGGGTTGAGAATGCACGTGTGGAGCAGCAACAAAACGCTCCTAATGTTCGTAAGAGGGAGAGAGTTCAACCTAGGGGAGAGCGAGTTGAATATGAAGAGTATTATAGGAATGGATTTGATGAAGAAGATGATCGGGAATCAGTTGTTAGCCATAGGAGATTTGGTGATCGAGGTAGAGAAGCTAGGAATCGGGAAGACAATAACTTTGGTAGTATTAAGATGAAGATTCCATCGTTTCAAGGCAAAAACGACCCTGAAGCTTACCTTGAGTGGGAGAAGAAGATAGAATTAGTGTTTGATTGTCATAATTATTCCGAGCTTAAAAAGGTTAAACTTGCGGCCATTGAATTTTTTGACTATGCGATTGTTTGGTGGGATCAGCTAATGTTAAATAGGAGGAGAAATAGAGAGCGTCCAATAGAGACTTGGGAGGAGATGAAAACCATGATGAGGAAACGGTTTGTTCCAAGCCATTACTACCGTGAGTTATACCAAAAATTACAAAGTCTTACACAAGGTAATCAAAGTGTGGAGGATTATTATAAAGAGATGGAAGTAGCTATGATTCGAGCAAATGTAGAGGAGGATCGAGAGGCTACTATGGCTAGGTTCTTGGCTGGTTTGAACCTGGAAATTGCTAATTCGGTGGAGTTGCATCATTATGTGGAATTGGAAGATATGGTGCACATGGCTGTCAAAATTGAGAACCAACTCAAGAGGAGGGGCAGTAATACACGACAAAACCCTAACTCGGGTTCATCTTGGAGGCTGAATTTTGTGAACCAAGCGACGGCCAAGCCCAAAACCGAGCAAAAGCAAGAAAGTACCAGCCATGGAAATCAAGGTAAAACTTACTCTTCCACCACTAGAAATCGTGATATTAAGTGTTTTAAATGCCAAGGCAGGGGTCACATAGCAAGCTAATGTCCGAACAAAAGAGTTATGGTATTGCGAGATAATGGTGAAATTGAAACCGAGGGCGAAGAAGATACCGAATCTATGCCACCATTGGAGGATGCGAGTGATAAGGAATACGCTGCCCAAGGAGAATTGTTGGTTGCAAGGAGAGCTCTAAGTGTGCAAATCAAAGAAGATGACAAAGTGCAGCGAGAAAACATCTTCCATACTAGATGCCACGTGCAAAACAAGGTATGTAGTATGATTATTGATGGAGGTAGTTGTACTAACGTTGCTAGCACTACAATGGTTAAGAAATTAGGGCTGCCAATGATTAAACATCCTCGGCCTTACAAGTTACAATGGCTCAATAATAGTGGTGAACTGAGGGTGAACAAACGGGTGTTAGTTTCCTTTCGTATTGGAAAATATGAAGATGAAGTTTTGTGTGATGTAGTTCCGATGCAAGCTGGACACTTTTTACTAGGCTGACCATGGCAATTCGATCGGTGTGTTAAGCATGATGGCTTCACCAACAAATATTCATTTGTTAAAAATCAAAGAACAATCACTCTAGTTCCTTTGACACCAAAGCAGGTTTATGAAGATCAAGTGAGGTTACAAAAAGAGAGTGAGCAAACGAAAGAGAGTGAGAAAAAGAGAATGAATGAAAACCAGAAAGAGAAAATGAGAGAGGTCAAAAAAATTAAGATAGAAAATAAGAGAGCTGATTCGGCCATTGAGAGAAAAACAAATTTCTATGCAAGAACGAGTGAAATAAAAAGAACGATGATTTTAAATCAGCCAATGATTGTACTTTTGTACAAAGAGGCGTTAAACACTAACCAATTTGACTTATCTTTGCCTAGTTCTATTGTTTCTCTTTTATAGGAGTTTGATGATATCTTTCCCGAGGAGATTCCACATAGCTTACCATGGCCAAGTCCCACGAGTGTAGTTCAAGTTCATAGTTTTCATGGACTTGCTAGTTTTTGCAAGAGGTTCATGAAAGACTTTAGCAGTATTGCCGCACCGCTTAGCAAAGTCATCAAGAAGAACATTGGATTCAAATGGGGAGACGAGCAAGAGAAGGGGTTCCAATTGATCGAAGAAAAATTAACTAATGCTCATTTTCAAGTCCTTGAGCACATCAATAACAATGCATACAAATTGGGTTTACCAAGTGAGTACAATGATAATACCACTTTCAATGTTTCTGATTTACGCCCTTTTGATGTAAGTGATGATTTGAGGACAAATCCTTTTCAAGAGGAGGGGAATGATGAGAACACGACTAACAAATGGGAGGCAGATCTTATTCAAGTTCCAATTGGTCAAGTTACAAGGGCCCGAGCTAAACGGTTTATTCAAGTTCCAATTGGTCCAGTTATAAGGGCCCGAGCTAAATGGTTCAAGAAAACTCTCAATTGGCTTATTCAACATATTTGGGCTAAGAACCATCTTTGGGGGCCCAAGGATAATGCTATACATGATCCACAAGGATGGATTTCCATGATTCAAGGGAATTTCCACTTTGGAATTTCGGGAGGACCCAACGAACAGAATTAAAATGGTCATATCTTCTTGCCCGCAACTCCAAATGGGCTGAAACTTATTACGGTGGAAAGATGACGTCTTGGCACTCAATTCTGACCTAAGAAAGTTTCAAAAAGGATATCATTTGGGCCTGGTATGATGGGCCGAAATCTAGTAGGCTGTTGCATCCGAATCTACGTTGGGCATGGACCTTTTCTTAATTGTTTCCTTCTGAATTTAATTGTTGCATTATAAGGCTTGCATGCCAAGTTAGGTACTTTCCTTATTTGGATTTTAGGTTACCAAAATTCTATTTAGCTTTATTTACTATTTCGTAGTTTCTTATTCCTACCAGAATTCTGTTTAGGTTTATTTCCTATTTTTTAGTTTTCATTTTTCTATTTGGTTACGAATTCTCATGTATTTAAATAGCCATTGGCTTTTGGAATAACACAATTCAAATTTGATTCATACTTTCGGAGAGAAATTTCTCTTTGGTTCTTTTAGAACTTCTGAACTTATCGGAGTTTCCGTGGCGTTCATCTTCGACTTATCAATCAATCCTTCCATAATTGATTGTGGTGTCTTCATTATACCAAGGTTCTTGCTTCGATATAAGCAACGAGTCGCGATCTCAGTCTTCATTATACCAAGGTTCTTGCTTCAATATAAGCAACGGGTCGCGGTCTCACATAAATCTGCTTCTAGATGATCTTGGAGGTCTTTTTGATCCATAAATTTCTTAGTTCTTGGCGTGGATCATATCATTGCCGAACCTCGAAAACAAATTGCTTGTGTTCTTTCTTGCTTTGTTTGCTGTTTCTTTTCTTTACAAGTCATTCTAGACTTGAGTGTTTGGAAGATCACCACCTGGGCATCTTGAGGGTGGTTTCCCAACACTTTTTTTCTCTGTTGGGGATGAGCGATTCATTCTATGTTAGAAATAGCAATATGTGACACTGTGATAAGAAGAGAGTGAACAAGGAGGAGAGAGGGGATGATGTCAACTTGGGAAGTTTACTTTTAGCTTATTAAAGTTATTATTTCAGCTGTCTCGTTTAATGATTTCATTGAACACAATTCAATTAAAAATAAAATTATGCTGGATCAACTTCTAATTTCTTGTTCTTCAAATGAATGGCCACATATTAAAAATAAATGATTATTTTCAGGATGCGAAACTTCAATTCAGAGGACAATGTATATTGTTAGCTATAATGGAAGATTTAATGGCAAAGGGCATGTGCCATGTCAATCAAGTGTTATGCTTGTCATGCTTTGGATCTCCTTTTTCCTCTTTTTTCCTCCTTTCCACTTTTGCTTTTCATTCAAAAAGTTAACGAAATGTGTTACAATTTTTTTGAAGAAGCTAGAACTCAAGAAAAAATTGATGAATCGAAGGAAACTGGAACAGAAACAGAATGTGAAATGGATGCTAAAACAGGAATTGAAGAAGCTAGACCAGAGAAGAGGTTTAAGAACTTAGTTGCAGGAACTGATATAGCATGTACTGATACAACAGCCTCAACCTTAAGAAAAAGCACAAGAGGTAGAAGAACTTCAACATTGATCAAAGATTTTGAGCTCTAGAAAGCATCAGAAAAGAATTAGTTAAATAACAGTTATCTTAATTACTTGTAGTAGATCCAACTATCAATGGATGGTTAATTGTTTAACTAATTAGTTAAAATCTAAGTCAGTGGAGTTTGTTACATGAATTTCAGGGCTAGCAATCATAAGTGGGCATTGTATAAGAGTATAACTAACTCTCCATTGAAGGAGCCATGAGCTGGCATTGTATGAGACTATAACTAACTCTCCATTCAAGGAGAGGTTTCAATAAACATATTACTCAAATTTGTCTTTTTCCCCCTTTGCATTCTCTGCAATTTCTTAGGAGTCTGCCTTGAGCTCAAAATCAAGGTAACATTGGTGCTTTCATTGAGACCTTACCATCACTCATCAATCCTTGTTTTCAATTCCTCTTTTTCAATCTAGAATCTTGCACTCCTTTAATCAAACACCTTTAGAACTATAACCATGGGTGTTGTTACTAAATCTATGGATATCACTAATGACCAGTTCGCTGCATTGATAAAGAAATCTTAGAAAGAGTAATGGGATGAATTCTTTTGTATCATCATACCAATGCAACAACAACTAGCTTAGTTGCTTGTAGATCGAGAAATATACAAAAAAGCAGTTTACGGAGAGAAAAAACCTGATTCATCTGAAACACTAACCCAAGTACACCATAATCTTCATGAGACTTCATTCAAATTTGTTAAGCTTGAATTTCTAATATACTCTGATGGTGATCCAACTGATTGGCTATTCAAGGTTGATCAGTACTTCCTATTTCACCAAATTCCTGAATCTCAGAGGTTTCACATGCTCTCATTTCACTTGGATGGAACTGCTAGTAGCTGATTTCAGTGGATGTATCACAGTAAGCAACTCAGTACATGGACAAGATTCGTAGAGGCTATCAAGGTCAGATT
This sequence comes from Bretschneidera sinensis, assembly GCA_023935145.1. NCBI lineage: Eukaryota > Viridiplantae > Streptophyta > Magnoliopsida > Brassicales > Akaniaceae > Bretschneidera > Bretschneidera sinensis. Next base: position 60,188,699 of record CM043697.1, on the reverse strand, counting down.
TGGACCTTCTAAATTCGATGATCCTTAATGTGCACTTGCTAAGCTTACTCAAACTCATTCTGTTTTAGATTACAAATCTAAATTTGAAGCCTTATCCAGTAGGATTATTGGTTTAACACCTTTCTTTCTAAAGAGTTGTTTCATTTCTGGTTTAAAGGCTAATATTAGAAGGGAGCTATTATGTCATAGGCCTCATGATTTACATAAATCCATTGGTCTAGCAAGACTTCAAGAAAATAAGCTGAATGAGTTCAGATTACCTAATAGAAGCTGAAATTTTAATTCAAACCCCAAACCTGCTGCTCCACCTAATAGTGTGCTAAACTCATCCCTACAGTTCCTCATTTATCCAAATTACCTCTACGTAGATTATCTCCCATTTAAATGAAGAAAAAGTATGGAAAATGGACTTTTTTTCAATTGTGATGAAAAATTTCATCCTGGTCACAAGTGTAAAAACATAATGTCCTTACTACTGCTTGAAAGAGAAGATTGTGATCTATATGACTCTATTAACATTGATGACAATGATGTTATTGATGACTTATCACTTGTTAACCATTATGAGATCAGTCTCCACACCTTCATGGGACATTCTTCTCCAAAAACATTGAGGTTACAAGGTATTGTTGGTTCACTTCAGATGCTCATAGATGGAGGCAGCACTCATAACTTCATTCAAAAGAGGGTGGCTCAGTTTCTTGGTCTCAAAATAGTTCCATCCAATCAGTTCCAAGTATAAGTTAGAAATGGAGGGGTTCTTAATTGTAAGGGTGTTTGTAATTAAGTTCAAGTTCAATTACCTAGCCATATCCTATATGCAAATTTCTTCATTCTTCCCATATAAGAAGCAGACTTAGTTTTGAGTGTACAATGGCTTGAACTCTTGGGACTAGTCATAACTGACTATTCTAAGTTAACTATGGAGTTCCAATGGGAAGAAAAAACCATTAAACTAGTAGGTGACAGTGCACTTGGAACATCTTTGGTCAAACACACTAGATTGAAAAAAAAAATGATGAAGGATGGCAGTGCATCATCTTGTTTCATGTTACTGTCTCTAGACATTTCAAACAGTGTGGCTTCAACCATCAGTCATGTTCCTTCATTACTAGATGCTGTCAAACAACTAAACTCAACCATTGCTCATGTTCTCTTTACTTATAGCAAGGTTTTCAATAAAATACAGTCCCTTCCCCCTCATAGGAGTACTGACCATAAGATACTTTTGCAAAATAACACGTAACCTGTAAATGTTAAACCCTACAGATATCCACACTACTAAAAGAATGAGATTGAAAAACAAATCAAATATATGCTTGCTAGTGGAATGATTCAACCCAGTACAAGCCTCTTCAGTTCTTCTGGGCGCTTGGTAAAAAAGAATAATGGAACTTAGAGGCTATGCATTGATTATAGAGCTTGGAACTCTGTGACTATTAGGGACAAATTCCCTATACCTATTTTGGATGAACTCTTAGATGAATTACATAGAGCAAGGGTCTTTACTAAGATTGATCTAAGGTCAAGTTACCATCAGATAAGAATACATGATAAAGATATAGAGAAGACAGTCTTTGGGACTCATTAAAGACACTATGAATTCTTGGTGATACCCGTTGCCCTCTCAAATGCTCCTTCAACCTTTCAAGCCACCATGAACCAAATCGTCTCATCTTTCCTTAGAAAGTTTATCGTCATTTTCTTTAATGACATTCTTATCTATAGCAAATCCATGGAACAACATGACAACCATCTAGCTCAAGTTCTAAGTAGCCTTCTACATCATGAGTTGTATGCTAAGCTATCTAAATGTTCCTTTGCAAAGAGTTCCATTGATTATCTAGGGCATTTAATCACTGCCCAGGGTGTTGAACTTGATGACACTAGATACAAGCTATACTTAACTGGCCAACCCCTACAAATTTGAAGAAACTTAGAGGTTTATTAGGCCTCACAGGGTATTACCAAAAATTTGTTAAAGGTTATGCAGCTATTGCAGCCCCATTAACAAATCTACTAAAAAAGGATGCTTATTGATGGAATGATGTAGCTGAACAAGCTTTTAATGCTCTCAAATCTGCAATTTTTACTAAAACAAAATCATAAAATATGTTAATTCCTATGTTCAAAAGTGCCTTATTTTTCAATAATCTAAGTCCACTAATACTGCTCCTTATGGACTTCTACAACCTCTACCAATACCTCAGCAAGTTTGGGAGGATATCTCTATGGATTTCATCACCAATCTTCCATCTAATCATGGCTACACTATCATTATGGTGGTCATTGACAGGTTTTCTAAATTTGCTCACTTTGGATGCTTGCCAAATCATTTCAATGCCTTTAAAGCTGCTGAGTTATTTGTTAATGTAATGATGCAGAAAAGGTAGACAAAGCAGAACAGATGGTCCTAGACTACCTAGAACGGTTGGACCGCTCTAAATCTAAGGGTACGATTTACATCGTTTTACGTGTCGACTCGGATTGAGCCTCGGAGACCCCAGTCTAATTGGAAACAGGCTTATGAATAAATTTGATTTTTTAATCAGTGTGGCAGGATTTTAGCAAAAAAAAAAAGACGTTTAGGCCTCCAATTTAGCAGTTTTCAGTTTTTGGGAAATTTCTTATTTTGTACTTGCCTAATTTTAATTTTAATTTTCCTTTTCTTTTTACTTTAACCTTATAAATATGGAGGGCATGTAATAGTAGGGATTATTATTTTTCTGAATAAAATTAGGGTTTCTTTTCTCTTCGTGAGAACTACTGTATTGAGGGTTGAAGGCACAACTCTTCTTCCTAGTTCTTTCTTCCGCTATTGTTTTACATCAATTGGTATCAGAGCCTTGTTCTACCCTGGTATGATGGTAGGTGATGGAAACGAAAGCAACCACCTTGATGACGTTGATCGTGGAATGCAGGTCCTATGGGCAGCCATAGATAATCACAATCAGCAGTTTGATGATCACAATCAACGGTTTGATCGTATCGAACCCATGTTGCGGGAGATACAACAAACCATGGCTGGTCTGAGAATCAATGGCAACAGGGGTGAAGAACACAACCCGGATCGTATCGGAGGCCTTGCTCACAACCAACCGGTTGCTGGACGCGTTCCTGCTCCGCAACATAGGCCCTAAGCCTATACCGTTTTATCCAGTGATGATGAGTTTGAAGTGCTGGGCGTCGAGAACAATGATGATGGTCAGTATGGTCGTAATCAGAATCATGTTGGTCAGAACTGATACAACCAGAACAAGTACGAACAGAACAATCATGATTTTCGGGTTAAGGTAGATTTGTCATGTTTCAATGGCCACTTCCACGTCGAAAACTTCATTGACTGGCTTTTCGAAGTGGAGGCTTTCTTTGGGTATATGCAGATCCCAGGAGATAGGCAGGTGAAGCTTGTAGCCTAAAAACTGAAGGGGGGAGCCTCTGCGTGGTGGGAGCAGACGCAGAATAGTCGCAGGCGACAGAGTAAGCAGCCTGTTCACTCCTGGTCCAAGATGAAGTAGCTGCTACAAGCAAGGTTCCTTCCTCCTGACTATGAATAGATGCTGTACCAGCAATATCAAAATTACAGGCAAGGGGTGCATACCATCAGTGATTATACGGAGGAGTTTTATAGGTTGAACTCGCGCAATGACCTGCAGGAAACAGAGGGACAGCAAGTGGCTAGGTATATCGGAGGGTTGCGAGTGACCATTCAGAACAGGTATCCCTCTATACTGTGTGGTCCCTGTCCGAGGCGGTCAACCTAGCCATGAAGGTGGAGTAACAATAGTCCAGGCACTCATCACGTCCCCAACCATATCAATCTCAACCATCACAAATTTCAGTGCCTCAGACTTCACCATAGCCGTCAACCAGCAGAGTTTTCGGTACTGGTACTACCAACCCCACCAAGCCAATAGCCCCCACAACTGGTGCCCCAGCACAAAACAGAGGAGTGCCCAACAATCCCTATGCTCGTCCCATTCCAGGAAAGTGTTACATATGTGGTCAACCTGGACATCATTCCAATGAATGTCCCAACCGTCGGCAGGTTAACATGGTTGAAACAATAGAGAAGGAGGAGGATCCTTTTGGTGTAGATGAAGGTTATTCTGGAGAGGTCGATGATTACGCTGGTGGCGAAGTAGCAGATGTAGATGAGGGTGTATATGTTAACTGTGTGGTTCAGCATCTGTTATTTACACCAAGGCAGAAGGATGACAATTAATGACACTATATTTTCAGGACGCGGTGCACTATCAACCAGAAAGTGTGCAAGGTGATTATTGACAGTGGCAGCAGTGAGAATATCGTATCGAAGGCCCTTGTCGCAGCATTGAACCTGAAAAACAGAAAAGCATCCCTCTCTATACAAGATTAGTTGGATCAAAAAGGGCGCTGAAACTCGGGTAACTGATATCTGTCGTGTTCCTTTTTCTATTGGAAAATTTTATAAGGATGAGATTATGTGTGATGTTGTTGATATGGATGCGTGTCATTTATTATTAGGGAGGCTATGGCAGTTTGATGTAGATGCTATGCATAAGGGTCAAGATAATACTTATGTTTTCTGGTGATTTGACAAAAAGATTGTACTAGTTCCTGCAAGTGAACGTGAACCAGTTGTCGAAACCCCTAAAGCAAAGGGACCTTTCTTATAGTCCCTAAGATGGAGTTCGTTAAGGATGTGATAGCAGCAGGGGAGTTCTACGCGTTGGTAGTAAAAGGAGAACCACCAGCCGAGTATCAACAGATTCTTGAGGAGTTAAAGTCGTTAATGGCTGAATTTCAAGATGTCATACCAGTGGAATTACTTGAAGGTCTGCCTCCCATGAAAGATATTCAACACCATATTGACTTTGTTCCTGGGGCTAGTTTGTCGAATCTGCCACACTACCGAATGAGTCCTCAAGAACACGAAATTCTAAAAAATCAGGTTGATGAGTTGATTAAAAAGGGGCTGATCAGAGAGAGTATGAGTCCCTGTGCTGTACCTGCTTTGTTGACACCGAAGAAGGATGGAAGCTGGCACATGTGCATTGATAGTCGGGCCATAAACAAGATAACAGTCAAGTACCGCTTTCCCATTCCACGACTAAGTGATATGCTGGACATGTTAGAGGGTGCCAAGATCTTCTCCAAGTTAGATTTGCGTAGTGGTTACCATCAGATTCGGGTCAGACCATGGGATGAATGGAAAACAGCCTTTAAGACCAAAGAAGGGCTTTATAAGTGGATGGTGATGCCATTCGGTTTATCAAATGCTCCTAGCACCTTCATGCGTATAATGAACCAAGTTTTAAAACCCTTCATTAGTAAATTTGTGGTTGTTTATTTTGACGATATCTTAATCTATAGCTAGGATGAGGTGGAGCACTTGGACCACTTACGGGAAGTGTTGCTGGTTTTGAGCACGAGTAAACTCTATGTGAACCTGAAAAAGTGCAATTTTCTCACTACCAAGCTGCTGTTTTTGGGATATATCGTGGGTGCAGATGGTATTCAGGTTGATGAAGAGAAGGTACGTTCAATTCAGGAGTGGCTAACCCCAACAACAGTGCACCATGTTCACAGTTTTCATGGACTGGCCACTTTCTACCGCAGGTTTATTCAGAACTTCAGCAGTATAGTAGCACCAATCACAGAGTGCATGAAAAAAGGTCAATTCCAGTGGGGAAATGCACAAGATACAGCCTTTGCAGTGATCAAAGAAAAGCTTTCTACAGCCCCGGTACTTGCCCTGCCAAGTTTTGACAAGCTGCTTGAAGTTGAGTGTGATGCGTCAGGCGTGGGTATTGGTGCTGTTCTGTCACAGGAGGGACGGCCAGTAGAATTTTTCAGCGAAAAGCTCAATGATGCTTGCCAAAAGTGGACCACATATGAGTTGGAATTTTATGCAGTCATCCGAGCTTTGACACATTGGGAGCATTACCTAATCCAGCGTGAGTTTGTTCTCTATAGTGATCACCAAGCCTTGAAGTTTATCAACACACAAACCACCCTGAATCGAATGCATGCTCGGTGGACTACTTTCCTCCAGAAATTCAGTTTTGTACTCAAACACAAGTCTGGGCAGTTGAATAAGGTGGCAGATGCGTTAAGCCGGCGCACATCCTTACTTTTGACTCTCCGATCAGAAATTGTGGGGTTTGATTGTTTAAAAGAGTTATATGAGGAAGATGCTGATTTTCAGGAAATTTGAGTGAAGTGTCAACAGAAAGAAACAATCTCGTATTTTCATGTCCAGGACAAATTTTTGTTTCGCGGTAACCAATTGTGTATCCCTCGCACGTCTTTGCTCGAGGAGATTCTCCGTGAAATACACAGCAGCGGTTTAGGGGGTCATGCGGGGCATGACAAAACAATAGCCCAGGTAGCTGAACGTTATTACTGGCCATAGCTGAAACGTGATGTGGGCAAATTCGTACAGAGGTGCCCTGTCTGCCAAACTGAAAAGGGCCAAGCACAAAATACCGGGTTGTACACTCCTTTGCCCGTGCCGGAAAACATTTGGGAGGATTTGACAATAGACTTTATTTTGGGGCTCCCACGGACTGAGCATGGGGTGGATTCTGTTTTTGTGATTGTCGACCGGTTCTCCAAGATGGCACACTTCATTCCGTGCCGAAAAACTTCAGATGCATATCATGTAGCCAACCTTTTTCTTTCGTGAGATCGTTCGCCTTCATGAGGTTCCCAAGTCCATCACCTCCGATCGCGATATCAAGTTCCTTTGCCACTTCTGGAAGTCACTTTGGGGTAGATTTGACACATCCCTTAAATACAGCAGCATTTGTCATCCGCAGACAGACGGCCAAACCGAGGTGGTCAACCAAACCCTTGGCAATTTGATCTGTTGTGTGACTGGTTCTCGCCCTAAACAGTGGGATGTCGCCCTTCCACAAGCTGAATTTGCTTTTAATAGCATGTACAACCGATCTCCTGGCCACAATCAAGCTGCTCAGAACCTAACTGAGCAAGTACAGCGCATCCATGCAGAAGTTCGCTAGAGTCTAGAGTTGGCCAACAACAAATATAAAGCTGCCGCCGATATGCATCGGCGTAAACGTATATTTCAGGAAGGTGACTTAGTGATGGCCCATCTGTGTAAGAACCGTTTCCCTGTAGGAACTTACAACAAGCTAAAAAGTAGGAAGTATTGCCCTTTCCGGGTGCTGAAGCGCATTAATGATAATACTTATGTGATTGAACTTCTGGATAATATGGCCATTTCTAACACTTTCAATGTGGTAGATTTGTTTGAATATCATCCACCGGACGAACCACTTTATCCTGACAGTAACTCAGGGTCGAGTTCTTTTGAAGTAATGGGGAATGATGCAGAACAGGTAGACAAAGCAGAACAGATGGCCCTAGACTACCTAGAGCGGTTGGACCGCTCCAAATCTAAGGGTATGGCTTACATCGTTTTACATGCCAGCCCAGATCGGGCCCCGGAGACCCTAGTCTGGTTGGAAACAGGCTTCTGAATAAAACTGATTTCTTAGTAATTAGCATGGCGGGATTTTAAGGCCTCCAATTTAGCAGTTTTCAGTTTTTGGGAAATTTCCTATTTTGTACTTGCTTAATTTTAATTTTCTTTTTCTTTTTACTTTAACCTTATAAATAAGGAGGTCATTCAATAGTAGGAATTATTATTTTTCTGAATAAAATTAGAGTTTATTTTCTCTTCGTGAGAACTACTGTATTGAGGGTTGAAGGCACAGCTCTTCTTCCTAGTTCTTTCTTCCGCTAGCGTTTTACGTCATGTAATGTGCAAATCTCATGGATTTTCTAGATTCATAGTAAGTGATAGGGATCCTATTTTCATGAGTCAGTTCTAGGTAATGAGTTGAACATGAGTTCAGCTTATCAACCCCAAACAGATGGACAAACAGAGGTCCTCAACAAATATCTTGAGCAATATCTGAGATGCTATGTTGCTAATAATCCTAAGCAATGGTACAAGTTTCTATGTTGGGCTGAATTTCATTACAACACAGCTCAATACTCATCCACTAGGTTGTCTCATTTTCAAGTAGTTTTTGGCATGCCTCTTCCTACTATCCCAGTGTATTGTAGAGGTCAAAGTAAACTGCCAGCTCTATAACAAGACTTAATGACAAGGACCGAAGTATTACAACAAGTTAAGGAGCATCTTCAAGCTATACAGCTTAGGATGAAGTTCAACACTGATAAACATAGAACTGAGATTGAGTTTGAAGTGAGAGATCTGGTCTTTGTGAAGCTACATCCCTACAGGCAATCTTCAGTAGCTGATAGATCTTACCACAAACTAAACAAGAAGTACTTTGGTCCTTTTGAAATTCTCAAAAGAATTGGATCAGTAACTTACAAACTTAAGCTTCCTGACCACTCCAAAATTCATCTAGTTTTTCATGTTTCCAATCTCAAAGCATTCTAAGGGGAAGCTCTTTTATCTGATTCTACCTTCACCCTACCCCCTCACAGCTTTGACAACCATCCTTTATACATTCCATTGGCCATTGCTGGTGAAAGAAATGCTCTCAATCAGAATCAGAGGCAGCAAGAATACTTAATACAGTGGTCGGGACTCCCATTAGAAGAAGATTCTTGGGAAGACAGCACTGTACTAATGCAGCTATTTTCTCACCTTGAGGATAACGTGTCTTCAAAAGGGGAAGAAAATGTTACAAATTTTTTTGAACGAGCTGGAACTCATGAAGAAATTGATGAAACTAAGGAAATTGGAATAGAATCAGAAAGTGAAATAGAAGTTGCAGCAAGAATTGAAGCTAGAATTAAAGAAGCTGGACCAGAGAAAAGGTTAAAGAACTCAGTTGCAGGAACTGATATAGCATGTACTGATAGAGCAGTCTCAACCCTAAGAAAAAGCACAAGGGATAGAAGAACTTCGACATAGCTCAAATATTTTGAGCACTAGAAAGCAGTAGAAAAGAATTAGTTAAATAACCGTTAGCATAATTACTTGTATTAGATCCAGTTGTCAATGGATGATTAGTTGGTTAGCTAATTAGTTAAAATCTGAGTCAAAGGAGTATGTTAGTTTGTTCCATGAATTTCAGGGCTAGCAATCATGAGCTGGCATTGTATAAGAGTATAACTAACTTTCCATTCAAGGAGAGAGATATCAATAAACAGATTACTCAAATTTCTCTTCTTCTCCCTTTGCATTCTATGCAATATCTTAGGAGTCTTCCATGAGCTCGAAATCAAGGTAACAAAATGACTATCAGGCTCTTCTCTCTGGGTGCTCTGCTGGGGTCTAACGTTAATTTTACTACTTTGATGAGTTTAGGAACTTGTTTCCAAGAACTACTAAGTGCCTGAGTGATGCTGGCTTATTCCTGGATGCGTAAGTACTAATTTACTAATTTTCATTCATCCTTTTATTGTTTTCTGCTTTACCACCATATGGATTTGATACTTTTCTCATTAACTTAGTTCTTACTTTTTTAATGATTGACTCTCTTGTTTATAACTGAAGGGTCGATGTATCTGGCGCGTGCACCCTTAGGAATTTATACAGTGATGTGGTAGAGTTGCAGGTAGGGTGCTGATATTAAAATTTTGAAAGTCTTCATTAAAATTTCTCTTTATGAGCCCATTACTAAATTGGAAACAAGAAATTGACATGCTGCATAACCAACAATGTTGTAACTAATGCAAACTTTGATTATTTAATAAATGCTAATGCAAATTTGTATAATTGTAATAGGGGGTACAAAGGAACCTTCCACACATATGTATTAGGCACCTTGATCCAACTTTGGTAATCTTTTTCTCTTGATCTTTATCTTGAGACATATCTAATTTAAATGGATAAAAAGAAAACAAAAATCACTTATATGATGTGAGTCTGTCTCAAAAACTTAATCAGCCACATCCAAACCCTACGGTTTATTCTTAATGCAGCTTACGATTCATGGTAGGTAATGATTCTTTCATATAAAATGTTAATCTCACTTCTGATAGTGCTATGCTAAATGAATATCACTGTAAGGACTTAAGTTACAGGCTAGATGGACTGAAGTTACTTTTTCCCCACTTGTAAACAGATCCAATCCAGTTTAGCTCCGCCATCAAAAACCCCATTGGCCATTGGCATTATTGCAGATTAGACATTGCCAAATGAACTGCAGATCAGATCCATTTTTTGCAAGGTGATTTCATATATGAGAAATTGATTGAGCATTTACTTTACTTTAGGCTTCAAAACTTGCAAACTCAATCTAATCTACCCAGGAGGCCCTTTATTGTTTTTGGGGATAGGGTTCAAGATTCAAACGCTGAAGACATTAAAAGACTTCTCTATGTAATAACCGTATTCGTAAAGAAAGAGGAAAGAAGTAATTTAAGAAATATGACATGGAGTTAAAATAATATATATATATATATATATATATATATATATATATATGCGAAAGATATAATTTTTATAAAACAATTCTAAAAGAAAAAACGGACGCGTGGTGGTGTAAAGAAAAAACGGACACCTGGCTCCAGGTGTTGCCAAAGTGACTTACCTTTCTTGCATGTTGCACAGCAAGAAACGGTGACACAAAAATTTATTTTATATATATTGAATTGTTTTATTAGTTTTACTAAATCTTGTTTGGTTTTCTTCAAATCTCAAATCTAAACTACTCTATTTCTTTAAACACTTGGGGACCGAAAGAAATGTTGAAAGAGTAAAATTTTGAAGGAGTTACGGGAGAAGTTCATAGAGAATCACGGGAACCTCTAAGAAAAACATAAGGTAATAACGTGAAGTTTATTTTTGAAATTTAGTTTACATGAAATTTCCCGGAATTCAAAGTAAGAATTTTCAAAGGGTGTGAATTATGAAGAATTGAAGAATAAATTAGATTTTAATATGAATATTATGTTACGTGTTGACGATCAGCAACTGGGGGAAATTGCTTAGAGGAGCAGGAAATGCAAGGATGTGATCCACAGGTAACTTTAAGTGCTACGTGGTGAGCTAGATTTACTTTAAGTAATCAAGATAAATATGAAATATATAGTGATAATATTTGAATAACTTATTAACCTATGATTTGATAATAAATGAAAGTTATTTGATGGGTATGATAAGTATAATTGATATGTGGAAAGTTATTATATGAGAAGTAATATTATTGGAATAATGAGTCGATTTAATAATGAAGGAGATAAACGAAATTCTTGATGAGTTATGGATGATAAATTGATGTGATATATGAGGAGAAGAAATTAAGGAAATTGAGCAAATAGTAATTTGAGAAAAGGCAAGATAGCTAAACTTAATGTCTGAATACATGTTTGTTGTTATATCATTGTTCATATGCATATGCATGAAATAAAAGAACCTGGAGGAGGCCGGTCTAAATGAAAAACTGTGACAATTGGCATGTGCTGGAAATAAATGAAAACCATGACAGCCAGTTTAAGATAAAAACATGTCGACATGTGGGAAGACGTTCCCTAATAATAATTTATGCATTGCATCTATTTTAAATATTTATTTTATTACTGAAATACTGAAGTGTTATTTTGTTGTTGTAAATTTATTTATAGATGAATGAGTTTCACAGCGAGATGGTTATGGTGAGAAAGAAACATGAAATTATAATATCATAAGAACTATCTAAATAGCAGACTATATGCTGTGAACCTCATAACAAGGTAATTATGAGATAATTGATGGTTTTAAGGTGAACAAATATATAAAAAGAAGAGATCGATAAAGAATGGGACTTATGATATGTGTAGTGATAGTAGAATGCTGTTATCAAGTTATATGAGATATAAATGATTAAATATTAAAAGATTATTTATACAAATTGAATACATCTAGTAAATTTAATTCACTGAGCTTGTGAAGCTTATCCCTCAATGTTAAATGATTTCAGGCAGCAAGCAGGACAGATAGCTTGTGAGCTGAGATCAGAAGGATTTATTATCTGTTAGCCACGTGGTCCACATCCTTAGACTAATGAGAAAAAAATATATTTGTAAATATTCATGCATATTATGTTGTATACAATGTTTAAGTTGAAATATGAATGATGTATCTCCCCTGTTAATGGTTGAGAATTGATGTAAATAATTGCAGTTGATAAATTTTTTTTGTTGCATATATGTGTTGTGCTGGTATTTTCAAAATGTAACAACACCGTCTCGGGGGTGGCCAACTCGGGATGGATCGTTACAATTTTGGTATCAGAGCATTAGGTTCTATGATTCTGTAGACTGCATAAGAACTTAAAGAAGTGGAAGATCTAAATAAACTATATTTTAATGTAGAGTCTAAAGATGACACGTGGACGTGCTAGAGCTAGAGGTAGAGTTCTGAATCAGAGGGGACGTGGTAAACCCCCAATATTTAGAGAACTGAAGCAAAGGAGGAAGTTGAGTCTGTGGTTCCTGCGAGGGAACAGATTGATAGTGCGGCAGGTACTTGTAGAGCTGGGAGAGAATCTGAGGTTATTAGGGATGAATTGAAAGAAGCTCTTGAGCATGCCCTAGAGAGGATGAATGCAGCTGAAAAAAGGGTTGATAATTTGCATAAGAGATTAGATGAGAGGGGTAGAATGGAATCTAATGTGGTGAGATAAGAGGTTCTTAAGGGAGAAGGGGTATTTGCACATGAGATGCAAGGTGATTGTTTTGTGAGATTTCTTAAGTTTAAACTCCAGCCTTTTAGAGCATCTGTAAATCTTGTAGAAGCAAAGCAGTGGATTAGAAATGTCGAGAAATATTTTGAGGTCTTACCAGTGATAGATAGACAGAAGGTTGCTTTTGTTTCGTTTATGCTGGAGGGTGAGGCTTCTCAATTGTGGGAGGATATTTTGCCCAGGGTAAGCACACAAGTAGAACAACTTTTAACTTGGAGTAAGTTTAAGGATGACTTTTTTGCGAAGTATTTTCCAGATACATTTCGAGCACAACAAGAGAGAGATTTTATTCATCTAAGGCAGGGTAATTTATCGATGGCTGAATATGATAGTAGATTCATAGCCTTGTCAAGGTTTTTACCTGAATTAGTGAATACAAAGGAGAGGAAATATAAGAGATTTTTAGACGGATTACACTATGACATTCGGACTAAACTCTCTTATTTGGGCATTGGAAATTATGCTATACTGGTGGATATAATATTAAAAATTGAGAAAGATTTGATGGAGTTTAGAGGTAGGAGGGAGTGGCTGAAGAGGTCTAGATTTGAGGCACCTAGAGGTGGTGGCAGTATGAGTGTGCAGGGTGGGAGACCACCCCAAAAGGGGCGTTCTTTGTCACAAGAAACGGTAGTGCAGAGTCAGAGGCAAGCAGGATCTACTGATTCTGTCACTCAGAGTAATATCGGTAGGACCTCTAGGTTCGGGAGATAGGCTATGGGAAGCGGGAGTTATAGTAGATGAGTAAGTATGTCATTAAGGGGAGGTCATAATCTGATGTATGATCGAGAACTAAGGGTTTGCTTCAGATGTAATCAGATGGGACATCTGTCTTGAAATTGTCCTACGCAGATATGCTTTGTATGTGGTAAGAGAGGAAATGTTGCTGCAGATTGTCTAGTGGGGAAATCTACTGACGTAGGCGTTGGAAGTGTTAGGAGAAAACCGGTGGAAAGAGGTGGTGGATCAGGGAGTGTGTAAGACATATGTCAAGGATCAGTAGCTGAGAGAGGACGTGATAGCCAATTACAGTCTAAAGATAGCAGAGTTTATGCACTGACCCAGCAAGATGCACAAGCCACTCTTGATGTTGTTATAGGTATGGTATCTATCTTTGATAGACTTGCTAGATTATTGATTGATCCTGGTGCAACTTATTCTTTCGCATCCAATGTTTATATGAAATCCATTGATGCTAGTGCTAGTCCTTTGATGCATGTGATGCTCAAATTTTAAATGCTCGCAAGTGTATGAATCACAAATAGTATTGCGATGAGTTTACTCTCGAGGTCGATCTCTCAAGGAATTGCAGTGGTTTAAATCCTAAATTACTTTCTTAAAATTACTAAAACAAACTCTAAAATTAAATCCTAAACAATCTAATTAAAAGATTGGTGAAGAGAAAATTGAAATAAAAACAATTAAGTAAATTAAACAAAATGAATTATGAAGAGATGAGTATAATCAATGAGAACAATTAGAAGTTTAGCTTGCTATCCAATCATGAATTGGAACATTTGGTAAATATAAAGAATTAACCAACATCCAAGATTATTGGTATTTCCGCTAAGACTAGAGAATGTCATTTTTCATGTTTATTCTCAATTTATAACTAATTAATTAAATCTCATGGATCATGTTCATCAATTAATTAGTTAAATTAAGTATAAGGAAAACACAACCACCTAAATCACAATTTGATTTGAATCCTGATTTAAATTCCTATTCAAGAAAGCTTAATTAGGTCTAGATGATTTGTCCTCAACCTAATCTCGAATATTAACCTTGACTATCAATAATAGATGGCCAATCCACAAGCAATAATCAAATGTATGAAGGATATTGAATAAGAAATAATCTGAAAATTTTCATAAAACCAAATTCACCAAAATATCCAACACAATCAAGGCAGCTAAGCCAAACGCCCAATAATGCGTTCAGCCGCTCATGTTTAAATCCCAACCAAAGAATTCAAATACTAGGGTTACAAGCATATTGAAGGACAAAAGGAGCAAAGATAGAATTTATTCCTAAATTAGAAGATGAATCCTCAAAGTCTTGAAGCGATTGATCGTCGTCTTTAATCTCTTGATAAGCCGGCTTGATGAAAGAAACTGTTTCCTCCTTCAATCTCCCAAAACTCTTCTTGATAATATCTCTCCAAGAACTGTTGTCATCTCCCCCGAACTGCCGTCTTCCCTCCGAACTGCCATCGTCCCTCCTAAACTGCTGTCGTCCCTCCCAAACTCTGAGTCTAAAATTCCTATATATAGATGGATGGAGACTGCTTTGTAGACATAAAAGTCGCCATAGGGTTTCTGTTCAGGCCGTGTGCTTCTGCTACTGTCCAGGTCCGGTTCTGCTGCTGTCCATGCCATGTGTTTACTACTGTCCAGGCTAGGTTTTTGCTATCCAGAATTGGTCTGGTTGTGCTGCAATCCAGCCCATGCAAATCTATAAAAAAAATCATAATTTAATAGCTCATTCACTTCTGCCACGCTGAAATCACGCACAACGTAACCTTTGTTTACAAAAACTGACATAACTTTCTCTAGAATATTCATATATATGAACCGTGAAATTCTCCAAAAAATAGAAATCTGGATCTTTCTAGGAATATATGGCTCATCTCTTGATTCTTCCTGAATCAATATAGTTTAATCAACACAAATAACTTCTGCCACGCTAAAATCATGCACAGCCTGACCTTTATCTACTAAAACTGCCATAACTTTCTCTAGAAAAATCATATTTATGAGTCGTGAAATTCTCCAAAAAATAGAAATATGGATCTTTCCAAGCACATATGGTTCATCTCCTAGTTCTTCCTGAATCAATATAGTTTAATCCAAAAAAATGACTTATCTGTACGGGCAATTCTGACAATTTAGTGAAACTCATTTCCAAGTGCTTGTGAACCTGTAAAATAATGAAAAACAACTCAAAGTAACAAATTCTAAGCTAAACATATAAATAAATACTTGAAAACTATACAAAATACTAGGACAAATATTCGTTCATCAAATACCCCCAAACCTAGATTTTGCTAGTCCTCAAGCAAAACTAAAAGAAAACATAAACAAAACAAACCTAAAAACTTAAATCAACAAAACCCTCATGCCTTAATTCTTATTATGACTTATATCTAGATATCTTATGCATAATTATGTTCATAGTCCCAACACTTCACAATTCAATGCTCAAATCAAGTACACATCGCACATCCATATTCCAATCCTCAAAACACCTCACGTCAATTACCCTCAAACCTAACGTCAAGAATACAAATTCGCTTCGACTCTAGGCCTCACAGGATTCACTCATTAAGCACACTGAACCTAGGTTTCAAACACTCATCAAGCATATGCGAATATAAGTTATGTAAACAAGAAATTTCAAATATAAATTCACATATGAATATGGATATCATCAAAGAATGCTCATATGTTTGCAAAATAGATCTCATGAAAGGAATCAAATGTTAGGATTGCAAAGCTATCACATCGCCTATATCATATCCTAGTTAAACATCTCAAGCAAACATATTGAGTAGGAACCTATGCATAGATGGGCGTGGTTGGCCGAACCTGATTTACACCAATGCTCTTTCTTTTCAACTCTTTATAAGAGCGACTTTAATACCCTTGAAGTATCTCAGGTCCTTTTTCTAGGCAGATACTAAAACTTCTTACTCGAGTCATTCAACAAAAATAATGAGAATTCACAACATGATACTTCAAATGAGTTATATAATCCTAGTATTCAATGCAAAACCTATAGAGATCATCTAACAATTAAGGTCATAACGAAGAGTGTTTAAGAGTACCGAGAAACTAACTCTCAGAATAAAATGCTTATGGCTCAAATAACTCATTAGGTAGTCTCCACTATTTGATTCTCAATCATTAGATCTAGGTTTATCTCAGTATTAACATCAAGAGCACGGTCTATGGAATATGAATATACATCAATCCTCACAACAACTTGTCAGTGTTAAAGAAACTAAACTCAACGTGCATAAAAGTCTTAATTACTAACCATAAAACAAATTGTAGCATGAAAATTTTACTCAGCAAGTTCTAATTGTACCCCCAAACCTAAACTAAACATTGTCCTTAATATATGAAATCAAACACGCATTTAAAAAACCATTTAGAAGGGAACAATGAAAATGAAAGAACAGAAAACATACTCTATCAAACGGGTGAGTTGCCTCCCACCAAGCACTTTCTTTAACGTCTTAGCAAGATGTTGGTTGAACTTATTCAGGATTGTGCACCTCAATGCACTCAATAAGCACTTTCTCATAGACTCCTTCCAAGTAAGGCTTCACACGATGCCCGTTGACCTTGAATGTCACTTGAGTCTTCTGGTTCAGCAACTCTTCCACTCCATGAGAAAAAATGTTGACTACCAAAAACAGTCTGCATCATCTTGACTTCAATTTTCATGGAAATAATTTGAAACCAATGTTAAACAAAAGAACTTTTATTCTAGAATAAAGAGACTTATGGATAAGGCCTTAGACATGGTAACACTTAATGTGTTCTTTGTAGATCTTTGCATTCTCATAGGCTTCATCACCAATCTCTTCTAACTCATTAAGTTGTAGTAACTGCTTCTCTCCTGCCATTGACATGTCCATGTTCAGTTTCCTGTAATCAATGCACATTCTCCATCCTGTAGTCATCCTAGTGGGCACTAGCTCATTCTTCTCATTTCGCACCATTGTAATCCCAGACTTCTTAGGCATAATATGAATTGGACTAACCCATCTACTATCTAAAATAGGGTAGATAACTCCTGTATCCAGAAGTTTTAAATTTTCTTTCTTCATTACCTCTTGTAGGTTAGAGTTTAGTCTCCTTTGAGCTTTTCTCAAAGGTTTGGCATCATCCTCTAGAATGATCTTATGCATACATGTAGCAGGACTAATACCCCTGATGTCACTTATACTCTATTTCATGGCTCTCCTAAGTCTGCTAAGCTCCTTCACAACTCTCTTCTCTTGGGTTTAGGTCAAAGTAGATGAAATAATCACAGGATATGTGTCTCCCTCTCCCAGAAATATGTACTTAAAGTGCTTAGGTAACTCTTTAAGTTCAAGCTTAGGTGGAGTAGTATCTTCCCTAGGTAGGGAATTTGGCAATTCTAAAGGTTTGCTAGACTCTTCTTAGGGTGACACTAGTATTGCACTATCTAATATCTCATGATACCCTTTAGTCTCCTCTTCTAGTGGTTCCTCTACTCTCTCAGTTGTAAGAGCAACTTCAAGCTTGTCCTCTATTTCTGTTGGCAAATAAGTGTCATAAACAAGTGAGTTCACACAATCAATAAAAGAACACTCATCATTAATAGAAATAGAAGAAGGAGTGGTTAGAGAATCAAACACTTTAAATTGTACAGTCTCTCCCAAGACTGTCATCATTAACCTCCCATTATGGACATCAATAATAGTCTTGGTTCTGGCCTTAAATGGTCTACCAAGAAGAATTATGTGCTCCTTGTCCTTAAATGGGGTTTCTTCCATCTCTAATACCACAAAATCCACAGGCACAATCACTTTGTCTACCTGCACCAATATATCCTCAACTATTCCTTTAAGATATTTAACTAACCTGTCAGTGAGTTAAAGGGACATAGTTGTTGACTTAAGCTCCCCCAAACCTAGTTGCAAGTATATTGAATATGGCATGAGATTTATACTTGCTCCCAAGTCTAACATTGCTTTGGCGAATTTTTTGTTTCCCATTGTGATGTTGATGATGAAACTTCTGGGATCTTTCAGCTTAGGTGGCAAGCTTGGTTGGAGCACCTCACTAGCAACTTCTAGCACAATCACTTTCTTGTTCTTCTCATATTTCCTCTTTTTGGTGTTAAGTTCCTTAAAGAATTTCGCATATGATGGCGCATTCCTGATAACATCCAAAAGAGGAAAATTAATATTCACTTTAGAAAGCATGTCAAAAATATCAGAAAATTGCTTATATTGTTTAACATCCTTCAGACGGCTTAGATAAGGAATAAGAGGCATATAAGGCTCGGCCACCTTGTGCAGTGTCGTGAAGGAAGATAGCTCATTCTCCTTGCTCTTCTCAGATGTTTGAGAAGATTGTGGGTCTTCAACTGGATTTTCTTTACGAGTGTCATGCTCCTTTTGCTTCTCAATTGATTTTCTTGCATCACATGGCAAGTCATAAGAAATTTTATCATCAGAATTGTTGTTAAGAATTTTACCACTTCGCAGCATTGTGATAACCTTTGCTTGCTCAGGTTGGCTAGGCAACTTCCCTTTTCGATGTACTTGCAATTGTTCCGTAAGTTGCCCAACTTGTACTTCCACCCTCTTCATTGATGCCTGTAAGGAATCCAACCTTTGGCTATGTCTCTCATGGTTCTCTTTGCTAACTTGAATAAAAGCACTCAAGTTCTCCTCCAAAGTCAAATTTCTAGGCTAATTCGGTGGTGCAACTTGGTTTTGATATTGAACCGATCTAGTGTTGTTAGTCTTCCAGGAGAAATTGGGATGATTTCTCCACCTAAGGTTGTAAGTGTTAGAATATGGATCATTCCTCAGCCTAGGTTAGTAAGACTCCATTGCATTAACTTGTTCTTGTTCATTTCCTGCATAAGATCCATAAGACAAAGAACAAGTTTTAGCACCATGACCAAAAACCCCACAAACTCCACATACCTCATTGTTGGGTGTTTGTGGTAGTGAAAAGTTTGACTTGTTTGTTCAACTCTGCAAGTTGCATTGCCATATCGTTGTTGGAGCTCAATTCATTAACCTCAAATCTCCTTCCTCTTACACTCTTTTGTTGAGAATTAGCACCCAACATCTCATATAGCTTGCATGTCTCCTCAGCAGTCTTTTCTCTCATGGCTCCACCGGAAGCGTTATCAACCGTATATTGACACTGTTGTGTCAATCCATCATAGAAGAATTGATTTTGTAGCTGCAATGGGTAATGATTGTGGCGACATTGGATTAGAAGCATCTTGAACCTGTCCCATGCTTCATGGAAAGGTTCTCCTTCCATTTGTGAGAACGTGGCAATCTTAATTCTCAACTCAGTGGTCTTCTGATTGGAGTAGAATTTGTTCATGAACCGATTGTAGACCGCTTCCCATGTAGCAAAGAACCGGGTAGAAGAGTCATCAACCATGCTTTTGCTCTATCTTTTAATGTGTAGGGAAGCATTTCATCTTGAGTTAATCCTCATTCGGCCTTTGTAGAGGAAAAGTCTGCACTATTGCATAGAAATCCCTTATAAAGGTTAATAGGTCTTCATTTGGAATTCCGTAGAATGAAGGGAGCATGCTAAAGTGAATATTTTTTATCTTATAATTCCATGTAGCTTCCCCCAACTGGATGCAAGATGTGGAAGTGCCAATGATTGGCCTTGCATACTCCTTCATCATAATTTGTCTTTCAACTCCTTCCGTTCTTTCAGGCTCCTCTTTTTATATTCCTTCAACCTTTTCTTCTTCTTCCGTAGGCTGTAACGTCTCCCTTCACCTATAGATGTTGTTTATTGCTGGAACTAGATTTCTCTCTTGGGATCTTCTACCGTGCATGTACCTGAAGAAAACAAAAGAAAAATTAAGCTACCAGGAATCAAGAGAACGAAAATCAAGAAACAAATTAAGGCCAATTTAAATCAATAAAATCAAGAAGCAAATAAAGAAAATTTGATGAAATAAAATCAAAACAAAGAAAATAACTAAAGATTTAAACGTCAATTCCCTGGCAACGACGCCAAAAACTTGATGTGCAAGTTTTAAATGCTCATAAGTGCACGAATCACAAATAGCATTGCGATGAGTTTACTCTAGAGGTCGATCTCTCAAGGAATTGCAGTGGTTTAAATCCTAAATTACTTTCTTAAAATTACTAAAACAAACTCTGAAATTAAATCCTAAACACTTTAAATAAAAGATTGGTGAAGAGAAAATTGAAATAAAAACAATTAAGTAAATTAAACAAAACGAATTATGAAGAGATGAGTATAATCAATGAGAACAATTGGGAGTTTAACTTGCTATCCAATCATGAATTGGAACATTTGGTGAATATAAAGAATTAATCAACATCCAAGATTATTAGTATTTCTACTAAGACTAGAGAATGCCATTGATCGTGTTCATTCTCAATTTATAACTAATTAATTAAATTTCATGGATCGTGTTCATCAATTAATTAGTTAAATTAAGTATAAGGAAAACTCAACCACCTAAATCACAATTTGATTTGAATCCTGATTTAAATTCCTATTCAAGAAAGCTTAATTAGGTATAGATAATTTGTCCTCAACCTAATCTCGAATATTAACCTTGACTATTAATAATAGATGGCCAATCCACAAGCAATAATCAAAGGTATGAAGGATATTGAATGATAAATAATCTAGAAAATTTCATAAAACTAAATCCACCAAAATTTCCAAAACAATCAAGGCAGCTAAGCCAAACGCCCAACAATGCATTCAGCCGCTCATGTTTAAATCTCAATCACATAATTCAAATACTAGGGTTACAAGCATATTAAAGGATAAAAGGAGCAAAGATAGAATTTCTTCCCGAATTACAAGATGAATCCTCAATGTCTTGAAGCGATTGATCGTCGTCTTCAATCTCTTGATAAGCCGTCTTGATGAAAGAATCTGTCTCCTCCTTCAATCTCTTAAAACTCCTCTTGATAATATCTCTCCAAGAACTACCGTCGTCTCCCCCGAACTGCCATCGTCCCTCCGAACTATTATCATCCCTCTCGAACTGCCATCGTCCATCCGAACTATCGTCGTCCATCCGAACTACCGTCGTCCCTCCTGAACTCTGAGTCTAAAATTCCTATATATAGCTGTATGAAGACGGCTTTGTAGACAGAAAAGTCGACCTAGGGCCCAGTTTTGTGTGCTTCTGCTGTTGTCCAGGCAGTGTGTTTGCTACTATCTAGGCCAGGTTTTTGTTGTCCAGAATTGGTCCGGTTGTGCTGCTATCCAACCCGTGCAAATCCCAAAAAAAAATCAGAATTTAAAAGCTCCTTCATTTCTGCCACCCTGAAATCACGCATAACTTGATCTTTGTCTACTAAAGATGCCATAAATTTCTCTAGAAAAATTATATTTATGAGCCATAAAATTCTCCAAATAATAGACATATAGATCTTTCCAATCATATATGGCTCATCTCATGGTTCTTCCTGAATCAATACAGTTTAATCCGCAAAAATCACTTCTACCATGTTGAAATCATGCACAGCCTAACCTTTGTCTACTAAAACTGCCATAACTTTCTCTAGAAAAATCATGTTTACAAGCCGTAAATTTCTCCAGAAAATAGACATTCGGATCTTTCAAGTATATATGGCTCATCTCCGAGTTCTTCTTAAATCAATGCAGTTTAATCTGCAAAAATGACTGATATGTACGGGCAATTCTAGCAATTTAGTGAAACTCCTTTCCAAGTGCTTGTGAACTTGTAAAACAACGAAAACTAACTCAAAGTAAAAAATTCTTAAGCTAAATATATAAATAAATACTTGAAAAACATACAAAATATTATGACAAATATTCATTCATCAGCATGCCATCGTTGTTGAGGTTCCTACTAGGGATAGGGTTATTATTAGGATAATTTATCAAAGTTGTGTGATTTATATAGCTGATAAAGAATTTGAAGTTGATTTATTACCTTTAGATATGACAGATTTTTATTTAATTCTGGGGATGAATTGGTTATCTGCATATCATGCTTGCGTAGATTGTTTTAGGAGGAATATGGTGTTCAAGATACCTAGACATAAAGAGTTTAATTTTTAGGGAGAATGTAAGATACTTGCTAACTATCTTATTTCTGCCTTAACTGCCAGTAAATGGTTGAAGAAGGGTTGTGAGGGGTATTTGGCATATGTGGTGGATTATAGCAAGGATAGTAGAAAGTTAGAAGAAATTTTGGTAGTAAAAGATTTTTCTGATGTATTCCTTGAAGAGTTGTCTGGTTTGCCTCCTAATAGGGAGATTGAGTTTTCTATTAAGGTGATTCTAGGATCAGCACTCATATCTATAGCACCTTATAGGATGACACCAGCTGAATTGAGAGAGTTGAAAGTTTAGCTTCAGGAGTTGCTAAATAAAAAGTTTATTCGACCTAGATTGGGGAGCCCCTGTATTGTTTGTCAAGAAGAAATATGGGACAATGAGATTGTGTATGGATTATAGATAGTTGAATAAGATCACCATCAAGAATAGATATTATTTGCCAAGGATAGATGATTTTTTTGAATAGTTAAAGGGAGCTAGGGTGTTTTCTAAGATAGACCTGAGATCAAGTTATCATCAATTGAGGATAAAGGAGGGGGGACGTGCCTAAGACTGCTTTTAGGACACGTTATGGCCATCATGAGTTCTTGGTCATGCTATTTAGTTTGGGTTGACTAATGCTCCTGCAACATTTATGGATCTAATGAATCTGGTGTTTAAACCATTCTTGGATAGATTTGTGATTGTGTTTATTTATGATATTCTGGTATATTCCAAGAATGAAGAGGAGCATGCGCAACATTTAGAGATAGTGTTGAAAATTCTAAGGAGAGAGGAATTATATGCAAAGTTCTCTAAATGTGAGTTTTGGTTGAGTGAAATATATTTCTTGGGGCATATTGTGTCGGGAGATGGAATAGCAGTTGACCCACAAAAGGTGGAAGTAGTGTTGAATTGGGAAAGACCCACTAGTGTAACTGAAGTTGGAAGCTTTTTGGGGCTCGCTGGTTTTTATAGGAGATTTATCCAAAAAATTTCTATGATTGCTGGACCATTGACTAGATTGACCAGGAAGGACGTAAAGTTTAGGTGGTCAGAGGAATGTGAGAGAAGTTTCCAGTTGTTGAAAGAAAAATTGACTACTACTTCGGAATTAGTGCTTCCTTATGGTGATGAAGGATTTATGATATATAGTGATGCGTCACATCAGGAGTTGGGATGTGTGTTGATGCAACATAGAAGAGTTATAGATTATGCATATAGGCAATTGAAGAACCATGAGAGGAATTACCCGACCCATAATTTAGAATTAGTTGCCATAATTTTTGCTTTGCAGATTTGGAGACATCATCTATATGGAGCCAATTGTGAAATTTTTACTGATCATAAAAGCTTGACGCATTTACCAACCCAGAAGGAGTTGAATTTAAGGCAGATGAAGTGGATGGGGTTGATTAGTGATTATGACTATACCATTCATTAGCATCCAGGAAAGGCTAATGTAGTAGCTAATGCATTGAGTAGAAAGGCTACAGGGAGATTAACTACTATTGGGAGTCATAATACTAGCTTGATGATAAAATTAAGAAGAATAAGGATGCAGTTGAGTGTCAATGATAAAGGAGTATTAATGGCAACTATGGTGGCACAATCTCCTATTATTGATCATTTATTACAGTGCAGGGTAGAGATGACGGGACAAAGAAGATCTGATGGAAAGTGTTGAGTGAGAAGCCAACTGAGTTTAGAATTAGAGAAGATGGTATGGTGGTATTAGGGCATCGAGTTTGTGTTCCTAATGATTGGAGATAAGAAATGAGATATTAAGGGAGGCTCGTGATTCTGTATATTCCATGCATCTAGGTAATAATAAGATGTACAAGGGATTGAGACAAAATTATTGGTGGTCAGGGATGAAGAATGATGTAGCAGAACATATTGCTAGATGTCTGACTTGTCAACAGGTGAAGTCTGAGAATAGACATCCAGCAGGTTTATTACAACCTTTTCCAGTACCTGAATGGCCATGGAAAAATGTGAGTATGGATTTTGTCTATGGTTTTCCCCGTACCCAGAGGGGTTATGACGCTGTATGGGTTATAGTAGAAGAATTTCTAAGTCTTCACACTTCCTTCCTATTAAAACTACCTAGGGTCCTGAAAAGTTGGCTGGATTGTATATAGCAGAAATTGTAAGATTATATGGAGTACCTTTGAGTATTGTATCAGATAGAGATTCTAGATTTACCTCTAGATTTTGGAAAGGTTTTCAAGAGGCTATGGGTACACAATTACAGTTTAGTACAATTTTCCATCCACAAACTGATGGGCAGACGGAGAGAATAATTAGAATACTAGAAGATATGCTGAGGGCAAGTGTATTGAGTTTCTCAGTGAGTTGGGATGCTTATTTGCCTTTGATCGAGTTTGCATATAATAATCAGTATCAAACTAGTATTGGGATGGCACCATTTGAAGCTTTATATGGTAGGAGGTGTAGAACTCCAGTATGCTGGGAAGAAGTTGGAAAGAGAAAGATATTTGGTCCAAAAATGATAGATCTGACTACTGAGAAGATCAAACTGGTTAGAGAGAACCTTAGAACAGCACAGAACAGACAGAAGGGATATGTTGATAATAAAATATGACCTATCAAGTTTCAAGTTGGTGATTGGGTATTTTTGAAGATATCTTCGTGGAAGGGCGTGTTGAGGTTGAAAAAAGAAAGGAAACTTGAGCCCAAGATTTGTGGGGTCATATGAGGTGATTGAGAGAGTTGAACCAGTAGCATATAGATTGGATTTGCCTCCAGAGTTAAAGCAATTACATAATGTGTTTCATGTCTCACTTTTGAGAAAGTACTTACACGATGAATCCAATAGAATCTCGAATCAGGTGATAGAACTTCAGGAAGATTTGACTTTTATACAAGTACCTGTCTTTCCTCAAATTATTATAAAAATTCCACTAAATTCCTCTCGTCATAAATCACATCAAATCATCCATCTTAGCTTGTCAAGATCCACTAATTTCATCTCCTCATAATTCGTATAAAAACATCAACTATAGCTCATCAAGAATTTCACAATTTTCTTCTCCTCATATATCATATCAATTTATGAACCAAAACTCATCAAGAATTTATTTATCACCATCATTATTAAATCAACTCATTATTCCAATAATATTTCTTTTCACATAATAATTTTCTACGTGTCCAAAATTTATATCATACCTATCAATCAAATTTTTATCTACCACTAAAGCATCAGCTAATAATTTATTTAATATTATCACTAGATATTTGATTTTTATTTAGATTACTTAAAGTAAATCTAACTCACCATGTAGCACTTAAAGCTACCCGTGGATCACCTCCTTGCCTTTCCCACTCCTCTCAGAAATTTTCCCCGGTTGTTAATCATCAACACCTGACATAATATTTGTATTAAATTTCTAATTATTTCTTCAATTTTTCATAAACCACACCCTTCAAAAATTCCCATTTTGAATTTTGGGAAATTTCATGTACACTAAAAATTCAAAAATAAACATTACGTTATTACCTTATGTTTTTTTGATAGCTTCTCGTGCTTCTCTATGAAATTCCGTCGTAAACTCCTTCAAAATTTTGCTCTTTTAACCTTTCTTTCAGTCCTCAAGTGTTTAAAGAAAATGAGTAATTAAAGGAAAACCAAACAGGATTTGGAAATGACAAAAATCAATATATAACACAATTTAAGCGGCAGTTACCACTTGGCCACGGTTTCAATTTGGCCAGCTGCGTAACATTCAGCCAACCTTCCTCCAAGTTGCAACACCTGGACTTCTAGGTGTTGCATGATTTTGATTTTGATTTTTTTATAGAAAAAATATAATATATTTTTTTTCTTTTTCCTTTCTTTTCTTGTTGGATACGTCCAGATTTTTTTTCTTTTTCTTTGTAATTATGCCCCACGGGTCCAGTTTTTTTAAAGAATTATTTTATTCAATACTAAATCCTTCGCGTAAATATATTATTTTAATTTTTTGCCATATCTATTAAATTATTTCTTTACCCTTACTTTACAATTACGGGTATTACACTACACGTATAGATTCTTCAACCACTAGAGTTCTTTTATTAAAAACTCTATAAGCTTTACTATAGGTTGAATATCCTAAGAAGATCCCTTCATCAGTCTTTGAGTTAAATTTACCCAACTTAGTTTTATTGTTATTTAGGATGAAGCATTTACAACCAAAGCACGAAAATAAGAGATATTAGGATTTCTACCTTTCTATAGTTCATATGGAGTTTTATTTAGTATAAGCCTAATTAATACTCTATTTAAAACATAGCATGAAGTATTTATGGCTGTCGCCCAAAAATATTTTGGCAAACTATTTTCACAAAGCATTGTTCTTACAAATTCTTCTAGAACTCTATTTTTTCTCTCAACAACTCTATTTTGTTAAGGAGTTCTAGGTGCTGAAAAATTTGTGATCAATTCCATTTTCATCACAAAATTTTGAAAAGCTTTAGTTTTTAAATTCTTTTCCATGATCACTTCTTATACTTGAACCAAAAATTTCTTTTTTCATTTTGAACCTTTTTACAAAAGTTCACAAATCCTTTGTATGCTTCATCCTTGTATGCAATGAAGATAACAAAGGTATATCTTGAATAGTCATCAACAATAACAAGAGCATATTGGTGGCCACCTAGATAGTGGTACTTATTGGACCGAATAAATCCATATGCAAAAGTTCCAATGGTCTAGTAGTTGAGACTATATTTTTTTATTTAAAAGAAATTCTAGCTTGTTTTCCCATTTGACAAGCATCACACACCTTGTCTTTTTCAAATTTGATTTTTGGTAGTCCAATGATTGAATCTTTTCTTGAAATGATTTTAAGCAAATCCATATTCACATGACCAAGTCTTCTATGCCATAGCTATGGGTTTACACTAAATACAGGAAAACATTTTTCATTTTCCAAATGCAAAGATTTTAAATCACTTATATAGATATTTTAGTGTTTATGCCCAACAAACTTGATCTTGTTACTCTTGATGTCTATAACTAGAAAATGAGAGGTTTCAAATATGACTTTATTGCCTTTGTCATATAGTTGACTAATACTAAGTAAATTTGGCTTAAGGCTTTGCGCATATAATACATGATCAATAGTTGAAAAATCATTACCAACTTTTCTATGCCCGATGATCTTTATCTTTGTTTTATCTCCAATAGTGACATGTCTGCTATCCTTTAGAGTTAGCTCTTTGAATACACTCCGATCACCAGTCATTTGCTTTGAGCATCTACTGTCAAGGTACCAATAGTTATCTTTCTCCTTGGTGTGGAGACATATTTACATTACACAAGGATATACAATTGCACTCTTAGGTACCCAAAATTTCTTGGGTCCTTTGGGGTTAGTCCTAGAAAATACGGTTCCTTTAGGAACCCTAGAAAATACGGTTCCTTTAGGAACCCATACTTTCTTATAACATTGTAAGGTGCTCTAAAATTGTAGACATGTTGATAAGGCATGATCCTAAGATAGTAGTTATTGATATTTATAGGATTTCTCAAATATACATGCCTATAGTTCCTTGGATAAGTATTCCTAGGATACATGTTTCTATTGTGAAGATTATGAACATGCATGTCATTTCTAGGATATGTACTTGCATTATTATGAACATGCATATTATTTCTAGGATACACATGATGGTAATTCCTAGGATGTGCATGTGTAGTGTGCAAGTTAAGAGTATACATATTATCTCTAGGATGCACATGATGGTTATTCCTAGGATGTGTATATGCATTTCTTGAATGATTGTTCCTAGCATTTGCATTTCTTGAGTGAGCATACATATATTCTTGAGTATTTCTAGGATGCTTAATTCTAGTATATGCATTAGAATTTAAATTCACATTTTTAGACCTACTAACATACATTGAATGAGTACTTTTAACCTTACTAGAGGTCTTGGAAGTGGAGGCTTCATTCAAACATGTTGTTTTTATGAACAAAGTTTCTTTAGACTTTTGCTTGTCTAATGGAGAGTAACCTAAGTCGGATTTTCCTTTATTTAATCTTTGGTTAGATAACACTTCATCTAGCTTTTCTTTTCCAAGCATAAATCTAGATATAGTGCTAATCAAATCCATTACTTTCTTCTTTAAAATGTCATTTTCATTTTTTAGAAAATCTTATGAAGAGTTATAAAGCATGAAAGATAGTTTTTCTTTCTCTTCCTTTAAGCCCTCCATCTCTTTAGAGAGAGATGAGACTTCCTTTTTTAGGGTGGTATTCCTAGAGAGACATCATTCTACAATCCTCTTCATTAAACTCTGTTTTGAGTTTAGGCATTGTATGATTGATTTCTCCAATGATTATTTCCTTTGTAGGAATTCTAGGTTCCTCTTCAATGACCCTCCATAGATTGTAATCTTGTCCTTCGACAAAGATTTTCATTCTATTTTTCCAATAGTTATAGTTGGAGCCATTGAACAAGGGAGACCTAGTATATGAATGCCATTCGGTATAGCTATTAGATGCCATCAGATCAACTCAAGGATTTTAAGCATGAAATTGAGTACGAAGCTCTGATATCAATTGTAAACCAAGGTTCAAACCCAATAGGGGGTGAATTGGGTTTTAAAAACTTTTGCTGATTAAACTTGCAAGTTTTTAAATAGTTAAATGCACAATGCTCACGATAAAAAAATATACTTGAAAGTAAAGGAGTTCAAAGGAAGAGAAAGTGCAAACTCCGTTTATAGTGGTTCGGCAATATAAGAATCCTTCCGACCCTACGTCAACTCTCTTCAAGGAACCTCCTTGAAGCAATCCACTAAAACTTTAGTCGTGCAACTTCACGGGTGTTGCACAAACCTTTCAACCAATCCCTTCCTTACGGAAGCTAATCTCTTCTTCACGGAAGCTAATCCCTTCCTCATAGAAGTTACAAAGAAGTGTTTAATCCTAAACACTCTAAGAGTTATTATAAGTCTTTCCCTTTTACAATAAATGAGATTTGTTGTAAAGTAAATGGCAAAGAGATAGCAATAAGTGCTTTTATAAATGAATAATATCTCTCTTTCAAGAACAAGCTTGAAGAATGGCTCAACAATAAGTATTTCAAAGTTTTTGAGAATTAATGAGTTTTCTTGTGAATTGAATGTGTTCTCATCTTCTTCTTTTAAATGCTCATTGAAGTGGGTTTATATAGCCTTGAATCAATACGGATGTTTGACACTGACTTGGTAGGTTTGGGGCATTAAATGCTCAAGTCCCGCATCTCAAACAATCATATTTTTTTAATTACCAGTTGACTGGGTCCTTGTACCAGTCGACTGGGTCAAGTGAGAAGCTTCACTTTTTAGGATATAGGAGAGTACCAGTCGACTGGGAACTTTCTGTCCCAGTTTTCAGTCGACTGGTACCTTAACACCAGTCGACAGGGAACCTTCTGTCCCATATCTCAGTCGACTAGTATCTGTAGCCAGTCGACTAGGTTGTCTTTCAATCTAGTTTTTCATGTTTTAAAATTGTTTTTGACTTAGAAACATTTGAATGAATAGTTTTGTCAAAGTCTTTTGTAAAATGAGCCACAGATCAAGCTAAATATTTGAACATGAGAGATTTACAATTGTTTTAATTACCTTAATGCCTATTCTAGATCTTCTGTCTTGTCTTGGTGTCTAAATCGAGTTGAGTTCTTGCATCTTTATTTTTATGTTGAATGCTTTTACCGCTTAAACACTTAGATAAACTATTAGTGCAATTAGAGTAGTGTTTTCTCGTTATTAAAATCAAATATGGGTCAATAGTTTTTAATGGACCAGATCGCATCTGTCTAAAAAAGTTAAAAAGTAATTAAAATCTCACACATTTTCTGTTTAAGTCACAATATTTGATTTAATCTAATACCTTTTGATTTACTCTCACACATTTTCTATTTAAATCAAAACTATTTAATTTAAACTGATGTCTTTTGGGTTTTCAAACAACCATTTACTCTCATTTTAAAATGGTTCAAAATCAGCTATAAATATTGATTTTTCTAACATAATAAAATAAAAAAACTTAAATATATAAACAGTGTCAATTAGACGATTATTGAACCACATACTCCTTGATTAATGCAATTAAGGAAAGTAGTGGACCCTCTATTATTAGTAGATATTACTCTCATGTTAATTTTTAACTAAACGAATGGTGCTTGTCAAATGTAAAAAATTTTCAGCCCAAAAAATTTGTAAGTAAAATATTTTCATCTCTTTTTTTTAAAAAAAAAAAAAAATTCTCTAACATCATAAAAGAATTTTTATTTTTTTTGCAAAGTCCTATAAGATTTTTTCAGAGGGTCTTAGAAGATTCTATACAAAAATTCCTCCATCGTACGTATCATATTTAGTGTAACACTAAAACTATGTATACACCTCGTTTTCGGCCATCCTTACAGAGACAAAGAAAGTCTTAGCTCTTATTACTTGTTGTATACACCTCATTTTCGACTTACTCGTTGTAGTGATTTTATTAAGCGTAAAATTGATAAAACGTACAATTAATTCAAAGTGTCACAAACACACGGAAATGGGAATATATGTATAGCGTAGACAATTAATGGAAATTGAAATGATACCCAATGGTTTAAGTAGAGAAAAATATTTTGTTTAGCCTTGTCCTTGAAAAAAAATATATAATATAATAATCTATTTCATTATTGAATGAAAATAAAAAAAAAAATTCTCTTTATATGTCATTTAATAATGAAAAAACTTTGAACTATGTATCTGTGCTAGAGAAGAACTTTTCGTAAGGAAATCGCAAAAGATAAAACAAATTGAGTTTTATTTGAACAGAAACATACAGATTAAAGGAAGAAATATTAGTAGTACCTACAAATTATGATGTTTACTGGTATTGAAATCAAAACCACTCAAAGACAACCTTTTTTACAACTGAAAACAAATCAGAAGAAAACGTTTTTTTCCTCCTCCAAAATCTTCTTTCTCTCTCAGAATTTCCAGGATACAAAATTAGTCTTTTTAATTATCAGCTTATTTATTATAGTAAATTGCCCATTAATGTCATGTTTTAATTGTCTGTTGCAGGCTAACATGATTATCGGTGTGAAAATTTGTATGTCAACCATAATTATTAAAGGCTTGAAATTTATTTAACGAATTCCACTGGAAAATTGTATGAACAACTACTATTAAATTAAATTATCTTACATCATTACTTCATTTTTTTTGTTAGAACTATATATATATATATATATATATATATATATATATATATATATATATATATATATATGTTGGTCCACTGCACTCAGTGACAACACTAAAACTTCAATAATTGAGGCTGCTCCCATCAAGAGTTTAGTCTTCGGTAAGGTCTTTATTGACCGTTTGCACACCCTATGCAATATTATATAAGAATTTTGTAGACTGAGGTTTCAATCCAAGATGGAGGTGAATTGAGTTTTCAAAATTTTTTGCTAATTAAACACAATTTATAAAAACAGATAAACCCACAATCATGTAAACAAATAATGTGCTGTAAACAAAAAAGTTTAAGGAATAGAATATGCAAACTCAGTTAATAGTGGTTCGGCAATATCGGATTCATTCTGACCCTAAGTCCACTCTCTTCAAGGAACCTCCTTGAAGTAATCCACTAAGAAACTTAGTCATGCAACTTCATAGGTGTTGCACAAACCTTACAATCAATCCCTTCCTCTCGGAAGCAAATCCCTTCCTCTCTGAAACTAATCTCTTCCTCTCGGAAGCAAATCCCTTCCTCTCGGAAGCTAATCTCTTCCTCTCGGAAGAAAATCCCTTCCTCTCGGAAGCTAATCTCTTCCTCTTGGAAGCTAATCTCTTTACAATAAATGCTGTAAAGCTAATCCCTTTACAATAAATGCTGTAAAGTAAGTGGTAGAGAGACAACAATGAAAGCTTATACAACTAAATAATATCTCTCTTTCAAGGTAAAGCTTGAAGAATGGCTCAACAATAAATATTTCAAAGCTTTTGTGTATCAATGAGTAAAAACTTGATTAAATGTGTAATCTCTCTTTTTAAAATACTCAATAGAGTGGGTTTATATAGCCTTGATGTAATATGACCGCTTTGTACTGATCTGGTACGATTTGGTGCATTTTGTGCTGAAATCTCGCGTCTCAACAGTCATATTTTTTGAACTGCCAATCGACTGGGTCTTAGTACTAGTCGACTAGGTCAAGTTAAAAATCTTATTTTTAAGGCTATTGATGGTACCAGTCAATTGGGTAGTTCTTAACAGTCGACTGGGGACAGTTTGTCCAATATATCAGTCGACGTATGAAGTACCCAGTCGACTAAAGACACACTATCCCATATACCAGTCTTCTAGTATAAGTACCCAGTCGACTGGATTGCCTATCAACCCAGTTTTCATATTTTGAAATGTTTTTAACTTAAAAACATTTGATTGAAAAGTTCTATTAAAATACCTATTTCAAAAAGAGCCATAAGACAAGCTTTTTACCTGAACAAGTGAGATTTACAACTTGTTTCAATGCCTTAAACCTATACTAGAGCTTCTGTCTTGACTTGGAGTTTGATTCAAGTTGAGTTCTTGCACCTTGATTTCTGGCTGTAAGCTTTTATCGCTTAATACACTTAGATTGCACTGTTAGTATAATAAGAGTTGTATTTTATCATCATTAAAATATAGGTGAGGGTCAACAATCTCCCCCTTTTTGATGATGACAAAACTAATGAGAGAAAACAGTTTTTAGAAACTAAGTGTTGGATTTTTTGAAAAAATCGGGCAAAGTTTCCTCTGTTTTTTGAATAAAACCAACCTTTAAAAAATATAAGGAACAGTTTATATGCCACCCAACCAATTAACTCAACATATGTAATCATATATCAAGATCTTTGGAGTAATGCTCCCCCTAAATCTATGCATTAGTTTGAATTTACAGTTATTTTTCTCATATTCTCATTTTTATCCGAATACATAAAGGCGTAAAGCATGTAAACATATAGCGAAAATGTAAAACAAGTGCATTAACCAAGTCTAAACAGAAACTATAGTCATATATATCATCAGTCTATACAGTACAGGCTTCGTAGAGCTGAAACAGAAGACCAACTACAGTAAATGATAGATATATGTTCGTGCTAAGAACAATGATAAACTACATCAATATGTACATCAAAAGGAAGATAGAAGAACGACTCATAGAGTGGGAGAGTCAGAGCTGCCATGAGCGAGATCCCGAAGCTCAGCCAGAAAGCCCTTGGTATGCTCACAGTGTAACTTGAAGTCATCCCGGAGAGAGCGGAGGTCGTGATGCATGGCGTCGACTGTAGAGCTCAAACTTTGGAAGCCGGACTGCATGGTCAGCTAAAGGCTCATGATAGCCTAAAGGAGATCGTCATATCCAGACTGACTAGCACTTGAGTCACCCATAGGAGGTGCTCGGTCATCCGTATCTATAGTAGTAGCAGTAGTAGCATCTGGACCCTCGTCCTCATCATCACTACTCTCGTCCTCTCCTATCCGAATGTGATTCTCGGCCTTGGAGTAGATGAAGCCGTCTCAGACTGTGCATTCCATCTTCTTCAACGAGGAGATATTGATAATGTCATTGAGGCCAATGTCCTGAGCCTCGGAGGCGAGGAGAGGCCCTTGGAAGTGCTGAAGGATGAACGTGATGAGCATCCCGTAGGGAAGGCATCTAGAGTCGTTCGCTTCACCATTTATCATGTTGGCGAGCAGCAGGAGGTAGATATTGAAGTAGTGCCCAGTTTTAAGGCACCAAATCAATGCAATATATATCTTAGATAGATAGTCCTGACTCTTGAGTCCCGGGTGGATGGTCCAACTCATAATGAGGTTGAACAATTTCGAGTCAAGGGGCATGTCACTACATGTGTGAAATGTAGTGGGTCAAAACACGTAGTTAGGGTCACCTCTAACTATCTAACATGCCTCCTCATAATTGAAATTGTCTTGCCATCCGTCCAGACTCCATTGGATCCTTCCCACAGGGTTCCTCAGGATACTCATCAAGAGGTCAGTGTTGACCTCAAACTCCACACCCATAACACTGGTTCTAAACCTCAGAGCCAGTGGACTAAGTTTCACCAAGTTCGCATAGAACTGGTGAATCAGTCTTAGGTAAAATTTTTCATGAATCTTGACCAATGGGGTCAAGTTAATGGCATTGAAGGTAGGTAATATATCAAAATTACCATGATAAATAGGTTTGAAGTCGACGAATCTACCCGTCAGGATTTTCTTATGGCGGATAACGGATGTATACCTGTCTTTCGCCGCTAGGCTGGAGAACAGAGAGTCGTCAAGCTCTGTTATGGGCTTCTTGTTTGATGAGCACACCATGCCCTTCCCTCAGGAATCTGGAGCCGTAGATTTGGTGGACCTTGGCCTAGTAGGCACATGTGGTTGATAGGTGCTTAAATAGTCATATTTAAGCCCCTTAATTTACACTTGTTAGACTTTTTATTTATATATTTTAGTAGTTTCTACTTCATTTTCGTGTTTAATGTGCTTTTAACAGGACTTCAACAAAAAAATGATAATTTGGAGCTTTTAGAAGCAAAAGTCAAGATCTGCCATCCAGCAAGGTGCGCTCGAGCACACCCTATTGAGATCGAGCACACTTGCGCTCGAGCGAATCCCACATACGCTCGAGCGCAATCACTCCAGAGGTGGCAGAGCCAGATATGGAAAGAATTTTTCCGACTCCAAAAAGGAATTAAGGTTTCGGGACACCAAGAGGACCCTATAAATAGCCCTGTAAAACACGTAAACCATACCTTTTGTTCTAGATTCGAAGTAGCAAGCTTAGGAGAGGAATTGACGACTCGTCTCCCGAGTCTTCTTCGGTTTTAGTTTTCTGTTTTTATTTCATTATGTTTAGAATATTTAGTTTACTTAGCATGTGTAACTAAACTCCTATAGGGCTCGATTGAAGCCCTAGTTATGCTTTTCCACATGTTCATTCATTGATTATCCTTGTTATAGCCTTGTTAGAATATTTAACTTGATTAATACCTGTTTGTATTTACATTCCTCATATGTATGTGCCTGATCAACGTATGCATGTTGTATGGATAAGTTAGTAGAATCAATTTGGATGACCGAGTCCTGGGTTCGACCTTAGTAACAAGGGATATCCACACTAGATTCCCGGGTTAATCAACATGGGAAACCGGGAGCAAACCAAACCCTAAGTCTTGTGTGGTTGTCGATCTCCACAGCCCTCATACTCTCTTAAAGAACAACTCAGTATACACCCATGCTGAATCCCTTAAAAGAGAGAAGAGTTAGAGTATACACCATGCCTAACTTGTTGCATAGGGAGATCAATAGCCTAAGGTGTGGACCAAGCCCTTAGGTTGGCAACCATTAGATATTCATGATAAGGCTAGAGCATTGAAGCTTTACTTAGTGGGAAAGGATAATTAGGGTGGGTATCGTAGTCATATGTTCCCATTATTGTTATTTACTCACAATCAATCTGTTATTTCTCTTTTTAAACTTGAAGAAACTAATTCTAAAATGAAATTCACCAATCTCTGTGGAAATGATCTCGCACTTGCACACTATGCTACCACAGACCTTGTGCACTTGCAAGTAAAACTCGAACGGTTATTTGCATATTTATTTAGGTAGATAATTGCTACAACAAGTTTTTGACGCCGTTGTCGGGGATTGCGCTAAAGTTTCTTTTTAGAATTAATTCTCATTTAATTCAATTATTGTTATCTCCTTTTTATTCGATTCTTAATTATTGTGTTTATCTTATTTTTCACTTCATTAAAAACCTTAATCAATTTCCTTTTTTCTCTGTTTCAAGTACTCCAGAAGAGCTTTCTGTGCCACTTGCGATCGAGTGCACCCTCTATGCTATCGAGCGCAATTGAAGCAGAGAGTAATCCGAGTAGTAGTGTTTGACTGCTGCACTCAAGTAACTGCCACCGATTCATGCACGGACAACGATCCAAGCATCCGACATTCCTTCCCCTTGATCCTGAGGTAGAGAGAACTATCTGACAAAGACTTAAAGACAACTCGGAAGAAGAAGAATGAGGAGTTAAGGAGGAGATACCAATGGTAGAATAGATAGCTGAACAGCAACCACCTGAGCGGAGGCCGATGAAGCAATCCTTCATGCCGCAGAACCTCGATCAACCATCGTGCATTGCGTATCAACCTGAGGTAGAAGAAAACTATTACATATCTCCATAGATACTCAGTGCACTGATTCACTTTAGGGGTACACCTAGTGAGGATCCACATTTACACTTTCGAGAGTTCTTCGACCTTTGCAAATTCCAGCACATCCGAGGCTTAGACCAAGAAGGAATAAGGTTAATTCTTTTCCCTTTTTCCTTGAAAGATAACGCTAAATTATGGTGTAATTCTTTGCTTGCAGTTTCCATCCACACTTGGGAGGAATTGGTTAGCAAATTCCTAAGGAAGTTCTTCCCAGCCCAAAAGACGAGGCAAATGATAAAAGAAATTCAATCCTTCCAACAAAAGGATGGTGATCTATTCTTCGAAGCCTGGGGACACTTCAACGAGCTACTACTTAAGTGCCCACACCACAATCTACCCCAAGATGAACTGGTACAAGATTTCTATAAAGGTTTAAGTGATTCTAACAAAAATATTGTTGATTCAGGTTATGGGGGAGTACTGATGGAAAAGAGCAGCGAAGAGGCTATGGAACTCTTCGAAACCCTAAGTGAACACACGCAGTAGTTCTCCTCTCGAGGTAGACATATAACCAAAAGTAAGGGCATGTATGAGGTAAGCTTAAACAGAGGATCATCTCCTCAAATGGCTGCTGTGGAGAGGAAACTTGACCTATTAGTAAAAGCCATGGTTGCTTAGAGCACCTCAACGAACCCACCAGCTACACCACTCCAGATATGTGCTATTTGCTCACAATTTGATCATAATACTGATAAATGTCCCTTGTATTCATCTGCAGATCATGACAAGCCAAATTTGTGGGACCAAATAATTATCCGCCAAAGAACAACCCCTGTGCTAACACATACAACCCTGAATGGCGGAATCACCTGAATTTCTCATAGAGCAACAACCAAAATAGTTAAAGGCAGCAAAGAAACTTCCAACCAGCAGCCCAATCTGCTCCTGAACCAAAGAAGAATGACCTTGAAAGTCTTGTGAGGCAACTAGCGACTCAGCAACAACAAATCCTAAATAAACATGAACAATTCATGGAAGAGTCAAGGCAATTTCGGACTGAAATGAGGCAAATCACTGCAAAACACGATCAAGCCATTCAAAGACTAGAAGTACAAATGGGATAGTTGGCCAAGGAATTAAGTAGCAGAAAGTAATGAGAGCTCCCAGCCTAGCCACTGCCTAATCCAAGAAGACATCAGCAACTGAATGCTGTAACTACCTTAAGAAGTGGTAAGATCATCGGCACCAATGAGCCTACACAAGCATCTCCAGACCAAACCTCCACATCTAAGGTAAGAGAGATAGAAAAGGTAAATACACCTCCACCCTTCCCTCAAAGGTTAGGGAAGCCTAAAAAGGAAACTAAAATGATTAACATTTTTGAAACCTTGAAAAAGGTGGAAATAAATATTCCTTTATTAGATGCAATAAGACAACTACCTTCTTATGCTAAGTTTTTAAAAGATTGTTGCACTAACAAACGGAAATTTCAGGAGCATGAGACAATAGTCTTGACCGAAGAGGTGAGTGCTATATTATTGAGAAAATTACCACCTAAACTAAAAGATCGAGGTAGTTTTACTATTCTTTGCAGGCTAAGTGACCAGCTTTTCAAGCATACATTATTGGACCTAGGAGTGATTGTCAATTTGCTACCTTATAGTGCATTCGAGACACTAGGTTTGGAGGAACTCCAACCAACCTCTATTACGTTACAGTTGGCTAATAGAAGCATCAAATGACTAAGAAGTATCCTCGAGGATGTTTTGGTAAGAGTAGGTAAATTTATTTTACCTGTCGATTTTATTGTATTAGACATGGAGGAATGTCATATGCCTGTACCACTCCCTATCATCTTAGGGAGACCATTTATGATCACTGCTGACACAAACATTAATGTAAAAAGGGGTATTGTCACTATGCGAGTAAATGATGAAGAAGTAGAATTTAAAATATTCAATACAATAGACTCCACTAAAACTGATGATAGGTGTCATAATGTGAGTTTCTTGCAAGAAATTGGTGAGAAAGTGTCTAAAGTCCATTGCACTATTCCATTGGAAACCATCCCCAACCATGCTGACATGAGATTGGACATTGGGCCGGATGATAACATGATTAAAGATATTAATGGAGTTGTGCACAC
This sequence comes from Bretschneidera sinensis, assembly GCA_023935145.1. Taxonomy (NCBI): domain Eukaryota; kingdom Viridiplantae; phylum Streptophyta; class Magnoliopsida; order Brassicales; family Akaniaceae; genus Bretschneidera; species Bretschneidera sinensis. Next base: position 60,149,881 of record CM043697.1, on the reverse strand, counting down.
CATTAAGAAAACACCCAAGCTTTCAAGTAAGTGTAATCCTCAATTTAAAAATCTTGCACTTACTAATATGACTTTTCCTAATTTTATTGACCAGGCGTCTAAATTTGAGACAAAGCAGCTGTCAATGGCACTGGAACCACCTGATGGGGGCCCTAAATGCCTCCTTCAAAAAACATAGCCTTAAAGCTACTATAGAGAGCACTTGAGAAAATTCCACTTGCATAACATATAGCTCAAGTGCCTCTATCAAGGTTAGTGGTACTGAATACCACTATAAAACGGTATGACTGTATTGTTCTAATTTAGTTTTGGTAAGTCTTAAATAGGCTTTACATACTGCATTACGCTCGAGCGCACCATTCATTACGCTCGAGTACACATTCCCTACATTCCAGTGCGAACGAGCGCAGTACCCTACGCACTTGCGCATCGTGCGATCGAGCGCACTTCACAAATGCACTCGAGCGCATTCGGGGGCAGAGAAGTCACATGCATATTATAAACAGTTTCCTGTTCCTTCACTCACTTACGCTCAATCGTACTTCTGCTATCTCTCTCTCGCACGAACTAGAACACACAGTAAAACCCTACCTTCAACCCTCATCCGGCACTCCCCACCACCACCTCGCCACATAACCAAGCCAACCACGAGGCAAATACATTCTTTTTCTCCCTTACACACATGCCACCCTCCTAAAGCACACAAGGTACACACATGCTTTTGTTTTTTTTTTTTATATACTAACACACACCCACGATTTTGGATCTTCATTATTACACATATATTATCTATATATGTTATTCTTGTGTGTTGATTGGGTAGTTTTACTTTTGCAGGAGGTTTGAATCAAGGGTGTATCAATTCTACAGCTTCTGATTTTTGGTGCATATAAAGTGTTCGACAAATTGCCTGACTGAGTGCAATCGAGCGCTAGATATCAGCGATCGAGTGCACGGCCTTTCTTGTGATCGAGCGTACTATATCTGTGATCGAGTGCAGTTTTGACGGTAACACAGTTTCAGATCTCAGAACATTGCTTCCACATCCCAAGCTTCTAGCAGCCGCCACCAGGTATCCTGGCCCAGTTTCGAACAGCGTGAAATACTGTTTGAAACCACATTCAGTGTAGATGCGGACTTTAAAAGTTTGGATGCCACAAGATGGGCGGTCCAAGAGTTCAAGAACCGGGGTCTCAAGCGACTGTTCAAGCCAGTCTGCTTGACAGCATACACTCGATTCGTGGTCAGTTTCTACGAGAACTTGACCTACAACTACACTAGGCCAGATATTTTACCTTCCTCAATCCAAGGCAGATTCATAGAGCTGACCACGACCGACATAGCCAGCTCTTTACACTACTGTGATGAGTCCCCACCGGAGGACAGCCACATGGAGGAGCAGCCTGATCTGTTCCCTCTATCACACATCATAGATGATATGTGTGTGGGACAGTACGCAGATCACCACAACAATGCTGGGAGCCAGTTGAGGTTGCCTCCCCGTTTATGGTTCGTTGACTCAGTCCTGCAGCGAAACGCATGTCCTTTGGGGCACAAGACATAGAGGCAGGATTAATTCTTACAGGCTCTCTACGCCTTTCATTGGGGTCACTGGTACTCCATCCCAGCGGTCATATAGAGTCAGATACACAAGTTCTGGGATGGGGTACATAACCGGAAGACGACCACAGCTAATGCCTAGGGCCTTCGTTTCCCCTTCTTGCTCAGTTACATCTTCAAAAAGTAAGGGATTAGAGGCTCTTCTATTGACGGCCCGGTTAGTGACCATCATTTCTTTGGGAGAGCCCAGTGGAGCCTCAGCCAGTCTCACATGCACCGAGGACCCCGGGCACAGATTCCAGCTGCTGAGCCTATAGTGGATGATCCGATGGAGGCCTACTATTCACCAGTGAACCCTTCATGGGAGGAGGATCAGATAGACATGGGATCCATGGAGTATCAGCACCTCCTAGATGAGCTATCCTCATTCCGTTGTGAGCTATCCGACATCAGTCGGGAGGATCATGAGGCAGCCCATTTGATCTATCAATGGATCGATGGGTTAGAGGCACAGTTTACACGATAGAAGGCGATGCTACAGGCCATTCTTGACCGCCTACCTCTTGCACTCGGTACCTCCTCGACTACACCCACAGATGATCAGCAGTGAGAGAATACCCCGTCTGGCTGAAGACGTAAAACTTAGCGCTCATGGGAGGCACCCCAGACATATCTTTTTCATTTTAGTACTTTTTATTTGTTTATAGTTATATTTTCATGTCTATTATTTATATTTTGTTTTCCGGAACAACATTTATTTTTCTTTATCAGGTACTTAGTGCGTGCTTCCAGTTCAAGTTTGGGGGTGTGTACAAGCAAGCAAGCAAGCAACCTAGTTCTCCATCTCCTAGGTCAGATCTTTCCACGCCACACACACATTGGGGACAATGTGTATTTTAAGTTTGGGGGTAGTGGGAGATACTAGATACTATTACACACACACTTGAAACACATGCACACACTAAGTCCCAGTTTTTTTTAGAAAAGATAAATGCATGTTCATTTGGTAACAAAAATTTTGGTTGATTTAAAAATTTGAAAACACTTCATTAGTAAGCTTAAAAGGTAGAACATATAGTCTTGTATTAGGAATTTTACAAAGTCAGTTACCATTCTCAAGGCACCAAAGAATTCACAAGTTTGATCCAAATTTGCACAAGCACATTTAGCACGCATTTGTGTGGGGTATGACACATAATTATTTTATATATGTTTCCATAACCTAACTGTAATCAGAGGACTTGTTGAAAAGAACACTTTGGCATAAGAAAAATAAAGAAAAATGTTCATCATGCAAAAAGTGAGTAAAAAGCTTCTAATGATCATTAAAAACTTTCCACTGAGTAACTGGACCTCTTGCCTCAATAAACATTGAGTGTTCATATCAAAAGGTGGGAAGTAAGCCTTTAATGATCATAATAAAAATTTTCACTAACTAACTGGGCCTCTTGCCTCAGTAACCATTGAGTGTTCACGTCAAAAGGTGGGAATTTCATTTAGGGGCATTAAAACCTGTTAGTTCCATAGCCTTTTTGATTCGAGTTAGTAAGTCCTTAGGGGTGTCTTTACACCTAATGCCCTAAAACCATCTGGTTTGGGAGTCATTGGCCAAACACTCGTTACAAGGGTCAAATAGAAAGCTCGATAAAATTCAACATGGCAAAGATAGCATGATAAAAGAAAAAGAAAGAAGAAGCAAGTATTATGCCATTTTGTTCTCTTTGATAAGAAATTCGATAAAGATTTAGGCACCGAAACACTATACACTAAAATTATGTGGAAGCCCCATCTTATATGTACTAAGTCATCACACACAAATAAAACATGCGATGCCTTAGGCTAGCCTTAGGTAAGTAATGCGAGCTTTTGAAAATCCTTTTTCAATACAAAAATGTGTTTTTATTTTAAGCTTACTCATGAACGGTTATCATATTTTTATGAACAACCCAAATCTTTGAGTATCATGGAAATGAATTTATCTTTAAATTTTGTTTTAACATAGTCTTTAGTTTTGTATTGCTAAGGGACTAGCAATATGTAAGTTTTGGGGTGTGATAGGTGCTTAAATAGTCATATTTAAACCCCTTAATTTACACTTGTTAGACTTTTTATTTATACATTTTAGTAGTTTCTACTTCATTTTCGTGTTTTATGTGTTTTTTACAGGACTTTGACAAAAAGATGATAATTTGGAGCTTTTAGAAGCAAAATTCAAGATCTGCCATCCAGCAAGGTACACTCGAGCGCACCGCATTGAGATCGAGCACACTTGCGCTCGAGCGCATCCCGCATACACTCGAGTGCAATCACTCCAGAGACGGCAAAGCCAGATATGAAAAGAAGTCTTCCGACTCCAAAAAGGAATTAAGGTTTCGGGACACCAAGAGGACCCTATAAATAGCCCTGTAAAACACATAAACCATACCTTTTGTTCTAGATTCGAAGTAGTAAGCTTAGGAGAGGAATTGACGACTCGTCTCCCGAGTCTTCTTGTGTTTTATTTTTCTGTTTTTATATCACTATATTTAGAATATTTAGTTTACTTAGCATGTGTAACTAAACTCCTATAGGGCTCGATTGAAGCCCTAGTTATGCTTTTCCAAATGTTCATTCATTGATTATCTTTGCTATAGCCTTGTTAGAATATTTAACTTGATTAATACCTGTTTGTATTTACATTCCTTATATTTATGTGCCTGATCAACGTATACATGTGGTATGGATAAGTTAGTCGAATCAATTTGGATGACCGAGTCCTGGGTTCGACATTAGTAATAAAGGATATCCACACCAGATTCCCGGGTTAATCAACATGGGAAACCGGGAGCGGACCAAGCCCTAGGTCCCGTGTGGTTGCTGATCTCCACGGCCCTCGTGCTCTCTTAAGGAACAACTCAATATACACCCATGCGGAATCCCTTAGGAGAGAGAAGAGTTAGAGTATACACCATGCCTAACTCATTGCATAGGAAGATCAATAGCCTAAGGTGTGGACCAAGCTCCTAGGTTGGCAACCATTAGATATTCATGATAAGGCTAGAGCATTAAAGCTTTACTTAGTGGGAAAGTATAATTAGGGTGGATATCATAGTCCTATGTTCCCATTATTGTTATTTACTCACAATCAATATGCTATTTCTCTTTTTAAATTTGAAGAAACTAATTCTAAAATGAAATTCACCAATCCCTGTGGAAATGATCTCGCACTTGCACACTATGCTACCACAGACCTTGTGTACTTGCAAGTAAAACTCTTACGGTTATTTGCATATTTATTTAGGTATATAATTGCTCCAGCAATGGTCCCCCAATGGTGGTTTTTATGTTGATTCGGTCGGATATTTTTTAAAAAATGGCTTTTTGTGTTAAAAAGGGGGTTTTTGATAAGAAAATAAGGTGTTTAGGAAGTGTTTGAAGGTTTTTTTTTATAATTAAAATGACGAGATTTTGTAAATAGAGAAAGCTTAAGGTTCTAAAAATGGCGTAAAAATATGGAAAAAAAATAAATAAACAGTCTATATGTAGAATCACGATACCAGTCGACTGGGGTTAGGGTACCAGTTGACTGGGTTCTTTGCATAAATGAAAAGTTTCGCATATCAGTCGACTAGGTAGGGATACCAGTCGACTTGGTAAATTGGCAGAAGGATACCAGTCGACTGGGTAGTTAACAGATTTTCAAAAAATGGCTCCAAACAAGGTTTTTGATTACCAAAAGACTTGTATAGCCTTACCAGTCGACTGGAAGTTTAGGCAGAGACTTACCAGTCGACTGGACCCTTAAGAAAATTTCTAGTCTAGAATCTTAGCACGAAATTTTTTTATCTATGCCATCTTTAGTGAAGGAGTAATTAAATAAGGTTTAATACTCTTTCACTAGATGTTAAATATGCAAAATGAAGAATGATGAAACAATCAGACATATAGTTTATCATAATCTAACAATCCCATTGACAATCTTATTTTGCAAAAACTTGCTTCACTTAGAGGTTTTGTAAGAATGTCAGCAATTTGATCTTCTGAAGGTATGAATTCTAGTCTTATATCACCTTTTTTAGCATGGTCTCTTAAGAAATGATGTCTAATTTCTATGTGTTTGGTTCTAGAGTGATGAATAGGGTTCTTGGTTAGGTTGATAGCACTGGTATTATCACAATGTATTGGGATACTTTTAAAATTCATGCCATAGTCTTCTAGTTATTGTTTCATATATAGCATTTGGGCACAACAACTTCCAGCTACTACATATTCCGCCTCGGCAGTTGATAGTGCAACGGAGTTTTGTTTCTTGGAAAACCAAGAGGTTAACATTGCACCTAAGAATTGGCATGTTCCACTTGTGCTTTTTCTATCTAACCTACAACCAGCAAAATCAGCATCTGAATATCCTACAAGCTCAAAAGATGAATCTCTAGAGTACCATAATCCTAGAGTTTAAGTTCCTTGTAGATATCTAAGGATCTTTTTTACTGCAATTACATGTGATTCCTTAAGATTAGCCTGAAATCTAGCACACATGCATACACTGAACATAATATTAGGTCTATTTACAGTCAAATAAAGTAATGTTCTTATCATGCTTCTATAATATTTAGTATCTACACAGTTACCTCCTTCATCAAGATTAAGTTTTGTAGATATGCTCATAGGTGTACCAAGTGGCTTTGAGCTTTCCATCCCAAACCTCTTTAGTAGGTCCTTAGTGTATTTTGATTTATTGATGAAGATGCCTCATTTCAATTGTTTGATTTGAAGTCCAAGGAAGTAGGTAAGCTCTCCCATCATGCTCATTTCAAATTTACCTTGCATACACTTGGCAAACTCTTGACACATAGATTCATTAGTAGCACCAAATATAATATTATCAACATATATTTGGACTAGTAGAGTGTCATTTATGTGAGTTTTTGTGAAGAAGGTTGTGTTTACTTTACCTCTTATAAAATCATTATCAATAAAAAATTTACTTAGTCTTTTATACCATGCTCTTGGAGCTTGCTTCAACCCATATAGAGCCTTAGAGAGCTTGTAAGCATTATTTAGAAGACTAGGATTTTCAAATCCAAGAGGTTGCTCAACATAAACCCCTTCCTCTATAAAGCCATTTAAGAAAGCACATCCATTTGAAATAATTTTAAATGCAAAGGCTAATAACATTTGAATAGCTTCTAATCTAGCTATGAGAGCATTGGTCTCATCAAAGTCTATTCATTCTTCTTGATTAGCAACTAGTCTAGTCTTGTTCCTAGTTACTATTCCAATTTCATCCATCTTATTTCTAAATACCCATTTAGTTCCTATTATTGTATGATTCTTAGGTCTAGGAACTAGATTCCATACATTGTTTCTTTCAAATTGATTTATTTCTTTTTGCATGGCAATTATCTAATCATTATCCTTTTCGGCTTCTATAAATTTCTTAGGTTCTATTTGAGACAAATAAGCTACATAATTGCAAATATTTCTGATAGAGGAACGAGTTCTTACCCTTTGTGAAGGATCACCAATCACTTGATCAATCGGGTGATAATTTACATACCTTCAATCTTTGGGAAGACTATCCTCTTGTCGGCTTGTAGATGGTTGGTCCAATTTGAGAGCTTTCATCTCTTCATTTGTTTGAGGTGGACTCTCTTTTAGGTCAACAATGGGAGTAGGTGTTTCTGTTCTCGGAATAAAATCTGCATCATCATTGAAAGAAATTTCTCTACTACTAATTGGGTTAGACTCATCAAGAGTTACATGTACGGATTCTTCTACCACTAGAGTTCTCTTGTTGAAGACTCTATAAGCCTTACTAGAGGTTGAATATCCTAAAAATATCCCTTCATCGGTCTTAGAGTCAAATTTACCCAAGTTAGTTTTATTGTTATTTAGGATGAAACATTTACAACCAAATGTACGAAAATAGAAGATATTAGGCTTTCTACCTTTCCATAATTCATAGAGAGTTTTGTCAAGCATAGGCCTAATTAAAATTCTATTCAAGATATAGCAGGAAGAGTTTACCGCTTCAGTCCAAAAGTATTTTGGTAAACTATTTTCACAAAGCATTGTTCTTGCAAATTCTTCTAGAGCTCTATTTTTCCTCTCAACAACTCCATTTTGTTGAGGAGTTCTAGGAGCTGAAAAGTTGTGATCAATTCCATTTTCATTTGAAAAACTTTGGTTTTCAAATTCTTTTCCATGATCACTTCTAATGCTTGAAATACAAATTCTTTTTTCATTTTGAACCTTTTTGCAAAAGTTTTCAAATCCTTTGAAAGTTTCATCCTTGTAAGAAATAAAGATAACAAGGCATATCTTGAATAGTCATCAACAATAACAAGAGCATATTGATGGTCACCTAGACTAATTGTACTTATTGGACCAAATAAGTCCATATGCAAAAGTTCCAATGGTCTAGTAGTTGAGACTACATTCTTTTATTTAAAAGAAATCCTAGTTTGTTTCCCATTTAACAAGCATCACATACTGTCTTTTTTAAAATTGATTTTGGGAAGTCCAATGATTAAATCTTTTTTTGAAATGATTTTAAGCAAATTCATGTTCACGTGACCAAGCTTTCTATGTCATAACCATGGATTTTCACTAAATGTGGGAAAACATTTTTCATTTTCGGAATGCAAGGATTTTAATTCAACTATATAGACATTTTAATGTCTATGGCCAACAAATTTGATCTTGTTACTCTTGATGTCTATAACTAGACAATGAGAGGTTTCAAATGTGACTTTGTTGCCTTTATCACAAAGTTGACTAATACTTAGTAAATTTGGCTTAAGGCTTTGTACTAGCAATACATTATCTATGGTTGAGAAATCGTTACCAACTTTTTCATGCCCGATGATCTTTATTTTTGTGTTGTCTCCAATGGTGACAAATCCACCATCTCTTAGAGTTAGGCCCTTAAATACACTGTTATCATCGGTCATGTGCTTTGAGTAACCACAATCAAGGTACCAATAGTTACCTTTTTCCTTGGTGTAGAGACATATCTACATCACACAAGGATACACAATGGCATTTTTATGTACCCAAAATTTCTTGGGTCCTTTGGGGTTAGTCCTTGAAAATATGGTTCCTTTTGGGACCCATACTTTCTTAACAGTTTATGGTGATCTATAGACATGTTGATAATGCATAATCCTAGGATAATAGTTATTGAAATTTCTAGGATGACTTAGTTGTGCATGTCTATAATGCTTAGGATATGAGTTCCTATGATACATGTTTCTATTGTGAGAAATATGAATATACATGTCATTTTCAGAAAATGTTTGATGATGATTTCTAGGATACATGCTTGCATTATCATGAGTATGCATATTATTTCTAGAATAACCATGATGGTAATTCCTAGGATATGTACGTGCAGTGTGCAAGTTTTGATTATACATATTGTTTCTAGGATGCACATGATGGTTATTCCTAGGATGTGTATAAGCATTTCTTGAATGAGCATACATATAAGCATGAGTATTTCTAGGATTTTTCATTCTTGTATATGAATTAGAATTAGCATTTCTAGACATGCTAGCATTCATTGAGGGTATCTTTTTGACCTAGTGATCTTTGAAGTAGAAGATTCATTCACACATGATGCTTTCATGAATAAGCTCTCTTTTGATTTTTGCTTGTCTAATGGAGAATATCCTAATCCTGATTTTCTTCCACTTAATCTTTGGCAAGAAAGCACTTCATCAAGTTTTTTTCTTTTCCAAGCATGAGTCTAGATATTGTACCATTCAATTCTAGTATCTTCTTATTTAAGTTTTTATTTTCATTTTTAAGGAAATCTTGAGAAGAATCATAAAGTAATGAAGATAGTTTATCTTTTTCTTCTCTTAGACTTATCATTTATTTAGAAAGAGATGACACCTCTTTCTTAAGAGTAGAGTTCCTAGAATCGAATTTCTTCAATTCTTCATGCATTTCATTTACGACTTTTATCAATTCTTCACTACTACTAACAATGTTATTTTTAGAAGAGGAAGAAGACAATACCTCATTTTTATCATCAATTTCCATAAGACATAGATTGGCAATTTCCTCGTATCTGACTTGTTTATCCGAGGATTCTTCTTCTTCATCATCACTCCAAGTAGTTGCAATCATAGCTTTCTTCTTGAAACTCCTGTATGGTTTGCTTGTAACCATACAATCGGCCTTGATGTGACCGGGATTCTTGCATCCATAGCACACAAGTGGTTCACTTTTAGAGGTAGGATCCTTTGTGTAAGGTTTCTTATTTTTCTTTAAGAACCTATGAAACCGTTTGGTGATTAAGGCCATCTCTCCATCCTCTTCACTGCTCTCCACTTCTTCTTCCGATTCCTCTTCTTTGTTGCATGTAGAGACTTTGAGAGCAATTACCTTTTTCTTTTTCTCATCATCATTGACAATGGGATTCATTTCTTCCATCTCATATGTCAACAATGACCTAAGAAGTGTCTCAACATCAAGTTTGTCGAGATCTTTGGCCTCCTGAATGGCCGTTTTCTATGGTTTCCAAGTAGGTGGCAAAGACCTTAGGATTTTTCTTGTTAGTTCAAATTCCTCAATGTTCCTACCAATAAGCTTCAAGCCATTAAAAATAGTTGTGAAACGTGAGTGCATTTGAGAAATTGTTTCATTAGGAGACATTCTAAAAGATTCATATTCAGATACTTGCAATTTATCCTATATCTCCTTAGCCGAAACACATGCAAAGATTTTATTATATTCAGATATATCTAAAGCACAATGGAAAATAATTGTGGCTCTACTATTGAGAGACATCATTCTACAATCCTCATCAATGAACTTAGTTTTGAGTTTAGGCCTTGCATGATTGATTTCTCCAATAGTTATTTCATTTGATGGAATTCTAGGTCCTTCCTCAATGACTCTCCATATATTATAATCTTTTCCTTCGACAAATATTTTCATCCTATTTTTTCAATAGTTATAGTTGGAGCCATTGAATAAGGGAGGCTTAGTGTAGAAGTGTCCCTCAGAATAGCTATTTGTTACCATCAGATCAACTCAAGGATATTAAGCCTAAAATTGAGAATAAGGCTCTGATACCAATTGTAGACTGAAGTTTCAATCCAAGATAGGGGGTGAATTAAGTTTTTAAAAACTTTTTCTAATTAAACACAAGTTTATAAAAACAGATAAGCCCACAAGCATGTAAACAAATAATGTGCTGTAAACAAAAGAGTTTAAAGAATAGAGGATGCAAACTCAGTTTATAGTGGTTCGGCAATATCAGATTCGTTCCGACCCTACGTCTACTCTCTTCAAGAAACCTCCTTGAAGTAATCCACTAAGAAACTTAGTCGTGTAACTTCACGGGTGTTGCACAAACCTTACAATCAATCCCTTCCTCTTGGAAGCAAATCCCTTCCTCTCGGAAGCTAATCCCTTCCTCTCCGAAGCTAATCCCTTTACAATAAATGCTGTAAAGTAAGTGATAGAGAAACAATAATGAAAGCTTATACAACTAATAATATCTCTCTTTCAAGGTAAAGCTTGAAGAATGGCTCAATAATAAATATTTCAAAGCTTTTGTGTATCAATGAGTAAAAACTTGATTGAATGTGTAATCTCTCTTTTTAAAATACTTAATAGAGTGGGTTTATACAGCCTTGATGTAATATGACCGCTTTGTACTAATCTGGTACGATTTGGTGCATTTTGTGCTAAAATCTCGCGTCTCAATAGACTTTATAAATACATTGGATGCAAAAAAAATGGGTTGCACTAGGATCTATCAATAATCTAGCATGTATATCAAGAATAGATATTGTACCAATAACAACATCAGGAGTAACTTGGGCATCCTGCTAGGTCAATGTATAATTGATACTCTCTGGACTGTATCTGGCTACGTCACCTCTTTCAGTAACTACTCCTATGCTTCTGCCCCGCATACTCCTTAATCAACCACCTCTCTTCTCCCAACACCTCCAGCACTTATCTCAAGAGATTTCCCCACTGGAAAATCTACACTAATATGTCATCCCTCACCACATACAAAGCACATCATAGTAGGACAATTTCGAGACAGATGCCCTATCTAATTACATCTATAACAAACTTTTATCTCTCGATCATACATCAGATTACCACTTCCCCTTGGTGGCATATTTAATCCTCTACCATAACTTCCATTTCCCATAACCTGTCTCCCAAATCTAGGGATCCCACCAACATTACTCTAAGCTACAGAAGCAACAGATACTGCTTGCCTCTGGCTTTGTTTTACAATTTCTTATAACAAGGAACACCCCCTCTAGGGTAGTCTACCACCTTGCACACTCATACTACCACTACCTCTGGAACCTTCAAATCTAAGCCTCTTTAACCACTCTCTCTTTCCCTTAAACTCCATCATATCTTTCTCAATTTGAAGTATTATATCCACCAATCTAACATAATTTATATGCCTAATGTAAGATAGTTTCGATCTAATATCAAAATATAGTCCATCTAGGAACCTCTTACACTTCTTCTTCTTTATATCTACCATTTTCGATACAAATCTTGACAAGGCCACAAATCTGTTATCATACTGAGCCACAGTCAACATATTTTACCTCAAATAAATGAAATCTCTTCTATTGGGATCTAAAGTATATAAGCAATATTTATAAAAGAAAAAACCTCCTTAAACCTACTCCGGGTTAAGGGTTTATCCATATCTGCACTTAGTCAAGGAAGAGTACCCTCCCACCATCCTAAAACTTATACTTCTAACTTAAACGAAGCAAAGGTGACCATCTACTGGTCAGTCACATTTAAAATACCAAATAATTTCTCTACATGTTTTGTCCATAGCTCTGGTTCAAAATTATTCATAGATCCCTTAAACAATAAAGAAATTAACTTAATATATCTAACAAAACAATTTCCCTGCATCTCGTGTATAAACTCACCTTTCCCCTTTTGAACGTCTACCATTACTGGATTTACAACAACCTCAGGAACTACTCTAGCCTGTTCATCAAGTCTATGCTATAAACTATCAACTCTATCATCTGTTACATTTATTTTCTCAAGAGCATGGGCAAGAACTTCTCTTAGCTCATCTTTTTCAACACCAGATTCTCTCACACCCCTACTAGTATCAATTATACTATCAACACTTTCCCTTTTAGGGGACTTACTTTAACTTAGCCTTCATCTCAACCTTAGCTTGTCTAAAAATTGGGGCCTACTATGCCCTCTTTGGTCAGCAACTCTAACTATAGGTCTCTTATGTCCACGCAACATCCTCAGACTATGCATTAAAATATAATTTATTTTAATCTTTCATTTTCTTTCTTTTTATACAGTCTACTGAATCATAAAACCTAATGCTCTTATACCAAAATTGTAACGACTCATCCCGGGTTAGCCACCCCCGAGACGATGTCGTCACGTTTTGAAATCCCAGCACGACACATATATGCAATAATATAAATAAATAAAAAACGTACATCAACTTAATGTGTGTGTGTGTGTGTATATATATATATACACACACATAAATCCTCAACCCTCAACAGGGGAGTTACATTATAAAAATTTCAACTGAAATAATATATACAACATATGATGCATGGATATTTACAAAAAAAAAATTCCATTAGTCTGAGGATGTGGACCACGTGGCTTACAAAAAATGATTTAGTCAGAATCTCAGCACACAATTCTATTTTTCCTACCCGCTACCTGAAATTATTTAACAATGAGGAGTGAGCTTCACAAGCTCAATGAATTAAATTTACTAGAAGTACTCGATTATATACTTCCAGTCACATCTTATAATTCAAACTTTTCTAATTTACCAATATAAATCACCTATTTCTTCACAGATAATCATTCAATCTTTCAAATAATCTTCCCATATTCATTCATCTATTATCTCATATAAATCAATAATAACATTTTATTATAATTTCAACCATTTATCAATCTCATCTTAAATTAATCATCAAACATATCAATTTTTCTTCTCATGTATTTAATCATCTTGAGATTATCAATTTAACATCATTATTTACCTCATTATGAGGTTCACAACATGTAATCAATCAATCAAATAAATTTTTATCATATCATATTTTCATATTTCTTTCTCATCATATTTGTCTCTCTATGAGACTCATTTGTCTATCAATAAATTTACGATCAAGAATAATACTTTAGTATCTCAAGAAATAATAATCAATATTTAAAACAAATGCAATGCATGAATTTAAATTATCAGATCATTTCATATTATCATTTGGGAACGTATTTCCACATATCGACATGTTTCAGCTAGATCGAATGCCTTCTCGGTTCTTTTATTTTCAGTTAGATCGGCTACCTTCCTGGTTCTTTTTATTTTCAGCTAGACCAATTGCCTTCCTAGTTTTTTTATTTTCAGCAAGACCGGCTGCTTTCTCGGTTGTTTTAATTTCAGCTAGACTGGCTGCCTTCTCGGCCTTTTATTTTCAGTTAGACCAGCTGCCTTCCCGATCTTTTATTTAATGCATATGAGCAATAATATGAAAATAAACAGACCAGCTGTCTTCCTAGTCTTTTATTTTATGCATATGACCAAATATATGAAAACAAGCATACATTCAAGCATTCAATTTAGCTATCTAGCTCTTTCTCAAAATTATTATTTTTATCATATTCATTTAATTATCTCCTCAAATATAATATCCACTTTTCAATCAAATTTTTCTAAATATAACTTTTCAACACATTTTTCATTTATTTGTATAATTAATATTCAACATATTATTAAATCCATAATCAATGAACCAAATCAATTACCATATATAACAGAAAATATATCATTAAATTATTGTAATTCACCTATCTATTCAAATATCATAATTCCATATTTTTATTGGTTTCGATTTCTAAAAGTAAATCTAACTCACCACGTAGTACTTAAAACTACTCGTGGATCACTTCCTTGCCTTTCCTGCTTGTTGACCCTCACCTGTATTTTAATGATGACAAAACACAACTGTTATTATACTAACAGTGCAAACTAAGTGTAGTAAGCAACAAAAGCATTCAACCGAGGATCAAGGTGCAAGAACTCAAACCGAATCAAACCCTCAAGTGAAGACTGAAGAACTAGTATAGGTCTAAGGTAGTAAAACCAGTGTAAGTCTCACTTGTACATTGTAAAAGCTTATTCAATGGCTCGAACACAAAATATTTTCTAAAACGAACTTTTTAAACAAATGTTTTAAGTTAAAACAGAAAAACTAGGTTGGAAGACAACCCAGTCAACTGGGTACATATACCAGTTGACTGATATATGGGACAGTAAGTCCTCAGTCGACTAGGTAAAACATACCAGTCGACTAGTAAAATGGATAGTGAGTCCCCAGTCGACTGGATGGAACATACCAGTCGACTGGTAAGATCAACCCAATCGACTGGTACCCCCAAAAGCTTTAAAAACGAAATTTTTCAAGAGAACCCAGTCGAGTGGTAGTTCAAAAATATGACCATTGGACACCAAATCTGAATGTTTTAAAGCAAATATTTTTCAAATTAAAGTCCCAATGGCCATATTATTTGATGGCTATATAAACCCACTCTATTGAGCATTCAATAGAGAGCTAGAGATACCGAAAAAGAGTTGAACTCACACAATCAAGTTATTGTACTCTTTGAAACACAAAAAGCTTCGAAATATTCTTATTGATCCATTCTTTAAGCTTTACTTTGAAAGAGAGACATTATTCAGTTGTATAAGCTTTCATTTACGGTCTCTCTACCATTTACTTTACAGCATCTTTTGTAAAGGGATTACTTCCAAAAGGAAGAGGATTACTTCCTAGAGGAAGGGGATAGCTTCCGAGTGGAAGGGATTGTAACGTTCGTACAACACCGGTAAAGTTGTACGACTAAGTTACTTAGTGGATTACTTCAAGGAGGTTCCTTGAAGAGAGTGGACGTAGGGTCAGAACGAATCCAATATTGTCGAACCCCTATAATCTGAGGTTGCATCCTCTGCTCTTTAAACTCTTTATTTATAGCACATTACCTGTTTTAATTGTTTGTTTCTTATACGTTTTTATAAACTTGTATTAATTCCGCAAAAGTTTTAAAAACCCAATTCACCCCCCTCTTGGGTTGAAACCTCAGTCTACAATTGGTATCAGGGCCTTGTTCTCAATTTTAGGCTTAAAATCCTTGAGTTGATCCGATAGCAACAAATAACTACTCTGAGGGACACTCTTATACTTGACCTCTTTTGTTCAATGGCTCCAACTATAACTATTGGAAAAACAGAATGAGAATCTTTGTCGAAGGACAAGATTATAATCTGTGGAGAGTCATTGAAGAAGGACCTAAAATTCCTTCAAAGGAAATAACTATTGGAGAGACCCATCATACAATGCCTAAACTTAAAACTGGGTACACAGACGAGGATTGTATAATGATATCTCTCAATAGCAGAGCAACAAGTATTTTATATTGTGCTTTAGATATTTCTGAATATAATAAAATCTCTGCATGTGTTTTGGCTAAAGAGATATGGGATAAACTGCAAATTACGTATGAAGGAACTAGTGAGGTAAAAAAGTCAAAAATCTATATGCTAGTTTCTAAATATAAATCTTTTAAAATGTCTCCTAACGAAACTATTTCTGAAATGCACTCATGATTCACAACTATTGTAAATGGTTTAAAACTGCTTGGTAGGAATATTGAGGAGTTTGAACTAACAAAAAAAATCTTGAGATCTATGCCACCTTCATGGAAACCAAAGAAGACAGCCATACAGGAGGCCAACGATCTTGACAAACTTAATGTTGAGACACTACTTGGGTCATTGTTGACATATGAGATGGAAGAAATGACTCCCATCGTCAATAATGATGAGAAGAAGAAAAAGTAAATTGCTCTCAAAGCTTTTACGAGCAGCAAAGAAATGGAATCAAAAAAAGAAGCAGAGAACAGCGAGGAAGATGGTGAAATGACATTAATCACCAAATGATTTCACAGGTTCTTGAAAAAAAAACAAGAAACCTTACACAAAGGATCCCACTTCGAAAAAGGAACCACTTATGTGTTATGGCTGCAAGAAGCCCGGTCACATTAGGGCTGATTGTATGGTTTCAAACAAACCATACAAGAGCTTCATAAAGAAAGCCATGACAGCAACTACCTGGAGCGATGACGAAGAAGAAGATGAGTCATTGGACAAAGAAATTGGATACGAGGAAATTGCCAACCTTTGTCTGATGGCAATCGACGATGAAAGTGAGGTAACATCTTCTCCTTCTTCCAAAAATAATATTGTGAGTAGTAGTAAAGAGTTACTAGAAGTAATAAATGAAATGCATAATGAATTGAAGAAATTCGATCTAGAAACTCAATTCTTAAGAAAGAGTTATCATCTATTTCTAAAGAGATGATAAGTCTTAGAGAGGAAAAAGATAAATTATCTTCGTTGCTATATGATTCTCCTCAAGATTTCCTCAAAGATGAAAATAAGAATTTAAAAAATAAAATATTAGAATTAAATGGCACTATATCTAGACTTATGCTTGGAAAAGAAAAACTTGATGAAGTGCTTTCTTCCCAAAGATTAAGTGGAGGAAAATCTGGTTTAGGATACTCTCCTTTGGGAAAGCAAAAAACAAAAGAGAGCTTATTCATGAAAGCATCATGTGTGAATGAAGCCTCTACTTCAAAAACCCCTAGCAAAGTTAAAAGCACTCCCTCAATGAATGCTAGGAAATCTAGAAATTCAAATGATCATACTAGAATGAAGTATCCTAGAAATACACATGCTTATATGTATGCACACTCTAGAAATGCTTATACACATCCTAGAAATAATCATCATGTGCATTCTAGGAACGATATGTATAAACAAAATATGCACTATGCACATACACATCCTAGGAATTACCATCATGGTTATCCTAGAAATAATATGCATACTCATAGTAATGCTGGCATGTATCCTAGAATGCATCATCATACATTTTCTAGAAATGACATGCATTTTCATATTCCTCACCAAAGAAACATGTATCCTAGGAGCTACTATCCTAAAGATAATAGACATACACATCTAAGATATCCAAGAAATTTCAATAACTACTATCCTAGGATTGTGCATCATCAACATGTCCTTAGATCACCATATACTATTAAGAAAGTATGGGTTCCAAAAGGAACCGTGTTTTCTAGGACTAACCCCAAATGACCCAAGAAATTTTGGGTACCTAAAAGTGCTATCGTATATCCTTATGTGATGTAGATATGTCTCCACACCAAGAAGAAAGGTAACTGTTGGTACCTTGATAGTGGATGCTCAAAGCACATAACCGGTGATAACAATGTATTCAATGAGCTAACTCTAAGAGATGGTGGATATGTCACCATTGGAGACAACACCAAAATAAAGATCATTGGGCATGGAAAAGTCGGTAATGATTTCTCAACCTTAGATAATGTATTGCTAGTACAAGGCCTTAAGCCAAATTTACTTAGCATTAGTCAACTATGAGACAAAGGCAACAAAGTCACATTTGAGACCTCTCATTGTCTAGTTATAGACATCAAGAGTAACAAGATCAAATTTATTGGCCATAGACATGAAAATGTCTACATAATTCATTTTAAATCCTTGCATTCTGAAAACGAAAAATGTTTTCCTGCTTTTAGTGAAAATCCATGGCTATGGCATAGAAGGCTTGGTCATGTGAACATGAACTTGCTAAAAATCGTTTCAAGAAAAGATTTAGTCATTGGAATTCCTAAAATAAATTTTGAAAAAGACAAAGTATGCGATGCTTGTCAAATAGGAAAACAAACTAGGATTTCATTTAAAGCAAAAAATGTAGTCTCAACTACTAGACCTTTGGAACTTCTGCATATGGACTTATTTGGTCGAATGAGTACCGTTAGTCTAGGTGGCCATCAATATGCTCTTGTTATTATTGATGACTATTCAAGATATACCTTTGTTATTTTTATTGCTTACAAGGATGAAGCTTTCAAAGGATTTGAAAAGTTTTTCAAAAAGGTACAAAATGAAAAAGGAATTTGTATTTCAAGCATAAGAAGTGATCATGGCAAAGAATTTGAAAATCAAAGCTTTTCAAGATTTTGTGATGAAAATGGAATTAATTACAACTTTCCAACTGCTAGAACTCCTAAAAAAAATGGAGTTGTTGAGAGGAAAAACAAAGTTTTAGAAGAATTTTCAAGAACTATGCTTTATGAAAATAGTTCACCAAAATACTTTTGGGCTGAAGCCGTGAATACTTCTTGCTATATCTTAAATAGAATTTTAATTAGGCCTCTGCTTGATAAAACTCCATATGAACTATGGAAAGGAAGAAAGCTTAATATCTCCTATTTTCGTGCATTTGGTTGTAAATGCTTCATCTTAAATAACAATAAAACTAACTTGGGTAAATTTGATCCTAAGACCGATGAAGGAATATTTTTAGGATATTCAACATCTAGTAAGGCTTATAGAGTTTTCAATAAGAGAACTCTAGTGGTAGAAGAATCTGTACATGTAACTCTTGATGAGTCTAACCCAATTAGTAGTAGAGAAGTTTCCTTTAAAGATGATGCAGATTTTATTCCAAGAATGGAAACTCTTACTCCCATTGTTGACCCAAAGGAGAGTCCACCTCAAATAAATGAAGAGATGGAAACTCCCAATTTGGACCAACCATCCTCAAGGCAACAAGAGGAAAGTCTACCCAAAGATTGGAGGTATGTAAATTATCACCCGATTGATCAAGTGATTGGTGATCCTTCACAAGGGGTAAGAACTCGCTCTTCTATTAGAAATATTTGCAATTTTATAGCTTATTTATCTCAAGAAGAGCCTAAGACATTTATAGAAGCTGAAAAAGATAATGATTGGATAATTGCAATGCAAGAAGAAATAAATCAATTTGAGAGAAACAATGTTTGGAAACTAGTTCCAAGACCTAAGAATCATTCAATAATTGGAACTAAATGGGTATATAGAAATAAGATGGATGAAAATGGAATAATAACTAGAAACAAGGCTAGACTAGTTACTAAGGGATATAATCAAGAAGAAGGAATAGACTTTGATGAAACTTATGCTCTCGTGGCTAGATTAGAAGCTATTCGAATGTTATTAGCCTTTGCATACTTTAATAAGTTCAAGCTATTTCAAATGGATGTAAAAAGTGCTTTTTAAATGGCTTTATAGAAGAAGAGGTGTATGTTGAGTAACCTCTTGGATTTGAAAATCCTAGTATTCCAAATCATGTCTACAAGCTTTCTAAAGCTCTATATGGGTTGAAGCAAGCTCCAAGGGCATGGTATGAAAGACTAAGTAAATTTTTGATTGACAATGATTTTGTAAGAGGTAGAATAGACACAACTCTCTTCATAAAAACTCACAAAAATGACACTCTTATAGTCCAAATATATTTTGATGATATTATATTTGGTGCCACTAATGAATCTATGTGTCAAGAGTTTGCGAAGTGCATGCAAGGTGAATTTGAAATGAGCATGATAGGAGAACTTACCTACTTCCTTGGACTACAAATCAAGCAACTAAAAGGAGGAATCTTCATCAATCAATCGAAGTACATTAAGGACCTACTAAAGAGGTTCGGGATGGAAAGCTCAAAGCCACTTGGAACTCCTATGAGCACAACCACTAAACTTGATCTTGATGAAGGAGGTAAAACTGTAGATACTAAATATTATAAAAGCATGATAGGTGCTTTACTTTATTTGACTGTAAGTAGACCTGATATTATATTCAGTGTATGCATGTGTGCCAGATTTCAGGCTAATCCTAAGAAATCACATGTAGTTGCAGTAAAAAGAATCCTTAGATATCTACAAAGAACCCAAACCATAGGATTATGGTACTATAGAGATTCATCTTTTGAGTTTGTAGGATATTCAGATGCTGATTTTGCTGGATGTAGGTTAAATAGAAAAAGCACAAGTGGTACATGCCAATTCTTAGGTACAATGTTAACCTCTTGGTTTTTCAAGAAACAAAATTCCGTTACACTATCAACCGCCAAGGCGGAATACGTTGCAGCCAGAAGTTGTTGTGCCCAAGTATTATGGATGAAACAACAACTAAAAGACTATAGCATGAACCTCAAAAATATCCCAATATTTTGTGATAATACTAGTGCTATCAACCTAACCAAGAACCTTATTCAGCACTCTAGAACAAAGCACATAGAAATAAGACATCATTTCTTAAGAGACCATGCTAAAAAAGGTGACATAAGACTAGAATTCATACCTTCAGAAGATCAAATAGCTGACATTCTTACAAAACTTCTAAGTAAAGCTAGTTTCTGTAAGATAAGAATGTTAATGGGATTGCTGGATTGTGATAAACTGAATGTCTGATTGCTTCACAATTCATCATCTGCATAATTTGACATCTAATGAAAGAGTATTAATTCTTGTTTAAATATCTCCCTCATTTAAGATATCATAGATAAACAAATTTCGTACTACAATTCAAGACTGAAAATTTTCTTAAGGGTCCAGTCGACTGGTAAATCTATTCCAGTCGACTGGTAAGTCTCTGCCAATTCTTTCAGTCGACTAGTACATCTAGACCCTGTTTGGAGCCAATTTTTTTAAAATCAATTATCATCCAGTCGACTGGTATCTTACTGCCAGTTTACCCAGTCTACAGGTACATTGACCCAGTCGACTGGTATGAAAAATGTTCATCTTTTCAAAAGGACCCAGTCGACTCGTATCACGACCTAGTCGACTGGTATCGTGATTCTATATAAAGACTGTTCATTTTCTCTGATTTTTACGCTATTTTCAATAAACCCAGCTTTCTCTCTCTAGAAAATTTCACCTTTTTATCCAAAAACCATCCAAACTTCATCTAAACACATCGATCTACTCATCCATAACGAGATTTTTAACTTTCTACAGTTAAAATCTCCTATTTTCACCAAAATCTCTTTTTTCCCAAAATGACCAATAGAATCCATATCAAATACACTACCGGGGGACCAAATGCGCCTACAATTCCAAGGTCCACCAAACCTGAGGATCTAGATACACGGAGGAAGGGAGTGGCAGGCTCTTCAAGCAAAAAGCCCAGAATAGAGCTTGATGGGGCTCTGTTTTCCAATCCTGCTGCTAAAACGAGGTATAATTCCATAATCCATCATAAGAAAATCATGACGGGTAGAGTTATTGATTTCGACTCTATTCATCATGGGAACTTTGATATTTTGCCAGCTTTTGAGGTGATACACCTGACCCCACTGGTCAGAGTGCATGAGAAATTCTACCCGAGACTGATTCACTAGTTCTATGCGAACTTGGTGAAACCTAGTCCACTGGCTCTGAGATTCAGAATTAGTGTCCAGGGTGTGGAGTTTGAGGTCAACACTGACCTCCTCATGAGCATACTAAGGATCCCTGTAGGAGGGATCCAATGGAGTCTGGATGGATGGCCAGACAATTTCGATGTCGAGGTGGCCTGTCAGATAGTCAGGGGCGACCCTAACTATGTGTACAAACCCACTACATTTCACACATGTAGTGATATGCCCCTCGACTCAAAATTGTTCAACCTCATAGTGAGTTGGACCATCCACCCGAGACTTGGGAGTCGGAGGTATTTATCTAATAGAGATACAGTATTGATTTGGTGCCTTAAAATAGGGCACCACTTCAATATATATCCCCTGCTGCTCGCGAACATGGTTAACGGCGAAGTGAACGACTCCAAGTGTCTACCCTACAAGATACTCATTATGCTCATACTCCAGCACTTCCGGGTGCCTCTTCCTGCCTCCGAGGCTCAGGATATCGGACCGACAGACATCATCAACATCTCATCACTGAAGAAGATGGGATGCACGGTTCATGACGGCTTCATCTACTTAAAGGCTGGGAAGCACATTCGGATCCGGGAGGATGAAAGCAGTGATGATGAGGGAGCTGCTGCTGACACTGCTGATATGGACACGGATACCCGAGCACCTCTCACTGGTGACTCGAGTATTGATCAGGCTGGGAATGGTGACTTACCACTGGCTATCATGAGCCTCTAGATGACCATGCAGTCTAGGTTTTAGACCATACAGTTAGAGTATCAGAGATTGAGCTCCTCCATCGATCATCTACAGGACGACTTCGAGCTACATAAAGAGCATACAGAGGGTTCATTAGCTGATATACGGGATCTCTTTTATGACAGCTCGGATTCTCCCACTCCTTGAGTCTTTTTCTATGTTATTTTGATATACATAGCATTTTCTAGCTCTTAGCATGTAGCACGGACATCTATATATGTATTTCTGTCTTATATATGGCTTTATGAAGCCCGTTCATGTATTAACTTTTTGTATATGGTGTTGCTTTTTCATTAGTCATATTTCATGCATCTATTTACTCTATTTTTGATATGTTTGCATAGTTTCTAACTTCTTTTATTCAAGAAAATGCTCTGAAACGGATTATGCTTGTATAGAAACTTCCGGTTCTTCTCGGGAAGGCTTTCGAACTCCGAATGAAGCCAAATTTTCGTGTACAAGTTTCTTTTAGCATACTCTAGTCGTCTATTGTAGCAAAATAGCTTATTTTTTTAGTTTCTAGACCCTTTGGTTGCTATTGTCAAAACAGGGGAGAAAAATGAGAAAACGAGAAAACTAAGTAAAACAGAAACCAATGCATAGATTTAGGGGGAGCATTGCACCAATGAATATTGAAAATGATTCATTTAGTTGGTTGAGTTGTTATTGATTGGTTGAAATGAAAATATAAACTGTGTTTGCTTGTTTACCAGGTGGTTTTACTCAAAAAATAGAGGAAACTCTGTCCGTTTTTTCTGAAAAACCAAACACTTAGTTTTTAAAACTGTTTTCACATTACTAGTTTTGTCATCATCAAAAAGGGGGAGATTGTTGACCCTCACCTGTATTTTATTGATGACAAAACACAACTATTATTATACTAAC
Source organism: Bretschneidera sinensis (assembly GCA_023935145.1). NCBI lineage: Eukaryota > Viridiplantae > Streptophyta > Magnoliopsida > Brassicales > Akaniaceae > Bretschneidera > Bretschneidera sinensis. The sequence goes on along the minus strand of CM043697.1, from coordinate 60,126,347 downwards.
AGTGCAAACTAAGTGTAGTAAACAACAAAAGCATTCAACCAAGGATCAAGGTGCAAGAACTCAAACTGAATCAAACCCTCAAGTGAAGACTGAAGAACTAGTATAGGTCTAAGGTAGTAAAACCAGTGTAAGTCTCACTTGTACATTGTAAAAACTTGTTCAATGGCTAGAACACAAAAGGGTTTTCTAAAAGGAACTTTTTAAACAAACATTTTAAGTTAAAACAGAAAAACTGGGTTGGAAGATAACCCAGTCGATTGGGTACATATACTAGTCGACTGGTATATGGGACAGTAAGTCCCCAATCAACTAGGTAAGACATACCAGTCGACTGGTAAAATGGACAGTGAGTCCCCAGTCGACTGGATGGAACATACCAATCGACTAGTAAATTGGACAGACAGTCCCTAGTCGACTGGTAAGATCAACCCAGTCGACTAGTACCCCAGAAGCTTTGAAAACAAAATTTTTCAAGAGAACCCAGTCAACTGGTATCACTACCCAGTCGACTAGTAATTCAAAAATATGACAGTTGGACATCAAATCTGAACGTTTTAAAGCAAATCTTTTTCAAATTAAAGTCTCAACGGCCATATTATTTGATGGCTATATAAACCCACTCTATTGAGCATTCAATAAAGAGCTGGAGATATCGAAAAAGAGTTGAACTCACACAATCAAGTTATTGTACTTTTTGAAACACAAAAAGCGTTGAAATATTCTTATTGAGCCGTTCTTCAAGCTTTACTTTGAATGAGAGACATTATTCAGTTGTATAAGCTTTCATTTGCTGTCTCTTTACCATTTACTTTACAACATCTTTTGTAAAGGGATTACTTCCGAAAGGAAGTGGATTACTTCCGAGAGGAAGGGGATAGCTTCCGAGAGGAAGGGATTGTAAGGTTTGTACAACACCGGTAAAGTTGTACGACTAAGTTACTTAGTGGATTACTTCAAGGAGGTTCCTTGAAGAGAATGGACGTAGGGTCGGAACGAATCCGATATTGCCGAACCACTATAATCTGAGTTTGCATCCTCTACTCTTTAAACTCTTTATTTACAGCACATTACTTGTTTTAATTGTTTGTTGCTTATACATTTTTATAAACTTGTATTAATTCCGCAAAAGTTTTAAAAACCCAATTCACCCTCCTCTTGTGTTGAAACCTCAGTCTACACTGCTCCTTTCAGCAATTTCACATGATTATTGATCGTCAACACCTAACATAATATTTATATTAAAATTTTTAATTTTTTCTTCAATTTTTTTTCATAATTCATACCCTTTAAATTTCTACATCAAATTTCGGGTAATTTCATGTATGCAAAATTTCAAAAATAAAATTCACATTATCACCTTTTGTTTTTCTTAAAGCTTCCCTCGAATCTCTTTAAAATTTTCTCGTAAACTTCTTCAAAATTTCAATCTTTCAACCTTTTTTTGAGTCCCCAGGTGTTTAAATATATAAAGTAATTTGAATTGAAAAAAATAGGAAACCAAAGGGGATTTGGTAGGAAAATAATACCAAAAAAAAACAAAAATTACATTTTATATCAAACTTTACCCCAGCCACCGTTTTCTGCTACCCAACATGCAATCTTTGCATGTTGAGCAACCAACATCTAGATGTCCAGGTGTTGGTTCCCTTTTTCTTTTTCTTTTTCTTTTTTCTTCTTTTGACACCAAACATCTAAGTGTCTTTTTTTAATGAATTATTATATTCAATAATAAATCTTTCATATATATTATTTTAATTCCATATAATGTCTCTCAAATTGCTTTTATACCCTTACTTTAAGAATACGAATATTACACTTATGCATCATGGAAAAAAAATGATAGCATTGCTCGCATGGTGATGTTGAGTAATATGCAAGATGATCTCGCATATAAGCATGTGAAGTATGACAACGTATGGGAAATCTTGGTTGCCTTGAGAAAAAAAAATATGGAGGTTTCTCTGTCAAATTGAGATGTTTCATTGGAAAATTTTATACCTATGAGAAGTGCCTAGATCATTCAATGAGGAAACATCTTGTTGAGATGTCAAACATGATAATGGCAATTGAAGCTAAAGGTTACCCCTTAACTGATGAACAAAAGGTTCATGTAGTAATTCAGTCTTTGCCTAAAAAATGGGAACACATGAAATCTGAGATGATACGTACTGAGAAACTTAAAATTTTTGATGACATTACGCGTCACTTGGAACTTGAAGATGAGAGCGTTAAGGTTGCTAGATATTCAAGTCAAGCTTGTGTTGCTAAATCCAACTTGCATAAGACTCTAGGTCTAAAGTATGATAAAGGTAAAGAGAATATTCTGGCACCCAAGAAGCGTAAGAGGGGTAAGTATATTGGTAATAAGGATAAACTAAAATGAACTACTACAATTGTGGTAAGTTGGGTCACTTTCTTCGTGATTGCACTGAGCCGAAAAAGGTATTAACCTACTTTATTTCTTTAGTTAATGCTTATATTTCTAGCTATGTGTTACTTACTAAATCTTATCATTTTTTTGGATTATAGACTCAGAAGAGGCATACTTTGTAGCTGGAGAATAGAGAGTATTGTGGGGTACTATCAAATTTGACAAAGTATATGTTGGATATATGTGAGGAGCTACTTAAGAGTTGAAAATAAGGTTTTTGGCACCTATCAACTAAGGTTGACTAGTGGTCAAACCTAAATCCTACTAATGTCCTATATGTACTTTAGTTTGACAGAGTTCGTTTTTGTATTCAGTCCTTCTAGGTCTAGTTTTAATGTTATTTAATTTGGTGTTGGGTTGATGTATTGTTATAAGCAGATTTCTTTGTTGAGTTAATGTATTAAATGGTTCTAAAACACTTTGATTTGGTTTGTGTTTTGTAATATAATCAGAATTGTAGTTGTTTATATATATATATATATATATATATATATATATATATATATATATATAAAATTGTATCTCTTTTCACTGTAAATTATTAATGTGAAACTATTTGGCAAGCTAGACTAGATTGCATTAGGTTTTGAAATAATTAAATGGTTCGATTAGTGAAAGCATGTTAAGCTCACTCACTAGTTTTATTATTTCCTACGTGTGAACTTTGTTTAGCTGATAAAACGACTAAGAACCATTTGATATAGAACTTAGAACTAAGATCTCATTGTTAGTAATTCATTTGGACTTTTATGGTCTAGAAGAATTGATTTAGGACTTTTTAAAAAGGGTTTTAGATAGAGTTGTTTGTTCGTTAAAATTTTGCAACAAAACGTTATTATAGAGAGATATAGGATAGGACACTATTATAAATGGTTAAGTTATTGGTACAATTTATCTCTATTGAGATTCCTTGTTAATTGATGCATGTATGCTTAACAATGTACATTTTCTATCAGTTACTTCTATTTAATTGACTATGAATAGGTCTAATACCTACTCTAAGTCGATTGGTGACATTGGGAGTCAATTGCTTACGTTCATGGCCATTCTCATACGTTTGGAAAGTTGGGGTAAAAAACATAGATATTGCTTGTTGAGATATAGGATAGGACAATATTATAAATGGTTATATTATTGGCACAATCTATCTCTATTGAGATTTCTTGTTAATTGTTGCCCGTATACTTAACCAGGTACCTTTTCTATCACTTACTTTTATTTAATTGACTATGAATAGGTCTGATACCTACTCTAAGTCGATTGATGACCTTGGGGATCAATTACTTGTGTTCATGGCCATTCTCATAAGTTTGGGAAGTTGGGGTCAGAAACATAGATACTGCTTGTTGAGATATAGGATAAAACACTGTTATAAATGGTTAAGTTATTGACACAATCTATCTCTATTGATATTCCTTGATAATTGTTGCTCGTATGCTTAACCACGTATCTTTTCTATTAGTTATTTTTATTGAATTGACTATGAATAGGTTTGATACCTGCTCTAAGTCAATTGATGACTTTGGAGGTCAATTACTTATGTTCATTGTCGTTCTCATAAGTTTGGGAAGTTGGGGTAAAAAAATAAAGGTGGATCTTTAGTAGATATTGAGAACACTTTAAAGGGATGTATTTATTGATAAATAAGGAACTAGAAGTTTGACTGAAGTTAATAGAAGCAATGTCTTAAAATCGATTTTTTCTCAGATAGGGTTAGATCAATAAGTTTCTTTTCGTTCTATGAGATGAAATATCCTAATCATGTTAGTGCATCCAATTAATAAGATTAGCTTGAAAAGGTTATTGCAAAACCTAATCAACCTAGTGGGAGTGATACATTGATTGGTGTTCTATTTCAGGCTTACCTCTAGAATCATAGTTGTATAGAAGCAACTGAAAAAGGGTTATTTGTCTTTGATGTGAGCTTAAGAGAAAAGTTTTTTAAGATCAGCCCTAGAAAATAAAATGGATTAAAAACAATGGAGAAAATATTGGAGTTTAGAGAAAACTGACCTTGTTAGGGACTTGGTCAAACTCTTAGTCATTGCAAAGTAAATGAGAACAAGTGAGTTCAAGATCGCTTGCAAAGAGATATGCGAATGAGTTTATTGAGAGGTAGAATTCATGTTTAGTGGTGAAAGACTATATCCTACAAGAGTGTGTATGTTGTTAGGTTTACTTTTATTCGCCTATTTATAGTTATCATCACAAGTTGTAGCTTATGAAAGCATTAAATAGACTTCTGAGCTTATAAAAGCATCGAATGGGCTTATGAGCTTATGAAAGCACCGGATGGAAATTAAGCTTACATTTCTCATCGGAGAACTAGATGACTAAATCTACATGAAACCACCAATAGTTTTTATGTTATAAGGCCAAGAGTGCAAAGTATGCAAGCTCCAATGTTTTGTATATGGCCTAAAATATTCATTCAAATAGTAATATTTGAGATTTCATCGAGCTATAAAAACTTATGAGTTTGCATGATCGATGAGGATCACTGTATTTATGTAAAATTTTCAAGGATAAATTTTTAAAATTTATTGTTATGTGTTGATGATTTATTGGCTAGAAAGATAAAGAAGTTGTCACCATTTAAGAATGGTTGTTCTTTCAATTTTAAAATGAAGGATTTGAGATAATCTAATTATGTATTTGATTTGAAGATAAATAGAGATCCTTCATGGAATCTCTTAACTATATCACAAGAGCCTCAAACTAAGAATATTAAGTTTAGTTTACATAATAGTAATCCCGTAGACACCCTATATCTAAAGACGAAGGCCTAAACCTTGAATTATGTATGAAACTCTATTAAAAAAAAAAATTAGAAGAGCTTCCTACTTTAGTACTAGTGAAAGTCTATTGTATGTTATAGGCACATTATGTCTGATATTTGCTAAGCCTTAGAGCCAATGAATAAGTGAAAAGAAGCATTAGATAATGGTTAATAGGATTCAGCAAATGACTAGCCGTGGAGGTTGAGATCATAGCTTGATCTGTTATACTGAAAAAGATAGTATAGATTAAGAGGCTTTTTGAAAACTTGGGAATTGTCACTAATTTCTTGGAATTAGTGACGATTAACTTTGATAGTCAAATTGATATTGTTTACATGTGAGATCTTTAATATCTTGGTGGGACCAAATATATTAATCATAAGAATAACTTACATTAAAGACAATGTGGATCAGAAGAAAGTGGTTCAACAGTACATATTTGCGCATTAGTTAACTAAATTAAATTTATCCCTAGAGGTATGTTTTTGCCTTACATTAAAATCTTTAGGTATGTGTATTGGCTAAATAAAAAATCTATGTACTGGTATACTATTTTGATGCTAATGAAAGTGAGACAAGTATATAATGAATGTGATAAATTCATAAACGATGTACCTGATTAAAATTTACCTTGACTAGAGTCAAGATGAGGTCTTGAGCCAAAGCTTAAAAACTTAAACCGATCATGATCATCCCACAATCATAGAAACCTAGATGGTAGCTGGATGCGAGTACTTATTAAGGCATTCAAATGAGTGAGCTAATAAAGAACTCAAGCTAGGCACATGAAGATGTAGATTGCGACTAGGCTAAGATCCATATAGTGGTATAAAATTTAAAATGACATATGCTCTTATAAAATAAAAAAGAGCAAACCACTATAGCATGTATTTCATACTACATGTGCTTAGTAAGACCTTAAAGGGAAGTGAGTGAGTTAATCCATGTGTCCTCACTGTGTGAGACCCAGAGACTTACGTAAATTAAAAGCCTCAACTAGTGCCCTATGTGACTTTCAACTATATTCTCAAAGGGACAGGCTAATGTTTGTTACTTTAGCATGTTTCCAACAGAAATGAAATAATTAGTCTTATGGGGCATATCTAGGAAAGTTTTTAGTTTGAAACAGAGAGACATGAGTGCAGAAGAAAGACTGTTTCTATTTACATCCACCACATGTATTCACAGGTCGACCAATTATGTCGCTTCGTTGAAGCTTGGACATAATTGCAGATGCATGGTGAGGAAAGTAATAGGTGCATATTATTGAGCTCCCAAAGTGTACGTGTACTTGCAGGTCGCATGACCCATTTGCCAGTATGAAGTTCTCCAAAGGAAACTTGATATTGAGGTTCTCTCTTTCTTTGTCTATTGGGTGATGTCAAGCCCATCTCGTGTAAGTTGAAGATGTAAGAAATAAGGGTCGGGTTGGGCACCCATGATGGGCGACCCGACCCACCCGTTTTACTTTGAACCAAAAGACATAGTTGAAACCATGCAACTCTTGGGTTCTAATGCCTATAACCACCATGCCTCTTCAGGCAATATATATGTATTTTCTAGTGAGAAAATAACTGCTGAAAAATATAATTCTGAGAGAGAGAGAAAGAGACTTTAGAGAGAGAAATTTTCAGCTTCTTCCTTAAGAGAGACATAAAGGTTATTGGGTTGTGATAAGAACGCAATTTCCTTCATTGTGATTTCACATCCGACCTCCGGTGAGATTGAAGCTTAAAGAACCATAGAGAAGTCCAAATACTAGAAGATTTCAGGTCGAATCGTTAATAACCAATTATTTCGTTGCGTAACTCTTTTACATGTACTCGAGTATCTTTTCCATTACCAATACGCCACCCTATACACTCGTCTAACAGTCGATGGGTAATTCCCCAACAAAGCCTCAAGAAAAGAGCATTGAGGAAAATACTTTGCTTTCAAAACCTTCCCAGCTAGATAACCAAGGTCATTTATTAGGCACCACCCTTGCTTTGCCAATAGAACCTCAATAAAACATTGGAGATCTCTAAAACCTAATTCACCCTCCCATTTAGGTTTGCACAACTCTTTCCACCTTACCCAATAGATCTTCCGTTCCTCACCCTTGCTCCCCCACCAAAATCTCCTCAAAAGTTGGTGAATTATATTATATAAAGATCTCGGAAAATGGAAAATGCTCATAGCATAAGTAGGAATTTCTTGTGCCACCGCCTTGAGGAGAACCTCTTTTTAGGCTTTCGAAAGTAAGTTTTCCTTCCATCCTTGAATTTTCTTCCATACTCGCTCTTTAATCGATTAAAAAAGCTGTTTTTTTTCGATTGACCAACTTTCACTGGTAGGCCGCCATAATGTCGAGCAAATATCACACATTCTCCACCATAGCCTTCGCAAACAGAAAACTAACATCAGCAAAAAATAAGTGGGAAATTCTAGGAGTACGTCGGCATACCTTAATACCATCAAAAGCACCTCTCCTATACCCTTTAGCTAGTAAAGAAGAAAGTACTTCAGCATAAAGTATGAATAAATACGGTGAAAGAGGATCATCCTGTTTGAGACCACGCCCTGGACTAATCCAACCATGTATTTCACCATTGAGCACAACCGAGTAGGAGACAGTGGTGGTACATTCCATTATCAACTGAACCGATCTAGAGGCAACACCAATTATAACCATTACATTTTGCAAGAAGGACCACTTCACCCTATCATAAGCTTTGCTCATGTCCAGCTTGAACGTCATGAACTCCACCTTACTGATCTTCTTCTTTTTCTTTTTTAGAAAATGAAAAATCTCACAGGCCACCAAAATATTGTATGTGATCAATCTTCCAGTAACGAAAGCTTTCTAAGATTCTGAAATTATGTGAGGCAACACCCTTTTCAAGCGGTCAGCTAGCATCTTCGAAATTAGTTTCTGCAAAACATTATAAAGACTTACTGGCCTAAACTCCGTCATACACTTAGGTTCTTTTGTTTTGGGGATCAAGATAATATGGGAGTGATTTATAGAAGCAGGCAGAAGACCAGTATGAAAAAATTCAAGACAATCCAATACCACATCCTTACCAACAAGGTGCCAGAATTTTTGGTAAAACAACACAGACATTCCATCAAGCCCGGGCGACTTCGTAAGATGCATCTGTGTGAGCGCCAACTGAACTTCCTCACTGGCGGTAAACTCAGTGAGAAACCCTTTTTTTCATTTCCTCGATAATAACTGGATCTACCTGAGAAAGATTTCTCTTCATTTCAACTGTATCTAAGGCTGTAAAAAGCTAAGAAAAATAATCGACCGCTACAGCTACCATACAATTCGTCGAAGTCAGCTAGTTACCATCTACATCCATAAACCCTTGTATTTTATTTCAGCACTTTCGTTGGCTGGCTTTTGCATGAAAAAATGTCGTATTGTGGTCATCCTCTCGAAGCCAAACAGCCCTTGATCTTTGACATCACTACGTTTCCTCTTGAAGCAGCAACTCAATTATTTCAGCCTCAAGCTCCTATTCCTCCTGAACATTTTGTGAGGTACACTGTCCCATCCGTAATGCCTTCAAATAGTCTTGCATTTTACCTAAATTTTGCCTTTTCTTTTATTTCTTTTTTCTTATAAAATAGACCTTGTGCCAATCTTGCAACGAAGCACCACATGACTCCACCATTTCATAGACGCTGGAAAAAGCAGACAATCTTATAGGATTCAACCAGACCTTCTTTACCATCTTCTCATCACAACCTGTATCACGCAACTACATTGGTTAAAACCTAAAAATTCGATCCCGAGCATACCCAATCTCGCCCCTCCTTCCAGTCTGATATGAAGAAGCAAGGTGATCCGAGTTCTCTAAGACGAGCCGGACTGAAGCTGCAGGAAATAAATTTTTCCAATTGTTAGTAGCAATCACCCTATCCAACCTCTTCTTCACCATCTCATACTCCTTCTGAAGATTACACCATGTAAAACCTTCGCCCTCATACCCGATATCACACAGTTGGCAATCATCCAAAGCATCTCAAAAATCTTGCATTTTCCATTCCGCACATCCCACTCTCCTTGTTTTCCATTCTCCAGTCTGTTAATTGCCTAACTCTATCTGTGTCTAAAAAATGTTACTATAACTTATAAGATAATTTTTTAAAATTCAGAAAGCTATATTCCTTTTGTCTTTATCTCTCACTTATAAATATATTTAGTAAACTTGGTGTGACTATCAACAAAAGTGACTTGAGATAATCACAATGTTATTGCATGATACAATTTGTTTCAGATCTTGGCCTAATCTAACTATTTGTGCCTTCCAATCTTACAATTTTTTTGGATTCCCCAGAAACAATAAATGGCCTCTTGAGTATTTGAAGCCTATAGTTAAGTAAATGCTCAATCAATTTCTCGTCTATGAAATCACCTTGCAAAAACTGGATCTGAGCTGCAATACATTTGGCAATGTCTAATCTGCAATCATGCCAATGGCCAATGGGGTCTGTTGATGGCGGAGCTAAACTGTATTGGATCAGTTTACAAGAGGGGAAAAAGTAACTTTAATCCATCTAGCCTGTAACTCAAGTCCTTACAGTGATACTCATTTAGCATAGCACTATCAGAAGTGAGACTAACATTTTATAGGAAAGAATCCATTACCTGCCATGCATCGTAAGCTGCATGAAGAATAAACAGTGGGATTTGGATGTGGCAAATTAAGTTTTGAGGGAAGAAGCACCGGAAACGAGAAGCACATAAGGTAGAGTGAGTTTGAGACTGACTCACATCATATAAGTGATTTTTTTTTAACTTTTCCTTTTATCCATCCAAATCAGATATATGTCTCAGAAAAAAATATCAAGAGAAAAAGATTACCGAAGTTGGATCAAGGTGGCTAGTACATATGCGTGGAAGGTTCTTTTGCACCCCCTGTTATAGTTATACAACTTCGCATTAGCATTTAAAAATACATGTTAAATAATCAAGTTCACAAAATAACGATTCAGAAAACTAGAACTTGAAAATTACCCAAGAAGAATAGTTACAACATGGTTATGCAGTATGTCAATTTCTTGTTTCGAATTTAGTAATGGGCTCATATAGAGAAATGCAAAAGATACAAAATGAAACTGTTGGAAATCACATTGACAAGATGCTCAGATGGTGATCTTCCAAACACTCAAGTCTAAAATAACTTGTAATGAAATGAAACAGCAAACGAAAGCAAGAAAGAAAAGAACACAAGCGATTTGTTATCGAGGTTCGGCAATAGCCTACATCCCCGTGAGTTCACCTGAACTCTCTGCACTAATCAATGGTTCTTTTACAATCACAGCAACCCCTCTCCAAGAAGCCTAAGTTCTTAAAGAAACAAAGAAGAAGAAGAAACAGAAAGTGATGAGAACTAACCCTGGAATTTTCCCAAGAAAATTCCCTTTACAAGCCCTTCAATCCCCTTTCTATTCTACTCACTCTTTTAAACAACCAGCCTTACAAATGAGTCTCTCTTGCTTTGTGTCTTTGCACTCTTTACAATTCTCTCACTTCTGATCACAAGTTATGTCACATTGTTCTTGAGAATGAAGCTAGGTGACCCTTTATATAGTGCACCAATTTTTTGTCCAATCTTGAGTGTCATTCTCCACCCTTAGATCTTAATGACCAATCAACCAAAGCCTTTGATCATTCCTTAGTCAAGCTGTGCATTTTGGACATGTCTCACGAACCATGGAAGAGGTTTACACATATGTGCATCAGTGTGCCTGGCATCGCGGCCTAGAACAGGGGGCGCCGCGGCCCAGGGCAGATCACACTTCCTCAAGGTTTTGGGCGCCGCGGCCTTGGGTAGAGGGCGCCGCAGCCTGGCCTCCTCCTCTAGCACTCCACTTTCTAGGTGCCGCGACCTGACCTGATGCACACACCTTTTTCCAGCTTTGTGCTGAGGCACACTCCTAGTGTGCTAAGGCTTCAAGGACTTGATGCTTAACCTCTTCCAACCTTGTTCAAACCTTAGACAAATACCAACAATCTCTACCTTTTTCTAAGTGTTTAAACCTGAACCATTGTACAGAGAACTTCAGGATCCAAACTTATTTTGAGTCATCAATCAACCAACTTCAATCCTAAGTAGTCCAAGGCAATGATTGAACTTACTTAGGGGTAGAACCTTGGTGCCTAAATCTGCAGGGTTTTCCTCCATGGCTACCTTGTCCACATGAATGCATCCTTCCATAATGTTTTCTCGAATGAAATGATACCGAACATCCATGTGCTTTGTCCTCTCATGGAACACCGGATTTTTGCACAAATGCAATGCACTTTGACTATCCGAAAACACCACAACCTGCTCTTCTAGGACCTTCAACTCTTCCAACCCTTTGCACCACATAGCCTCCTTGATGGCTTCCGTTGCTGCTATATACTCAGCCTCGGTTGTTGAGAGTGCTACCACAGGCTACAACTGATCCTTCCAACTTACACAACACCCGTTTAAGTTGAAGAAGTAGGAACTAATCAATCTCTTTTTATCTTGGTCTGCTCCATAGTCTGAATCAACATAACCCTCAAGGCAGATGAACTTACCCCTCTTCTCATAAACCAACCCCATATTTGGGCTTCCCTTCAAGTATCTCAGCAACCACTTCATCCCAAGCCAATGCTCCTTTCCAGGATTACTCATAAATCTGCTGAGAACACTAATTGCATGAGCAATATCAGGTCTACTGCTTACTTATTGCTCAGGTCTAGTGCTTACCGTGGTGAACATTACAGAACCAATCGCACTAGAGTAGGGGACCTTTTTCATTTCCTTCTTCTTCGCCTCCGATCTCGGACATTGATCGCTGGAAAACTTGAAATGACCAGCAAGAGGAACCTTCACTGGTTTGCTATCTTCCATAAAGAACTTAGATATTATCTTCTCTATGTATGAAGTTTGAGAGATCTTCAATCTGTTTCTCTCCCTTTCCTGGATGATACTCATTTCAAGGATCTTTTGTGCATGGTCAAGATCCTTCATCTCAAACTCCTCACTGAGTTGAGCCTTCAATTTTCTTATCCTTTCCATGCTGCTCCCAACCAGCAACATATCATCAACATAGATCAGGATGATCACCACTTCCTCCACCTTCTGCCCCTCGTAGTACAAGCACGAATCATAGTAGCTCCTCATGAAACCCAAGCTGATTACAAAGGAATCAAACCTCTTATTCCATTGTCGAGGTGATTGCTTCAGGTCATAGAGAGATTTCTTCAATTTGCATACCAACTCTCCCGGCCTTCCTTCCTCATAGCCTTCGGGTTGTCACATATAGATGGTCTCATCAAGCCCTCCATGTAAGAACGCTGTCTTCACATCCATTTCCTCGATTTCCTAATCAAATTGGACCACCATTGCCAAAACTATCCGTATCCTCTTGTACTTCACAACCGAGAGAAGATTTCGGTGAAGTCTATGCTTTCTTTTTATGTGAACCCCTTCGCCACCAGCCTAGCTTTATACCGGACTTTATCTCCTGGAGTATTCCCTTCTTTGATCTTGTAGATCCATCTACAATTCACAACTCTCTGTTTTTCTGGTTTGGGCACCAATTCCCAAGAGTTGTTCTTCCTCAAAGAATTCATTTCTTTCTCCATAGCTAGCTGCCACTTTGACGAATCCTTACACTCCATGGCTTCCATGTAGGTTTTTGGTTCAACCATTCCTCTTTTTGTCCAAGGAGCTGCTGCATTAGCATCCGCAAATCCATATCTCAAAGGTGATCTAACCACCCTCATTTCCCGATCCCTTGTGAGCTGGTAGTCATTCTGATTTCCTACATCAGCCCCTTCGAGTTCAGCCTCCTCTTGAGTTTCTTGAGCTTGGCCTTCATCAATGGGCTCTACTTGGTCCGAACCCTCTTGCCTTCCTTGCTCTACCTGAACCAAATTCTCCTTGATGCGATGCTCCACAAATTCTGGACTAGTTTGCTCACTAGCCCCTGCAGGGTTAGTTTTCTCCAAGTAGGGAAATAACAATTCATTAAAAATAACATCCCTAGTTATAATGAGTTTCATTCCTTTAGGTTCTAAGGACGATAATCTATATCCCTTAACCCCATCACCATACCCTAGAAATACATATTTTCTAGACCTTGGGTTAACTTTATCATCCTTTTGATGTGCAAATGCAGCACACCCAAAAGTCCTAAGGTTGCTCAACTCAGGGGGTTTTCCACTCCACATCTCCATGGGAGTCTTGAGCTCTAAAGCTCTAGAGGGTGATCTATTTACCAAGTATGCAGCAATAGACACAGTTTCCCCCCAAAAATATTTTGGAAAACCGAATCCTATTAACATGCACCTAACTTTTTCCATAAGGGTTCTATTCATCCTCTCAGCAAATCCATTTTGCTGAGGTCTTTTTACAACCATTCTATGCCTTAGAATGCCATTTAATTCACAAAATTTATCAAAATCCTTATTACAAAATTCTAAGCCATTATCAGTTTGTAAAGCCTTAACTACCCTACCCGTTTGAGTCTCCAGCAACTTTTTCCACACAACAAATTTATTCAAAGCATCTAATTTATTTTTAAGCAAATAAACCCAAACCTTTCTTGAATAATCATCAATTAAATATAGAAAGTAAAAGTTACCTCCCTGTAGTCAAGAATGCCCTTAGACTTGTGCACTCCGGTGTTGAAGCTGACCTGATGTTGCTTCCTAAGAATGCAACTCTCACATAAATCCAGTTTCTCTACTTTGTCTTCACCAAGTAGACCATCCTTGCTGAGAACTTGCAGCCCCTTTTCGCTCATATGTCCCAAGCGATTGTGCCAAAGTGCTGCCTTATCCGTCTCAACCATCAAGCTTGCTACTTGATCCTTGATTTCTGTCTCTCCGATCATCTCATAAAGTCCATCTTTTATTGCTGCTTTGATCACTACTAATGATCCTTTAGTCACCTTGATCTTTCCTCCCTCTGCTTTGTATGTATACCCCATGGAATTCAGCTGCCCCAATGAGATCAAATTCTTCTTCAAATCCAGAAGATACCTCACATTTCACAGCAGCCTTGTGACTCCATCAAACATCCTCAACTAGATGTCTCCAATCCCCCTCACTTGGCAAGAATTGTCATTACCCAAGAAGACCCTTCCATCATTGATCTCTTTGAAATTCTTGAACCATTCCTTGTGAGGGCACATGTGATAAGTGCACCCAGAATCTTGAATCCACTTCTCACTGCCTTGCCTCCTGCTCACATTTGAGCACACAACAAGAACATTATCTTGCTATTCTCCTTTGGCAATTGAAATCTCTCCATTGTTGGCATGGCTTCTCCTTCTCTCATCCCATAACCTCTTCTTGCAATCTTTCTTGAAGTGACCCTCCTTGTTGCAGTAGAAATACCTCTTTCCTTCAAATCTTGGTTTAGAATGTGCTCTCTAATGGCTCTGCTATCTACCTCTGGATTTCTCCCGATAGTTGCTATGGTTGCTACTGCCATTCCGAGTTGCTGGCCTTCTTCTTACGAATAACCCTTCCCCACTTGATGCCTCCCTACTCTTGGCTTTGAAATCATGAGCCTTTATAGCATTGACCACAATTTCTTTGGTTAGTGTATCTCTTCCATATTCAATTGCATTAATTAAACTATCAAAACAATCAGGAAGAGAATTTAATAACATAACAGTCAATTGTTCATCCGAGAATTTAATATTACAACTAGCTAAATCTTGAACTAGCTTATTAAAGACATCAAGATTATCTTGAAACTCTTTATTAGGGTCCATTTTAAAAGCAAAGATTCTTTTAAGAAGATAAATCTTGTTAGGGAGAGTTTTGGTAAGAAACAACTCATCTAGTTTCTTCCATATGACAGCAGGATCTTCCGAGTCTCTGCACTCCCTTGTGACACTATCCGACATGTGCAAGAAAATGGTGTTGTAAGCCATCTTCTTCATCTCAATCCGCTGGTCCTCCGTGATACTTGCTGGAAAAGCATCATCTTCTCCAATAGCCAAGTCCACCTTCTATTGCATAAGAACAGCCTTGATCTTTTGCTTCCATAGGGAAAAACCTCCCTTTCCATCAAACTTCTCAACAATGAAATTTGAACCCATCTTGCAGAGATGATCCCAGATATTTGCAGCACCCACAAATACTTTTCAACTTCTTCTGAACCTCAAGAACACGATCAAAGATTGATCTCAATACCATTCTTGAATCAACCTCAAGAACATGATCTGATCTTGATCTTTACTCCGTTCTTGAATCACCCAAGAAGTTTGTTCTTTGATTCTTGGAGTCTTGCTCTGATACCTTCTATTCTTGCTCTGACACCCAGCTGTGCAAGCTTTGATACCACTGGTGTGGTATCTCCTCTAGCTCTGATACCACTATTGGAAATCACCTTGACAAGATGCCCAGGTGATGATCTTCCAAACACCAGAGTCTAGAATGACTTGTAATGAAATGAAACAGCAAACGAGAGCAAGAAAGAAAAGAACACAAGCGATTTGTTATCGAGGTTCGGCAATAGTCTACGTCCCCGTGAGTTCATATAAACTCTCTGTACTAATCAATGGTTCGTTTACAATCACAGCAACCCCTCTCCAAGAAGCCTAAGTTCTTGAAGAAACAAAGAAGAAGAAGAAACAGAAAGTGATGAGAACTAACCCTAGAATTTTCCCAAGAAAATTCCCTTTACAAGCCCTTCAATCCCCTTTCTATTCTACTCACTCTTCTAAACAACCAGCCATACAAATAAGTCTCTCTTGTTTTGTGTCTTTGCACTCTTTACAATTCTCTCACTTTTGATCACAAGTTATGCCACATTATTCTTCAGAATGAAGCTAGGTGACTCTTTATATAGTGCACCAACTTCCTATCCAATCTTGAGTGTCATTCTCCACCCTTAGATCTTAATGACCAATTAGACATAGCCTTTGATCATTCCTTAGTTAAGCTGTGCATTTTAGACATGTCTCACGAACCATGGAAGAGGTTTACACATGTGTGCATTAGTGTGCCTAGAGCTGCAGCTTAGAATAGGGGGCGCCGTGGCCCAGGGCAGATCACAATTCCTCAAGGTTCTGGGCGCAGCGGCCTTGGGTAGGGGCTGCCACGGCCTTGGGTAGGGGCCGTCATCGCTTGGCCTCCTCCTCTAGTACTCCACCTTCTGGGTGCCGCAACCTGGGAAGAGCAGGGTCGCGGCCTGACCTGATGCACACACCTTTTTCTAGCTTTGTGCTGAGGCACACTCCTAGTGTGCTGAGGCTTCAAAGACTTGATGCTTGACCTCTTCCAACCTGGTTCAAAATTTTAATATCAGCACCCTACCTACAACCCTAGCACACCACCATATAAATTCTTGAGGGTGCGCCCACCAGATACATCAACCCTTCAGTTAAAGACAAGACAGCCAATCAATAAAAAAGTAAGAACTAAGTTAAGGAGAAAAGTAACAATTCCATATGGCAGTAAAGCACAAAACACCAAAAGCATGAAAGAAAATTAGTAAATTAGCATTTACGCATCTAGGAATAAGCCAACATCACTCAGGCACTTAACTTTAGTAATTCTTGGAAACAAGTTCCTAAACTCATCAGAGTGTAAAATTGACGCTAGACCCCAGTAGAGTACCAAGAGAGAAGAGCCTGATAGACACTTAACTTTTTGAATGAAAAGTAAGATTGGGAAGGAGGAAAAAGGAGATCCAAAGCATGACAAGCATAACACCTTATTGGCATGGCGCATGCCCTTTGCCATTAAATCTTCCATTGCAGCTAACCATATATGTTGTCCTCTGAATTGCAGTTGCGCAGCCTGAAAATAATAATTTATTTTTAACATGTGAACATGCATTTGAAGAACAAGAAATTAGAAGTTGATCCAGCGTAATTTTATTCTTAATTGAATTGTGTTTAATGAAATAATTAAGAAAGACAGCTGAAATAATAACTTTAATAAGCTAAAAGTACACTTCCTAAGTTGACATCATCGTTTTTTTTTCTCTGTTGGGGGTAAGCGATTAATTCTATGTTAGAAATAGCAATCTTTGATTCATATACATGATCCTCACCCGAATACGGTAAAACTCGGGCATTAAGAGAATCTAGAAATTCTCCCTGATTCGCACCTTACTATCCCTCAGATTCATCAACAGTTCCAGGAACTCACCAAGCATGTCACTGATCTCGCCGCCAAGGTAAAGGGAAGAGTTGGTCACCCCATGACTCTGCCTCTCTCACAACGGAACCCTTGCTAAAGGACCCCTCGCGAGGGCCATCAATCCGTAGGATGTTAGTCAACCACCAGGTCCTCCTAGCACACCAAAGGAAGGTCTAGAAACTTCTCAACATCCAGAAATCGCACTAATTTGGATAAAATATTGGAGGACATGGACTAAAGAATAAATGAAGCCTTTAGGGCAAGGAACACCAACATCCTCGATAATCTTAGCTCAAAAGATCCGCCTTTCACCCAGGAGATACTCGAAGTCCAAAAAAATACTTTCACGAGAACAAACGATTTTTTCAACTAAAAAGTATTAAAAAGAAACATACTCCTAAAATATTTAAATACTAAATTGACCTTTTAGATAGAAACTATTGGTATATGTCTAAGGTTTGAACAAGGTTGGAAGAGGTCAAGCATCAAGTCATTGAAGCCTCAGCACAAAGCTGAAAAACGGTATGTGCATCAGGTCAGGCCGCGCCCTGCTCTTCCCAGGCCACGGTGCCCAGAAGGTGGAATGCTGGAGGAGGAGGCCAGGCCACGGTCCCCCCTACCCAAGGCCGCAGTGCCCAGAACCTTGAGGAAGTGTGATCTACCCTGGGCCACGACGCCTCCTGTTCTAGGCCGCGGTGCCAGGCACACTGATACACACATGTGTAAACCTCTTCCATGTTTCGTGAGACATGTCCAAAATGCATAGCTTGACTAAGGAATGATCAAATTCCATGGTTGATTGTTCATCTAGATCTAAGGGTGGAGAATGACACTCAAGATTGGACAAGAAGTTAGTGCACTATATAAAGAGTCACCTAGCTTCATTCTTAACAACAATGTGACATAACTTATGATCAAAAGTGAGAGAATTGTAAAGAGTGTAAAGACACAAAACAAGAGAGACTCATTTGTAAGGCTGGTTGTTTAGAAGAGTGAGTAGAATAGAAAGGGGATTAAAGGGCTTGTAAAGGGAATTTTATTGGGAAAATTCCAGGGTTAGTTCTTATCACTTTCTGTTTCTTCTTCTTCTTTGTTTCTTCAAGAACTTAGGCTTCTTGGAGAGGGGTTGTTGTGATTGTAAAAGAACCATTGATTAATGCAGAGAGTTCAGGTGAACTCACGGGGACGTAGACTATTGGCGAACCTCGATAGCAAATCGCTTGTGTTCTTCTTTTTCTTGCTTTCATTTGTTATTTCATTTCAGTACAAGTCATTCTAGACTTGGGTGTTTAGAAGATCACCACCTGGGCATCTTGTCAAGGTGATTTCCAATAGTGGTATCAGAGCTGGAAGAGATACCACCAACAGTGGTATCAGAGCTTTGGTGAGCGAGTATCGGAGCAAGAACAAGAAGGTGACAAAGTTAAGACTCCAAGAATCAAAGAACAAACTTCTTGGGTGATTCAAGAACGGAGTAAAGATCAAGATCATATCGTGTTCTTGAGGTTGATTCAAGAACGGTGTTGAGATTAATCTTCGATCATGTTCTTGAGGTTTAGAAGAAGTTGGAAAGCATTTGTGGGTGCTGCACAAATCTGGGATCTTCTCCACAAAATGGGTTCAAATTTCGTTGTTGAGAAGTTTGATGGAAAAGGAGATTTTTCCCTGTGGAAGCGGAAGATTAAAGTTGTTCTTATGCAACAAAAGGTGCACTTGGCTATTGGAGAAGATGATGCTTTTCCAGCAAGTATCATAGAGGACCAGCGGATAGAGATGAAGAAGATGGCATACAGCACCATCTTCCTACACATATTGAATAGTGTCATAAAGGAGTGCAGAGACTCGGAAGATCCTGCTATCATATAGAAGAAACTAGATGAGTTGTTTCTTACCAAAACTCTCCCTAGCAAGATTTATCTTCTTAAAATAATCTTTTCTTTTAAAATGGATCCTAATAAGGAGTTGTAAGATAATCTTGATGTCTTTAATAAACCAGTTCAAGATTTGGCTAGTTGTAGTATTAAATTCCTGGATGAACAATTGGCTGTTATTTTGTTAAATTCTCTTCCAGATTGTTTTGATAATTTGATTAATGCTATTGAGTATGGAAGAGATACTTTAACCAAGGAGATTGTGATCAATGCCATAAGGGCTCATGATTTTAAAGCCAAGATGAGGGAAACATCAAGTGGAGAAGGGTTGTTCATTAGAGGAAGGTCAGCAAATCGGAATGGTAGTAGCATTCATAGCAACTACTGGGAGAAATCAAGAGGTAGAGGGTAGAGCCATGGGAGAGCACATTCCAAACCAAGATTTGGAAGAAAGAGGTGCTTCTACTGCAATAAGAAGGGTCACTTCAAGAAAGATTGCAAGAAGAGGTTGTAGGATGAGAGAGGGAGAAGTCATACCAACAATGGAGAGGCTTTAGTTGCCCAAGGAGAACAGCAAAATGATGTTCTTGTTGTGTGCTCAAATGTGAGCAAGAGGCAAGGTAGCGAAAAGTAGATTCTAGATTCCAGGTGCACTTATCATATGTGCCCTCACAAGGAATAGTTCAAGAATTTCCAGGAAACCAATGATGGAAAGGTTTTCTTGGGAAATGACACTTTTTGCCAAGTAAGAGGGATTGGAGACATCCAGTTGAGGATGTTTGATGGAGTCACAAGGCTGCTGCGGAATGTGAGGTATCTTCCAGATTTAAAGAGGAATTTGATCTCATTAGGGCAGATAGATTCCATGGGGTCTACATACAAAGCAGAGGGATGAAAGATCAAGGTGACCAAGGGATCTTTGGTAGTGATCAAAGCAGCAATAAAAGATGGACTCTATGAGATGATCGAAGAGATAGAAATCAAGGATCAAGCAGTAAGCTTGATGGCTGAGATGGATAAGGCAGCACGTTAGCACACTCGCTTGGGACATATGAACGAAGAGTGCCTGCAAATTCTTAGCAAGGATGGTCTACTTGGAGGAGACAAAGTAGATAAATTGGATTTCTGCGAGCGATACATTCTTGGGAAGCAACACCAGGTCAGCTTCAACACCGGAGTGCACAAATCTAAGGGGATTCTTGACTACATTCATTCGGACCTTTGGGGACCAGCAAGAACACCAACACGGGGAGGTAACTTTTACTTTCTGTCTTTAATTGATGATTATTCAAGAAAGATTTGGGTTTATTTACGTAAAAATAAATCAGATGCATTGAATAAATTTATTGTGTGGAAAAAGTTGCTAGAGACTCATACAGGTAGGGTAGTTAAGGCTTTACGAACCGATAATGGCTTAGAATTTTGTAATAAGGATTTTGATAAATTCTGTGAATTAAATGGCATTCTAAGGCATAGAACGGTTGCAAAAACACCTCAGAAAAATGGAGTTTCTGAGCGAATGAATAGGACTCTTATGGAAAAAGTTAGGTGCATGTTAATAGGATCTGGTTTACCAAAATATTTTTTGAGGGAAGCTGTGTCTACTGCTGCATACTTGGTAAATAGATCACCCTCTAGAGCTGTAGAGCTCAAGACCCCCATGGAGATGTGGAGTGGGAAACCCTCTGAGTTGAACAACCTTAGGACTTTTGGGTGTGCTGCATTTGCACTTCAAAATGATGATAAACTTAACCCAAGGTCTAGAAAATGTGTGTTTCTAGGGTACGGTGATGGGATTAAGGGATATAGGTTATGGTCCTTAAAACCTAAAGGAATGAAACTCATTATAAGTAAGGATGTTGTTTTTAAGGAATTTTTATTTCCCTACTTGGAGAAAATTAACCCTGCAGGGGCTAGTGAGCAAACCAATTCGAAATTTGTGGAGCATCGCATCAAGGAGAATTCGGTTCAGGTAGAGTAAAGAAGGCAAGAGGGTTCGGACCAGGTAGAGCCCATTGATGAAGGCCATGCTCAAGACACTCAAGAGGAGGCTGAACTCGAAGAGGTTGATGCAGCAAGTCAGAATGACTACCAGCTCACAAGAGACCAGGAAAAGAGGGTGGTTAGACTACCTTTGATATATGGGTTTACGGATGCTAATGTAGCAACTCCTTGGACAGAAAAATGAATGGTTGAACCAGAAACCTACATGGAAGCTATAAAGTGTAAGGATTCGTCAAAGTGGCAGCTAGCTATGGAGGAAAAAATGGATTCTTTAAGGAAGAAAAACTCTTGGGTATTGGTGCCCAAACCAGAAAAACAGATAGTTATGGATTATAGATGGATCTACAAGATCAAAGAAGGGAATACTCCAGGAGATGAAGTCTGGTATAAAGCTAGACTAGTGGCAAAGGAGTTCACATAAAAAGAAAGCATAGATTTCACCGAAATCTTCTCACCGGTTGTGAAGTACAAGACGATACAGATAGTATTGGCAATGGTGGTCCAATTTGATTGAGAAATTGAGCAAATGGATGTGAAGACAACGTTCTTACATGGAGGGCTTGATGAGACCATCTACATGAGGCAACCCAAAGGCTAAGAAGAAAGAAGGCAGGGAGAGTTGGTGTGCAAATTGAAAAAATCTCTCTATGGCCTGAAGCAATCACCTCGGCAATAGAATAAAAGGTTTGATTCTTTTATAATCAGCTTGGGTTTCATGAGGAGCTACTATGATTCGTGCTTGTACTACAAGGGGCAGAAGGTGGAGGAAGTGGTGATCATCCTGATCTATGTTGATGATATGTTGCTGGTAGGGAGCAGCATGGAAAAGATAAGAAAATTGAAGGCTTAACTCAATGAGGAGTTTATGATAAAGGATCTTGGCCATGCATAGAAGATCCTTGGGATGTGTATCATCCGAGAAGGGAGAGAAACAAATTGAAGATCTCTTAAAATTCCTACATAGAGAAGATGATATCTAAGTTCTCTATGGAAGATAGCAAACCAGTGAAGGTTCCTCTTGGTGGTCATTTCAAGTTCTCCAGAGATCAATGTCCGAGAACAGAGGCAGAGAAGAAAGAAATGGAAAAGGTCCCCTACTCTAGTGCGGTTGGTTCTGTAATGTTCACCATAGTAAGCACTAGACCTGATATTGCTCATGCAATAAGTGTTCTCAGCAGGTTTATGAGTAATCTCTAAAATGAGCATTGGCTTGGGATGTAGTGGTTGCTGAAGTACTTGAAGAGAAGCGCAGAAGTGGGGCTGATTTATGAGAAGAGAGGTAAGTCAATCTATCTTGAGGGTTATGTGGATTCGGACTATGGAGCAGACCTGGATAAAAGAAGATTGATTACCTTCTACTTCTTCAACTTAAATGGATGTTATGTAAGTTGGAAGGCTCAGTTGCAACCGATGGTAGCAGTCTTAACAACCGAGGCTGAGTACATAGCGGCTACGGAAGCCATCAAGGAGGCTATGTGGTGCAAAGGGTTGTTGGAAGAGTTGAAGGTCCTAAAAGAGCAAGTTATGGTGTTTTCGGATAGTCAAAGTGCATTGCACTTGTGTAAAAATCCGGTGTTCCATGAGAGGACAAAGCACATAGATGTTTGGTATCATTTCATTCAAGAAAATGTTACGGAATGATGCATTCATGTGGACAAGGTAGCCATAGAGGAAACTCCTGCAAATTTAGGCACCAAGGTTCTACCCCTAAGTAAGTTCAATCATTACCTTGGGCTACTTAGGATTGGAGTTAGTTGATTGATGACTCAATATGTGTTTGGATCCTGAAGTTCTCTGCACAATGGTTTGTGTTTAAACACTTAGACAAATGTAGAGATTGTTAGTGTTTGTCTAAGGTTTGAACAAGGTTGGAAGAGGTCAAGCATCAAGTCATTGAAGCCTCAGCACACTTAGAGTGTGCCTCGGCACAAAGCTAGAAAAAGGTGTGTGCATCAGGTCAGGCCACGGCCCTGCTCTTCCTAAGATGTGGCGCCCAGAAGGTGAAATGCTGGAGGAAGAGGCCAGGCCGCAGAGCCCCTACCCAAGGTCGCGGTGCCCAGAACCTTGAGGAAGTGTGATCTGCCCTGGTGCCAGGCACACTGATGCACACATGTGTAAACCTCTTCCATGGTTCGTGAGACATGTCTAAAATGCATAGCTTGACTAAGGAATGATCAAAGGTCATGGTTGATTGTTCATCTAGATCTAAGGGTGGAGAATGACACTCAAGATTGGACAAGAAGTTTGTGCACTATATAAAAGGTCACCTAGCTTCATTCTTAACAACAATGTGACATAACTTGTGATCAAAAGTGAGAGAATTGTAAAGAGTGCAAAGACACAAAACAAGATAGACTCATTTGTAAGGTTGGTTGTTTAGAAGAGTGAGTAGAATAAAAAGGGGATTGAAGGGCTTGTAAAAGGAATTTTCTTGGGAAAATTCTAGGGTTAGTTCTTATCAGTTTTTGTTTCTTCTTCTTCTTTGTTTCTTCAAGAACTTAGGCTTCTTGGAGAGGGGTTGCTGTGATTGTAAAAGAACCATTGATTAGTACAGAGAGTTCAGGTGAACTCATAGGGACGTAGGCTATTGCCGAACCTCGATAACAAATCGCTTGTGTTCTTCTCTTTCTTGCTTTCGTTTGCTGTTTCATTGCAGTACAAGTCATTCTAGACTTAGGTTTTTGGAAGATCACCACCTGGGCATCTTGTCAAGTTGATTTCCAACATAAACAATCATTTTTTGTTAGAATGTCTCTAATAAAAAGAAAAAAAAAAGAAATGAGTGTGTGTCTATATATTCCATCAGTCCAAACTAATTGAACAAAATATTGATGTAATTCATCAATTCTTAAAGCAAATATAGTTGAAATACATATAAAATATAATTATATAATGATTCCCTAAGCACCCAGTTATCGTCACGTCGGTGCCACCTATGCACCACATCATCACAACCTAAGCTACACATCATCGTCACATAAGTGCCATGTCAGCACCGCTTAGTTATCACTCTAGTCAGGAAAAGTGTATGTTCAAGGGTGCATGTTGAAATCCCGTGTGCTTAATTAGCCCTAACAACCCAAAAATGTTAGGATCTTGGCATGAGAAAACAAATTTTATAGTATATTTTCCCAATTATGCCGAGTATCATACTCAATGAAATTTATGGAAGGAGCTGTTGGAAAATTTTTATATAATTGGTGATAAAAACTAAATAGACAATTTCAAAATATATGCTTGTAGAAATCAAAATAATTTTAACACAATATAAATATATGATATTAAACAATATTGTATAATAAAATAAAATAGAGAAAACAGAAGGAGTTGGTCTTTGAGTCGCGAAAAGCCATTGTCCTAAAACTATTATAGCCTCCCTACGTGTAGGTATAAAGGGCTAAGATCGGCTCCAAGATAAAACTCAGTTGCTCGCAGTTTTGCCTCCTACAATGTGCACATCCACTAGAAAGCAAGTAGGGTGATCCGACCCGATCAAGGCTTCCCAAAAACATAAATATATAGAAAGTAGAAAATAGAAAATAAGGAAGAATCTGAAAATTGTGTGTTTTAAGATCTTGAAAAGCTTGATATTTATAGGTACAAATGAACCTAAAATTTAATTCAAAATTAAAAATTAAAAATAATTACAAAATTTATAACTCTCAATTTATTGAGATTAATAAAAATTTTCTAACTCTCAATTTATTGGCGATATTAAAATAGCTAAATATTGGCTATTAAAAAGCCATTTGATAGTTACAAAATGTGTAACTCTCAATTTTATTATTATATTAAAATGACCAAATAATGGCTATTAAAAAAACATTTGAATGCCATGAATAATTGTGAGAAATTTAAAAACTTTCTAACAATCCCCCACAAGTTTTAAAATATTGAAACTCAAAATAAACAAAACAAAATGAAATGAAATGAATACAGAAAGTATATAAGGGCAACTCTAGTACTGTGCAATAGGTAGATGAGTCTTCAGGACTTGAGCCTACACTTAGTGTTGATAGTATTCATCTGACGGAGTCATAATTGACTACACCTTAAATTAGGTCCCTTGATCAGACTTCAACAAGTCATACATAGTACTTGATTTAGATTCGCGGGTTAGCGTTATTAATGGCCATGCGCTCTTATCTCTATTCTCATGAGAGTCTCTAAGGAATAGCCTAATCTCATAGTCACGGCCTCATGACAACTCTCACTTAGGTGAGCGTCTAAGGGTATGTGTGACAAGTACCTCTCGAAAATATCCACTTCGGTCTCATTAATGGTAAATACCAATCCTGAACATCACACTAATAAGCGCTATCACCTTAGGGATGAGAAAGAGATGCTCTCATATAGATTGCTCCTCAAAAGTAGTACTAAAAATGAGTCACATGTTGTAGGCTGTTTCTACTCATTGAACCTTCTTCATGGGATCTCCGATCACAAAGGTTTGGTTACCCCTGTTGGTGACTCCCTGTAGGCTAAGCACATCCCCCTTGATGTAAAAAATATACCCCTCATGGTTAGACTTTTAATCAAGTTGTCAACTATATTCCTTTTATATCTTACAAACTCCAGAGATATAACACTTCTACTCAACAATCCTCTGACGGAGTTATATTTCACTTGAATATGTCTATTTATTTCTTATTAGAATGAGATTTTCGTATAAGATCTATACAACTTTATAATCACAATGTATATGTATGGAGGGCACAAGTTTGTTCACGATAAAAACATCATTCAACAATTTTTTTTAACCGCTTAGCCTCTATACAAGTTGTATCTAGATCTATTAATGCAGCCTCCATAGTACTTCCATATGGTTTTCCTTGAAAACCTACTTATAACTTATAAGGTTACTCCCGGGAGATAAGTCTAATAAAAATTAAGTAGTATCCTCTTTTATTGCTTTAAATTCATTAGCAATAACTTCATTCCAAAAAGGTGCAACTCCACAATTCTTTTCAATTCTAGCCCTCTTACTTCTTTTAGGTTCAAAATGAGTTTCAGATTTATTTCCTAGGGATGAGCTAGAAAATATGTCCTCAATTAGTTAAATCTTAAAAGGTTGAACCAGAACCTTAATTTTATAAAGAAATATATCCTTATAATATTTTGTATCTCTAGATTCTATTATTGTGTTATTGGATATTTCACTTATTTTAGAGTTTATTACTAAGAACTTGTTTGCATTAATATTTTTAGCATAACCTATAAAACAACTTGCATTAATATTTTTAGCATAACCTATAAAACAACATTTATAGTTTTGGGTCATATTTTCTTCCTTTTGGTTCAGGTATAACTATCTTAGCTAGACACCCTCACACTTTTAGAATATCGAACCTTGGACATCTATTTTCCAAATTTTAAAAGGAGTTTTCCTTTCTCTCTAGATAATTATTTTTCCTATCATACCATATATGATTTTCTTTTCTTTTATTTTTTTCATTTCATCTACTTAATTATAAATCATTTGAAATTTATTAATTTTCCTCTTTTCTTTCTCTTTCTCCACTATAATAATGTCACTTTCTATTCCCATACAATTTATTCATGTTTTTTCTCTTCTTCAATCATGTTGTACAAAGTATTTAAATTTGATGCTTAATTTCTTTGCTAATAATGAGTATATATATTTTATGGTCTTTAATTTTCTCCTATTGTTAGAGTTATGGATTGCTTTATGTAGATACTTATGATTTTTGTTTTTTTTAAAGTATGTCTATATTTATATTTTTTTTCTATAAAAGCTTCATATCAATACCAATCAAACTTTGATTGATAGATTCAGCCATAAATTCTCTCTTGCTTTTAATTTATATAAGTTTTGCTCAATTTTAGTTTCTGTTTAGGTTTTTTTGGATCAATGCACTCTATTAGTTTTAACAAATATGGTGCTACCATTAGCACCGTGGATTTCAAATGGTCATACACTAATATATTAAACAAATAGATCTAAGTCGCTGAATATATTCTAAGCAATATATATAATATTATATATATATATATATATATATATATATATATATATCTATGCATGTTTCTTAATAATTCACAGTGGTTTCATGGGCGTTCCTGGGACTCGCCCAGGGCTTGCCCAAGGCCCAGGAGAAGCAAAAACGCCCTGGAGCATTTGAAGTTAGACGTTTCTTTCTCGAGGCGTTCATTTTTTTGCTTGGGGTATATGCCCGGGCACCCGGGGCGCAAAAATTACACCCCAGGTGTACTCCCCATGAAGTTTTTTTTAAAAGTTCAAAATTTAGGAAAAAATGCAAGTTAAAGCTAAAACCCATGATCTAATGAGTGTTATAGGTCTTAACCACTAAACTAGTGTTCTTGTTATAACATTATTATACTTCATAAATATATAATACATGTTATCTAGTTTAATAACAATTACAAACTATTTAATTAATCACTTACAAGTTACAACAATATAGAAATATAAGTTATACTTTATATAATTTACATATAAATATATATTAATATTTATAAAATTATAATTATCACACTATAAAGAGTTAGTAAAGTATTAAACTTTGATAAAAATTAATTAATTAATTTAAATTTAAATTATTTTTATTTTTATTTTTATTATTCTAATTAATTAATTAATATTATTTTATTAAAATTTTGAAACACCCCAACGTATTCAAAAGACTTACACCCCAACGTCTCAGAACGCAAAAATTACACCCAGGACGTACTCCCTGTGAAGTTTTTTTAAAAAACTCAAAATTTAGGAAAAAATGCAAGTTAAAGCTCAAACCTATGACCTAGTGACTGTCATAGGTCTTAACCACTAAACTAGTGTTTTTGTTATAACATTATTATACTTCATAAATATATAATACATGTTATCTAGTTTAATAACAGTTACAAACTATTTAATTAATTACTTACAAGTTACAACAATATAGAAATATAAGTTATACTTTATATAATTTACATATAAATATATATTAATATTTATAAAATTATAATTATCACACTATAGAGAGTTAGTAAAGTATTAAACTTTGATAATAATTAATTAATTAATTAAAATTATTTTTATTTTTATTTTTTTTTTTATTTTTATTTTTATTATTCTAATTAATTAATTAATATTATTTTATTAAAATTTTGAAACACCCCAACGTATTCAAAAGACTTACGCTCCAACTCCTCGGGGCGCAAAAATTACACCTCAGGCGTACTCCCAGTGAAGTTTTTTCAAAAAGCTCAAAATTTAGGAAAAAAATGCAAGTTAAAGCTCAAACCCATGACCTAATGACTGTCATAGGTCTTAACCACTAAATTAGTGTTATTGTTATAACATTATTATACTTCATAAATATGTAATACATGTTATCTAGTTTAATAACAATTACAAATTATTTAATTAATCACTTACAAGTTACAACAATATAGAAATATAAGTTATACTTTATATAATTTACATATAAATATATATTAATATTTATAAAATTATAATTATTACACTATAGAGAGTTAGTAAAGTATTAAACTTTGATAATAATTAATTAATTAATTAAAATTTAAATTACTTTTTATTTTTACTATTCTAATTAATTAATATTATTTTATTAAAATTTTGAAACACTCCAATGTATTCAAAAGACTTGCACCCCAATGCCTCGGGGCTTATGCCCTATCGCCTCAAGGCAAAATACCTCGCCCAACGCCTTCATCTCTGAAAATACTGATAATTCATAATAACTATTAACAAACTATTTTCTTACATTGATAGATATCTCGTATTTAGAATATAAACTTTTCAACCAAATTCTAAAATAAGTTATATCAAAGAAAAAGACTTTGATACCACATGTATATACAGAGACATGCAAAAGTTTTGAAATATATAAAATACTAGAATATATATATAAAACACATATATAAAACACTAGACCGTTAATCAAAAGCACTATGCCTTACAATAATTCATAATTCATCAATTTGATTTGACTTTTTTAATTTAGTATATAATTTTTTTTGGTTATTTTAATTTTCATCTCTTTTTTTAATCAATAAGGAAAATCAAGTTATTGTTATGTTTTCGTTGATATCGCATTATCATAATACTCTATGATAAATAATTAATTTATATTCAATGAAGGCATAAAGAAATTAAAAAAAAATATTCAAGCTCTATGCCTCAACTTTCTATTAAATGGACTAACGTTTATATTTATAGTCATTAAACGTTTATAACATTTACAACAATTTATTATAGTGATTAATATATTGGTATAATCATGATCTTTATGTATATAACATTTATTAACTTAATTATATAACGTTTACACAATAACATTTACATTTATAACGTAATAATAGTTTGGTTTGATTTTTTTATAACATTTACAATGAATGATACTTAAAGTCATACTTAATATGTATATATGCTACTATAATGGTCTGGTTTGATTTTTTTATAACATTTACAATGAATGATACTTAAAGTCATACTTAATATGTATATATGCTACTATAATGATTTAGTGTTGTAACGTTGTAATTGATTTTTTATTTCAAAGTTGTCTTTAATGTAAATGTCTTACATATAATGAATATATATGATTTGTACTTGAATTTCTTTGTTCTTTTTAAACCAAAAATTCAATTTATCTCTATAATCACTCTTTTAACAACAACAATTCACACAAACAAACATATATATTTGAATCAATAATTTACTTCCAAAAAAAAAAACTACTGATATATAATACATACAAAATTCTCATACATATATAGATAAATATATATAACACATTCAAAATTCCTATATATAAACATATTATATATATCATGAAAAAAAAAATCGTACATATACAACATAGTACATAAAACTATGTATTTATGATACCACGTGTTAATAATATTATAACGACTTTAGCTATTAGATTTTTTTTATAATTGATAATAAAAACTAATAAGACAATTTCAAAATATATGCTTGTAGAAATCAAAATAATTTTAACACAATATAAATATATAATATTAAACAATATTGTATAATAAAATAAAATAAAAAATTAAAATAGAGAAAACAAAAGGAGTTGGTATGTGAGTCAAGAAAGCCATTGTCCTAAAGCCATTATAACCTCCCTACATGCAGATACAAATGGCTAAAACTGGCTCTAAGATAAAACTCAAGTACTCGCAATTTTACCTCTTACAATGTGCATATCCACTGGGAAGTGAGATAAACCGACCCGATCAAGATTGCCCAAAAATAAATATGTAAAAAGTAGAAAATAAGAAAGAAACTGAAAATTGTATCTTAAGCTCTTGAAAAGCTTGGTATAAGCACAAATGAACCTAAGAATTTAATTCAAAATTTAAAATAGAAATAATTACAAAATTTATAACTCTTAATTTATTGAGATTAATCACAAATTTGTAACTTTTATATTATTAGCTATATTGAAGTAGCTAAATAATGACTTGAAATCAATGGTGCATTGTCATTCATTTCTCTCTCCCTCAAATCACAAGGGTATGTTCACATTTTTGTTCAAGAGTGCATGTTGAAATCCTTTGTGCTTAATTAACTCCTAACAACTCAAAAATGTTAGGACCGTGCATGAGAAATCAAATTTTGTACTATATTTTCCCATTAAAATTATGCCAAGTATCATACTCAATGAAATTTATGGAGTAGCCTCATCAGCCGTGAAATTAATGGTGCGATGTCATTCATTTCTCTCTCTCAAGTCACAAGACAGGAAGCTGCATGTTTGTCCATGTCTCAAATAGAAAATATCCAAGTCTCTTGTTTGTGCGCCGGGGACGGTGATATATATACTAATATATAATACACTAAATAGACCTTGAGCACATGTGAACCAAATTATTGAATCGTTTTGCTGGGGTCCTACTATCATCTGCATAGAAAGAGCACAAAAAGAATTGCATTGCTTCGGTATAAAAATCCTTCCACAATCATTGCATCTGATTCTCAGATCAACTCAATGTGAATTGAGACAATTTGTTTCCAAAGCAAAAGACCTAATTAAAATAATAATAGACCATCACGAATTATGAAGGGGCACATGACAATAGCATGGTCATTACAAGTTTAAGGAAATCAACTTTTTTCTCCAGTTCTATAATGTAAACAAGTAAAATTAATACCAACAGACAGGCATATAAGATTTACTGAAATTGAAAATGATAACAATGGGAGTTATTCATTAATCAAAAGAAGATAACAACATTGCATGACTAAATTCCCTCACGTTGCCATATCAATGCAAAAAGCTTGTGGATCCCATTGCCATTTCTCTTCATATTTGTCGTCTTCAGTCAATTCTTTTTGAACTGAGGAGTTGTTTCAATAAAAGATGACTACTGATACAAAATGAGCCTAATGATAAAATTTGTCTATCTGAAGACCAAATTGTGGCAAGTATTATCACAGGGGTAAGGGCAATCAATGAGCTTAACTCCTGCCCGGTCAAAATACCAATCTCCAAAGGCTATTGCAATTGCCTGTACATTGTCAATCATATAAAATTAATATATTTTACGATACCTATTCAATAAAAAACATAGAATCAAGGCTAAAATGCAACGAAGACAACCAGAAAACATAATCAAACAGGAGTCACCTTCCATATTATCCATTAAAGACAGTGATGCGACCCCAGTTCATAGTTCTATGGGGTGAGATTCAGTTCCTTATTTTCTCTCTTTCTTATTATTTTCCCTTTCTGTCAGTCCTTTATAATCCAAGCTTAGGCTTGATTTTCAATTTTTTTCCTCTCCGACTTTATCTACAATTTTCTGTTCATGTCGATTTGTCTGGTAATGTTTTTATTTTCAAGGAATATGACAAAACCCAAAGAAAAATGTTTTTGGCTAGTTGCTTTTGTTTTTTGTTTCCTAAAAAGTTTCAAGATTTTAGGAAACAAAAAAAAAAAAGTAATTTCTTAAAATTTTAGAAACAAAAGCCTAACAGAAATGATGGGAATCAAGTCTCTGTCTTACATGTCATATACACAAGCCAAATGCAAGTCTTTGCAAAGCCCCTTTAAGCAGTAGTTTCCCCCTTACTCATAATAAATAAATAAAAAGCATTTTTTCCCTTTTCTTAGGCATCGCATAATGACCAAGCATGTCTTTTGTTTCTAACAGACAAAACAGTTTAAAAGCAAAACAGAAACAAAACAATTGTTTTCTAGAAACTGACAACGTTACCAAACTACACTTATTCAATATGTCCAGTGTTTTGTTCTTTTAATTAATTGGAAAAATGATCTCAAGACCAGCAAAGCTGAAGGAAGCTCCAGATTTCTTCTAGGTGACTTACCTAGCATCCATTTCAAGATATATGGTCAGTAGTTCAGCTACCAAAGAGCATCCCACCTAATAGGTGTTCCTGCTTAGAATGGTCTTACGAACGATTCATGATGAAAATTTTGAAATCATTGTTCTTTACATTATGTCTCATGGGCCCCTCCCTAATTTATAAGAAAACACTAAAGCACACATACACAAACAAACATATTCACTGTAACAGGATACATAACAAATTTTCCCTGATTTAGGCTCTGCAAAATCTGTGCATATAATTTAGATCATGCATACCTTATTTCTAATAACAGGAGAATTATCAGCAAACCAAGTATCTTGCCTCTCAGTTTGGCAGTGAGCAAAACATGAATTAATAAATAATCCATTCTGTCTAGACATAGAGAAGCCCTTTATTCTATTCAGCATGTGATTCCTGAACCCTGTCCTCAGAAACAATAAGTAGATTAGATTGAGTTTGCAAGTTTTGAAGCCTAAAGTAAAGTAAATGCTCAAGAAATTTCTCATCTTTGAAATCACCTTGCAAAAACTGGATCTGAGCTGCAGTACATTTGGCATGGTTTAATCTGCAATCATGCCAATAGCCACTGGGGTCTGCTGATGGCGGAGCTAAACTGGATTGGATCTGTTTACAAGTGGGGAAAAAGTAACTTTAATCCATCTAGCCTGCAACTCAAGTCTTTACAGTGATACTCATTTAGCATAGCACTATCAGAAGTGAGATTAACATTTTATAGGAAAGAATCATTACCTGCCATGAATCATAAGCTGCATTAAGAATAAAAAGTGGGGTTTGGATGTGGCTGATTAAGTTTTGAGGGAAGAAACACTGGAAACAAGAAACACAAATGGTAAAGTGAGTTTGAGACTAACTCACAGCATGTAATTGATTTTTTTATTTTTCCTTTTATCCATTCAAATCAGATATATGTCTCAGAAAAAAAAGATCAAGAAAAAAATATTACCGAAGTTGGATCAAGGTGGCTAGTACATATGCGTGGAAGGTTCTTTTGCACCCCCTGTTATAGTTATACAACTTCGCATTAGCATTTATAAATACATGTTAAATATTCAAAGTTCACAAAATAACGATTCAGAAAACTAGAACTTGAAAATTACCCAAGAAGAATAGTTACAACATAGTTGGTTATGCAGCATGTCAATTTCTTGTTTCCAATTTAGTAACGGGCTCATATAGAGAAATGCAAGAGATACAAAATGAAACTTTAACGAAAGACTTTCAAAATTTTAATATCAGCACCCTACCTGCAACCCTACCACACCACCGTATAAATTCCTGAGGGTGCGCCCACCAGATACATCGACCCTTCAGTTACAGACAAGACAGCCAATCAATAAAAAAAAATAATAACTGAGGAGAAAAGTATCAAATCCATATGGTAGTAAAGCAGAAAACAATAAAAGCATGAATGAAAAGTAGTAAATTAGCACTTACGCATCCAGGAATAAGCCAGCATCACTCAGGCACTTAACTTTAGTAGTTCGTGGAAACAAGTTCCTAAACTCATCACAGTGTAAAATTGATGCTAGACCCCCAGCAGAGCACCCAGAGAGAAGAGCCTGATAGACACTTAGTTAACTTTTTTGCATGAAAAGTAAGAGTGGAAAGGAGGAAAAAGGAGATCCAAAGCATGACAAGCATAACACCTGCTTGGCATAGCGCATGCCCTTTGCCATTAAATCTTCCATTGCAGCTAACCATATACGCTGTCCTCTGAATTGCAGTTGCGCAGCCTGAAAATAATCATTTATTTTTAACATGTGACCACACATTTGAAGAATAAGAAATTCGAAGTTGATCCAGCATAATTTTATTCTTAATAGAATTGTGTTCAATGAAATCATAAAGAGTGACTACTGAAATAGTCACTTGTATAAGCCAAAAGTAAACTTCCCACGGTGACATCAGCCCCTTCGCCCCCTTGCTCCCCCTCTTCTTATTACAGTGTCATATATTTGCTATTTCTAACATAGAATGAATCGCTCACCCCCAACAGAGAAAAAAATGATGAAAAACACCATGGAAAACGTGAAAGAAGGTAAAGGAGATGAACAGTTTAAACGTATGTCAACATCATTGAGAAGGGAAAAAAAGAAATCAAAAGATTTAAATACAATTATAAAAGGACTTCCGTCAGCACCAAGGTAAACCATATTTTCTCAGTGATGGGCATTAGGCAGATATGTAAATGTTTTGAATGCTGGCTCTAAGTGCCATATTTTCACTTTTTCTAGTTGGTCAATTAGAAACAGATATTATATCAATACTTCATTCATGGATAAATAAATGAATGGAAAGATTTCAAGTCAACCTTATCCTCACTGTCCCCGCTAAAAGAAGCACCATCACAATATCGAAGCTTTAGTCTATTCCAGTTGAAAAAATCTGCAACAGCATATGAAAGTAGAATAAGCATCGAGGTTGGTGGACCTAGAAAAAAAAGTCCTAAATATTTTATATAGTTTGAGAATAAACCAGGGTTTTCTTCAGCTTTTTCACTTAGTATTCCTGTAAATGCTATCTGCTTTTCCATGTATGTGGAGGATCCACGGTGGGTTTTTTTACTGTAAACACAAGTTCTAACGCTATTACACCATCCTCCTCCCTGTCAGAAGATGTTTCACAAAGTTAAGGACATTCTAAGCCGAAAGGATTAGCGATAGCTAGCCTATTAACCAGAAGCAGCATAAGAGAAAACAGTAATGACATAGATTAAGGGAGGACATTCCCATAAAGTTATTAAGCCTGTTTCAATATTTTAATGTCAGTAATAAAATAATACAAAAAATTTCTGGAACCGTCAAGTAGATATATCAAGTACCAAACTAGCTGAGGCAAGAGTACATAAATTCAACTAGCATAAACTAAGAAATATATGATGCCATTATAACAGAACTATATCACAAACCTCCAATTGAATGAGCCAGCTGTTTGCTCCTGACCCGTATCCACGATGCAAATGATACCCAGGCAAAGTTCCATCCAAACAGACTGTAAGATTGGAAGGCACAGATAATTAGATTAGGCCAAGATGTGAAATCATGCAATAACATTGTGATTATCTCAAGTCACTTTTGTTGATAGTCACAACAAGTTTACCAAATATATTTATAAGTGAGATAAAGACAAGGAATATAGCTTTCCCAATTTTTAAAAAATTATCTTATAAGTTATAGTAACATTTTTAGGCACAAATAGAGATAGGCAATTAGCAGACTGGGGAAGATGAAGGGGATGAGCAACATGTTGATTATTGAATTTGTTCATAAATATCCAAAGTATGATAAATACTGTCAATTAAAAAATGACAAGAAAACAGAACTATCTCACTCAAACCACTGAACTAACATAAAAGAAAATGATTGGATGGAAAACAATAACAAAATGAGAAGTCATTAAAATGTCGGCAGAAAAATAATTAAAAAAATATATACATTAACGCATTTTATTTTTTTGTTCTTTTAAGGGCTTTCTTTCTTTTTTCTTTTTTCTTTTTTTTTGGGTAAAATGCATAATATGTTAAAAATCAATATAAAAAAAATAATTGAAGCAAACAAATCTAAATTAAGACACCTATTAAGCAGAAGCAATTTCATTAGCAGGTACGTCTGTCAATGATAATGAATCTGGCATTTGTTTTTTTTTTTTTTTCATTACACCCATCAAAAAAAATATAACCAGTACATCTGAATCAAGCAATCTCCCCTAAACCAAAAGCATTTTCAGGAAGAGAGGAACAAAAGATTTGGGAGCAAATAATAACAGAAGTAAGAACAATAAAGAGAATGCACCTGCTCCTTTTGCACCAGCACCTCTAATGAGAGTAAGTCCTACCATCAAAGGATTATAATTAATTTTGGAGATTCCATAATCATAAGCTTCAATGTGAGACAGCTCTGTTTCATTAAAATCCAAGAACCCATTAACAAAATTGGTGAAAACAAGTCCTGTCACAACCCCAACCCACGAAACCTTCTTCATTGTTCTGATCTCTGTCACTAACTCTGCCTCCAAATCTTTGAGAAAGAAACAAACTTGAAACTTGGCAATGTGGAGTGCAGTGCACTATTAATGGCCTAGAAACCGAAAACAAGAAATTTCTTACTATTATGGAAAAATGAATGGTTTTTGTTAGGAAAATCTCCCTTATCTAGCTTCTAGGAGCTAAAAATGGAAGAGAATAGAAGACTGTTTATGAATCTACTAATTTGAGGGTGTGACTTGTGAGGAAGGGGGGAGGGGGAGGGGGCGGGGTGGGGAAGGGAGAGAGAGAATGCAGGCTCTGCAGCAGAACAGTGTATTTGCCCGGGCCTTTTAAGATTTTATTACTGAAGGACACGTTTGGAATCTATTAATAACAAGAGCAAAGCTCAGTGGACAAGCACTATGATTATTGTATGTAACAGATGCCTTTTCCACCCTACGATTTGATCAAAACTACATTGATCAGCAAAAAAGTCCAAGCATGTGTGATGGACCAACGTAGTTGGTGATTTTTGCATACGACTGACACTTAGGAATCATTTGTGGTGGGGTTCTAAATTCTAATTTTTTTTTTTTTGTTTTTTTCAATTATGTTAAGCAAACTGAGAGCCTTACGACCATTCTTGTATTTGATTAGCCTTGTCCAACTACTGCTTGTTATCTTTAGAAAAGAAAAAAGGAAAAAGAAATGCAGAGTTGCATTTTTTTTGTTGTGCTTTTACACTTGTATGAGACAGGCTTACAGCTGTTCATGTATTATTATCAATTATTATTTTTACAGATTTATGAATATCAAATAAATACATGATAGTTCTATAAAAAAAAATCTAATATATATAATCATTTATATTGTGGTTATATCATTTGTAAAGGACATTAAATTTGTAAATTTTTAACAAGTTAAAACCTCTTTTTCTTTCTATAAAAAAACCCAGAACAATTAAATTACTATTAGTATCATTTCAATAATTAAAATTATTATTTTTTGTGTTTAAATTTATATAATTATTAAAAGTCTTAACAAAACTCATGCATAACAAGAACAATACGATTAATAAATATATACATGATAGTTTTTCACTAGATGCAAAATGAAAAATTAAGATCGATGAAGGACACAATCTGGTTCAATGGCATGCACATTTCTCGTTATATTTTCTCTTTTAATAGAATTTAAAATTGAAAGGGAAAACTCTGTTAAATGTTTTAAAGGAGACTGAACTCTTCATGAGAAGAGCTTCAAATTATCAAAATATTTTGGTCAGATCGAGTTTAAAATATCAATAATTTTAAAAAATTTCACTAACAACGCCAATATAAATATACGAACAAAAAATAATATTATTAAGTAAAATTCTTCAAAATTATCAATAGAATTTTGGATGGTCATATATATATATATATATATATATATATATATAGAGTTAAGAATCTTAATTTATAATAAAAAAAATATTTTTTGATAAATCTAACAAAAAAAAATAAAGTAATGATGTAAGATAATTTAATTTAATAGTAGTTGTCCATATAGTTGAGAATCTTAATTTATAATAAAAAAATATTTTTTGATAAATCTAACAAAAAAAAAATAAAGTAATGATGTAAGATAATTTAATTTAATAGTAGTTGTCCATACACAATTTTCCAATGCATTTCGTTAAAAAAAATATCAAGCGTTTAATAATTGTTGTTGACAAACAAGTTTTCACACCCATAATCATGTTAGCCTGTCCTGCAACAGACAATTAAAGCATGACATTAACAAAACAGGGGTTTTAAGTTTTGAGTGGTTTTGATTTCAACACCAATGAACATCATGATTGGTAGGTACTACTAATATTTCTTCATTCAATCTGTATGTTTATGCTCAAATAAAATTCCATTAAAACTGCCATGGTAGACTATTGGGTGTCATTTCAATTCTCATTAATTATACACGCTATACATTGCATGCATCCCTGCGTGTCTGTGATGTTTACATTTATCTTCCATATACATTACGTATGCGCAACCTGTTATCTGCATAGTTGCAAGTTGTGCTTATATCGAACTACACGTGTAAACATACTTTCGCACACATGACATATGTGATGTAATAAATTTTTTTTTTTTTCATGGCACAAATTTTAAGGCAAGTATTTAAATTTTGTGCACTTTAGCCTTGCAAATTAAAGTGAATGCTTCAACTCTTATCTCTTATAATAGTATAATGTCTTTTTAAGAAAAATTTAATTCACCATATTACAGAAAAAAATAATTTATTACAATAATTTATCATTTATTTAGATCTAAAATCAATTCCATTCGAGAATTCAGTAAATCTTACAAATCGATCATTTATAAAATACCTTAAATCACTTAAAATAAAATTCAAACAACTTTAATTTAATATAAACCATGCAAAACTAAATAAAAACTAAATCTTGGAGGTGCTTGATCATCAAATTCTTCAAAATATTAACAAAGTATAGACTTGGCCCTAACTAGAATCTCCATGACCAAATTTTTACATAATACCAACACGTTCATAGGAGTGTGCAAATGGTCAGTATGGTCGGTAAAAAATTTTAACCGACTTTTTTGATCAAATATTTTAATTGTTTCGACCTAATTAACTTAAGCATTTCGACATTAACCGATCGAATTGATTACGGTCGATACGATCGGTTAACCAACACTGTTTATATACTAAGTTTTTTTTAGTTTATTAAATATTTAATTTAAACTTAAGATTTTTTTAGTTATTATATTATATTATATATATTATATTTATATTTAATAAATTATCAATATTAATTAATTGATTTATTAATTAGTTAAATGGTTGAAACAGTTAAAAAAAATTTAACCATCAACTGATCAATTAACCGATATACATTATTCGGTTAAAAAATTTAGTACCGATTAACCAAATTGTTTTACTTAAATGGTTTGAAATGGATCGATTAATCGGTTTTAACCAATTAATGAACACTCCTACA
This sequence comes from Bretschneidera sinensis, assembly GCA_023935145.1. Classification (NCBI taxonomy): domain Eukaryota; kingdom Viridiplantae; phylum Streptophyta; class Magnoliopsida; order Brassicales; family Akaniaceae; genus Bretschneidera; species Bretschneidera sinensis. The sequence goes on along the minus strand of CM043697.1, from coordinate 60,086,810 downwards.
TATGTATTATACCAAAAATATAAGTGAATGAATATAGTATAAGCAAATCAACTCATCAAGCTTTTGAAAAGCATATTGAAAGTTCAAAAAATATTTTCACGAGAACAAACGGTTTTTTTCAATTAAAAAGAAATATAATCCTAACATATTTAAATCTTAAATTGACAATTTTTTTTATATAAAAACTAATCATTTTTTGTTGGAGAGTTTTTAAGAAAAAAAAAAGAAAATAAATAAGTGTGTATATATATATATATATATATAAAAGCTTCGCTTTCTTCTCTCTTATCTTGATTGACGGTCACATACTCCCTGATTAACTCCAATACTATATGACTCCAATTATTAGCTACTATTAGGAAGGGATTTAAATAGAGATTAAAGCATTTTTTTAAAAAAAATTGTTGTAATCTCCACTTAAATCCCTTCTCAAACCACAATTATATATGATTCACTTTATATGTAATTTTTGTTAACTGGTCTTCTCTAAAACATTGCAATTAAGGTAAGTATTTGACCCTCATCTTAATTTGTAACTAAACTAATGGCGCTTGAAAATGTAAATAAATCTTCACCCCAAAAAAATGTAAATAATATATATATATATATATATATATATATATATATATGAAGGCCCATTTAAGACTAGCATGTCCTTGTAAGTCCTTGCAAGTCCTTATATAACAAAGTAGCAATACAAAGAGGGGAATTAGTAAAATGAAAGTCTTGATGACGTTGGGCGGCAAAAGAGGCTAACAAATCTGCCACTTGATTCTCTTCTCTGTATCCGGAGCCAGATTGAGACAGTCCTTTAGTAAGACTTAATGATCGTTCAACTGGGTCTGCTTGTTGGAGAAGAATGCAACATATAGAAGAGAGTTGGTTTCAATTACCAATAATGTGATATTATGTGCAATGGCTAAGGAAAGTCCTCTTATAGCATGAAGTTCTGTCATTATATTGGATGTAATTCCCAACGTACCTATGATTCTGAATATTTGACTATACCAGTTTTTATATATAGATTTTGATTGATCCATAATGTAGTTTTTAGAGATAAGTACTTGATCCACAATGTAGTTATCTACTTATGGGTTTGTAGTTTTATGCAATCAGTTGGGTTACTTGATAAATATAAGACATTTGTGCAGGGGCGGAGCAAGAACATTAACTTTGAAGTGAATAGTTTTATAAAAAAAATTGAAGATATAAAAAGTATAAAATAGATTTAAATCTTAAAAAGCTAATTTTTTTTACAAAAGTTGTCCTCTTTAACTTACACATATAACTATATATCAAAATGAAATTTTCTTTGAAAGTCATGCTTGACGACTTTTCATTGAATTAAACTCATCTATAATCATCTATATACTAAATTTTTCAACAATTTCTTTTTCAATATAGATTAGATAACTAATGTATTTGCAAGAAACTCATCATCCATTTTATTGTTAAGTATTGTTTTTACAATCTTCAAAATTGAAAAGCTCTTTTAGTTATTGCTGTTGAAACTGAAAGAGTGAGCACAAGATGAATCAATCGATCAATCAAGTGATTGGTTTTTAACTTTCCTGTCACGACCAATCTTCGACATAGTTCAGAAATTGTGGATACCTTTTGAAACTTTGAGTGCTTTTGAATGTCAAGTCCACAATGTTGCAAATGACATTTCAAATAGATTTTTTTCTTAGTCATTGAAGCCCTCGTGATAGAATTTATCAACAATATTACATATCTCATCAATATTGAATAATTCAAACTCATTCTTTGGACTCGAAGTTGAGCTAAAAATAAAAAGTTCAATTGCCAGCTCACTAAATCTAGTACTTAGCTATTGTAACTGAAAGTAAATTGCAACTGTAAATATATTTATTCGGTAGTAATTCTCAACTGTTATAAAACCCTTTTTATAACAAGAACGACCTCGACCACCAGTATAATGAGCAGTCTTATCAGGAATATCAATCTCATGCTACCCACAAAATGCTTTAATAGTTTCAAGAAAACTATCTCAACTAGTTTCTCTCAGCTTCTAAATGTGTGACTTTGTTTTTAAAACTAAATCCATAACATTCAGGATATCTTGAGACTGATGTTGTAAAGCTTAATAAAGAACATCAGTGACTAACATAATCTCTTTCATCAAGTGTAATATGAAAACAAAATAGAAAGATGTGAAATCATCGTAAGCTCATCGAGCATCACCTTGCTGAGACCAAGTGGTTCCTTTTATACCAATATTTTCTATGACAGTGCAAGTTGGACCATATAGCCTTGACAAGCTACAAATATATTAAAAAAATGAGAGCTCCATCTACTATCGGCACCCCTTTGTAAATTATCAATTTGGTTAGCTTTTTTACCAGTTTTCAATTCATCAATACCAACCAAATATTCTATTTCATCTTTCTGAGCAGTAACAATTTCATTATGGTGTTTACAAGAAGCACCAATAATATTAAAAATGGATGTCAAGTCTGAAAAGAATTGATAAACTCGTGTTATTTATCTAGAAGCAGCTATTAATGCTGGTTACAGTCTATTAGCCAAGCAGTAAACAGAATATGCATAAGAGAATTCTTTCATAAATAATTCTTGAAAATCGTTCCACTCACCGCTCATATTGCTAGCTTCATCATATCATTGACCTCGAATGTTCTCAACATAAAGGGTATAATGTGAGAGAACAACAAAAATCTCATTCTTCAATGTCAATGCATTAGTTCTCCTTACATGTATACGATCAAGCAAACGCTCTCGAATAACACCATCTCGATTAAAAAATCTCAAACCAGAGTCATTTGTTCTTTCCTAGACTCATCTTCAAATTCATCAACAATGATACAATTTTTTGCATCTCCAACTTGTTCACGCACCACATTTCTCACTTTAGCAATAATAATGTGCAATATTTCTTTCTGAAAGTCATATGAGATACATTTAGCATTTCCAAGAGCATTTTCCAAGACAACCTCATTAATCTTTTCATTGTATATCACCAACACCTTTATAAATTCAATAAAGTTTCCTCGATTTTTTGAGCTCGAACACTCATCATGGCCTCTAAAATCACATGCTTGAAATATCAACCACCTAATACAATCAATTGAGGCCTTTAAGCACCACTGATTTTTCTCAATCTCTTGTGAAGTTTGTTTTTCAATCATCCTGTCAATATGATGGGATTTATTTATCAAATTCTCACAAGATTTCATAGTAACACTGTGAGGTCAATTATGATTTATTCCCATATGACTCAAAAGAGGACAATTTAGCCCATTTTTCACATTTTTCCAACAATCGAACCCTTTCGCAGTAAATGCATCGGATCTTGGACTACTTATCAGTTTTTTTTTTCTTCCAAAAACATAGCATTGGAAACAATATATATCATTCTTTGAAGGTGAATGCTCTAAGAAAGTGGGAAATGCATCAAATCAAAAAGCTTTAAATTGATGATGATTATTCTCTGGTCTCGAAACTAAATATTCTGAAAGTCTAGGTTGATAAGAACCAACTTTGAGATAAGCACGTCGAATTTCATCTTGTCGGTTTATGTGGAACTCCCATATTTGAGGATGTAATCCTAAATCGTTTTCTAAAGAAGCATATTCAATTTCTTGTGGTTCGATTCTTGGACATTTAGGAGAACGATTCTCGTTAGGAATGGAAGCCTCAAGAGTATAGGTTGATGATTCATTAACCTCTAACTGATTTGCATATTTTCTCTTGAGGAATGCATCAATGGTTTTAGGTTTGCCCATATTTTACCTAAGTTTGATGAATATAAAAAAATATGCCAAGTAAAAGTCAACAGAGCTATAACGTTTGGCAACTATTAAAACATATCTATCAATTATTTAATTACTTAAAAAAAAAAACAAAGAAGCCTACTCTTAGTAATCTATCAAATATCAATTGATTTAATTTAGCTTCATCTAAAGATACAAATATAAACCTTTAATTAATCAACATATATCATTTAAACTCAATACAACTAAATTTTAAAAGTAGTAAGAACATACCTCTAGACTCTAAATTGAACCAGATTAAAAATATGAAATTACATGAATGCTATTCAATTTCACCCATTAAAAACTTACCTATAAAAAAGCAAGAGAGAATATTATTATTATCCCAAAAAATCATACATGAAAATTAAAATTATATCAATTTGTTTTGAAATGATATTTTCCACATAAATATGTTATAAATGTAATAGGTGAATCTGTTAATACTTTTTACTTACAATAGATTTTTTATGACTAATGAAAAGCACTAAAGATTTTACTACTCCTATATGTTAAGACTTGAGATAAAGAATGAAACAAGCGACAATGGTTGGTCAAAATAAAATTAAAAAATTAAAAAGAAATTTGTTATAAATGCAGTATATATACAAATACGTTGTATGCATCCATTTGTTTGAGGTAATCTTCATCTTCAGGTATATTATGGTAAAAACAAATAATAAATCAATTTCTCTCACATAATAGTAGTGTAGTACTCCTTGTCTCATTTTTTTTTCTTCTGATTTCATATACCATTTAGCCCCCAATTATGAAAACTCTACTTTACTTGAAATCTTTTTGCACCATGTTTCCTAACCCTAGAAAATGAACCAGTCAAAGAATATGAACAATTAAAATTAATTAAAAAATAAAATCAATTATGAGAGAAAAGAAAAGAAAAGATAAAAATACCCACAACAGTATTTAATTTAATGAAGTTTAGAGAAAATAAAGGAAATCTCTTAATGACTATTTATTTTCAATATATCCTGATTTTCCATTAAGACGTTAAAAAAAAAAAAAAAAAAAGAGAAAAATAAGGAAGTATGCATCGGTTGCCTTTCCCTTTTCATTAAGAGAAGACTTTCAAACTTTAAAGAATAAAGAAACAAATGAAGGTAGAGTACTGAGCAGTGTATTAAAAAACGTTTTATGGGCGGGCTCTGAGGCGAAATCGAGAAAAAACGTCCAGGAGTGTCATTATTGGGGTATAACTTGTACTAAGCGTCCGTTTTCCAAGCGTCTAGGGCGTATGCCCTGTGCTATTTTTATTATTTTTTTATTTTAACAATTTAATTACCAAGAAATCATCGGGAACAGAGAAGAAAATTGGAAGAAAGCTTGAGGAATCCTACAACAACCTCTCAAATGATCCCAAAATTTTGATGCCCTTCATCAACACAAAGAAAAACTTGAATTTCCAATAAGATAACGAAAAAAAACCACAAACAAACCCAAACCAGATAAATGAAACCTTGAGAGAAAGAGAGAGAGTTAAAGGTTACTTGCTTGCGATTCTGGTGAGAGGGAAAAAGATGAGCATACAGGCTCGAGAATCTTGTGTTGTAGAGATACAAATTGCAAGAACTCTTTTAAGAGAAATAGAGAGAAATTGATTGTGTTAAATCGGGATCGTTTAATATATTGGTGGGTCCTATTGGAGATCAAGGAACGGATCACAATTCACCACAAGTTGAATTTGCCTTTGATGACTAATATTATTTTTATTTTTTTTGGCTTTTGCAACCCAAAACGATGTCATTTTAATAAAGCCTCTTTAAATCTTCTTTCCTAAGGCTCAAACCCATGACCTAAAGTGTCATAATCTTAACCACTGAGCTAGTATTCTTGTCATGACATTATTACGCTTCATAAATATATAATACATGTTATCTAGTTTAATAATAATTACAAACTATTTAATTAATCACTTACTTACAAATTACAACAATATAGAAATATAAGTTATACTTCATATAATTTATGTATAAATATATATTAATATTTATAAAATTATAATTATCACACTATAGAGAGTTAGTAAAGTATTAAACTTTGATAAAAATTAATTAATTAAAATAAAAATTATTTTATTATTTTAATTAATTAATATTATTTTATTAAAATTTCGAAACACCTCAACATTTTAAAAGACTTACATCCCAATATATCGGGACTTATACCTCACTTCATTGGGGTAAAATACCTCGTTCAATGCCTTTACTTTTGAAAACACTGATACCGAGTACATATGGGTAAGATTTAAGAGTAATAAACAATAAAATATAATATATTGGGTTACTTGTTGCGATAAAAAACTTGATGTAAGAGTTAAAAGTCACGGTTGCCTTTTATTGGCTAAAGGAAAGAAAGTTTTTTTTTTTTTTTTTTTCTATTGAGGACAAACATGTTATATATTATTTAAGAAGTCTAAATTTTACAAACACTATTGGGTAATTTTTCAACTTTGATGGGCGATTGACCCCATAAAACAACATCCCTCCGCCTATCATTTGTGACCTTTAATGCACCTTTTATAAAGGAGAATATATATATCTCAAAATGTTTATGGACTCTCATGTTACGGAATATCACTCTCTCCCTTCCACATTTTAAATGTTAAAAAAAAACCTTCTCAACTCTATAATATATTTTGATGAAATAACAGGTTAATATACGTATGTGAAAAAGATTAACAATTATTTTTATACTTGGGCTGCAAATTAATTAATAGTAACCAGTAACCACCTCATGATAACACTTTCTATTCACAAGGAAAAAAAAGTGCATTTCTATCAACAATTTAATTCAAAATAGATCGTACTGTTATCCTATTAAAAGTTTTGTTATACAGTGTGTTATAATATATAGTAACGTAACTAATGAATTATGGTTATTGAAAATATTGTGGGAAAATAATAAAGGACACTCATTCCAAATATATTAAAAAATACATTTTAAAAACTTGAATAACAATTATTAAAAAACTAAAAATGAGTGTGCGTTCGGTTAGGATTTTGGCTCATGATATAGCAAAAGACTTGAGTTTAACTTTAGCGCACCAAGGAGGAAAGAAGAACAATGACTTCAACCCTATTCTTCTGTGCGCACCCTAGAATAGAGAAAAAAAAAAATTTTTGTCCAAAAATAGAACACCAAACCGTAGGTTGCAAAAATGACACTTCACAGAGTTTTGAGAGAAAATCTCTTAATAATCTATCGATCAAAGTCCTTCAAAATACAATAATAAGATCACCTATTTATAGTGATAGGAAAATCATATTCCTTGTAAAAGAAGTAAATCTAGTCCTAGTAGAAAAGTAAATAATAAAAAAGTAAATATAATCCTTGTTGAGAAAGAAAACCTAATCATAATAAAGAAAATAGTTTTAGAGAAATTAAAGTTAATCTTAATAAGGAAAGGCAAAATAAAATACTAATTATTATGTCTTACATCAGTCTCCCCTTCTTGAAAACAACCCGTCTTTGAGTTAGGTTATGTCCCATTTTGTTGGAAAATATTCAAAAATGCCTGCCACATTGAACGTCGAAGAAATTGCTAGGTCCTCCGGAAGATCAACAACATAGACATTATCATTTATCTTTTTGAGAACTTTGCAAGGTCCAAACTTTTTGTTTTGTAGTTTTCCTGATGTTCCAGTCAGTAGTCGCCCCTTGCGTAAACCATCACAAGATCTCCCTCTTGGAAAACCTTTGATCTCCAACCCTTATCTTCCTTCTCCTAATACTTAGCATAAGTATCCTTAAGATGCTGATGAACCTCTTTATGAGTTGTCTTCACCCGTTCGGTCAAGTGCTTGGTTGCTATACTAGCCCCGGATAACTTGGGGCAGATTTGCTAAGTCTATAGCAAGCTTCGGAGTTCTTCCATACATGACCTCGAACGGTGTCTTTCTAGTAGACCTGTTCACCATATTATTATAGGCAAACTCGGCCTTAGCTAGAGCCAGGTCCCACTGTTTCAACTTATCTCCTGCAATACAACGAAGCGAGTTGCCTAATGTGCAGTTCACAACCTCAGTTTGTCCGTCCATCTGCGGATGGCTAATGCTGCTGAAATTTAAGGCTGTGTCAAACCTCCTCCATAAAGTTCTCCAAAAGTGGGATAAAAACTTGGTGTCTCGATCAAAAGTAATCGACTTTGGCACCCCATGCAATCTTACCACTTCTTGGAAGAATATATTGGCTACCTGGACAACATAAGAAGTTTTCCTGCAAGAAATAAAATAAGTCATCTTGAAAAACTTGTCCACTACCACCATAATAGAGTCAGCTCCTCGTTGGGTTCTTGAAAGTCCCAACAGAAAATCCATGGACACATCATCCCATGGTGCCTCGGGTATCGGTAAAGGCATGTAAAGGCCAATGTTTTGCGTTTGCCCATTAGCTACTTGACATACTTGGCATCTCCTCACGATGTTTCCAACGTCATTCTTTAGTCGCAGCCAATAATACCGATCCTCCACCAATGAAATAGTCTTGTCTCTCCCGAGATGTCCACCTAAACCTCCCCTATGTATCTCTCAGATGACTTGTCCTAAAGAGAACTTCTCGGAATGCAAAGCTGATTTCCCCGGAAGAGATATCCCTCATGGATATGCATCTCGGGTATAGGTGTCCCAGATTTGCAACGATCCCAGTGCTCTCCAAAATCCTCATTTGTTTCATATAACTCCTTGAGGCACTCGAATCCTGTTACTGCAGCTTGTAAACTTACCAATAGTGTAGTTCAGTGGCTCAATGCATCAACTACTCGGTTCAACTTCTCTGATTTATGCTTAAGGGGTAAGTGAATCACTGAATGTAAGAAATCCATCGGGCGTGCATTCGATTCAGATTCTTCTGGCTGTTGATAAACTTCAAAGTTTGATGGTCAGTGTAAAGGATGAACTCTTGCTGAATAAGGTAGTGCTCCCATACCTTCAATGCAATCAGAATAGTATAGAGTTCCTGCTTATATTTTGACCATTTCTGTCTCATCACTCCGAGCTTCTCACTAAAAAATTCAACACGCTTTCTTTCTTGAGTCAATACGGCTCTAATCCCTATAATTGACACATCACACTCAACCTCAAACAATTTGTCGAAGTCGGGTAGAGCTAGTACTGGTGCTGTACATAGCTTCTTTTTTATTAGTTCAAAACATTTCTCGACTTTTTCACCCCAATAGAAACCACCTTTCTTCATGCACTTGATGATAGGGGCTATTATGCTGCTGAAATTTTGAACACACCTCCGATAGAAGATTGCTAACATGTGAAAGCTTCTGACCTCTCCGACAGTTCTCGGTGTGGGCCACTCTCGGATTGCTCTCACCTTGTCTTCATCAACCTGAATCCCATCTGAACTGACTACAAATCCGAGAAAGAGTAGCTGATCCATCATAAATGTGCACTTCTTCAAGTTGATAAAGAGCTTGTGTTCATGAAGAGTCTCTATTACTTACCTTACGTGACTCATATGGTCTCCTGGGTTGCGACTGTAGATAAGAATGTCATCGAAATAAACTGTAACAAATTTACCGATGAAGGGTTTTAATTCTTGGTGTATAACTCGCATGAATGTACTTGGTGCATTAAAAAGTCCGAATGGCATCACCATCCACTTGCAGAGTCTTTTTTTAGTCTTAAATGCAGTATTCCATTCATCTCTCGGTTGGATACATATCTGATGATAACTGCTCCTCAAATCAATCTTTGAAAATATTTTAGCTCCTACTAGCATATCAAACATATCACCTATCCGAGGAATAAGCAACATGTACTTCACTGTGATCTTGTTGATAGCTCAGTTGTCCACACACATCCGCCAACTACCATCTTTCGTTGGTATAAGCAAAGCTGGTACGGTACATGGACTCATACTCTCCCGTAAGTGTCCTGATTATGCCCAAAGTATAACGCGGTAGTTGCAGCACAGCTTTGGGGTGTCGATTCCACAGGAAGACAAGCGATCTACAAGAGAAGATGTAAACCTTAATATGAAACGATAAAAGTCAAAAGAAAGAATCTGATTTGAAGTAGTGTGAAATAATAGTGTAAATATGATGGAGAACAACAAGGTTCCGGGAATCCTCCCTAGGTTCATTGCTTTATTCTAATATCAATTCAGTTGTTTTTATCTCGATTGCAAGTTTCACATCCCAAACAAGCAATCAACAAATATTCAATTAAGCACATATATAAACCCTAATGTAATTGTTATGAAATACTCTTTACTTTCAAGCACACATGACCTAACTTATAGATTATCAAGAAACAACAATATATCAAAATGACAATACTGCAGTAATGGACAAATCTATAAGAGAAATCTACCGAACTCAATCACACCTCAACAACATCACATAAGAAGAGCATGACTAGACTTATATAGGGGAGAAAGATGCAATCACCAAATTAAAGGGAAATCTTCTAATTAGATTAAAAAGTGAATCATAACAATGTTTAATGATAATAAATCCAAACTACAACTGAATCAAGAAAAGAAAATAAGAACAACTACACCTAGGGATTCATCCATTTGCCTTGCTTGGAGGTTAGTCAGCCATGGGGCTTATGCTTGAGTTTCTCGGCCTTTAGCCCTCTGATCCATGTATTGAATATCAAACTTTAAGTGATCTATTTATAGTGCAAATGGTCCAAGGGTGTTTTAGGGTTTAATCTATCAAAAAAACCCTAATTAAGTTCTGAGTCAGAGACAAAACATCATGTGCACGCCGCGACTCTCCTTTTTGGGCGTCGTGGCCTTGCCTTCAACTTTGGTTGTGGAGGTGCTGGGTGTCACGTCCCTCTCTTTTGGGCACCGCGACCCTGACTCTTATTTCTTCTGGGTGCCGTACCTCTCCTCTTTGGGCGCCTAGGCTTCCACTGAAGGGCTTTTTGCTCATAAACTCTTCGTTTGTCCTTTCGAAAGCACTCCTTCACTCCGATGTGCATGGAATCTTTGAGCTTTAATCAATGATAGCTTTTCCATCTATTTTAAACATAAAATACCTGAAAATGCACCGAAATAAGTTAATGATCTAAGAGCATCACTTTAGAGTTATTACATATAAAAGTGCAATTAAGACCGAGATCAACCCTAAAATGCTAACAGTTAAGCACTATTAAGATGCATTTTATGGCTCTCATCACAACCCCTAACTAGCTTATTGCTAGTCCCTAGCAATTCAAGTGAAAACAAGAGATGAATTCTACGGTAGGAGTCAAAAACAAAGTAAAGCAGTGCTAGTGTTAAACTAGGAGCAATTCAATTTTTGTCTTAGAAATTGCACATAATACACAGCACATAGAATCATTAAATATCACTTAAGTCCAAAAGTAATCCAAACATCAATCTCAAAATCGTTATTGACTCTTAACATCCATCTTACCACAATCCATTAATCCGAACACCCGGATGATTTTATGCATAACATTCATGAATACAAGTCTTGGTCTCTAAAAACATAATAAGTTGCATGATATCAATCACAAATCAAGCTCCATAGGCTTATTTTTCAAATCACTCTCCACTATTGTAGAAAACTCACACCACCTTGGATCAATAGGTCTTTAATAAGCTTGTAACATTAGGCTAAGGTAAAGGTTTAAGAAAGAATGGGAAGGATTCAACAAAATAAAACAACTTAATCTTTTAGTTTTACACACAACCTTCTTTAAGCACTGATAACCTTACTTCAACACCCAACTCTTCCAACCATTTTTCGAGCATTTTCTCTCAATCACCACTTTCTTTCTTTTCTTCTTTATTTGCCATAATTCACTTTTTTTTTTCATTTGGCATAAGACCATTCACCTCCTATTCATTCTTTTCTTTTCTTTTCTTTTCTTATCTATAACCCCAAACTTATCTCTTTTAATGTACTTGGGTTATGGAAGTAATTTTTTTTTTTCATATTTCCATCCTTACTCCTCTTAAGTGTTTTTCAAAAAATGTGTATAACTAAGTTCTTTTAAAAGAAGGGTAAGGATAAAATATCTTTAGGCTCATAAGGGTAAATAAATGGGTTTTTGAAAGAAACAAGGCTCAAATTCTTTTTCAAGAAAAAGGCTCAAACAGGTGACTAGTGATAGATATAGCAAGGATAAGTTTGAAAGGCTCAAACGGTTCAAAAAATGGCCTGTATCATATCCTAAGTAGTGTGTATTCTGATGCGATGAAATTGACACTAGCAAGTGCACTAATCGTTCAAGTAATAAAATGATGAGTGAATATCGTTCCCAACGAGGACTGATCAAATACTACAAAAATTATGACTCAACTTTTACTGTTATTTGAGCAAACGAATAATTGTAGGGGAAAGATTTACTAACAATTAACTAAGGAAAAACAAAACGCAATAGTAAATAATGGAAGATTAGCAAATTTTGGAATGAAAACTCTTATGAACTAACGTGCTAAGGACTCGACTTCACCTAAACCATAATTGATAAGAGTTTCGAATGGACAAGTTTCGTTTAATATGTTTTCCAAGATGGTAGAATCCCCAATAAATTGGTTATCCATATTCCGGGTCTAACCACAATCTCAAGAATCATTAACTTCGAATATCCGTATTCCAGGTCTATTCTAGATTAACTCAAATTGAGAAGCATTAAGTGTTTTTGGATTCCTTTCAGTTAAATCTCCCTATTCGGTTACGATTTAAACGGACCACATGAACTTCCTAGAATCCCTATTCGGTTACTCCTATTCCATTCATGGCATGTTTTACCCTGGCCTTTGCATACATAAAAATCCAATATCATATTTATTAGTTCAACCATTCATAAGAGCATGGCTTCTCTATTTGACACATCACCACGCCCAAAGAAGGAATCAAAATAATAAAAAGCATTAAGAACAATAAAACACACTCTTTGAAAAACACATTAAATTCCACTTGTCCAAACAACAACTCAAGATAAAGGTTTAGGATCCATCTATCCTTAACACAAAAATATCTACTCTATAATCATGTTCAAACAACCCATGTTCATATTATAAAACATCAACATAGATAGAATAGAAGAATACAAAACCGGATAAGAATGATTAAAAGCTTGATGCGTAGCCTCCCGGAGTGTCTCCAAGCCTCCTTTCGTGTCTCATCTCCTTCAAATTCTGTTTTCTTTCTTCTCTTTTCCGCCTCTTTTCCAGATTCCCTTCTTGTTCAGCTACGGTTTCAATTTATAACATTCAAAATTCGCGGGCTGGCGCTGCAGCGCCAACATCCCAGCGCTGCAGCGCCAAGATATAAAGAAACCCTAATTCTGGCGCTGCAGCTCCAACTTTCTGGCGCTGCAGCGCCAAATTTCTGTCCAAATCCTTCTTTGTGTAAGCTACCAGCACTGCAGTGCCAACATCCTGGCGCTGCAGCCTTGAGTTTCTGTCCTCTCTGTGCATTTTGGTGCTGTGAGGTGCGGCTGATGCTGAACCAGGAGGTATGACCTCTGTCCGCTAAAATCGCCATAACTTTCTCTAAAAAAATGATTTTAATGAACCGTAAAATCCTCCAGAAATTAGACTTCCAGATCTTTCTGGGCATATGTGGCACACTTCCTGGTTCTTCCTACATCAATACAGTTTAATTTGTAAAGATGGTTGATTCGTATGACAACTCCAACAACTTAGTGAAAACTCCTTTCTTAGTTTCTCTTCATCTTGGCTCTTCCACGACCATTCTTTTACTTGAGTGTTCAATGGAGCTTCGTGTTTAAAATGATGATAGCTCTTCCATCTGTTTTAGATCAAGATACCCGAAAAATGCACCGAAATAAGTTAATGCTCCAAAAATACCACTTTAGAGTTGTTAATGAATAAAAATGCAATTAAGACCTAAATCAACCCTAAAGTGCTAACAAATAAGTACAATTATAATGCATTTTATGGCTCTTATCACAGAGTTATCACACCCCTAAACTTATGTTTTTGCTAGTCCTCGAGCAAACTAGAACAAAATTCTATGCACACACATCCTAAGAGTGCGAGATGGTTTGATTAGATTTGATATAGCATGCCTCAAAGATTGTATAAAAATTATAACGCACAAAAAAACTTTCCAAATGCTGCCAATGTCTAGAATTTCAAATTTATTGCTAGCCTTATCTTACATCAAATTCTTCAAACGTGTGTGTGTGTAACACCTTTATAAACTTAATCGTCTCGCCACTCTGATCGGTTTATGCCAGCAAGTAGGATAATGTCACTCTTTCAAAGTCCATAAGCTTACTTTTCACACCACTCTCCACTAATGTAAGCCATGACAATACCCGAGATCACCAGGACTTTATTCAGCTTATAACTTTGGCTAAGGTTAAGGTATGGTAAAAGATTGATTTGATGCTCACATCACCTTAAGCACATCGACCAATAAAAATTTAATTTCGAACTTTCCCTCAGTTATCATGGAATACTTCCAATACTTTTGCTATTGTCACATCTTTTTTTTTTCGTATGCTTGTACTATAGTAGCACTAGTCTTTGTTTCTGTGTGCATTACTGAAACTATAGCATAGCATGTACACGACGATCAAACACAACTTTGCCGGCTTCCTGTGATGGGCATAATACAACTTGATCAAATAGTTCTTGTGGTAAACCTTTTTAACTTCGATCTTTCCTTTGGTCACTCTCGATGGGAAATATGTAATACTTATCATAGCCAAGTGAAGACCGCTTCCTCTTGCTCAATCCTCTATCACCACTTAACAGAATAGTCCATTTATTAATCAATGTGCTTAAAGGTGAAAGGTGGAGAATTTTTTTTTTTATATATATATATATTTGAAAGGGAAATAGGATATATGATTGGGTGACAAAACAATATGTATCCAAGCTCAAAAGGGGAACACTAAGGATAGTCACATATCAAGGGTTGGCTAAAATGGCTCAAACTTTCCAAACATGGCCTGGATCCTTTCTTTGGTACTGTACTACCTAGGATTTCGCCTCGAGTGGTCTTCAAACAAGTTCTAGAGTCCAAGAGATCACAAGACTACACTGCTCACATAAACGCTCTCTGAAACAGCAAGACAACAAAGTGCTTAGGTGTAAGTGCTCATTGTGTTCAAAGAGTTAGATGCAAAATAAATCCAAACAACAAATTCAAGCACACAGACAAACGCAACATTTTTCAAATTTTCAATGGCTATAATCAAGTCAATCTATTTCTCATCATTGGCAAAATCAAAATCAATCAACAGAAAGCACTCAGAAAACACAAATAGAAAAATAACTAGAAACATAAGCAGTGCACACATTCAGATAAAGTTCCCACCCCCAAACTTAAATAATACATTGTCCGCAATGTATAGAATTTGAATTATAAAGTAAGAGAAGAGAACTCCCCTGATTAGTCAGAGGCTGAATCAATCGTCTTTGTCAATGTCCTCATCCTCCGGATCACTACTATGACCGGGATATGGTGGTAGTTGAGGTAGCTGCTGTGTGTCGATGCCTAAATGAGTGGCAAAAATCCTCATCATCTAATCATTGGTTTGAGAACAACCTGCGACGTAGGAGGCCTGCTGCTGACTCAATTGTCGAAGCTCATGAAGCTCCATCTCAACAACTGTTAGACGATTAGAAAGTGATATATTCCGTTGTTGGCGTGCTGGAGGAGGTTGCGAGGAAGAGGTGCCTGGGCTCGGTGCTTCTTCTATGTCCGTGATCCAATAGATAGTCTTTAGGTCCAGCGGATGCATTGGTTGTTTGATTTGCTCCCCTGCAGTCCAGGTAACACCACACAATCCACAAAGTGCTGTTATCAAAGATGGAAAATATAACCCTGCACTGATCGAATTTGCGCTGTATAGAATGTTGTGCTGGATAATGCGTCCCACATCAATACTCAATCCTTGGTAGATGGTGAATAGAAGGATTGCTCTCTCTCTTGTGACATCACTTAAATGAGTTGTCGAAAGCAAACGAGCGCCTATAAAGTAATGCCAAGCTTTTGCTATCCTATCCATTGCACTTGATGGAAATGAAGTCCGCTCATCACCGGACAATTTCCATTGTGTCTCAACTTTGCAAAGAACCCGGAGTACTTCATCGAGGTCAGGTGCGCTGGCATACGCACTGTACTCATCCATTGGGATGGTGGGGGTGTTGAGCAATTTGTTGATTGTGCCTCTGTCGAACGCCACTAATTTCCCTCTAACCTTTACCTTCAGATTCGTGTGCTCTGCGGCATTTGCATAAAATTCACGCACAACTTGAATAATTACAGCTTCTGGTGTTGCACAGAATTGTTCCCATTTATGAGCAGTGATGATCCTGTGAATGAGGAGGAAGTGTCCCTTGGTGATATTAAATCCTCGTTCAGGAATTGGGACTTTCTTGAGTTGAGAACGCTCAAACCTCTGTTCTGCTTCCTTTGAGACAAAAAGCTCTAAATTGTAACTGGTGGAGCTAGGTCTCGCGCATTTAGGAGGAGCCATTTAATTAAGACTTTTGTGCTTTAAATAATTACACTCCAAACAGCAGAAAGTAACCAAGAGCAACACCCACTTTCACACACCAATTCCCAAATAAAAATTGCAGTAGAAATTTCAATCCAAGTTGGGCAATTACTTCAATCAATTTAGTCTTGAATAACCCAGCATAATAGATAGCAAATTCAACTCATTAACGTCAAAAAATTTTCAGCTACAGTACCAGCTACAGTACCCTTCTCTCCCAACGCACAGTCCCATGAAAAAGTTTCAGCAGAAACTTGTGAACATACAACTTATCCATTCATCCTTTCCTTAATTTTTCATCAACTCACCATGTATTATCATCTACCCATAAACAACTCAAGTGATTGCACTTAAAAATATGAAGTTTGAGGGTCTCAAAGTGGAGAAATCTTACTTGATAAAAAAAAAACTCAATAGCACCCAAAATCACTCGAGAAGATTGATTCTCCTGGAGAATAGAAGGAATCCATGGTTGAAATTGCAGAAAAACTCTTGCTTGGGTGTTTCTATGGGAAGGAAAAGTGATATTTTTGTGTTTTGGAGAGGGAGAGCAGCTGGAATTTTAATATTTGGACTGCCCTAACTGTTGGAGAGTTGGGCATTTAATCTCCTTTGTACGATCTGGCACTGCAGCTCCAATTTTCTGGCGCTGCAGCGTTGAATTGCTGTGCTGGAATTTTTATTGTGTTGAACGAACAGGTCCTGGCACTGCAGCGCTGAGTTTGTGAGGCTGCAGCACCAGATTTCTGGGCTGATGGCGTGAAATGGAGGGCCTTGGCGCTGCAGCTCCAATTTTCTGGCGCCGCAGCGCTGAATTTCTGTCCCGGCTCCACGTAGAGCTAAAAAATACATCACAAATACTCGTCGTAAGGCTATAAAAATTGAAATAACAATTAAATTAAACAAAAAAAAAACAAAAATTTGGACACCCCAAATAATTTCAAAAAGCATGAAAAATAAAATTAAAAAAAAAATAAGACGCAAAATGGTAGTTCTAATTTATAGTCTTTAGCTTGACTTTTCGATTTATGGTTCTTGGAGAATGGTGGTGGACGATTGAGGATCAAACGTCCCCATAATATAGTGCTTCAATCTGTGTCCATTAACCTTGAACTTCTCCTTATTTGTCTCGTGTTGAACCTCGACGGCACCAAAAGGTGAGACACTTATCACGGTATACGGTCCAGTCCATCGAGATTTCAGTTTTCCCGGAAATAGACGAAGTCGGCTATTGTACAAAAGAACTTGTTGTCCTGGAACAAATTCTTTCCTCGAGATGTGTTGATTATGCCATTTTTTTGTTTTCTCTTTGTACAGCCTTGCATTCTCATATGCTCCTAATCGAAGTTCTTCTAATTCATCAACCTGCAACAAACGCTTTTGTCCTGCAAGGGTTATATCAAAATTCAAGAATTTGGTGGCCCAGTATGCTTTATGCTCGAGTTCGACAGGAAGGTGGCATGCTTTACCAAAAACCAGCCTATATGGTGACATTCCGATGGGTGTTTTGAAGGCCGTTCTATATGCCCACAAGGCATCATCTAATTTAAGTGACCAATCTTTCCTAGAAGCATTCACAGTTTTTTCTAAAATTCGTTTCACCTCCCGATTTGAAACTTCTACCTGACCGCTTGTTTGTGCATGGTATGAGGTGCCGAGTTTGTGAGTTACTCCATATTTTCTTAACAAAGTTCTAAATTGACGATTGTCAAAATGTTTACCTCGATCACTAATTATTGTTCTAGGAGTTCCAAACCGGGTAAAGATGTTTTTCTTAAGGAATTGGAGAACTACCTTGGCATCATTAGTGCGGGTTGCTATGGCTTCTACCCAGTTAGACACATAATCTACAGCAACTAGAACATACTGGTTTGAAAAAGATGCAAGATAGGGCCCCATGAAATCAATACCCCAAACGTCAAATATTTCGCAAACAAGAATATTGTTTAAAGGCATTTCATTTCGTTTAGAGATGTTACCAATTCGTTGACACCGATCACATGATGTGACGTAAGCCTGAGCATCCTTAAACAAGGTCGGCCAATAGAAACCTGATTGCAACACCTTTGCTGCTGTTCGGTTTGCACCAAAATGTCCCCCAGCTTCTCTGTCATGGCAGTGATACAGTATATTGTTAAACTTATGCTCTGGCACACATCTGCGAATTACCTGATCTGCACATAATTTGTAGAGATACAGATCCTCCCAAAAATAATGCTTCACGTCTGATAGGAATTTCTTTCTTTGTTGATAAGTGAAGTGCCCTGGGATCCAGTTTCCTACAAGGTAATTGGTGAAATCAGCAAACCACGGTGTCTCAGACACCAATAAAACAGAATCAATTGAAGAAATAGAAAATATTTTCTCATTCGGAAATTCTTCGTTGATGCTGGTCTTAGTCTCTTCCGATTTTTCAAGCCTTGATAAGTGGTCTGCTACTTGATTGTCAGTCCCCTTCTTATCTTTGATTTCTAAATCAAATTCTTGAAGAAGGAGAATCCACCTCAGTAGTCTTGGTTTTGCGTCCTTTTTGGCCAAAAGATACTTTAAAGCTGCATGATCAGTATAAACAGTAACTTTTGATCCAATAAGATAGGATCGAAACTTGTCAAATGCAAATACAACAGCTAAAAGTTCTTTCTCTGTGGTAGCATAATTCAGTTGGGGTCCAGTAAGAGTGCGGCTCGCATAATAAATTGTCCTGAAGACCTTATCTATTCTTTGACCAAGCACTGCTCCAACTGCGGTGTCACTAGCATCACACATTAATTCAAATGGGAGGCTCCAATCTGGTGTGACTACAACAGGGGCGGTCACCAATTTATCCTTTAATGTAGCAAATGCCTGCAAACAATCATCAGAGAAGTTAAACTTCACATCTTTTACAAGAAGATTAGAAAGAGGTTTAGAGATTTTTGAAAAATCCTTAATGAATCTCCTGTAAAATCCTGCATGCCCCAGGAAACTTCTGATGGCTTTGACTGAAGCGGGAGGTGGGAGTTTTTCGATCACATCCACCTTAGCTTTGTCAACTTCAATACCCCTCGATGATATTTTGTGCCCCAACACTATCCCTTCCTGGACCATGAAATGACATTTCTCCCAATTTCATACTAGGTTTGTGTCTTCGCATCGCTGCAAAACTAAAGAGAGATTATGAAGGCAATCATCAAAGGTTAGACCATATAGTGTAAAATCATCCATGAAGATCTCTAAAAAAATTTCAGTCATATCAGAAAAAATTGCCAACATGCAACGTTGAAAAGTTGCTGGTGCATTACAAAGACCGAAAGGCATCCTCCTATATGCAAATGTTCCATAAGGACAAGTAAATGTCGTCTTTTCTTGATCCTCGGGTGCTATGGGGATTTGATTGTATCCCGAGTATCCATCAAGCAGAAAGTAGAACTTGTGACCTGCCAATCTTTCCAACATTTTATCGATAAAAGGTAAAGGAAAATGATCTTTTCTAGTGGCGTCATTTAATTTTCTATAGTCAGTACAAACCCGCCAACCTGTCACAGTTTTGGTGGGTATCAATTCATTGTTATTATTTTTAACAACAGTAATCCCACCTTTCTTTGGTACTACTTGTATCGGGCTGGTCCAAGCACTATCAGAAATTGGATAAATAATACCTGCGTCAAGCAGCTTGACTACTTCTTTCTTAACAACCTCCTGCATTGCTGGATTTAAGCGTCGCTGTGGCTGAACTGTAGGCTTGAAGTTCTCCTCCATAAGAATTTTGTGAGTGCAAATGGAAGGGCTAATTCCGTTGATGTCCGCTATTGTCCATCCCAAAGCCTTTTTGTGCCTTCTCAAGACTTCCAACAAGCGTTCTTCCATTTTACTTGTCAATGAAGATGATATTATAACTGGAAAAATATTCTTCTCTAGATAAACATATTTCAAATGATCAGGTAAAGTTTTTAATTCAGGGGTTATTATTGGTTCTTCTGGCACTTCTTTGCCCATTTCAGCTTCCAAATTCCTTGCTTCTTCTTGGATGACAAGTTCTTCAGTGGTGGTAGTTCCAGATTCCATGGTGCATCTTTCCAAAGTATCTTCATTTAATGTCTTCTCCTGAAACTCTTCAATGAGGTCATCAACAACATCAGCATGAAAACAATAAGAAATAGATATGTCAGACAGATATTTCATGATTTTATACATATCAAAAACTACTTGTTCATCATTGACTCTTAAAATCAATTTCCCTTTTTGTACATCTATCAGGGCTCTCCCTGTAGCAAGGAACGGACGCCCGAGTATAAGAGGTACCTCCCGATCCTCTTCCATGTCAAGTACGATGAAGTCCACAGGGAATATAAATTTATCAACTTTTACCAGTACATCTTCTATAATTCCTCGTGGTCTCTTAATGGATCGATCAGCTAATTGTAATGACACTGTTGTTGTTTTGACTTCTCCTAATCCAAGTTTCCTGAAAATTGAAAGAGGCATAAGATTAATACTTGCACCAAGGTCACATAACGCTTTATCAAAAAATGAATTTCCCAAAGTATAAGGTATAGTAAAACTCCCTGGATCTTTCAATTTTGGAGGTAGCTTGTTTTGTAGTATAGCGCTGCACTCTTCAGTTAACATCACCGTTCCATGTTCCTCTAGTTTCCGTTTATTAGACAGAATTTCCTTCAAAAATTTAGTGTAGCTAGGCATCTGTGCTAATGCCTCTGCAAACGGTATGTTAATATGCAACTTCTTGAAAATCTCTAAAAATTTTGAGAATTGTTTGTCTAGTTTTTCTTTTTGGAATTTCTGAGGATAAGGAAGAGGTGGCATATATTTGGTTTCAGAGTTAGAATCAATCAAACCTTTACCAGTAGACTTCTTTGCTGAAACTTGTTTTTCCTCTTGCACAGTCTCTTCTTTCTCGCCAACTTGCTGAGTAAGTTCCTTAGGTTGTGGCTCTTCCAATTGTATGCCGCTCCTTAGTGTTATGGCCTTGACATCCTCCTTAGGATTCTTTTCTGTGTTGCTCAGGAGGGAACCTTGTGCACGTCCAGAAATTATGTTGGCTAGTTGACCAACTTGAACTTCCAGATTTTTTATGAATGCTTCCTGATTTTGGAATCTTGTTTCTGTTGTACTTAAAAATTTGGCCATCATATCCTCCAAGTTGGACTTCTTTTCTTGAGGAGTGTATTCAGGATGAGGTTGCTTTGCATTGCTTTGATTCCACGAGAAGTTTGGATGATTCCTCCATCCCGGATTATATGTGTTGCTGTATGGATTGTACTGCCTGTGAAAATTTGAAACAAAATTAGCTTGTTCAGCAGATGAATTACATGCAAGCTGATTACCTTGACAGCTACTGTTGTGATGGCCACTACCACCACACAATTCACATATTGAATGTGAGTGGGGATTAAATCCATCAATCTTCTTGTTGAGAGTCTCCAGTTGTGCTGCTAGAGCTGTAACAGCATCTACATTGTGCAATCCTGGGGCTCTGTTGATAGGTAATCTTTCAATTGGCCATTGATAAGAGTTGGTAGCCATTTCTTCTAGTAATTTGATGGCTTCTTCTGGAGTTTTTCTCATGATAGTGCCTCCTGCAGCTGCATCAATCATGTTTTGGGTTGTATTAGTTAAACCATTATAAGAAGTTTGTACCTGCATCCAGGTGGGCAACTCGTGAAGAGGACATCTTCTCAACAGGTCTTTAAAGCGCTCCCATGCCTCATAGAGTGACTCTCGATCAACCTGCAAAAACATAGTAATTTCATTACGTAACTTTGCAGGAAGGAAGTACTTCCCTAGAAACTTATGTGCCAATTCTGCCCATGTTGTTATGGATCCGGCAGGCAAAGAAGTCAACCAGCTTTTTGCTTTATCCCTCAATGAAAATGGGAAAAGCCTTAAGCGAATTGCATCCTCTGATACTCCGTTATTCTTGAATGTGTTACAAATTTCCAGGAAATTCGCCAAGTGAACATTCGGATCTTCTTGTGATAAGCCCCCAAATTGTATTGAATACTGAATCATCTGGATGATGGCTGGCTTAATTTCAAAATTGTTCGCTTGTATAGGTGGTCGCCGAATGCTGGATTCAACACTATCCACCTTTGGCATAGCATAATCCCACAGTGCACGTTGCATCTCTGCATTATTTCCTTCTGCCATTGTATTAATTATTACTGGTGCTGCTCTTCTCAAATAGTGAAACGTGCGCTCAATCTCTGGATTAGGTTCTGCAAGTATTCTCCCACTAGTGCGTGTCATGCACTAGAATCGAAAGCCCCACAAAATAGACTTAAAAACCAAATTAAAAAAAAACTCTCAAATTAACAAGTTGAATCACAATAAAAGTAATAGTTTATTTTAGTCCCCGGCAACGGCGCCAAAAACTTGATGCGATGAAATTGACACTAGCAAGTGCACTAATCGTTCAAGTAATAAAATGATGAGTGAATATCGTTCCCAACAAGGACTGATCAAATACTATAAAAATTATTACTTAACTTTTACTGTTATTTGAGCAAACGAATAATTGTAGGGGAAAGATTTACTAACAATTAACTAAGGAAAAACAAAATGCAATAGTAAATAATGGAAGATTAGCAACCTTTGGAATGAAAACTCTTATGAACTAACGTGCTAAGGACTCGACTTCACCTAAACCATAATTGATAAGAGTTTCGAATGGACAAGAATCGTTTAATATGTTTTCCAAGATGGTAGAATCCCCAATAAATTGGTTATACATATTCCGGGTCTAACCACAATCTCAAGAATCATTAACTTTGAATATCTGTATTCCAGGTCTATTCTAGATTAACTCAAATTGAGAAGCATTAAGTGTTTTTGGATTCCTTTCAGTTAAATCTCCCTATTCGGTTACGATTTAAACGGACCACATGAACTTCCTAAAATCCCTATTCGGTTACTCCTATTCCATTTATGGCATGTTTTACCCTGGCCTTTGCATACATAAAAATCCAATATCATATTTATTAGTTCAACCATTCATAAGAGCATGGCTTCTCTATTCGACACATCACCCCGTGCAAAGAAGGAATCAAAATAATAAAAAGCATTAAGAACAATAAAACACACTCTTTGAAAAACACATTAAATTCCACTTGTCCAAACAACAACTCAAGATAAAGGTTTAGGATCCATCTATCCTTAACACAAAAATATCTACTCCATAATCATGTTCAAACAACCCATGTTCATATTATAAAACATCAACATAGATAGAATAGAAGAATACAAAACCGGAGAAGAATGATTAAAAGCTTGATGCGTAGCCTCCCGGAGTGTCTCCAAGCCTCCTTTCGTGTCTCCTCTCCTCCAAATTTTGTTTTCTTTCTTCTCTTTTCCACCTCTTTTCCAGACTCCCTTCTTGTTCAGCTAGGGTTTCAATTTATAACATTCAAAATTCGCGGGCTGGCGCTGCAGCGCCAACATCCCAGCGCTGCAACGCCAAGACATAAAGAAACCCTAATTCTGGCGCTGCAGCTCCAACTTTCTGGCGCTGCAGCGCCAAATTTCTGTCCAAATCCTTCTTTGTGTAAGCTACCAGCGCTGCAGCACCAACATCCTGGCACTGCAGCCTTGAGTTTCTGTCCTCTCTGTGCATTTTGGTGCCGTGAGGTGCGGCTGATGCTGAACCAGGAGGTATGACCTCTGTTCGCTAAAATCACCATAACTTTCTCTAGAAAAATGATTTTAATGAACCATAAAATCCTCCAGAAAGTAGACTTCCAGATCTTTCTGAGAATATATGGCACACTTCCTGGTTCTTCTTACATCAATACAGTTTAATTTGTAAAAATGGTTGATTCGTATGGCAACTCCAACAACTTAGTGAAAACTCCTTTCTTAGTTTCTCTTCATCTTGGCTCTTCCACGACCATTCTTTTGCTTGAGTGTTCAATGGAGCTTCGTGTTTAAAATGATGATAGCTCTTCCATCTCTTTTAGATCAAGATACTTGAAAAATGCACCGAAATAAGTTAATGCTCCAAAAATACCACTTTAGAGTTGTTAATGAATAAAAATGCAATTAAGACCTAAATCAACCCTAAAGTGCTAACAAATAAGTACAATTATAATGCATTTTATGGCTCTTATCATAGAGTTATCACATTCTAGGAATTCACCTCAAGTGATTATCAAATAAGTTCTAGAGCTTGTTGAGACCATAAAAATATTCACAAAGCAATCACATAAAACTTCTCTAGATGCTTTAGACTAATCATACAATCTTACCGCAAACTAGAGTCTCAAACCAAATTAAGATTGACACTTAAATTATTCTCAAACCGAAGCAAGATTTAACTTCTTCTAAATGCTATATGCTATCTCAATTAGGTTCATATCATTGACATGTGAATTAACTCTAAAGCTTAACATAAAGCATGCTAAAAACAAACAAGAATGGAAAATGACACCAAACAGTTCAATGGAAAAAGAAAAAAAAATGTATGGAAATAAAGAATATGGAAACAAAGAGATGCATTTCCTCCACCCGCAACTTAAAAATTGCATTGACCTCAATCTAAAAGAACGAGTAAAGGAAACTCCCTTTGTAGCCAAAGGTGCACAGAAGCTTAAAATTGTGCTCCACCATTTGAACTGCTTCATATATTTATCCCTGAAAAAGAAATACTAAATTAATACTGGAAAACAAAAAAAAATACGAATAATAAACAAGAAAAAGAAATGTGAAAACAATAAAAGTGAAAAAATATGCTGTGGGGTGCCTCCCATGAGCGCTAAGTTTTACGTTTTCAGCCAGGTGCTCTTATTCCCTCCTAGACAAACATGAACTGAATGCACCAACAACTGCTTCACTATCAAATTGGGTGCTTGTATGCTTTGAAGAAGCCTCAAGGATGTCATCAGTAACATCTCCAGATTTTGGCTCAATATATGCTCTTGTGAACCCATGGGTATGGATTGACTCCAATGGATTAAGGTGATGGACCTTTTTCATGGGTGAGTCAATCATATATACTTGGTGGTTCTCGCCCACATCCTTTGATTTGTTTGGTGTTGGGATGTGTAATGACTTACCACTAAGTATCACAATGGCATTCACCTCTTTCAAATTCTTTTGCGCCAAATGTTTTCCATAGTGTGTGGAGTGAGCTTGGGAAGGGAACTTACCTCGCTCATTCACACTCAAGGAGCTCATCAACTTGGACACTTTGCTATTTAAATCCTTACGTTCTTCAACAACCTGCGTAATTAAAGATTCAAGCTTTTGATTTGTCTTATCGTATGCCTCAATAAAAGTATGCAAAGTTTCTTTTAAAGGAATCCTAAAAGGTGCAGGTGCATTATATTGTGCAGGATATGATATAGGGGGTTGTGTAGGCGGCTGGTTTTCAGATTTCCAGCTAAGATTGGGGTGATTCCGCCACTTCGGATTATAGGTATCAGAGAAAGGTGAAAGAGGCTTCTTGTACATACCTAAGGCATTACATTGTTCCTCATACATCCCTCTCATCTCCACAAATGTGAGACATTCTTGGGCGAGATGATCTACCCCGCCACACACAAAACATGGTTCAAAAGATCTTGCATGATTAGCTACGTATGTTTGTTGTAAGCCCTTAGTCTTTAAGACATCTAGTTCCATAGTGAGCATCTTGACCTTAGCCTTTAGGTTATCCTCTTCCCTAAGATGGTAAATTCCACCACCATTTTGGTTTCCTACATGTCGTGACCTGTTTGTGCCTTCAGTAGCACTAGGTCCAGTCTAAGTGTGAGCTTTTTCAGCAAGCTCATTGAGGTATTCTATGGCCTCGTCAGGATCTTTTTCTAAAAACTCACCATTACACATCATCTCTACAAATTGGCACTCCCTATATATAAGTCCCTCATAAAAATAACTCACTAAGCGCCAATTCTCATAACCATGGTGAGGGCACATACTCAACAACTCCTTAAATCTCTCCCAAAACTGATATAAAGTCTCACTATCGTTTTGTGCAAAAGTGGAGATTTTCCTTTTTAAAGCATTGGTCTTATGTTGGGGGAAGTATTTATTAACGAAAATCGTAGTCATATCAGTCCACAACCCAATAGATCGTGGTCTCAGTGAGTATAGCCAACTCTTAGCTCTATCCTTCAAAGCGAAAGGAAAGAACTTAAGTCTCACAATATCAGCAGTTGCATCTTGACTATGAAAAGTCGCAACTACTTCCTCAAACTCTCTAATGTGCACATATGGGTTTTCACTTTCCAAGCCATGAAACGTAGGGAGTAATTGTATCATCCCTGTTTTAAAATCCAAAAGGCGAGTATTGGCTGGAAACATGATGCATGATGGTGTGGTTATTCGTGTAGGGTAGAGGTAATCCTGAAGGGTCCTAGGGAGTTGATATTCATGTTCACTCATTTCTTCGGGACTAAATGGATTATCAAATAAAGGATTTAGAAAAGAATTTAATTATGACTCTAACACAGGCCTACAAGCAAATCTGCCAAACATATCTCTATATCGGGGCATGCAAGATCTCAAAATAATAAAAATAAATAAATAAAGGAAACAAAAAAATAATGCAGCAAGCTAAAAGAGGGAACGAAGTTACCGCCTTTACAAACTGCTGAAAAGAAAAACTATCTACAATTCTTCTACCGTCTTGTCTCAAGGTTGACAATCTTCTTTGTACTTAAGCGGGTCTCCTCGGCAACGACACCAAAATTTGGTTATGCCTAAAGTATAACGCGGTAGTTGTAGCACAGCTTTGGGGTATCGATTCCACAGGGAGACAAGCGATCCACAAGAGAAGATGTAAACCTTAATACGAAACGATAAAAGTCAAAGGAAAGAATCTGATTTGAAGTAGTGTGAAATCATTGTGTAAATATGATGGAGAAAAACAAGGTTCCGGGAATCCTCCCTAGGTTCGTTGCCTTATTCCAATCTCAATTCAGTTGTTTTTATCTCGATTGCAAGTTTCACATCCCAAACAAGCAATCAACAAATATTCAATCAAGCACATATATAAACCCTAATGTAATTGTTATGAAATACTTTTTACTTTCAAGCACACATTAGCTAACTTATAGATTATCAAGAAATGACAATATATCATAATGACAATACCGCAGTAATGGACAAATCTATAAGAGAAATCTACCGAACTCAATCACACCTCAACAACATCATATAAGAAGAGCATGATTAGACTTATATGGGGGAGAAATATGCAATCACTATATTAAAGGGAACTCATCTAATTAGATTAAAAAGTAAATCATAACAATGTTTAATGATAATAAATCCAAACTACAACTAAATCAAGAAAAGAAAATAAGAACAACTACACCTAAGGATTTATCCCTTTGCCTTGCTTTGAGGTTAATCTGCCATAGGGCTCATGCTTGAGTTTCTCGACCTTTGACCCTCTAATCCATGTATTGAATATCAAACCCTAAGTGATCTATTTATAGTACAAAGGGTCCAAGGGTGTTTTAGGGTTTAATCTATCATAAAAACCCTAATTAAGTTCTGACTCAGAGACAAAACATCGTGTGCGCGCCGCGACTCTCCTTTTTGGGTGCCGCTGCCTTGCCTTCAGCTTTGGTTGTGGAGGTGCTGGGCACCGCGGCCCTCTCTTTTGGGTGCCGTAGCCCTGACTCTTATTTTTTTTGGGCGCCATCCCTCTCCTCTTTAGGCGCCTAGGCTTCCATTGAAGGGCTTTTTGCTCATAAACTCTTCGTTTGTCCTTTCGGAAGCACTCATTCACTCAGATGTGCATGGAATCTTTGAGCTTTACGCAATGATAGCTTTTCCATCTCTTTTAAACACAAAATACCTGAAAATGCACCAAAATAAGTTAATGATCTAAGAACATCACTTTAGAGTTATTAACGTATAAAAGTGCAATTAAGACGGAGATCAACCCTAAAATGCTAACAAGTAAGCATTGTTGAGATGCATTTTATGGCTCTAATCATGTCTCTTCCACAAGTCCTTCTATCTATTCTTGTAGGATCTCATTCTCCCTAGGGCTCATCCGATAGTGTGGAAGGTTAGGTAAACTAGCTCTAGGCACTATGTCAATACAATGCTGGATGTCTCTCATGGGTGAGAGTCCATCAGGCATCTCCTCAGGAATGATGTCCCGAAACTCTTCTAGTATCTCTTGCACTGGCTCGGGAATGGTTTGTGACATAGGCACAATGGTTCCTTTAGTTACCAATGCAATGATCTTTCGGGCTTCCTTAACCTCCTCTAGGAACTTAGCCCCATCGGTCAACAAAACCTGCTTCCTCTTCGTTCGGGTAGGTACCTCAACCGAGTCTTCTTTCAATGGTCTAAATATTATTTTCCAACCTTCCCGAAAGATAATATAGACATTGTCACGACCTTTGTATTAGGCGTCCACATCGAATTGCCATGGTCTCCCTAAAATTATTTGACAAGCATCAATCTCAACAATATCACAAAGAATGGAGTCTGAATAGTGTTTACCGATTGAGAAGGTGAACCGAAACTGCTTAGTAACTGGTGTCTTGGTACCCTACTTGACCCATCCAATCTTGTAAAGTACTGGGTGCTTCTCGGTCTTTAGTCCTAACTTCATCACCATCACTCGGGACATTATATTCTCTCCACTGCCCCCATCAATGATCACATCACATACTTGTTGGTTGATGGTGCATCTTGTGCGAAAGATATTGTGCCTCTGTGATTGGTCTTCATATCTTAGGGATAAGAGTACTCGTTGGATAATCAAGGACTGGGAAAAGAGAGCTATTCCATTGATGTTGGATGTTGTTTTTTGGTACTCGGATATCTCTTCCCCTAGAGCATCTTCCTCTTTAAACTCCTCATACTCTTCCACCTCACCAGTCTTGGTGTCAATGTAATTCACTATCTTTCTTCTCATGCATTGAGTGGATCTATGCCCCAGTTGGTTATACTTGAAACACTTGTCTAGCTCAAGTCGTGCTTAAGAGTTGTTAAAAGGGGGCATGGTCCCTGACTGTCTCGGTCCACTAGTGCTTCCACCGGATGCCTTCCCTCCCGGGACTATGGACTGAGTGGTGGTCTCGAGAATGACCATTGGTTTCTTTCCCTGAGACTGTGCAGATCGCATCGAATCACTCGGGTTTCACTCCCAGGTTGAAGCTCTTGGATACTCAAATTGTTTCTCTGCTCGGGTGGCTAGGCTAACAGCTTCAGTAAGAGTGAAGACATGTTGCATAGACACCTTGTCTTGGATTGCCATACGCAACCCACCACTAAACCTAGCCACTTGTTGGGCTTCGGTCTCTATAAGATCATTCCTAGCCAACAGTCTATAAAACTCATAAACATATACCTGGAGTGTACAGATCCCTTGGCGACACTCTTGATATTGTTGGAACAATCATTGCTCAAAGTCGGGTGGTAGAAACCTAGCTTTGAGAAGCCATTTCATCTTTAGATATGAAGTCATGGGTTTCTTCCCCCATCGGGATAGAGAAACTTGCAACTATTCTCACTAAGCGGATGCTCCTACCTTGAACTTATACGCCACCAACTTGACCTTTTGTTCCTTAGGAATACTCATGTATTCGAAGAACCTCTCCACCTCCATTACCCAATCTAAGAAATCTTCAATGTGAAGATGTCCATTGAACAAAGGCAAGTTTATCTTCATCTGGTATTCCCTGGAATCATCCCTACCATAATCCTAACTCCTAAGATGCTCTTAATAAGCAACCCCATAGCCACCACCATAGGTGTTATCCACATAACCAGTGCCTTTGTGCCCATGACCTCCATACTATATACCACCTCTAGCTCTGATACCAAAGACTCCATCAACGTAAGCTTCATCATCACTGTTATCGTCATGGACTAGATTACCTTGGGGCTTAGGCTGAAAGTGATGGGCTAGCTTTACTCGGATTCCATTGTTATCCTTAGCATCATAGTCCCAGTGATGTTGATTGAACCCAAGCTACATTTGCTCCAAAGTCTCTTGCAACCATTGAACGGACTACTAGAGATTCTGGAACTCAACTCTCGAAAGAGCCTCCCTGTCACGAACGTCGTCGTTACGCGGATTGTCCCCATTATATTGGCTGGCCATGATCAGGATAAAACCTGCTCTGATACCAACTAACATAGCAAAAGACTTGAGTTTAACCGTAGTGCACCAAGGAGGAAAAAAAAACAGTGTCTTCAACCTTTTTCTTCTGGGTGCACCCTAGAATGGAGAAAAAAACAGTGTTTCTTACCCAAAGATAGAACATCAACCCGCAAGTTGCAAAGATAACACTTCGCAGAGTTTTGAGAGAAAATCTCTTAGTAATTCAATTGATCAAAGTTATTCAAAATACAATAATGAGATCACCTATTTATAATGATAGGAAAATCATATTCCTTGTAAAAGAAGTAAATCTAGTCCTAGTAGAAAAGTAAACATAGTGTTCTAGTAGAAAAGTAAATATAATCCTTGTTGAGAGAGGAAATCTAATCCTAAAAAAGAAAATAGTTTTAGAGAAATTAAAGTTAATCCTCATAAGGAAAGGAAAACAAAATAAAATACTAATTATTATGTCCTACATCAGGTCAATTCCCCATAAAAAATACTCCCAATTGGTTTGAGCAAAGTGGTTTCCTATTTTATAGTTGTTTGTTCTAATAGGAGTTGTAGTAATTTCGTATTGGATATTGCTTGTATTAGTAGTACTAGAAATTGTTTTCTTTGTTGTTGGTCTTTTCCTATTAGTATTAGAAAAATTTCTTCTATATAAAGGGGTCCTAGAGAAAATTTGATGCACACTTATAATTCTCAATACATTGTAAATTAGAGTGGTTTACTATTAGAGTTAGGATGAGAGCTTTGAGTGTATTGCAGTTTTGGGTTGTGTAGTAGGGAGGGCACTCACAACTAGAGGTTGGTTAAGAGATTTTGTTGTATTGAGACTTTGGGTTGAGAGTTTGACAACTTTACTCTTCCTAAAGTTGTAGTTGAAGATTAATAAAACAATGGATTTGTTGGTGGATGTATGCAAAGAGGTTATCGAACCACATTAATTATTACTGTTATTACTCTTTATTTATTTTGTCTATTTAATTGTTGTGGTTGTGTTTTTGACGAAGATTGAGTACATGAATTTTATGGGTAAAATCCAACATCTTCAAATACCGTGAAAAATAAGCATTTTTCCATATATATTTTGATAATAGAAATTTGTCATGTAATAATATATAGCAGATTTTTATTGTACGAATTATAATTTTGTTGAAAGATCGAGAAAAAAGATTGGAAAGCTCAATTTGTTGAAGAAATATTATGAAAAATTCTTATGAAATTCGAGTTCATAAAAGATATTTAGTGTTAGGGTCTATCTCATAATTGAATGAAAAAAAATATCATTTTTCTCTCTTTTCAACAAATTTGTGAATCTCGTATCGTTTCAGCCAAAACATTTTGATTTCAACACTAAATCGAGATATTTCGTTTTGCTTTCTGTTTCGGCTCGTTTTAGTATGTTTTGGTCCGTTTCAGTTGTTTCAGTCAAAATATTTTAATATTAATTTTTTTTTGAAAAATTTAAGAAGGTATTTAGATTTTGAATGATGTGGGTGATACATTATTTTTATTATTTGATGCTTGAATGATGATTATTTTATTATGATATGTATTTATAATTATATATATAAGGTATGTAATTTGACAATACGACAACGTCTCAAATTGGATTTATATAAAAAAAAAATTGTAATTAATTTTAAAGCAAAAAAATTGAGTATGATTAATTTGTATATTTTATTAGTGATTGTTTTTTTTATAATTTATATTTATATTTATATACTTATATATGTAATTTGATAGATACGTATTTAAAAATACCATCAAATTTGAAACAACATATCAAAATATATTAAAATTAAAATATTTTATTTTAATAATTAAATCAAAATATTACCCGAGAATAAAATTTATAACCTTACTTTTTATGCTATTCGATAATAAAATGATCGTTACACGCAATGTATTATGAAAGATTCATAAGCCGATACTTAAATAAGAACTTCTCAAGTATTATACAATAATACGAGATATTAGTCACGTCAAAGCGTTGGGTCAACCAACAAATGATAAGTTTCCTTTTGTGATCGATCACATGGATCAGACACAAGAATTAATGGTGAACCCAATTAAAAAAAAAGGGTGCTACACGTGAGCTCTTGGTCCCATAATCACATGCGCTTGGTGGTCTGTGCCGACCAACAAAGTGCTGTCATGCACAAAGGTAAATCTGGGTCTGGTTTGGTCCGCACGTACTGGTAATAATTAGTACCGTATAAGTTTAAGTTTAAGTTTAAGTTTAATATTTTTGTTATTTGCAGTGCATTCAATGCATTAAAACAGCAGTATCATTGTTTTGGGGGCATAATCCAATCAAACACTAGGGAAAATGGCTATATAATATAATACTAATATCATTGTCAATGGTCTTTTCATTGACCAGTTACGCACAGTTAATATTAGGGGTGAACGTAAATCGTGATTAATTCATGAATTCGATTTAAATCGATATAATAAGTTGAGTTGTGTTTTTTTAGGTTGGATTAAAAATATTTTAAATTCGGTAGATTGGGTTAGGTCATGGGTTTAAAATTTTTAACTCGACCCAAACCGATAACCCGATCAAATATATAATTATATATTTTATATTTATTGAATATAAAATAGTATATAAATATGTATAGTATAATTGTAAAATATATAATCATAAAATGTTCATTCTAATTACTACTAGTGTGTAAAATTATGCATAGCAAATACTCCAATGTGCAAACAAGTTTCATATTTTCTAATTACCCAGATTTTAGTTTCAAATATTTACACTAGAAACAAATACTGATTTCAAGTTACGAAATAGTTTTCATAATTATTCTTAAGCATATCTTCAATCAGAATAAATTGATGTACAATTAACTTATGATAACAAAATTTTGATTTCTTGTACCGTTGTAACTATAAAATAAACATAAAAATTAACACTAACCTACAAGATTCCAGTAGAGATCAATGTATGGAGATAAACTTATATTCCAAAAAGATGTACCATAATGTTGATGGAAGAAATGTTGAATGTATGATAAAGCTTAGTAATACCAACTTGCTGGAAGCTTTTCATGCAAACATTATTGAACCATTCAATTTGCCTCTCTGTGACATTTTAAGAGCCCTCATGTCTCTTCCAAGTTCATTAAAGCATAGTTCAAAAATTAGATTAATTAGTGAGAAAGCACTAGCACGGCCAACAAATGCTGAGTTACTAAAATATATTATTAGTAACTGTCCAGAAATCCCGATTTCATTCGTAATTGAACAGTTTTCTAAAGCAAGTTAAATTCATATAAACTAAAACAGTTCCTAGCGCAACATTTAGATGAAGATTGTGTTTTTCAATATAACAATGAATACATATTCTAACATCAAGGGCTCCAGGTTGTGAGCATGCAGATAAGCAATTAACCATAGTTACTTCATCAGGCTTTATATTACTCGCTTGCATTTCATGAAACAATGCCAAAGCATCCTTACCAAGTTTGGCTTCAACGTAGCCTCCAATTATGGTATTCCATGGCACAACATCCTTCTCTTGCATGTCATCGAAAAACGTCTTAGCAGTATCAAAAAAACAAATTTAGCATAGCCTACAACTATTATAGTCCATGAGACAATTTTTCTCTTTTCCATGTTATCAAATATTCTTTGTGCTGTCATGCACACATATTTTACTTGTAATATGAATAGATTTAGTTTTGGATTTAATAGAATTTTTTTTTGTTATGTAATATGTATGGTTTAATTATTTAGTAAAAAAAAATATCAACCTGGTGACCCAAACCGATTAGAATGGGTTGGGTTGGGTTGAGGTTGGATGGGTTCACGGGTTGGGTTGGGTTGAGATTTTTTCAACCCGGTATGAATGGGTTGGGTTGAAATTTTAGGATAACCTAACCCAAACTGACCCATGCTCACCCCTAACTAATACCAATATATCAGTTGTGTGACTAGTGTGTTGTTATACAAATACAGCGGTGGATTCAAATTATTTTTTAACGAGGGCGATATTGTAAATCATAAAAATATATATTTAAAAAAATTATAACTTACATCATTTAAAGTGTAAATTAGTATTGTATTTTAATTTTTTTACTACAATATTCTCGGTTCTTTTCTATTAATCTACCACGTCATCAAAGTAGAGATTTTTGGTATTTATTTTTTGTTTCTTTTTTCTTCTTTAAAAACAATGAGCAAGAATTGATCCCACACATTGCTAACGGTGTGTGGGGTGCGTGCGATTGATTGTGATGGAATCAAAGTTTGACGGTTCGATATATCTGATCATTTTCGACTCGACTGTAATAGTGGTTTTGGATAATACTAACCAAAAAAATGCAGATCTATGCTAAATCACTTTTCACATTGGTGACACGCGAGAGTGGTCAAACAATCATTCAACAATTTTTCTCTTATACTATTGTGCATTTGATTATTTATAGTACTCATCAAAAAGGCTAAATAATTTGTAAATAAACATTTTTTAGAAATTTCTATTTCTTCTTATAAAATAAAAAGTTTTAACAATTTGTGAGCAATTATATCAAGCTTATAACTTATTAATAAATCCAAAGCTTTTGAAATATACGGTAATTTTACATTAAGTTTAGATCATTTTTAATATTTATGGGATAGATTATTTATATTAATAGGATAAATTTTAAAAATATATATTATTAATATGTTTTTCAAATATTAAGTGGGGTGATATAATTCTTGTCGATGAATTCTAATAAATGGAATATTTCTTTTGAATTAATGTAAGTATGATAGATCAATCTCATGAGCCATTAGCCTTTTTCCATGACTCTTGTGACAAACATAATAGATTCAAAAGGCATACAAATTAGGTCTCCAGTGCTTGACAAAAACACAAGTGGGGGATAGGGTTGATGGATAGATAGCCTACTCTTAAATGGTAGGCTTTCTATGACTCACTCACACAAAGCCCATTTGGTTTAATTGTTACTTTTGTTGTTGCTGGGTAAAAACACCAATGATGAGGATGAGGACAAGATGGAAGAAGGCTATGTATATCTGTCGGGTATTGGGGTGGGTACGGAAAAAAATTTGTGGGTTCGAGTGATAGAGGAGAGGTATTTGATCCAAACATGCTCTGTTGACATCTCTAATCTCTTTCTTTGAGTTACACTTTTTGAAAAATAAAAAATTTAAATCAAAGTTAATCTTTTCTTTCTTTCTCTTTAAACATCGGTAAAACTCATCACTTTAACCTCATCTCCTTCAATTGCCCCCACCTATAAAAGAAGAATGTCTTGAGGTGGAATGTTTGCGAATCTTGGTACATGAAAATCATCTTACTTTCAACATCTGGGATCTTGAAAACTACTCCACGATGCAAGGGAGTGGTTTTTGGTGCACAATTCTACATGGAAACAAGAAATAATTTACCAAGTAATTTTTATATGCCATTAGCAGAGTTATACCTAGTAGCTTTCCACGGTTTGATTATGAAATAGTGTATTTGAGGTTCTATCAACAATTCAAGCAACACATTGTATCCTACAATATTCGAACCAAGAAGGTGAATGTTCCTTTTCCATTAGCTGCCCAATTCATTCATTGGTGGTTAGTGGTCCTGTTAGCGATCCCTCAATGGCCAATACCATTGCCTCAACCCACTAGGGAGACAAGTCACATTACTAATTAGCAATGTCTCTGGTGTTTTATCATCAGATCTACAGTTGAATATGAAGTAAAATCTATATGTTTGTTTTAAAATCAAGTTCCCAAGTGATTTGTTTTTTAATGGCGTTTTTTATAACAAAAAACTGAGTATTTATATGGGTAAAATATATCACACCCAATAGAAGGTTGACACGTGGGTTTTCTAGAGAGCATTGAAGTAATTTCACCTCAAGGATAAGGACTACTTCCTCCACAAGAAAGATAAAGGCAATACAAATCGAACACAAATAAGCACCGAGTTAACCAAAGACAAAAAAAAAAAAAAAATAAAGGTAGAAAACTAGTATCTGATGTGCAAACTGGTTAAGGAGAACGACTAAGGTTTGAATTTACTGATCAAATATCCACGCCAAGTCAGCCAGAAGAATAGAACCACTGAAGATGGAGTGAGCTATCTCCGGATTTGCAATGGTCGAGTTCATGGGGAGCACAGACCAGTTACCAAGGAAGACCTCGATCCTTGACTAACCACCTACCCTCTTAGCACAGTTGGTCCGAGGAGAGGTGTGATAATTAGCTCCGAAGTGGCATCCACCTGAGCCCTCCTCTTCGAGCCGTCTAGAGGACAGCTCGAAGGTAGTGGGGGAGGAGGGGGATCGAACTAGAGGCATCAGCATTGTGACCAGCACTTCTGGTCCTATCCACTGTCATCGTTGATCTCGTAGCCTCCGCGGGAGGTGACGGCCCCTGCCTTCATAGCAAGGACCTTGTTGGCCACAACCTGAATGTTCTTCATCAACTTAACTCGATCTGTTACCATGGCTACACCAAAGAAAGAAAAAAGAAAGAATCAATACAAAGTTAAAATAAAATCAAGAAAACTACATGTATGAAAGCAGTCAAACTACCATTGGTAGCCGAGACGAGTCCATAGTGGATCAGCAAACATTTATCTATTAGCTCATACGTACTCATAGGATTTCGCCGAATAGAATCCAAGAATCCATTCTTCTTTGCTATAGTAAAAAGGATCTCCTAGTTCTCATATATCTTGAGGACCCACCTCCTTAGAACCCTAAAGGGCTCCGAGTTGCAAATATAGAAGAACTTTGGTTTCCAATCATGGACCAAAGAAGGACAGTCCTTGAGGATCTTATGCCTATTATGAGGAAAGAAATAATACCACCCGAAGTTCCCTTCCTTTTTCTTGATGGCGTAGAAGTAACAAAAGTATCGAACCAAGAACTCCACTTCTCAGTTATATCTCCATAACAATATCAAGAAACCGATCAGGATCTTCCATAAGTCCAAAGCCAATTTCATCAGTGCAATCTTGAAGTAGTTGAGAATCTCAACCACACCCAAATCCATGGGAAGATATAGACTTGCCTTGAAGCACTCCTTGTAGAAGAATATCTCGTATGGAGTCTTAGATCCTATAAGACTGCAAGCCCTCTCATTAGCTGAAGGCAGTCGAAGCTTGTACTTCAAAGAAATGCAATATTTTCATCGATATAGAGCCAATGTAGCCTCGGATAATGAGCACGACTTTAACTCCACTGCAAAATCTACTCAGTCATGTTCCATCGAGATCTATATACTAACTTCACCCAAGTTAGGAATTTGTGGGTTTATTGGAAGCACCTCTCTAAGGAATGGAAGGGCTGGTCTTTAAGGTAATATTTACCTCCGTACTCGTTTCATGTTTGTCACTCAAGATCGCACTCGATGAGGCTGTCACCTTCGTGGATGAATACACACTATTACTAGACTTGTCGTTCCTATTTGACCTTCAGTCATAACTATAGGCTTTTACTGTACCACTACTATTACTAAGACTAGACATAATTAAACATAAGTAAAAGAAAGTAGAAAGAATAGGATCTTACTGAGGAAAAGGAAAGACGAGGAGGAATAGAGGAAATCTAAAAAAAAGAGGAACCAAAGTGGGATCTGAATTGCTCTCAAAGGGAACTCTAAAGGCTAAGAATAGTTAAATGAGGAGTGATCCCCCCATCCCTCTCTTTTATACCCTGAAGGTGGGAGCTAGCTGAACTAAGGCTCCTAGAGAATGCCACGTAGCCCTAAGGGAAGTCTAAAAGACACTATAACAAGCTAAGAGCTAAAAACCTTCCAAGTGTGGAAGTATCGACCTGGAAACTCAGAGAAAAATGTTTCCATCCCCGAGGACCGATATGAAGCCCAAAAATGGCTTTCACCCCATACGAGTTCGAGGTGAATTCTATATATTTGAGGATTGAATTAAAGACCCTAAAATAACCATTTACCCTATATGAGTCCAAGGTGAATTCTCTATCTCCGAGGGCCGAAGTGACGGTCCAAAAATGACCTTTCACCTTGTACGAGTTCAAGGTGAATTCTCCATGTCTGATGGTCGAGGTGAAGGCCTAAATATGGCCTTTCATCCCATATAAGTCCAAGGTGAATTCTCAGCATCTAAGGGACGAGGTGAAGGCCCAAAAATAACCTTCACCTCATACAAGTCCAAGGTGAACTTTCATTCTCCGAGGATGAAGACATGGAGTACAATAGTTCAAGAACTACTCCTTTAAGCTTAAAATTCACTAGGGGAGTGGGGGCATATGATGTGGGTAAAATACACCACCCAATAGAAAGTTGGCATGTGGGTGTCTTAGAGGGCATTGAAATAATTTCTCCTCAAGGATAAAGACTACTTGCTCCACAAGAAAGGTAAAGGCCAATAAGGTAATTTTACCTCGAAAGATCCCATCACATTTTCTCATTAGGGTAAGATTCCAAGCTCTATATAAATGGCATATTATTTCATGTGCACTATTCATGATAACTTTCCTAGAAAAGATTATCCTATCTTCTCATTCTTAAGTCATCTGTTGACTTAACCATTAGAGGACCCTCACTAGAAAACAAAAACTCCGAGTAGTTTTCTTTTCAAGTAGTTTGGCATCGCATAGGCAACTCATACGAGCAACTCAAATCCCAAAAAATGAATCAGAGTGGTGAGAGCCGACCAAGTTTGTTTTCGGCATCAACAAGTATAATTTTGTAAATTTTAGATAATTAATGGCAAAAATATTTCATGGGCATTGAACAAGAGAAAATGATATGATACAATCCCCATCAAGAGTTAGGAAAACTACAAGTGGTGAGTTGGAAATCTCAATTAGTACTTGCGAAAATGACCAAGTGGCTGTTGATTCCTCTATAATATCCTTTTTTCCAATATCTTTTCTTTTACTATGTTTTTCTTCTTTTGGATATAGATTGGGGATGTTGAAAGAGATGAGGGCTTTAGAGAAAGGAAGGGAAGAGATCAATGTTGATTTACATTTTTAATTTTCAAAAGGGGATAAGACTAAAGGAAAAAGATGAGGTTAAGGAAAAAGATTTTGCATACATGTTGTTTTAAGGATTAATTTGAATTTCATATTGAGCTATAGAGATTATTGGTGTAATTGTCTTTCAGGAAAATTATATTTAGCCACCTATAGTATGACCTAACCTACAGA
Source organism: Bretschneidera sinensis (assembly GCA_023935145.1). Classification (NCBI taxonomy): domain Eukaryota; kingdom Viridiplantae; phylum Streptophyta; class Magnoliopsida; order Brassicales; family Akaniaceae; genus Bretschneidera; species Bretschneidera sinensis. Next base: position 60,047,323 of record CM043697.1, on the reverse strand, counting down.
TAAAGACCCGTAGTTTCAAAATATACAAATACCCCCTCGAGTATATTTGACTGTCAACTCTCTGTTAATTTTTGATAGAGAAAATCAAATGACATAGTTTCCCTCATATATATTATCACAGTTAGATGAGAAGTCAACATTTAATTTCATGTATTTTCTTTACTCATCCTTCTCTCATGGCAGTTCATATTTGAAATTGAAACCTACTAAAAACCCCTAATCCTTAGTACATTTAGCAAAAATTAAGCCTTATTTAGTTGTTAAATTACCTTCAAAGTATTTCGAAATTAGTCAAATTTTCTCTCCTCCCCTCATTTTGTTATCTTTGACGCCATTTTCTCCTTTTAATCGTGTTAGTTTACTAACGAAGAAAATGAACAATGTTGACTAAATGGTAAGTCATAATATACCTCATCTTCTAATTTAATTTCTTCTTCTTGTTCTTGTAATGTACCTCGCTCATGTACTTTAAAATCAGTTTCTGTGAAAAAATCATGTGTGAAAAATTTAGTTTTGTGACTCTCAATACCTTTTGAACCCCCTCAAATTTTGTGTTTTACATCCATTTTGTAATCTATTATTCATGTATTAAAAATACCTAATATGTTATAGTTAGGGTTTCCATTTAATTGTTTTTTGTCATTCTATGGTACAATACAGCGACATAATAATCTAGTGTTTCACTTAGAGGATGAAATTGAACCCAAAGCAACTGTTATAGTGGAGCCAAGCAGATACAACTTATGATATCATTAGGTAACATTTTTTTCTTGCTCGAATTAGATTTAACTTAAGTTAGAATTGAATCTGGTACTGATAAAGTTGTTGAATGTGATGATGATTTACAGCCTATTTTTGCTAATTATTATGATATTGAGCGTATAGGATTTTACATTGACGATTTTGGTTACAATTCAAGTTATGGATGATAGGCACCCAAGGGGTCATGTAAAGGGGTGTAATTGGCTTAATAATGATGTTGATATAGTTAATATATATCTGATTCAGATATTGAGCAAGACTTATTTGGTAATGAGACTGGTAGTGAGCCTGATACTGACACTGCTCATTAGTATGTTGGTAATGTTGCTGATGTTTTTGCTGGTTTTCCTATTAGTGAGTCTGTTACTGAGCCTATTATTGAGAATGATAGTTATCTTGTTAGTGAACATGTTACTGAAAATATGAATGAGTATGTGTTTACTGAACCTACTATTGTTCATGGAGTGAAACTATTACTGTTCCTGTTAGTGACATTGTGAATAAGCATGTTAGTGAACCTACTAATATTCCTATAAGTGAAGTTGCAAGTGTTCATGTTAATGAGCATGTTTTGGGTGATAATAATGCTTATATTCCTCTGTTTGATAATGTCAGTGATGATATATGAATGATCTTGTGTTTGAGAATAATATAACTCAACAGAATGTAACTCAAGAGACTTAGAATGGCTTGTTTGGTGGGTTTCCATTTAAGGATATCGTTGTTGATGAATATATGTTTAGTGGTAAGGGACACCAGGATGGACAAGTTGGGGAGGGATATCAGGGTGAACAAGTTGGGGAGGGGCATCAAGGTGAACATTTTGGGGATAATGAAAGGTGTGATGATATGGTGGGTGAAGGAGGGTTTGAAAATGAAACATATTGTAATACATGTGTTCTTAAAGTAAAGATAAAAAATTAATTTGATAGATATTACATGGAATTACAATAATGTATACATGAAAGTTTTACTATTAATATAATAATTAAAAAAAGAGACACATGGACGCTTATCACAAAATAAAAAAAAGGACAAACACCTGGACGTCCAGGTGCAGTCCCCAAAATGCATGCATCTTGCATGCAAGACACATGAAATGAGAAAATATGAAGAACGATGGCAAGTCAGGGGCGGGTTTGATATTAAAAAAAAAAAAATTAGTTTTTTTTTTGTTTTGGTTTGTTAAAAAAATTAGTTTGCAAATTTCTTTCTTACTCTAAATTTATATTCTTTGTCAAATTACTCTATTTCTTTAAACACCTGGGGACTAAAAAAAAAGTTTGAAAGATTGAAATTTTGAAGAAGTTTATGGGAGAATTTTAAAGAGATTCAAGGGAAGCTTTAAGAAAAGAAAAAGGTAATGTGAATTTTATTTTTAAAATTTTGCATACATGAAATTACCCGGAATTTGATGTAGAAATTTAAAGATATGAATTGTAGAAGAATTGAAGAATAAATTATAAATTTTAATATAAATATTATGTCAGGTGTTTACGATCAACAATCGGGTGTGTAGACTGAGATTTCAACCCAAGAGCGGGTGAATTGGGTTTTAAAAACTTTCATGGATTAAACACAAGTTTATAAAACTGATAACACAGCAAGCATATAAACAAGTAATATGTGCTGTAAATAAAGAGTTTAAGGAATAGATGATGCAAACTCAGTTTATAGTGGTTTGGCAATATCAGATTCGTTTCGACCCTACGTTCACTATCTTCAAGGAACCTCCTTGAAGTAATCCACTAAAAAACTTAGTTGCGCAACTTCACGGGTGTTGCACAAACCTTACAATCCCTTCCTCTCGGAAGCAAATCCCTTCCTTTCGGAAGCAAATCCCTTCCTTTCGGAAGCAAAACCTCTTCCTTACGGAAGCAAATCCCTTCCTTTCGGAAGCAAATCCCTTTACAATAAATACTGTAAAGAAAATAGTAGAGAGACAACAATGGAAGCTTATACAACTGAATAATATCTCTCTTTCTTGGTAAAGCTTGAAGAACGGCTCTGCAATATATTTTTCAAAGTTTTTGAGTATCAATAAGTAAAAACTTGTTTGAATGTATATCCTCTCATTTTGAAATACTTAATAGAGTGGGTTTATATAGCCTTAATGTTATATGGATGTTTTGAACTGATTTGGTTCAAATTTGTGCAAGTTGTGCTGAATTCTCGCGTCCCAATGGTCATATTTTTTGAACTACCAGTCGACTGGGTCTTAGAACCAGTCGACCGGGTTATTCTTAAAAATAATATTTTTAAGGCTGTTGAAAGTACCAGTCGACTGGGTATGACTTACCAGTCGACTGGAAACCTTATGCCCAAATTACCAGTCGACTGAAAAACTTCTGTCCAAAGTACCAGTTGACTGGTATGTTTGATCCAGTCGACTGGGGATATACTATCCCTTATACCAAAAGACTAGTATAAGTACCCAGCCGACTGGGTTGCTTAACAACCCAGTTTTCATGTTTTGAAGAGTTTTTAACTTTAAAACGTTTGTTTAAAAGGTTCTTTTTAAAATGATTTTCAAATGAGCCATAAGAAAAGCTTTTTACCTTCACAAGTGAGACTTACAACTTGTTTATAATGCCTTAGACCTATACTAGTTCTTCTATCTTCACTTGTGTTGAGTTCTTGTACTTTAATCCTTGGTTGAATGCTCTTATTGCTTAATACACTTAGATAGCATCATTAGTATGATAAGAGTTATGTTTTGTCATCATTAAAATATAAGTGAGGATCAACAATCTCCCATTTTTTTATGATGACAAGACTCATGAGAAAGAAAAACTGTTAAGAAACTAAGTGTTGGTTTTTTTTGAAAATCAGGCAGAGTCTCTTCTGTTTTTTGAATAAAACCAAAAATGAGAAAAAGATCAAATACAGTTTATATACAACTCAACCAAGCAAGACAACATATATAAATCATATATCAAGATCTTTGGAGCAATACTCTCCCTAAATCTATGCATTTTGTTGAGTTTACACTTAGTTTTCACATTTTCTCATTTTTCTCCCCTGTTTTGACAACAGCAGAAAAAGGAGTAGTAAACCAAAAAATAAGCTATATAGCTAGTATAGTCATTAATAGCATGCATAAATAAACTAGTACACGAAAATTTGGAATCATTCAGAGTTTTAAAGCCTTCTCGATAAGAACCGGAAGTTTTCATACAAGCACAAGCAGTTTTAAAGCATATATCTGAATTTAAAGAGATATAAAGCATGCAGACATATGTAAAGCAAGTACATGAAATATATAAAAGGTGAAATCATAGTCATATACAACAAAGGTCTATACCATGTAGGGTTCGTAGAGCCATAACAGAAGTACAAATAAAGAAACTACATCAAAATGAAGATATGTTCGTGCCAAGAACAATGAAAAGGTCTACATCAAGTACATCAAAAGGAAGATAAGAAAGTGACTTATGCAGTGGGAGAGTCTGAGCCGTCATGAATGAGATCCTAAATCTCAGCCAGGGAACTCTCAGTGTGCTCTCAGTACAGCTCGAAGTCATCCCGGAGGGTCTCAATGGAGGAGCTCAAAGTTTGGAATCTAGACTGCATGGTCAGCTAGAGGCTCGTGATAGCCTGAAATAGATCGTTGTACCCAGCCTGACCAGCACTCGAGTCACCCATAGGAGGTGCTCTAGCATCCGTATCCATATCAGCAGCAACAACAGCATCCTCATCATCACTACTATCATCCTCTCCAATTCGAATGTGCTTCCCGGCCTTGGAGTTGATGAAGCCGTCGCGGACCGTGCATCCTATCTTCTTCAGTGATGAGAGATTGATAATGTCCTTTGGCCCGATATCCTGAGCTTCAGAGGCAGGGAGAGGCATTCAGAAATGATGGAGTATGAGAGTGATGAGCATCCCGTAGGGAAGACATCCAGAGTCACTCGCTTCGTCATTAATCATATTGGTAAGCAGCAGGGGGTATATATTGAAATGGTGCCCAGTTTTAAGGCACCAAATCAATACGGTATCTATCTTAGATAGATAACCTCGATTCTTTAATCTTGGGTGGATGGTCCAACTCACTATGAAGTTGAACAATTTCGAGTCTAGGGCCATGTCACTACATGTGTGAAATGTAGTGGGTCTGAACACATAGTTAGGGTCGCCCCTAACTATCTGACACGCCTCCTCAACCTCGAAATTTTTTGGTCATCCATCTAGACTCCATTGGATCCCTCTCACAGGGATCCTTAAAATACTCATCAAGAGGTCAGTATTGACCTCAAAATCCACACCCATGACACTGGTTCTGAACCTCAGAGCCAGTGGACTAGGTTTCACCAAGTTCGCATAGAACTGGTGAATCAGTCTAAGGTAGTACTTCTCATGAATCTTGACCAGTAGGGTCAAGTTAATAGCCTCAAAGGCAGGCAATATATCAAAGTTACCATGACGAATAGAGTCAAAGTCGACAACTCTACCTATTATGATTTTCTTAAGGCGGATAACGGAATTATACCTTGCCTTTGCCGCTGGGCTGGAGAACAGAGTGTCGTCAAACTCTGTTCTGCGCTTCTTGCTGGATGAGCCCGCCACGCCCTTCCCGCTTGAATTCGAAATTGTGGATTTGGTGGACCTTGGCCTTATAGGCGCATTTATTTAACTCGGATTCTATCGGTCATTTTTGGGTAAAAGGAGTTTTTGGTGGAAAAAGGAGATTTCAACCATAGAAAGTTGAAAAATAGGTTTTGGATGAGTAGATTGATGTGTTTAGGTAGTGTTTTGAAGGTTTTTGGATCAAAATGGCAAGATTTTGTAGAGAGAGAAAGCTAGGGTTTTTGAAAAATGGCGTGAAAATCTGGAAAAATGAAGTGACTATTTATAGAATCACGATACCAGTCGACTGGGGTGAGTATACCAATCGACTGGGTACTTTGCAGAGATGAAGGATTTTGCATACCAGTCAATTGAATCTAGGTACCAGTCGACTGGATAAACTAGCAAACATATACTAGTCGACTGGGTAGGTTATACCAGTCAACTAGGGTGATAACGGAATTTCAAAAAAAATTGGCTCCAAACAAAGTTTAGATGAACTAGTCGACTGGTATTGACTTACCAATTGACTGAGAAAATAGGCAGAGACTTTCCAGTCGACTGGGATAGACGTACCAGTCGACTCGACCCTTAAGAAAATTTTCAATCTTGAGTCTTAGCATGAAATTTGTTTATCTACGCCATCTTGAGTGAGGGAGATATTAAACAAGGATTTATACTCATTCACTAGATGTCAAGTATGCATAATGATGAATGATGAAGCAATTAGACATTCAGTTTATCATAATCTAACAATCCCATTAACAGCCTAGTTTTGCAAAAACTAGCTTCACTTAGAGGTTTTGTAAGAATATAAGCTATTTGATTTTCTGAAGGTATGAATTAGTCTTATATCACATTTTTTAGCATGATCTCTTAAGAAATGGTGTCTAATTTCTATGTGTTTAGTTCTAGAGTGCTTAATAGGATTCTTAGTTAGGTTGATAGCACTAGTATTATCACAATGAATTAGGATACTTTTAAAGATCATGCCATAGTCTTCTAGTTGTTGTTTCATCTATAACACTTGAGCACAACAACTTCCAACTGCTACATATTCCGCCTCGGCGGTTGATAGTGCAATTGAGTTTTGTTTCTTGAAAAACCAAGAGGTTAACATTGCACCTAAGAATTTGCATGTTCCACTTATGCTTTTTCTATCTAACCTACACCCAGCAAAATCAGCATCTGAATATCCTACAAGCTCAAAAGATGAATCTCTAGAGTACCATAATCCTATGGTTTGAGTTCCTTGTAGATATCTAAGGATTCTTTTTACTGCAACTACATGTGATTCCTTAGGATTAGCTTGAAATCTAGCACACGTGCATACAATGAACATTATATCAGGTCTACTTGCAGTCAAATAAAGCAAAGCTCCTATCATACTTCTATAATATTTAGTATCTACACATTTACCTCCTTCATCAAGATCAAATTTTGTGGAGGTGCTCATCGGTGTTACAAGTGGCTTTAAGCTTTCCATCCCGAACCTCCTTAGTAGGTCCTTAGTGTACTTTGATTGATTGATGAAGACGCCTCCTTTTATTTGTTTTATTTGAAGTCCAAGGAAGTAAGTAAGCTCTCCCATCATGCTCATTTCAAATTCACCTTGCATGCACTTGGCAAACTCTTGACACATAGATTCATTAGTAGCACCAAATATAATATCATCAACATATATTTGAACTAGTAGAGTGTCATTTATGTGAGTTTTTATGAAGAGAGTTGTGTCTACTTTACCTCTTATGAAATTATTGTTAATAAAAAATTTACTTAGTCTTTCATACCATGCTCTTGGAGCTTGCTTCAACCCATATAGAGCCTTAGAAAGCTTATAGACATGATTTGGAAGACTAGGATTTTCAAATCCAAGAGGTTGTTCAACATAAACGTCTTCTTCTATAAAGCCATTTAAGCCTTTAAAACATGCAAAGGCTAATAACATTCAAATAGCTTCTAATCTAGCTATGGGAGCATAGGTCTCATCAAAATCTATTCTTTCTTCTTGATTATATCCCTTAGCAACTAGTCTAGCCTTATTCCTAGTTACTATTCCATTTTCATCCATCTTATTTCTAAATACCCATTTAGTTCCTATTATTGAGTGATTCTTAGGTCTGGGAACTAAATTCCAAACATTGTTTCTTTCAAGTTGATTTATTTCTTCTTGCATTGCAATTATCCAATCATTATCCTTTTCAGCTTCTATAAATATCTTAGGTTCTACTTGAGACAAATAAGCTACATAATTGCAAATATTTCTAATAAAGGAACGAGTTCTTACCCCTTGTGAAGGATCACCAATCACTTGATCAATCGGGTGATAATTTACATACCTCCAATCTTTGGGAAAACTACCCTCTTGTCGACTTGTAGATGGTTGGTCTACTTTGAGAGTTTCCATCTCTCTATTTGTTTGAGGTGGACTCTCCTTTTGGTCAACAATGGGAGTAGGAGTTTCCGTTCTTGGAATAAAATCTTTATCATCATTAAAAAAAACTTCTCTACTACTAATTGGGTTAGACTCATCAAGAGTTACATGTATGGATTCTTTTACCACTAGAGTTCTCTTGTTGAAGAATCTATAACCCTTACTAGAGGTTGAATATCCTAAGAATATCCTTTTATCGATCTTAGAGTCAAATTTACCCAAGTTAGTTTTATTGTTGTTTAGGATGAAGCATTTACAACCAAATGTACGAAAATAGGAGATATTAGGCTTTCTACCTTTCTATAGTTCATAGAGAGTTTTGTAAAGCATAGACATAATTAAAATTCTATTGAAGATATAGGAGGAGGTGTTTACCTCTTCAGCCCAAAATTTTTTGGTAAACTATTTTCACAAAGCATTGTTCTTGAAATTCTTCTAGAACTCTGTTTTTCCTCTCAACAACTCCATTTTGTTGAGGAGTTCTAAGAGCTAAAAAGTTGTGATCAATTCCATTTTCATCACAAAATTTTAAAAAGCTTTGATTTTAAAATTCTTTTCCATGATCACTTCTAATGCTTGAAATACAAATCCCTTTTTCATTTTGAACCTTTTTTGCAAAAGTTTTTAAATCCTTTGAAAGTTTCATCCTTGTAAGCAATAAAAATAACAAAGGTATATCTTGAATAGTCATCAACAATAACAAGAGCATATTGATGGCCACCTAGACTAATAGTACTAATTGGACCAAATAAGTCCATATGCAAGAGTTCCAATGGTCTAGTAGTTGAGACTATATTCTTTGATTTAAAAGAAATCTTAGTTTGTTTTCCCATTTGACAAGCATCACATACTTTGTCTTTTTCAAAATTTATTTTGGGAAGTCCAATGACTAAATATTTTCTTGAAATGATTTTCAGAAAGTTCATGTTCACATGACCAAGCTTTCTATGCTATAGCTATGGATTTTCACTAATGGCAGGAAAACATTTTTCATTTTCGGAATGCAAGGATTTCAAATCAACTATATAGACATTTTCATGTCTATGGCCAACAAATTTGATCTTGTTACTCTTGATGTCCATAACTAGACAATAAGAGGTTTCAAATATAACTTTGTTGCCCTTGTCACAAAGTTGACTAATACTTAGTAAATTTGGCTTAAGGCCTTGTACTAGCAATACATTATCTATAGTTGAGAAATTATTACCAAATTTTTCATGCCCGATGATCTTTATTTTTGTGTTGTCTCCAATGTTGGCAAGTCCACCATCTCTTAGAGTTAGCTCATTGAATACACTTTTATCACCGATCATGTGTTTTGAGCATCCACTATCAAGGTACCAACAGTTACCCTTTTTCTTTGGTGTGGAGGTATATCTACATCACATAATGATATACAATTGCATTTTTAGGTACCCAAAATTTCTTGGGTCCTTTGGGGTTAGTCCTTGAAAATACAGTTCCTTTTGGGACTCATATTTTTTTATAACATATAGAGTTCTATAGACATAATGATGCACAATCCTAGGACGATAGTTATTGAATTTTCTAGGAGTATTTAGTTGTGCATGCCTATAATTCTTAGGAAATGAATTCCTAGGATACATGTTTCTATTGTGAGGAATATGAATATACATGTCATTTCCGGAAAATGTATGTAGATGATTTCTAGGATACATGCTTGTATGCACACTATTTCTAGGATGATGGTAACTTTTAGTTTATGCAGTGTGCAAGTCTTGAGTATACAAATTGTTCCTAGGATGCACATGATGATTATTCCTAGCATGTGCATAAGCATTCCTTGAATGAGCATACATATAAGCATGAGTATTTCTAGGATTCTTCAATCTTATATGAGCATTAGAATTAGTATTTCTAGACATGCCCATCATTCAATGTGGGTGTGATTTTAACCTTTGAAATAGATGCTTCATTCACACATGAAGCTTTCATGAATAAGCCCTCTTTTGATTTTTGCTTGCCTAATAGAGAGTATCCTAAACCAGATTTTCCTCCACTTAATCTTTGGCAAGAAAGCAATTCATCGAGCTTTCTTTTCCAAGCATGAGTCTAGATATAGTACCATTCAATTCTAATATCTTCTTCTTTAAATTCTCATTTTCATCTTTGAGGAAATCTTGAGAAGCATCATAAAGCAATAAAGATAGTTTTTTTTTTCTTTTCTTAGACTTATCATCTCTTTAGAAAGGGATGACACCTCTTTCTTAAGAGTAGAGTTCCTAGAATCGAATTTTTTCAATTCATCATGCATTTCATTTATGACTTCTAACAATTCTTCACTACTACTCACAATGTTATTTTTAGAAGAGGGAGAAGTTAACACCTCATTGTCATCATCAATTTCCATAAGGTATAGGTTGGCAATTTCCTCGTATCTGACTTCTTTATCCGAGGATTCTTCTTCTTCTTCATCATCATTCCAAGTGGTTGCAATCATAGCCTTCTTCTTGAAGCTTTTGTATGGTTTGCTTACAGCCATACAATCGGCCTTAATGTGACCAGGCTTCTTGCATCCATAGCACACAAGTGGCTCCCTTTTTGAGATGGGATCCTTTGTGTATGGTTTCTTGCTTTTCTTCAAGAATCTATGAAATCGTTTAGTGATTAAAGCCATCTCACCATCTTCTTCGCTACTCTCCACCTCTTTTTTCGATTCCACTTCTTTGTTGCTCGTAGAGGCTTTGAGAGCAATCACATTTTTCTTCTTCTCATCATCATTGACAGTAGAATTCATTTCTTCCATTTTATATGTTAACAATGACCCAAGGAGTGTCTCAACATTAAGTTTGTCAAGATCTTTGGCCTCCTGAATGGCTGTCTTCTTTGGTTTCCAAGAAGGTGGCAAAGATCTTAAGATTTTTCTTGTTAGATCAAACTCCTCAATGTTCCTACCAAGAAGCTTCAAACAATTAACAATAGTTGTGAAATGGGAGTGCATTTGAGAAATTGTTTCGTTAGAAGACATTCTAAAAGATTCATATTCAGATACTAGCATATAGATTTTTGATTTTTTAACCTCACTAGTTCCTTTATATGAAACTTGCAATTTATCCCATATTTCCTTAGCTGAAACACATTCAGAGATTTCATTGTATTCAAATATATCTAAAGCAAAATGTAAAATATTTGTTGCTCTACTATTGAAAGACATAATTGTATAGTCCTCCTCATTGTACTCAGTTTTGAGTTTAGGCATTGTATGATTGATTTCTCCAATAGTGATTTCCTTTGATGGAATTCTAGGTCCTTCTTCAATGACTCTCCATAGATTATATTCTTGTCCTTTGACAAAGATTTTCATCTTGTTTTTCTAATAGTTATAGTTGGAGTCATTGAACAAGAGAGGCCTAGTATATGAGTGACCCTCATAATAGCTATTTGCTGCCATCGGATCAACTCTAGGATATTAAGCCTAAAATTGAGAACGAGGCTCTGATACCAATTGTAGACTGAGGTTTCAACCCAAGAGGGGGGGTGAATTAGGTTTTAAAAACTTTCGTAGATTAAACATAAGTTTATAAAACTGATTACACAACAAACATATAAATAAGTAATGTGTGCTGTAAATAAAGAGTTTAAGGAATAGAGGATGCAAACTCAGTTTATAGTGGTTCGGCAATATCGGATTCATTCCGACCCTACGTCCACTCTCTTCAAGGAACCTCCTTGAAGTAATCCACTAAAAAACTTAGTCGTGCAACTTCAAGGGTGTTGCACAAACCTTACAATCCTTTCCTCTCGGAAGCAAACCCCTTCCTTTTGGAAGCAAAACCCCTTCCTTGTGGAAGCAAAATCCATTTATTTCGGAAGTAAATCCCTTTACAATAAATACTGTAAAGAAAACAGTAGAGAGACAACAATGGAAGCTTATACAACTAAATAATATCTCTCTTTCTTGGTAAAGCTTGAAGAATGGCTCTGCAATATATTTTCAAAGCTTTTGAGTATCAATGAGTAAAAACTTGTTTGAATGTATATCCTCTCATTTGAAATACTTAATAGAGTGGGTTTATATAGTCTTAATGTTATATGGCCATTTTGAACTGATTTGGTTCAAATTTGTGCAAGTTATGCTGAATTCTCGTGTCCTAATGATATATTTTTTGAACTACCAGTCGATTGAGTCTTAGTACCAATCGATTGGGTCATTCTTAAAAATCACATTTTTAAGGCTGTTGAAGGTACCAGTCGACTGGGTATGACTTACCAGTCGATTGGGAAACTTCTGTCCAAAGTACCAGTCGACTGATATCTTTGATCCATTCGACTAGGGACATACTGTCCCTTATACCAGAAGACTGGTATAAGTACCCAGTCGACTGAGTTGCTTAACAACCCAGTTTTTATGTTTTGAAGAGTTTTTAACTTTAAAACATTTGTTTAAAAGGTTTTGTTTAAAATGCTTTTCAAATGAGCCATAAGACAAGCTTTTTACCTTCACAAGTGAGACTTATAACTTGTTTATAATACCTTAGACCTATACTAGTTCTTCTGTCTTTACTTGGGTTGAGTTCTTGCACTTTGATCCTTGGTTAAATGCTTTTATTGCTTAATACACTTAGATAGCATCGTTAGGATGATAAGAGTTGTGTTTTGTCATCATTAAAATATAGGTGAGGGTCAACAGGGTGAAATTGCTTAAAGGAGCAGAAAAGACAAGGAAGTGATCCACGGGTAGCTTTAAATGCTACGTGGTGAGTTAGATTTATTTTTAGTAATCAAGACCAATAAAAATATGAATTTATGATATTTTAATAAATGATTGAATTATAATGATTTAATGATGTACTTTCTGCTAAGTATGATAATTGATTGATTGATTAGGGATTATAAGAATTTATATTTTAAAAATGATGGATTAATGAAAAATATGTTAAGTTATATGAAATTTCTGAAATATGATTGAAAAATTTATATAATATATGAGGAGACAATTTAATAAATATGATAAAAATAATAATTTTGAGAAAGAGCTAGATAGTTGAATTGAATGGTTTAATGTATGCTGACTTCCATGTTATTGATCATATGCATAAAAGGGAAGACCAAGAAGGCAACTGGTCTGGCTAAAAAGACCAGGAAGGTAACTGGTCTAGTTAAGAAGACCAGGAAGGCAGCTGGTTTGGCTAAGAAGACCATGAAGGCAGTTGGTCTGGCTGAAAAGACCAGGAAGGTAGCTGGTCTGGCTGAAACATGTCAACATGTGGGAAGACATTCCTAGATGATAATATGAAATAATGAGATGATGTGATGAAGAAGAAAGAAAGAAATAAAGAAAGATGATCTAAACACATATATTTATTTATTTGGTTATTTTATTATTATTGATTGAGATGCTAAAGTATCATCTTGATTGTGATATTATTGATAGATAATGAGTCTCACAGAGAGACATATATGATGAGAAAGAAATATGAAAGTATGATATGATAAAAATTATTGGATTGACTGATTTTGTGTTGTGAATCTCATAACGGGGTAAATAATGATGTTGAATTGATAATCTCAAGATGATTAAATATATGAGAAGAAAAATTGATATGTTTGGTGATTAATTTAAGAAGATATTGATAAATGGTTGGAATTATGATATGAACAGTAATAATATAATGTTATTACTGAATTATATGTGATAATAGATGAATGAATATTAGAAGATTATTTGAAAGATTGAATTATTATATGTGAAGAAATAGATGATTAATATTGGTGAATTAGAAACGATTGAATAATAAAATGTGACTGAAAGTATACAATCGAGTACTTCTAGTAAATTTAATTCACTGAGCTTGTGAAGCTCACTCCTTATTGTTGAAAATTTTCAAGCAGCAAGCAGGGCAGATAGAGTTTAGAGCTGATATCAGAGTAATTACTTTAAGTAATTCTCATGGTCAAGTCCTCAAACATTGTAAGAAAGAAGAAAGAAATATTGTAATAAAAATTTTCATGCATTTTGTTATACTTATGTATTAATTCTGATAGGAGAATGATGACGTGTCTCCTCTGAAAAGAGTTGATGATTGGAAGTAACTTTTAATTTCAGTTGATTTATTTTTATATTGTTGCATATATGTGTCATGCTGAGATTTCAAAACGTGACGACACCATCTCGGTGATGGCCAACCCGGGATGGGATGCTACACATATGAATTTTTTTATGCTGAAGATGGGGAATGGTTAGAGGGCATTAATAAAGGTTCTAATGATGAGGATGATTTTGATAGACATGATGTTGAAAATGAAGGGCAGGATGATGGTTCTTATAATTAATCGAGTAATATAGAGTCAGATGCATCTTATTATTATGCAAGTGATTTTTTTGACTTTAAGTATAGTCAACAAAGGATGTTAAGGACCTTTAATATCACAAATAAGATTCATGGGAATTTTTTTAAGCCAAAAGAAGATGGAACTATAGAATTTGAGGTGAGACATTTGTTCCTAGATGTGATTAGTTTCAAAAAAAAATAAAAAGATTATGGGGTGAAAGGTGGGAATTCTTTCATGAGGAAAAAGAATGATCCTAAAAAGGTGAGTGCTAAATGCAAAGCTGAGGGTTGCCTATGGAGGATATATATATCTGTGACACCTTATGGTATAACCTTCATCGTCAAAACTCTAAATAATGAACACAACTGCTAGGGTGACCAAGAATGATAATGCAGATCACCCATTGATTACAAGGAAACTTGGTGCCCAATTTAGGGCTAATCCTACAATGAGTTATGACTTGATGAAAAAAGCCATGAATTCATATTGTTAACCCTCACCTATATTTTAATGATGGCAAACACAACCTTAATTATCCTAACAGTGCTATCTAAGTGTATTAAGCGAGAAAAGCATTCAGCCAAGGATCAAGGTGCATGAACTCAACCCGAATCAAACATCAACTCAAGACAGACGATCTAGTATAGGTTCAAGGTAGTTCAACAAGTTGTAAATCTCACTTGTTCAGGTATTTAGCTTGTCCAATGGCTCTTTTTGAAAATCATTTTAACATAACTTTTTAATCAAACATTTTAAAATTAAAAACACTTCAAAACATGAAAACTGGGTTGTTAAGCAACCCAGTCGACTGGTACTTATACCAGAAGATTGGTATATGGGACAGTATGTTCCCAGTCGACTGGGTCACACATACCAGTCGATTGGTACTTTGGGCAGAAGGTTTCCAGTCGACTGGCACCTTCAATAGCCTTAAAAATCACATTTTTAAAGCTTAACCCAATCAACCAATACTAAGACCCAGTCGACTAGTAGTTCAAAAAATATGACCGTAAAGATACGAGATTTCAGCACAACTTACACTAAAACATAGTAAATCAGTACAAAACGGGCATATTACTTCAAGGCTATATAAACCCACTCTATTGAGCATTTTAAAAAGAAGAGATCACACATTCAATCAAGTTTTTACTCTTTGATACACAAAGAGCTTTGAAATATTTGTGTTGAGCCATTCTTCAAGCTTTACCTTGAAAGAGAGATCATATTCAGTTGTATAAGCTTTCATTGTTGTCTCTCTACCATTTACTTTACAGCTCTTATTGTAAAGGGATTAACTTTCGAAAGAAAGAGATTAGCTTCCGAAAGGAAGGGGTTTGCTTCCGAGAGGAAGAGGTTTGCTTCCAAGAGGAAGGGATTGATTGTAAAGTTTATGCAACACCCGTGAAGTTGCATGACTAAGTTTCTTAGTGGATTACTTCAAGGAGGTTCCTTAAAGAGAGTGGACATAGGGTCGGAACGAATCTGATATTGCCGAACCACTATAAACTGAGTTTGCATCTTCTATTCCTTAAACTCTTTTGTTTACAACACATTTCTTGTTTATATGCTTGTTGGTTTATCTGTTTTTATAAAATTGTGATTAATTAGCAAAAAGTTTTTAAAAACCCAATTCACCCCCCTTCTTAGGTTGGAACCTCAGTCTACAACTGGTATTAGAGCCTCGTTCTCAATTTTAGGCTTAATATCCTTGAGTTGATCCGATAGCAGCAAATAACTATTCTAAGGGACACTCATACACTATGCCTCCCTTATTTAAAGGCTCCAATTATAACTATTGGAAAAACATGATGAAAATCTTTGTCGAAGGACAAGATTATAATCTATGGAGAGTCATTGAAGATGGACCTAGAATTCCATCAAAGAAAATCACTATTGGAGAAATTAATCATGCAATTCCTAAACTCAAAACTGAGTACAATGATGAGGATTGTAGAATGATGTCTTTCAATGGTAGAGCAACAAGTATTTTACATTGTGCTTTAGATATATCTGAATACAATAAAATCTCTGCATGTGTTTCATCTAAGGAAATATGGAATAAATTGCAAGTTACATATGAAAGAACTAGTGAGGTTAAAAAATCAAAAATCTATATGCTAGTATCTGAATATGAATCTTTTAGAATGTCTCATAACGAAACAATTTCTCAAATGCACTCACGTTTCACAACTATTGTTAATGGTTTGAAGCTTCTTGGTAGAAACATTGAGGAGTTTGAACTAACAAGAAAAATCTTAATATCTCTGCCACCTTCGTGGAAACCAAAGAAGACGACCATTCAGGAGGCCAAAGATCTTGACAAACTTGATGTTGAGACACTCCTTGGGTCATTATTGACATATGAAATGGAAGAAATGAATTCCACTGTCAATGATGATGAGAAGAAGAAAAAGGTGATTGCTCTTAAAGCCTCTACAAGCAACAAAGAAGTGGAATCGGAAGAAGAGGCGAAGAGCAGCGAAGAAGATGGTGAGATGGCTTTAATCACCAAACGGTTTCATAGATTCTTGAAGAAAAGCAAGAAACTATATATAAAGGATCCCACAACAAAAGGGGAACCACTTGTGTGCTATGGATACAAGAAGCTCAGTCACATCAAGGCCGATTGTATGGTTACAAGAAAACTATACAAGAGCTTCAAGAAGAAAGCGATAATTGCAACCACTTGAAGAAGAAGAATCCTCGGATAAAGAAGTCAGATACGAGAAAATTGTCATCCTATGCCTTATGGCAATTGATGATGAAAATAAGGTATTATCTTCTCCCTCTTCTAAAAATAACATTATGAGTAGTAGTGAAGAATTGTTAGAAGTTATAAATGATATGCATGATGAATTGAAGAAGTTCGATTCTAGGAACTCAACTCTTAAGAAAGAGGTATCATCTCTCTCTAAAGAAATGATTAGTCTAAGAGAAGATAAAGATAAACTATCTTCATTGCTTTATGATTCTTCTCAAGATTTCCTAAAAGATGAAAATTAGAACTTAAAGAATAAGATATTAGAATTAAATGGCACTATATCTAGACTCATGCTTGGAAAAGAAAAACTTAATGAAGTGCATTCTTGCCAAAGATTAAGTGGAGGAAAATCCGGATTAAGATTCTCTCCATTAGGAAAGCAAAAATCAAAAGAGAGCTTATTCATCCAAGCTTCGCGTGTGAATGAAGCCTTTGTTTCAAAGGTCAAAATTACACCCATAATGAATGATAGCATGTCTAGAAATACTAATTCTAATACTTATAAAAGAATGAAGAATCCAAGAAATACGCATGCTTATATGTATGCTCATTCAAGGAATGCTTATACACATCCTAGGAATAATCATAATATGCATCCTAGACACTATATATGTAATCAAAACTTGCACACTGCACATACTAGGAGTTACCATCACGGTCATCCTAGAAATAGTGTGCATACAAGCATGTATCCTAGAAATCATCATCATACATTTTCTGGAAATGACATGCATATTCATATTTCTCACAATAGAAACATGTATCCTAGGAACTCATATCTTAAGTATTATAGACAGGTACAACTATATCATCCTAGGATTTCGCATCATCATGTCTATAGAACTCTATATGTTGTTAAGAAAGTATGAGTCCCAAAAGGAATCGTATTTTCAAGGACTAACCCCAAAGGACCCAAGAAATTTTGGGTACCTAAAAATACCATTGTATATCCTTGTGTGATGTCGATATGTCTCCACACCAAGCAAAAAGGTAACTGATGGTACTTTGATAGTGGATGCTCAAAGCACATAACTGGTGATAAAAGTGTATTTAAGGCACTAACTCTAAGAGATGGTGGACTTGTCACCATTGGAGACAACACAAAAATAAAGATTATCAGGCATGGAAAAGTTGGTAATGACTTCTCAACCATAGATAATGTATTGCTAGTACAAGGCCTTAAGCCAAATTTACTTATTATTAATCAACTTTATGACAAAGGCAACAAAATCACATTTGAAACCTCTCATTGTCTAGTAATAGACATCAAGAGTAACAAGATCAAATTTGTTGGCCATAGACATGAAAATGTCTATATAGTTGATTTAAAATCCTTGCATTCCGAAAATGAAAAATGTTTTCCCGCACTTAGTGAAAATCCATGGCTATGGCATAGAAGGCTTGGTCATGGGAACATAAATTTACTTAAAATCATTTCAAGAAAATATTTATTCATTAGACTTCCTAAAATCAATTTTGAAAAAGACAAAGTATGTAATGCTTGTCAAATGGGAAAACAAACTAGGATTTCTTTTAAACCAAAGAATGTAGTCTCAACTACTAGACCATTGGAATTTTTGCATATGGACTTATTTAGTCCAATAAGTACCATTAGTCTAGGTGGCCATCAATATGCTCTTGTTATTGTTAATGACTATTCAAGATATACTTTTGTTATTTTTATTGCTTTTAAGGATGAAGCTTTAAAAGGATTTGAAAACTTTTGCAAAAAGGTTCAAAATGAAAAAAAAAAGGATTTGTATTTCAAACATTAGAATTGATCATGGAAAATAATTTGAAAACCAAAGTTTTTCAAAATTTTGTGATGAAAATGGAATTGATCATAACTTTTCAGCTCTTAGAACTCCTCAACAAAATAGAGTTGTTGAGAGAAAAAATAGAGTTCTAGAAGAATTTGCAAGAAAAATGCTTTGTGAAAACAATTTACCAAAATACTTTTGGGCTGAAGCACTAAACACTTCTTGCTACATCCTAAATAGAATTTTAATTAGGCCTATGCTTGATAAAACTCCGTATGAACTATGGAAAGGTAGAAAACCTAATATCTCATATTTTCATACATTTGGTTGTAAATGCTTCATCTTAAATAACAATAAAACTAACTTGGGTAAATTTGACTCTAAGACCGATGAAGGGATATTTTTAGGATATTCAACCTCTAGTAAGGCTTATAGAGTCTTTAACAAGAGAACTCTAATGGTAGAAGAATCCGTACATGTAACTCTTGATGAGTCTAACCCAATTAGTAGTAGAGAAGTTTCTTTTAATAATGATGCAGATTTTATTCCAAGAACGAAAACACCTACTCCCATTGTTGACCCAAAGGAGAGCCCACCTTAAACAAATGGAGAGATGGAAACTCTCAAAGTAGACCAAGCATCTACAAGTCGACAAGAGGATAGTCTTCTAAAAAATTGGAGGTATGTAAATTATCACCCGATTGATCAAGTGATTGGTGATCCTTCACAAGGGGTAAGAACTCATTCCTCTATTAGAAATATTTGCAATTATGTAGCTTATTTGTCTCAAATAGAACCTAAGACATTGATAGAAGCCAAAAAGGATAATGATTAGATAATTGCAATGCAAGAAGAAATAAATCAATTTGAAAGAAACAATGTTTGGAATCTAGTTCCTAGACCTAAGAATCATACAATAATAAGAACTAAATGGGTATTTAGAAATAAGATGGATGAAAATGGAATAGTAACTAGGAACAAGGTTAGACTAGTTGCTAAGGGATATAATCAAGAATAAGGAATAGACTTTGATGAGACCTATGCTCTTGTAGCTATATTAGAAGCTATTTGAATGTTATTAGCCTATGTATGCTTTAATAAGTTTAAATTATTTCAAATGGCTTTATTGAAGAAGAGGTTTATGTTGAGCAACCTCTTGGATTTGGGAATCCTAGTCTTCCAAATCATGTCTACAAGCTTTCTAAGGCTCTATATGGGTTGAAGCAAGCTCCAAGAGCATGGTATGAAAGACTAAGCAAATTTTTTATTGACAATAATTTTATTAGAGGTAAAGTAGACACAACCCTCTTCACAAAGACTCACAAAAATGACACTCTACTAGTCCAAATATATGTTGATGATATTATTTTTGGTGCTACTAATGAATCTATGTGTTAAGAGTTTGCCAAGTGCATGCAAGGTGAATTTGAAATGAGCATGATAGGAGAGCTTACCTACTTCCTTGGACTTCCAATCAAACAACTAAAAGAAGGCATCTTCATCAATCAATCAAAGTACACTAAGAACCTACTAAAGAGGTTCGGGATGGAAAGCTCAAAGCCACTTGGAACACCCATGAGCACCTCTACAAAACTTGATCTTGATGAAGGAGGTAAATATGTAGATACTAAATATTATGGAAGCATGATAGGAGCATTGCTTTATTTGACTGTAAGTAGACCTGATATAATATTCAGTGTATGTATGTGTGCTAGATTTCAAGCTAATCCTAAGGAATCACATGTAGTTGCAGTAAAAAGAATCCTTAGATATCTACAAGGAACTCAAACCATAGGATTATAGTACACTAGAGATTCATCTTTTGAGCTTGTAGGATATTCAGATGCTGATTTTGCTGGATGTAGGATAGATAGAAAAAGCACAAGTAGAACACACCAATTCTTAGGTGCAATGTTAACCTCTTCGTTTTCTAAGAAACAAAACTCTGTTGCACTATCAACCGTCGAGGCAGAATATGTAGCAACTGGAAGTTGTTGTGCCCAAGTGTTATGGATGAAACAACAACTAGAAGACTATGGCATGAACTTTAAAAGTATCCTAATACATTGTGATAATACTAGTGCTATCAACCTAACCAAAAACCCTATTCAACACTCTAGAACTAAACACATAGAAATTAGACATCATTTCTTAAGAGACCCTGCTCAAAAAGGTGATATAATACTAGAATTCATACCTTCAGAAGATCAAATAGCTGATATTCTTACAAAACCTCTAAGTGAAGGTAGTTTATGCAAAATTAGACTATTAATGGGATTGTTAGATTATGATAAACTGTATATCTGATTGCTTCATCATTCATCATTCATCATTATGCATACTTGACATCTAGTGAAAGAGTATTAATCCTTATTTAATGTCTCCCTCACTCAAGATGGCATAAATAAACAATTTTTGTTCTGAGACTCAAAGAGTAGAAATTTTCTTAAGGGTCCAGTCGACTGGTAAGTCTATCCCAATCGACTGGTAAGTCTCTGCCTAATCTCTCAGTCGATTGGTAAATCTATACCAGTCAACTAGACTTTGTTTGGAGCCATTTTTTGAAAATCAAGTAACTACCTAGTCGACTAGTATGAACTACCCAGTCGACTGGTATGAACTACCCAGTCGACTGGTATCTTGATCCAGTTAACTGGTGTGCAAAACTTTTCATCTCTGCAAAGCACCCAGTCGACTGGCATCCTCACCCCAGTCGACTGGTATCGCAATTCTATAAATAAGCTGTTTATTTTTTTTTTTCAGATTTTCACACCATTTTCAAAAAACCCTAGCTTTCTCTCTCTACAAAATCTCATCATTTTGATCAAAAACCTTTAAAACACTATCTAAACACCTCGATCTACTCATCCAAACCATCTATTTCAACTTTCTACGGTTGAAATCTTTAATTTCCACCAAAAACCCTCTTTTACCCAAAACTCTCATTTCTACCAAAATGTCCAAAAGAATCCGGGTAAAGACCACCGTTGGGGGACCAAATATGCCTACGAGACCAAGTTCCACCAAATCCATGGCTCTGGAGTCACCGGGGAAGGGAGTGTCGGGCTCATCAAGCAAGAAGCCCAGAACAGAGCTTGATGATTCGTTGTTTACTAGCCTAGCGGCGAAGGACAGGTATACTTCCATCATTAGGCATAAGAAAATCATGATGAGTAGAGTTGTCGACTTCGACTCTATTCGTCATGGTAACTTCGATGTATTACCTACCTTCAAGGTAATACACTTGACCCCATTAGTCAAGATACATAAGAAGTTTTACTCTAGACTGATTCACCAGTTCAATACGAACTTGGTGAAACCCAGTCCATTGGCTCTGAGGTTCAGAACCAGAGTCATGGGTGTGGAGTTTGAGGTCACTACTGACCTCTTGATGAGTATTTTGAGGATCCCTGTGGGAGGGATCCAATGGAGTCTGGATGGATGGCCAGACAACTTCGAGGTTGAGAAGGTATGTCAGATAGTTAAGGGTGACCCTAACTATGTGTTTCGACCCACTAAATTTCACACATATAGTGACATGCCCTTCGACTCGAAATTGTTCAACCTCATTGTGAGTTGGACTATCCACTTGAGACTAGAGAGTCGGGGGTATCTATCTAAGATAGATATTGTATTGATTTGGTGCCTTAAAACTGGGCATCACTTCAATATCTACCCCCTATTGCTCGCCAACATGATTAATGGTGAAGCGAGTGACTCTAGATGCCTTCCCTACGGGATGCTCATCACACTCATCCTTCAGCACTTCCGAGTGCCTTTCCCTGCCTCTGAGGCTCAAGACATCGATCTTAAGGACATCATCAACGTCTCCTAGCTGAAGAAGATGGGATGCACAGTTTGAGACGGCTTCATCTACTCCAAGGCCGGGAAGCATATTCGAATTGGAGAGGACGACAACAGTGATGATAAGGACGAGAGTCCAGATGCTGTTGCTGCTATTGATATGGATACGGATGCTTGAGCACCTCCTATGGGTGACTCGAGTGCTGGTCAAGCTAGCTATGGCGATCTTTTTCAGGCTATCATGAACTTTCAACTGACCATGCAGTTCGGAGTCCAGAGCTTGAGCTCTACCATCGAAAGCATGCATCACGACCTCCGTTCTCTCCGAGATGACTTTGAATTGCACCGTGAGCATACCGAGGGCTCTCTAGCTGAGCTTCGAGATCTTATCCATGACAGATCTGACTCTCCTGCTCCCTGAGTCATCTTTCTTCTTCCTTTTGATGTACTTTTTTATGTAGATTTTTCATTGTTCTTAGCATGGATATATCTTCATATTGATGTAGTTTCCTTTTCTTTGTTCTGTATTTTTACTTCTATTTCGGCTCTACGAAGCCTGTACACCTCTTTATATTCGGATAAATGCTTTAAATTGCTTATGCCTGTATGGAAACTTTTGGTTCTTCCTATGAAGGCTTCTAAACTCTGAATGGTGCCAAATTTTCACGTACAAGTTTGTTTATGTATGCCCTTCATGACTATGAACTATATTGCTTATTTTGGTTTACAGCCCATTTTCTGCTGTTGTCAAAACAGGGGAGAAAAATGAGAAAATGTGAAAACCTAATCCTACTGTAAACTCAAACTAGTGCATAGATTTAGGGGGAGCATAGCTCCAAAGATCTTGGTATATGTTTATAAATGTTGAGTTGATTGGTTGGGCTATATATAAACTATTTTTGATCCTTTTATAGGTTGGTTTTGTTCAAAAAACAGAGGAGACTCCGCCTTATTTTTTTCAAAAAATCCAACACTTAGTTTTTAAAACAGTTTTCTCTCTTTAGTTTTGTCATCATCAAAAAGGGGGAGATTGTTGACCCTTACCTATATTTTAATGATGACAAAATATAACCTTAATTATACTAATAGTGCTATCTAAGTATATTAAGCGAGAAAAGCATTCAGCCAAGGATCAAGGTGCATGAACTCAACCCAAATCAAACATCAACTCAAGACAGAAGATCTAGTATAGGTTCAAGGTAGTTAAACAAGTTGTAAATCTCACTTGTTCAAGTTTTTAGCTTGTCCAATAACTCATTTTGAAAAGCATTTTAACATAACTTTTTAATCAAACATTTTAAAATTAAAAACACTTCAAAACATGAAAACTGGGTTATTAAGCAACCCAGTCGACTGGTACTTATACCAAAAGACTGGTATATGGGATAGTATATCCTCAGTCGACTGGGTCACACATACCAGTCGACTGGTACTTTGGGCAGAAGGTTTGTAGTCAACTAGTAAGTCATACCCAGTCGACTGGCACCTTCAATAGCCTTAAAAATAACATTTTCAAAGCTTGACCCAGTCGATTGGTACTAAAACCCAGTCGACTGGTAGTTCAAAAAATATGATCGTTGAGATGCGAGATTTCAGAACAACTTACACTAAAACATAACAAATCAGTATAGAACGAGCGTATTACTTCAAGACTATATAAACCAACTATATTGAGCATTTTAAAAAAGAAGAGATCACACATTCAATCAAGTTTTTACTCTTTGATACACCAAAAGCTTTGAAATATTTGTGCTGAGCCATTCTTTAAGCTTTATCTTGAAAGAGAGATATTATTCAGTTGTATAAGCTTTCATTGTTGTCTCTCTAACATTTACTTTACAGCTCTTATTGTAAAGGGATTAGCTTCCGAAAGGAAAGGGTTTGCTCCCAAGAGGAAGGGATTGATTGTAAGGTTTGTGCAACACCCGTGAAGTTGCACGATTAAGTTTCTTAGCGGATTACTTCAAGGAGGCTCCTTGAAGAGAGTGGACATAGGGTCGGAACGAATCCAATATTGTCAAACCACTATAAACTGAGTTTGCATCTTCTATTCCTTAAACTCTTTTGTTTACAACACATTTCTTGTTTATATGCTTGTTGGTTTTTCTGTTTTTATAAACTTGTGATTAATTAGTAAAAAGTTTTAAAAACCTAATTCACTCCCCCCCCCCCCTATCTTGGGTTGGAACCTCAGTCTACACATAGTGAGGGTTGATCCTACTAAATCACAACTTTATAGGGCTAAGAGGAAGGTTATAGAGGAGGTGCAAGGGGGTCATGGAAAATCATATGGTTTTTTGAGAAAGTATGGTGAACTAGTGGTGGAAAAAAATCTTGGCAATGTGGTGAAGATTGAAGTTTATAATAGAATTAGTCCTTCAAAACCTCTAGTATTCAAGAGAATTTGTGTATGTTATAATGCATTAAAGGTGGGGTTCCTGAAAGGATGTAGGCCTTTTATGGGGCTTAATGGATGCTTTCTTAATGGCCCTTATAGTGGGGTTTTACTTTCTACTGTTGGTTTAGATGGAAATGGTGGTTTGTTTCCAATAGCAGTTACAATTGTGGGGATATAGCGCATTGAGAGCTAGAAGTTCTTCTGTGAAAGCTTAAAAGGTTGGGAAATGAGACATTAACGATTATGTTTGAGAAACAAAAGCTAGTTTTTTTTTTCTACTTTAATTTATTCAATGTGTTGTACTTATCAAAAAGTAACCACTTAGCTGGGCCTTGATAAAGTTATCATTCTTTCATGTAGAGCTTAAAGAATGCTATAGCTGAAGTCTTCCCACATTCCTTTCATAAGAATTGTTTTAAGCATGTGTACAATAATTTCATACCTAACAACCCAGAGCTAATGCTTAGGAATATCTTATGGTGGGCTGCCAAGGCATTCCATGAAGATAATTTTAAATAAGCTATGGAAGCAATGAAGAAGAACTCAGAGCCTGCCTAGGCTTGGATAATGGAGAAACCTTTGACAGGTGATAAGAGCTATAAAATGCACCTCAAAGATGTTTAATTGTTAGCATTTTATGATTTTTCTCGGTCTTTATTGCACTCTTGTATGTTGATAACTCTTAAGTAATATCATTGGACTACTAACATATTCAAGTACATTTTTAGGTGTTTTGAGTCCAAAGAAGAGAAGAAGCGATCGTTGTTTAAAAGCACCAAGAGTCCATGCACGACGAAGCAGAAGAATGGCGAAGTAAGAGGCAAAGTATGAAGATTAGCAGCAAAAAGGCCAGCACCGCCGTGCTCCTCAGCAGCACTGTGGTGCCCAGAAACATACATATGATGACCCACCAGCCAGCACCGCGGTGCTTCTCAACAGAACCGCGGAGTCCAGAAGGAAGCCCATTCCAGCTCATACCTAGCGCCGAGGTGCTCCCCAGCAGCACCGCAGCGCGCACACGTATTTACATCTCCGAGTTAGACTTTAATTAGGGTTTTTAAACACTAGATTAAACCCAAGAATACCCTTGGTCTTTTGTACTATAAATAAGACACTTAGGGTTTAAGGGAAGATCATCTTGGCTGTGAGCAAAGACTCAAAAGTTGAAGATAGCAACTCTCATCCACAAAAGAGTTTAGCCATGAACACCATGGCTAACTAACTTCCAAGTAAGGCCCAGCCAACACCCACCATCAAGAATTTAAACCAGGGATGATACAATTACTCCCTACTTTTCATGGCTCGGAAAACAAAAACCCATATGTGCACATTAGAGAATTTGAAGAAGTAGTTGCGACTTTCCATAGTCAAGATGTAACCAATGATATCGTGAGACTCAAGTTTTTTCCTTTCTCCTTAAAGGATAAAGTTAAGAGTTGGTTATACTCATTGAGACCATGATCTATTGGGTCATGGAATGAGATGACCCAAGTCTTTTTCAACAAATACTTCCCTCAACATAAAACTAATGCATTGAAAATACAAATCTCTACCTTTGCACAAAAGGAAAACGAGACTTTGTATTAGTCTTGGGAGAAATTTAAAGAGTTGTTAAGTATGTGTCCACATCATAGGTACGAAAATTAGTGCTTAGTGAGCTATTTTTATGAGGGTCTTACCTATAGAGAGCGCCAATTTATCGGGATGATGTGCAATGGTGAATTTCCGAAAAAAGACCCTGATGAAGCTTTTGAGTACCTCAATGAGCTTGCTGAAAAAGCTCACACATGGACTGGACCTAGTGCTACTAAAAGCACAAATAGGTCATGACCTATAGGAAACCCTAGTGGTGGAGGAATCTACCATCTTAGGGAAGAGGATAATCTTAAGGCTAAGGTCGAGCTTACGAGGGAGTTAGAGGCACTGAAAACTAAAAAACCAACACACATAGATAATCAAGCCGAACCTTTAGAAATATGTTTTGTGTGAGGTGGGATTGATCATCCTGCTCAAGATTACCCCACATTTAGTGACATGAGAGGGCTATACGAGGAATAATGTAATGCCTTAGGCATGTACAAGAAGCCTCAAGCACCCTTCTCTAACACTTACAGTCCGGGGTGGAGAAATCATCCTAACTTCAGCTGGAAATCTGAAAACCAGTAGCATGCACAGCCTACTAGATCATACCCAGCACCTTATCATGCACCTTCATCCTCTAGGAACTCTATAGAAGACACCTTACATACTTTCATAGAAGCACAAGGTAAAACAAACTAGAGGTGTGAGGCATTAATTACACAAGTGGTTGAGGAAAACAAAGAAATAAGGAGCCAAGTGTCTAAATTAATGGGCTCTTTAAGTGTGATTGAGCGAGGTAAGTTTCCTTCCCAAGCTCAGTCCATACCTCACGGTCAACATATGGCACAAGAAAACTTGAAAGATGTAAATGCCATTGTGACCCGAAGTGGCAAGTCACTGCACATCCCACCAATGAATAAATCTAAAGATGTGGAAAAGGGTCAAACTAATAGTGAAGTCGAGTTGCTTAAAGACCCTGAAGTGACCAAAAATCCTGTTAAGGCACCATTCCCCCAAGCTTTAAAATCTAAAAAAAAATCTGGAGATAAATAATGAAATCCTTGAGAACTTAAGGCAAGTGAAACTTAATCTTCCTCTTTTGCATGTGATTAAACAAGTCCCTACCTATGCAAAAGTTCTCAAGGATTTATGCACTATTAAGAGGAAACATCATGTCAAGAAAACGACATTCCCAACTGAGCAAGTTAGTGCGTTAATTGAGCAAAGAATTCCCCTAAAATACAAAGATCCAGGTTGTCCTACCATTACTTGTAGCATTGGAAATCATGAGGTAGGACAAGCTTTGCTAGATTTAGGAGCTAGTGTAAACCTGATGCCATTCTCCATTTATTTACAGCTAGGGTTAGGAGAAATCAAACCAACCAGCGTGGTATTGCAATTGGCTGACCGTTCAGTCAAAGTACCCCGGGCTGTGGTAGAGGATGTCTTTATTCAAATTGATAAATTCTACTATCCTGTTGATTTCTTAATTCTTGATACTACTTCTACTGTTGATACTAACTCTAAAATCCCTTTGATTTTGGATAGACATTTCCTTGCTACTGCAAATGCTCTAATAAATTGTAGGAATTGACTCATGAAACTATCTTTTGGCAATATGACACTTGAAGTGAATATTTTCAATGTTGCAAAGTAGCCCAAAGAAGAGGACGAAAACCACCAGCTTTACATGATTGAGTCACTCATCAATGAGGGAGTCTCTTTAACTCATAATTATGATCCTCTTAAGAGTTTTCTTGTTAATTTTGAGATAGATTTATTTGATGATAAAACTGATATGATTAATATTTGTGCTGTTTTTGACAAATCTCAGGATTATAGCAATCGGGCATGGCAACCAAGGTTTGAGGAGCTGCCCGAAAGAAGCAAGACACAAGTCCCCTCAAGTGTGGAAGCACCTAAGGTTGAACTAAAGCCACTACCTAAGGGCTTAAAAACTTTAAATGCACACAAATCAGCCCTAGGTTGGAGCATGGCTGATTTAAAGGGAATTAGTCCCCTAATCTGCTCCCATAAAATAAATTTGGATGAAAGAGCTAGTCCTCGTAGAGAACCCCACTATGAAAGAAATAGTGAAAAATGAAGTGCTAAAACTGTTAGATGCGGGTATTATATATCTCATAGCTGATAGTAAATAGGTAAGTCCTACACAAGTTGTCCCTAAAAAGTCCGGAGTCACGGTAGTAAAGAATGACCTAGGAGAGCTAGTCCCTACCAAACTTGTGACCGGGTGACGTATGTGCATCGATTACAGAAAATTAAATGTTGCCACCCGGAAAGACCACTTCCCACTCCCTTTTATTGATCAAATTCTTGAGCGTGTAGCTAGTTATTCCTTTTACTGTTTTCTATATGGTTATTCTGGTTATTATCAAATAGAAATTGCATTAGAAGACCAAGAAAATACCACTTTTACTTGTACTTTTGGCACCTATGCTTTTCACAGAATGCCATTTGGATTATGTAATGCTCCTGCCACTTTTCAACGCTGCGTGATGAGTATTTTTAGTGACATGGTTGAAAGTTGCATGGAAGTTTTTATGGATGACCTAACTATTTTCGGATCCTCATTTGAAGCATGCTTAATGAATTTAGAAAGAGTATTAATTCACTGTGAGGAAAAAGAATTGGTTCTAAATTGGGAAAAATGTCATTTCATGGTACTATCCGACATTGTCTTAGGGCATATTATCTCTTCTAAAGGAATAGAGGTCGATCAATCTAAGATTGAATTAATCTCTAAATTTTCCTCACCTAAGACAATAAAGGATGTGAGGTTCTTCCTTGGTCATGCTGGTTTTTATAGGAGGTTCATACAAAAATTTTCAAGCATATCTAGACCACTATGTGCCCTCCTAGTTAAAGACACTCCCCTTGAATGGACAGAAGCTTGTCAAGAAGCGTTCCAAATGCTAATCGGCAAGCTTACTTTCGCACCTATAATGCAGTCATTGGATTGGACCTTGCCTTTTGAAATCATGTGTGATGCTAGTGACTACGTTGTAGGTGCTGTTCTTAGACAGCGAAGAGAGGGAAAACCATTTGTCATTTACTATGCTAGTAAAACTTTAAATAGTGCTCAAATGAATTACTCTACAACTGAAAAAGAATTACTAGTTATAGTATTTGCTTCAAATAAATTTCATGCTTATTTAATTGGTTCCCCTATTCTTATTTTTACAGATCATGCAGCACTCAAGTACCTTCTTACGAAGAAGGATGCTAAAGCACGACTGCTCCGATGGATCCTCCTCCTACAAGAATTTGACATAGACAAAAAATGAGTGGAAAATGTAATGGCTGATCATATTTTGAGACTTACTTTCGAGGACACTTAGGATGACATGTCAATCAAGGATGATTTTCCAGATGAGCAATTACTATCCATTACTTCTCTACCTTGGTTTGCTCACATCGTAAATTATTTGGCTACAGGTGAGATACCAATGGATTGGAGTGCTCAAGACAAGAGAAATTCTTATACAAGGTACATAATTTCTATTGGGATGACCCCTATCTTTTCAAGTATTGCCCTTATCAAATTCTAAGGCGTTGCATCCCTAATGAAGAGATTGCAAGTGTCTTAGACTTTTGTCACTCATAGCTTGTGGAGGCCACTTTTCAATGAAAAAAACCGCTGCAAAAATTTTGTAGTGTGGATTTTATTGGCCTTCCTTGTTTAAAGATGCAAACACCTACTGTCGCTCATGTGAAACGTGTCAAAAGTTAGGAGTTGTGTCCAATCGAAATATGATGCCCTTAAACCCTATTTTAGTAATTGAAATTTTTGATTGTTGGGGCATCGATTTTATGGGACCCTTCCCTCCTTCCTTTGGATACCAATACATCATTGTGGCAATAGATTATGTATCTAAGTGGGTAAAGGCCGCAGCTTGCCGAAGCAATGATAATAGAACGGTAATCAAATTTCTCAAAGAAAATGTGTTATCTCAATTTGGTACACCATGTGCTATAATTAGTGATCAAGGTATACATTTTTGCAACCGTTCTTTTGAAGCTTTAATGCGAAAATATGGGGTGTTACATAAAAATTTCTACTGCTTATCATCCTCATACTAGTGGACAAGTAGAGCTCACTAATAGGGAAATCAAACAAATTTTAAAAAAAACGGTTAACCCGGATCGCAAGGATTGGTCTTTGAGACTTGTTGATGCACTTTGGGCATACCGTACTGCTTTTAAAACACCCTTAGGCATGTCACCTTATAGGCTTGTTTTTGGAAAGCCTTGCCACTTACCAGTAGAGCTTGAGCATAGAACTTATTGGGCCATCAAATCTTTTAATTTTGACATAGGAGAGACGGGTAAGATTAAAAAGTATCAACTGACCGAGTTAGAGGAATTAAGAAACGATGCTTATAAGAACTCTAGGATCTATAAGACTAGGATGAAAGCATTCCGTGATAAAAACATTTTGAGGAAAACATTTAGACCCAATGATCGGGTGTTCTTGTACGATTCTAGACTCCATAAGCATCCAGGAAAACTTCGGTCAAGATGGACCGGTCTCTTCATAGTAAAACGTGTTTTTAGGAATAGAGCGGTGGAAATTGAGGACATTAAGGACGGTCGAATTTTTAAAGTGAATGGTCAGCGCCTTAAGATCTTAATCAATAGGCCAAATCCAGAGGTGGAAGACATTCCACTTATGGATCCGGTCTATTTCCCTTAACTTTACCACACAGGTACGTTTTCATTTATTTTTCTTTTGATTTGTTTATTTTGTTTTTAATTACATTTTATTCACTCTCAAATTATTAGTTTTTTTTTCAATTTAAATTTTTAGATTCACTTTTTAATTTTATTTTATTTTTCGCTTGGCAACCAAGGACATAATTTTTTTTTTGGGCACTAGTGAGCACCGCA
Organism: Bretschneidera sinensis; assembly: GCA_023935145.1. NCBI lineage: Eukaryota > Viridiplantae > Streptophyta > Magnoliopsida > Brassicales > Akaniaceae > Bretschneidera > Bretschneidera sinensis. The sequence goes on along the minus strand of CM043697.1, from coordinate 60,016,055 downwards.
GCGCCAGACCCAGCACCGCGATGCCCAGTACCGAGACCAACAAGCGCCAGGCCCAGCACCGCAGTGCTAGACCCAGCACCGCGGTGCCTAGTGTTGAGCCCAACAAGCGCCAGGCCCAGCACCGCAGCGCCTGACCCAGCACCGCGGTGCCCAGTACCAAGCCCAACAGCACCAGGCCCAGCGCCGCAGCACATTGCACGGCGCTAGCCCGAGCCCAGCATAACCTAACCCTAAATTCTGCACTATAAAAGCCATTTTCCCCCTTCTTCCTCATTTCTTCTTTCACAAAACCAGCAGCACACTCCCTCCTCTCTCCACTTGCACACTCACTTGAACTCAAAATTTCTTATTGCACCATCATTTCTTACTCAATTGCTCACTTTTATTGCTGATTTTGCTAGCATTCTCCTTCAAAAGCTTGGTTAGAAGAAGACCATTGGGATCATCAAGAACACTCCAAGAGGTAGATAGTTTTTCTTCTCTCCACCATGGATATCAACTAAGACCACTTTCTTCCATTTTATTGTGCATTTGTGCTAATTAGTGATTATACTTTGCCTTAAATCTATTATTTTAAAATATTTGTTTCTATGTCACCTAAGACCAAGAGACCTAGGGGGAGACCATAGCAAGAATATGATGAGACCAAATTTGTGAGTTTTGCAGTGAGTGAGAGATATATTAGTATGTTGCACAGTCGAAAACCCATTCCTAAAAGAGGATTCAACATCACCGAGAGGGGAAATCCGACCTTATTTAGAATGATTCTAGATAGGAATTGGGGCATATTTACACAACAAACCTCTCACTCCCTCCCAAATTTGGTTAGAGAAGTTTATACCAATGCACCCGAGCATAGGAATGGTGAAGTAAGAGTGAGAGGATGACTAGTTTCTTTTAGCAGCACATCCATTAATAACTTCTATAGATTACCTGACATTAGGCATAGTGAGTATAGCTTATATGTGTCTACCATCAATTATGACGAGATTTACCATACCCTTTGTATTCCGGGCACTACATGGAAAATAACGGGTGATCTCCTTGTCACTTTGCCTGGTACTTCTCTCAATGTTACTGATAGGGTTTGGCAATATTTTATATGTCAGCGGATAATGCCTGTTTTACATTATAGTGCCTTAACTGTTGAGTGAACTGTGTTAATCTATGCAATTTTAATGGGAATGACTATTGATGTCGGCCAAGTCATACATGATTCAATCAACCACACTATTAGACAAAATCTCATATTATATTTTCCTTCTTTGATAACTCAATTGTGCATCCGAGCCGGAGTCCAATACAGCCCTGATGAAGAGGTCCAGGAACCCAAAAGACCCATTGATGATAGCTTGCTAGCACAGATTTAAGCTTCAAGGCCCCCCATTCCAGGAGAGGGAGCAGCCTCTACTGACCGTCCTTCTTCCTCTAGGCCTCTCACTATTATCGAGCTCTTTGAGCGTCTAGAGAGTTGTTTTGACGAGCATAAGAAATTGTTGCTTGATAGGTTAGATCGTCAAGACAAAATAATAGCTCGGCAAGACAGATTCTTGGCTCAGCAGGCCAATTATCAAGCCGGGGTCTATTATTCTTTTGGTCAGATGTGCCACCACCTTGCTTCCGCTTCTGGTTGTAATATGGATCACTTTCCTACTATGCCACCTTATTCGGGTTTATTTTTTGATCCCACTCTTGAGGAAGGTGAGGAGAATGAAGAAAATGAGGAGAGTGAAGAAAATGATGAGGATGAAGAGGATGATGAGAATTTAGAGGATTAGTTTTCGATCCTTTTTTTTGGTTATTTGTTTTGTTTGTTTCTATTTGTTTGTTTATTTGTTTGTTTTGATTGTTTGTTTTGATTGTTTGTTTATTTTTCTTGTTTAGTGTGTTTTCATTTCTGTTATCTTTCTTTTGTCCTTTATTTCTTTTTATTTTATTTTTTGTGCTAACCTAACATATGGTGGGAATCCCAAGGCCACACCAAAGTTGTTTTCTCTTTGTTGTCTTGTTCTATGTTGTAGATTGGAATTTCAGCAAGAGGAATGGCAAGCACTTCCCCCAGTAGTACACATTTTTCAGCACCTATGAACTCGTGTTTGCAAAAAGGGAGTTTTCTTTACTTTCTCTTTACACATTGAGGACAATGCTAGTTTTCAGTTGGGGGTGGAGGAAATGTATTTCTTTAAATTGTTCGGTGTTACCTTCCCTTACCATTTGTTTTTGCCTTGGATGTAATTCACATGTCAATGATATAAGCTTAATTGAGATAACATATAGCATCTAGAAGAAGTTAAATCTTGCTTCAGTTTGAAATTAATTTAAGTATCAATCTTCACTTGGTTTGAGACTCTAGTTTGTGGTAAGAATGTATGATTAATCTAAAACATTTAGAGAAGTTTTATGTATGATTGCTTTGTGAATACTTTTGCGGTCTCGACAAACTCTAGAACTTATTTGACAATCACTTGAGGCGAATTCCTAGGATGCACACTACTTAGGATATGATATAGGCCATTTTTGAACCGTTTGAGCCTTCTAAACTTACCATTGCTATATTTATCACTAGTCATCCATTTGAGTCTTTTTCTTGAAAAAGAATTTGAGCCTTGTTTCTTGCAATAGCCATTTACTCACCTTTATGAGCCTAAAATATTTTATCATTACCTTCCTTTTAAAAGAACTTAGTTATACATTTGTTGAGAAGCACTCAAGAGGAGTAAGGATGAAAGTATGAGAAAAAAAAAATATTACTACCATAGCCCAACATGAAAAGAGATAAGTTGGGGGTTGTGGAAAAGAAAAAAAAATTGATGAAAAATGAGGTGAATGGTCTTATGTGCCAAAATAAAAAAAAGAAGTGAATTATGGCAAAGAAAGAAGAAAGAAAAAAATGGTGATTTGTTGAAAAAAAATGCTCGAAAAATGGTTGGAAGAGTTGGGTATTGAAGTAGGGTTATCCAGTGCTTAAAGAGTTGTGTTCAAAACTAAGAGATTAAGTTCTTTTACTTGTTGACTCCTTCCCGTTCTTTCTTAACCTTTACCTTAGCCTAACGTTACAAGCTTATTAAAGACCTTTGATCCAATGTAGTGTGATTTTTCTACAATAGTGGAGAGTGATTCGAAAAGTGAGCCTATGGAGCTTGTTTTTGTGATTGATGTCACACAATTTATGTTTTTAGAGGTCAAGACTTATATTCATGATTGTTATCCATAAAATCATCCGGGTGTTCGGATTAATGGATTGTGGTAAGATAGATGTTAAGAGTCAATAACGATTGTAAGATTGATGTTTGGATTACTTTTGGATTTGGGTGAAATTTAATGATTCTTTGTGATGTATGTTGTGTGCAATGTTTGAGATAAAAGTGAATTACTCTTGGTTAACACTAGTAGTGCTTTACTTTGTTTATGATTCCCACCATGGAACTCATTTCTTGTTTCCGCTTGAATTGCTAGAGACTAGCAATAAGCTAGTTGGGGGTTGTGATAAGAGCCATAAAATGCACCTCAAAGATGTTTAATTGTTAGCATTTTATGATTCTTCTCGGTCTTTATTGCAATCTTGTGTGTTGATAACTCTTAAGTAATATCATTGGACTACTAACGTATTCAAGTACATTTTTAGGTGTTTTGAGTCCAAAGAAGAGAAGAAGCGATCATTGTTTAAAAGCACCAACGGTCCATGCACAACGAAGTAGAAGAATGGCAAAGTAAGAGGCAAAGCATGAAGATTAGCAGCAAAAAGGCCAGCACCGCGATGTGGTGCTCGGCGCCCAGAAACATACATATGATGACCCACCAGCCAGCACCGCGGTGCTCCTCAACAGCACCGTGACGTCTAGAAAGACGCCCATTCCAGTTTATGCCTAGCGTCGAGGTGCTCCCCAGCAGCACCACAGCGTGCACACGTATTGACATCTCCGAGTTAGACTTTAATTAGGGTTTTTAATCACTAGATTAAACCCAAGAATACCCTTGGTCTTTTGTACTATAAATAAGACACTTAAGGTTTAAGGGAAATCATCTTGGCTGTGAGCAAAGACCCAGAAGTTGAAGACAGCAACTCTCATTCACAAAAGAGTTTGGCCATGAACACCATGGCTAACTAACTTCCAAGCAAGGCGAAGGGATGAATCCCTAGGTGTAGTTGTTCCTATCTATCCTTATTTGGTTCAATTGTAATAAGAAATTATTGTCAAACATTGTCATGATTTACTTCTTTATCTAATTATAAGATTTTATCTATTCCGGTGATTGTATCTTTTCCTTGATATAACTTTAGTCATGCTTCTCTTATGTCAAGATTATTGGGTATAATTGAGTCCGGTAAGTCTAGCCTTTAGGTTTGTCCATTACTGCAATATTGTCAATAAAGATATATTGTCGTTTCTTGATAAACCTATAGGATAGATCATACATGCATGAATCATAAATAGTAAGTATTTCATTACAATCATATTAGGGTTTACACATGTTCTCATTAAATATTTGCCGATTGCATGTTTGGGATGTGAAACGTGCAATTGAGATAAAAGCAACTTAATCAAGTTAGGATTAAGACAACGAACCCAGGGAGGATTCCCGGATCCTTGTTGCCTCACTATTATATTTCACAAACCTACACAATTACTTCATCATCAATTTCAGATTCTTTACTTATTATATCATCTCATGTTAAAGTTTACATCTCTCTTTATAGTTAAACTTGTTTTTATGTGGAATCGACACCCCAAAGCTGTGCTACAACAACTGCGTATGTTTTGGGCATAATCACATGGGCAAGGCACACTTTTAACAATTCTTCAAAGTGTGCCCATGTAACAAACTACCACACTGAATCCTTCAATGCTTAGGTTAGAAAGTTAAGAAGCAGGCCAATGTTGATGGTTCTGGAGGGAATTAGAATAAAACTGATGTTAAAGCTGCACAAAAGATATGCAAAAGGATGGACATGGGAAAATGAGAAAGTAACCCTAAAAACCAAATAAAAATTGAATAACATCTTACTTTCAAGTAGGAGACTCAGACTCAGCTTGATACCGTGCGGTCGAGATGCGTTTCAAGTTTATTAGGAGAACATTAGATTTGCTGTTGATTTGGGTAACAACACATGCAGTTGTGATTACTGGATAAATACAGGGCTACCTTGCAAGCATGTAGCCTTTTTCGTAAGCCATATAAGGAAGGCATTGCAAGATTTTTGTGATCCATGCTACAGTGTGAAGGCATACCTTGATGCTTATAATCAAATCATCCACCCTTTGTCGGGAATGGAATTCACACCAGCAAGTGTGGATGATGACATTAGAGCCCCTTCTTTAAGAAATTTGCTTGGAAGGCCAATGAATAATAGAAGGAGATAAGTAGGTGAAGTTTGGACATTTACTATTAGAACAAGGTCATGCACAGTAAAATGTATAAACTACAATGAACTTGGCCACAACAGTAGAGGTTTCCAGAGAGCAGGTATGAGGAATACAAACAATTCAACAAATGGACATGTATACAAAGTAGTGAGTATTGAAATATTAATTGTGTATTGTGCTAGTTGATGAACTATTTATTTGTCAAGGAATCGATGCTGGTAGGGACAGACCTAATGGTGGAGTCAATTGTGATGGTGAAGCAACTAAAGGTAATCAGGTATACAAAGTACTTATTTAATGGTTGTGCATTTTTTTTTTTTTTTGTACTATGAATGGTTGTGCATTTTTTTGTATTGACAATGGTAATGAATGTGCTACTTAGTTTTTTAGCATGATCTGTTGATTTTGCATGGAGTTGTTGGTGCAAGAGGAAGATCTGCCGCAAGGGAAAAATTTGGTGGAAGAGGAAAAGGCAGATATGGTGATCCAAGCGGAGGAGGTAGATTTGGTGTTGCAAGAGGAAGAGGCAAAGTTGGATCTAAACGTGGCATAGAGGTTCCCGGTGTTGTTACTACTTCTAGTGCTAGTGTAGCAAATTCTGAAAGGGTTCCTGGTGTTGTTACTACCTCTGGTGCTGGTGCAACAAATTCTGGAAGGGTTCTTAGTGTTGCTACTACCTCGGGTGTTGGTGCAACAAATTCTGAAAGGGTTTGTGGTGCTGCTACTGCCTCTGGTGTTGGTAGGGGAGGGGTTAATGTGGCTGGCTGTGGTGTAAGAAGAAGTAGAAAGGTTCTGTTTTTTGCAACTCAATGACTTAGTATATGTGTTTTGATAGCAATGTTATGTATCTTCATTTATGGATGTGTATTTACTCCAAAGAGTGCTTCATATTGCTTTTGATCTGTGTTGACAGATGTGTTTTATCAATATATGAGAATTGTGTTGTGATTAGTTTAGTAGAAACTATGCATTGCTTTTTTTCTGGGAAGATTATTAGTGATTATTCAACAAGTTGTAAGAATCAATATTGACTACTTTTTGTAAGTGTTGCTTTTTGAATGGAATCAAATTTTTTTTTTTCATAATATGTTCATTTTACTATAACCAATTTGTATATGGGATCATTAATTAAGTAGTCTCATCTCAATAATGCTTAGTGGGGACCAAAACTATTTTATAATGCAGAGTCTGATCCAACATGGTAAACAAACATATAATGTCAGTAAACCATTACAATGACATTTTCATTGAAGACAAATTCAATTACAAAGATGTCTTAAGTTCTTAATAGAAAGAGGAACATCAAAAGAAAAGTAAACACATTACAAACTATACTTGCAACTAAGAGCAATCTCATGCCCCCAATCCCAATATCAACAGAATGCACATTTCTAAACATTTCTCTAATATCCTCTCTTAACCTTTGACTTTCTCTATATGAATCAACTAGGTGCTCATGGTTGTTTATCTTTGTTGCAGCATAATCATTAATAGGCAAACACTAAGCAAAGAAACAACCAAGTCCAGATTCACAAGTACTCCGTACAATACAATTTGTTCTTGTTTTTCTTTGATTCCACTATTCTTATAGTAGCTCTTTGCCCACATCTACAATTCCAGTTATCGTATTTGAGATGAAAGCGGATCTCGTTGACACTAGAATATGACATTATATAGGCAACCTGCAAAATCATCAATAAAGCTTCATTGAAGCATTCAATTGAACATGTTGCAAACGATGAAAACTTCAGTAACTACACATAACAAAACAATCAGTTTTTCCCAGATTATAAGTAATAGTTCATACCTATTGCCCAACAACCAAACACACACATTACCCAATTACCAACCACACACATTACTGCACTGAATCATTACCTGTATTTAGGTAAAAAAAATTTAACAAAAATCAACCAATTTTCAGGAAACATTTTCAAGGAGATGCAAAAAGATAACTTAATTTCACCACTCATTTTCGGGATACATACCTCTGCCGTGAACAAAAAATAATTTTGCCCAAGACACTTTCTCGTCAGATCTTGGTCAAATTTGCACCCACAACGAAGAAATGGAAGAGAAAAGAAGCTCAGTCTACCTCTCATAAGAAAATAAATGAAGGTTGAGATGTGAATGGCTGAAGAACATAAGCTTGCTGAAGAATAACGAAGGTGGACTTTATGAATCAAGTATAAAGGATTATAGAACACATAAAGGGTACTATGGGGATATTTCCAAATTAATGCTGATGTGTAATGGTGATTGACCGAAAATAACATATTTGACTAACAATAATTTAACGGTGGGGTATCTGTTATCTTAAATCCAAAAATGCATATTCTATGGGGGTATTTGTATATTTTGAAACTATATGTCCTTATATGTAGGTTAGGTCATACTATAGGTGGTTAAATGTAATTTTTTTTATTTATTTATTTTCATTTAGTGATATGGTATAAAGTATCCTATTTTAATAAATAAGTTTAAAAAAAACTCTTATTGGGAATTATGATTTTTTAACTACACCTATTTAGGAAAAAAAAAAACTCCTGCCTTTCTGTAGCATACTACAACGCCGCATGATTTCTCTGACCATTTTGAGAATACTTACTCGATGGAAGTAGTAAGTACATATTTTTAATTCAAATAATTTATTATGGGGCAAGTTGCTAATTCTCTTATCATAATCATATGATATACTCCAATCCATAATAGGCAAAAATAAACATAAAATTAATTATGAAATAGTGTCAATATAGATCACAGACTTAATCAAACACACAAAACAGATTGTGTAGTACATCATGTAAATGAGAATGCATTCTTGTTGATAAAAGTTCTAGCAACCAACTGCTACAATATTTCGAGAGGTTTTCATTTCATCATGTTGTGGGCTTCAAGAACTTGCTTCGGTTTCTTTAGTTGCAGGCTCTGTTTGATCAGAAGAGGGAGCTTCATTTGTCCTTTCCCCTCCACTATCCTGATCAGTGTTTAACTCCTTGGCAGGCGATGATCCATTTAAAGCCTTTGGATTTTCATTAATAGAATCATCATCTGGCTGATCTTCTGATTTGTATTTGTACCATGATGCCCAGTAGAGAAAGTTTGCAAAGTTTAGGCAACTAAGGATGGCCAAGAACCAGTAGAAGAGATCGACATTGTTCCTGTTTATGTCTTGCCCATACAACCATCCTTGTTTGCTTGGTGCAACTTTCTCAGTCACCTTGTTTATTACCTCAACCAATACACTGCTCAAGAAGTAACCAAAAGATAAAGATAACCAAGTGAATGAAGTAGAAAGTGATCTCATGCCTATTGGTGCTTCCTTGTAGAAGAATTCTAGTAGTCCAACAAGAGTGAACATGTCTGCAATTCCAAATATACCATATTGCAAGGATAACCAAAACAGACTTATTGGCTTTTCAGTTGGGTATTGATTAGCATGATTTCTTCTCTTAACCTCAACAATGCCTGCCACAGCCATTGAAATGACAGATAGGACTAGTCCGACTCCAACACGTTGAAGTTGTGTGATTCCTGATGGATGGTGAGTGATCTTTCTTATGAAAGGAACGAAAACAAACTCGTAGAGGGGAAGCAGAAATGACATGAAAACTAGAGGGATCACTGGAATTGAGGGAGCTGGAACCTTGAGAGAGCCGAGATGGGGTTCCATCCTAACGCCTTGCTGTACAGAGAACGTTTGCAGCTGTGCTAAACAAGTGTTCATTATGATGGTACTTGCTAAAATGGGTAGCATTCTTGTTAGAATTTTCACTTCTTCAACTTGACTCACTGTGCAAACCATCCATGGCGCAGGCTCAGAGTCTTTGGGGAGAATTGCTGCTTTGTCTAAGCATCTGCAGGGTTTAATTAATGGAATTCTTTAATTATAATATACTCCATTAAACATATCTGATCATGAGAGAAATTTTTCAATGAACGAGTGCGTATATTGCTTATTTCTCTCTTGTTCATGTGGGTCACATATAAATTACTCACAGTGATAACCATGTACATTACCTAAATTGGTTGGTGTGTGAGATTCTTTCCTGGGTTAAATCTGCTTGTTTTTCATTGATCTCGTAGAATTCATCAGGGTTCTCTGGCATTGGTAACAGTCTGTTTTTTATTGAAACAACTATAACCTGTGTCAAAATTAATTAATTAGATCTTCTTGGAGTAGTTAATTTTGAGAGAGAGAAATTAATTAATATTGAAGGAACCTGAGTAACCCTGATGAGGGGGCTTTCAACAGGAGCATGGAGACGGTAGAAAGGCTTGCCAAGGGAAAGAATAACAAAACCAATAAAGGCAGCCACAGAACATATGAAAAAACCCCAATACCAATCTTTTTCAGTGCTAACGTACACAATGCCAGTGACTCCAATTGTAGCTCCAATTGTGGTAGTAAGCAATAGATAATTGAAATAACTTGCTAGTGCCTTGGCTTCCTTTGGGTTCTTTTGATCGAATTGGTCAGCACCAAGAGCAGGAAGAGAACCTCTGACTCCACCATAACCCAACGCTAACAAACACAAGGAGCCATAGAACAAAATTGCTATACTACTACCAGTTTTTAGGCAATTTGGCTTGCCGCATTCTTTTGGATGCAGCTCTTTTGAGTATGCTTGAATTGTCACCACCACCAAAGCCTACAACAAAACCCATAAACAACTATGCGTTTAATTTGCATTTTAATTGAGTAATATAATATTATATCTTAAGTAATTAATTAATTACCAGTATTTCGAGCATTCCAAAAAGCAAACATGTAGTAAATCTGCTTAAATATGTGTCGGAGATGAAGCCACCAACCAGGGAGAGCAAGAAAGTTGAACCCAAAAAATTTGTAAGAGTATTTGCAGCGCCGGGTATGTAAAAGTGCATCACATCATGAAAGTAAAGAACCATGCTCACCATGCTCGCTATAAAACCCATGTTTTCCAATCCCACCAACGCTATTGTACATATAAAAATTAAGACAAAATCAGAATCTGAATTGGAAAACACACACACACATATACATATATATATATATATATATATATATATATCAAAATTAATTAGTGGAATAATTAATTTTAATATTATGCTTACCAAAAATATACATGGAAGCTCTAAAACCTCCTTTCTCCTTGTTCACTAATGAAGAAGAGTCCGCTTTGGTAGCCTCCTCGCCTCCCTGCATGGACAAGAGTACGTACACAAGAAAAAATTTACATCAGCATGCATAAGAATTAAAGAGATCATGTCGATGGAGATGGTGATCGGTCGGAAGAGAAATTAAGGATGAGACTTAATTAATTACCATTGTGGTTCTGGAGACTTGAAATTAATTGAGAGCTTAATCAATAAGAGAGAAATATGGTGACACTGAACTTAGTTATAGCCCCTCAAAAGCCATAGTTTGTAACGTTTATGGCATTAGATTCATCGCCATTTCTATCACCATTTTGTTGTCTCTCCAATCAACAATACATAATGAAGCTGGAAACACTTAATTAATTAATTAGATTTTTTTTAAATTAATCTTAATGTATATGAACTCGCTTTCCTTCTAATTATAATATTAATATGTGATATATTTGTCATAGAAAAGTTCTTATTTAGCATATATCCATAAAAAATACATGATACAAGAGTTTATATCGTCATTAGATTGTACGAGAAAAGAGAGAAAAACATATTTTTTTTTTTTTTACTCCAATGATATGAGATGATCCTTATGTGCTATGTATCTTTCATGAATTCGGACTAAACAGAAATTTTTCATTTCAATAACTCAGTCCTAGGTTTTGTCTATTATTGAATTATTGACATAAACTAAGATACATAGCTGTAAGATGATCATTTTCATTTACTGCGCGCCAAAGTATGGCTTGGCGAATCTTTCTGGATGCACGCCTATAGCTAGTTGGATTTGGGATAATTAATAATTAATTATCAGTATATTTCTCATCACCCCATAGGGAAACTGGATACAATGAAAGGATGCTAATTCTGTCTATCTTTTACTAACTTTTTCTGCATATGGGTAAAAATTCAATGAGACGTGGCATTTTAAAGGTAAAACAGTCGTTTTATTGATTAGAGATAAAATAGTAAAAACTCATCTAAAGGTAAAAACAATAAAATTCATACTAAATTTACGGTGCAATCTCGATTTTCCATTAATTTTTTCATCTAATATTTCAGATCGCCCACCATAAATGATCTCATTTACTATATAAAAAATAGTTCATAATATTTTTCTTTTTTTTTTATAAACTAGAATTGCATTAAACTAAGAACTTGAAACAACAAGTCTTGGGTAGCCACTCCCCTACAATCAACTTGAAATAAAAGCCCCAACAAAGGAGGGGAATCAAACAAAGAACCACCATCAGAGGAAGCTCCCTCCTTAGCAAGGCTGTCAGCTACTTGGTTGGCCAAACTGCTCTTAACCTCTGTGATAAAAATGTACCAATTGTTGGATATTGATATGACCCAAATAATACGGCCCAAGGATAGTCCCACACGTGGCTACTCAATAACTCCCGAGCGACGAAGTGACTCGGGCCAACTATTGAAGTCATACCTCCTAAAACGATGATGAGATAGCTAAGAAGAAAGTCATACCTTAAGTACAAAGAATTGTCCGTTGTGAGGCTCAAGGCACTGAGACCAATCTAATAGTGTCATACCCTGAAAAATCAGCGACATATGTCACGCCTATATAAAGAGGCGCCCATCTTCAAACACAAGCATAATAATAATAAGAAGAAGAGAACAAGGGGAGGAAAAAGACACAAGAACGCACATAAATATAGACATGCTGATAAAAAGAGAGAGAATCCAAACACCACAAAAGAAGGTAGAAAACAAAGAAAGAGTCACAGGTATAGGGAGATAATACAGGAGGAGCAAAGAGAGTCTACCCAATTCTCTCCTCCTCTCAAATATTCTCTTACCTCTTAAAGAATCTATCCTATTTACTTTTTAAGAGTGTTCACAAACTTAAGTGTCGGAGATTCCTCCCTAGAGTACAAAAACTCTAGGAGACTTCTTTTGCAGGTTTTGTTGAATCCACAAATCCAGTTTCCCCTCTCAGACCAACCATCCATACCAGCCTTAACTGGATTCCCCAAAGACCAACTATCTGTCTTAAGTATAGCCCAGCCAGTAAGAGGGGGTTTCCAATGGACTATGACACATCACTTAGAAACATTCTTGAAAAAATAGAAAGGCTAAAGAAATAAAACTTTGGAAGATTGTTTTTCACAATTTCATATATCTTGAAAGCAGTTTGGAGGGAGCCTTCTATGAAAAGTTTTTTCTTGAATCTTGCCTCCCAAAGATGAACACAAACTTGAATGGACACAACTGTCCAAGAAGTGTGGAACCCAATAACACCCTTAAAGGAGTTAAAACTCTTTAAAACATCAAAAGTAGATTTGAAGTTATGGATGTCATGTATGGTTTAAAGATCCTGCAGATCCCAAATATCTTAGGCAAGTTAGCAGTCTCTGAAAATATGCAACGGGGTCTCAACCTCATTAGAACAAAGGTCACAGTAAGGATCAATTTGGATATGTCTATGACGGAGTTCAACTTTAGTAGCAAGTTTATCATGGCAAGCCAACCACAGAAAGAAAATAATTTGGTTATGTAATGAGTAGGTAATTTCCATATCCAGTCCCAAGTTCTAGAGTGATGGAAATTATGGTCTTTAAAATCCTTAAGGTTATAGGTAGTTTGCAAGTCAAAATCCCCAAAGCTAGTTTGCCCAGAAATTAACCTATCCTCACTACTCCTATTTGCACTAATAGATATAGACTTGATAACATTACAAATATTTTCAGGAAACTTAATTGATAGGAAAGAGAAATCCCAGTTTCCATCCACAATCATCTCTCTCACTCTCATAGAATAATCCTTCTCCATAGGTACAAAGAAAATCTTATAAAATGGGCTATGTTGTGGTCATTCTTAACAGCCCATTTAATGCCTTCTTGGAAGAGTCTCTCTCCTTTAAGAAGGCTTCACTTTCCTATAAATATACTTGTTAGTACTAGTCTTCACCAAAATCTCATCTTTACACCTTTTCAACTTCCAGTTCAGTTTGGCCATTGTTGATGCCTTTAATATGTTGTTGAGCTGGAGGTCAGTGCTTCAGTGGCCTACAGAAGGAAATAGGGGTGAACTAGAGAGTCACTGGAGGAAAGGGGTGTGATGCCTTCGTCGACACTTTTGTTAGTGTAAGTGTTGGAGAAATTAAAAGAATAATGATACTAGCGTTTTCAGTAATGAGCTTGAAATTGAAGATGAATTGTGCTAGCATACCTTGGCCATTTTATAGTGTTTTGGAGTTGAGGTTGCCTACGTGGCCGGGATGGGGCAATCCCGGAGATCCCGTCCCTCTGCCAGCAAGTATAACCAATTGCCTAGGGATGGCTGTGATCCTTGGAATCAAGTTTACAGGTCTGTGCGGGGATGTCTAGGAGTGGCAATCTCTGGAATTATGCTTGCAACTCGGTATAGAGGAGATTATGAGTGACATTGGAGTTGTTAACTAATCGTCCATGTGCTGTCAATTTATTGGAGAGGGATCGTCCACGTGTCTTCTCGCTACTGGGGGAAGTTGTCCACATGTCTTCACACTACTGGCGGGGAGTTTGTCCATGTGTCCTCATGTCATTAGGTGGTATCTTTTATCTATATCAGAGGCTCCCTACTTCCTTGAGTGCATTTATGTGCTCTAAGGAAGTATGATGGGACTTTGGCTTGGGAGACGTTGGTTCGAGTAGTCAATATGCTCGGCCTTTGAGATATTAGTTCGAGTATGTGAGGAGCAGTCAATATGCTAGGCTTTTGAGACATTAATCCAAGCATGTGGGGAGCAGTCAATATGTTCGACCTTAGAGACATTGGTCTGAGCGTATGAGGAGCAGTTAATATGCTCGGCTTTGGAGACATTGGTCCAAGTACATGAAGAGCAGTCAATATGCTCCGCCTTGAAGACGTTGGTCCGAGTATATGAGGAGCAGTCAATATGCTCCGCCTTAGAGACAATGGTCCGAGCATATAAGCATCAGTCAATATGCTCAATCTTAGAGACGTTGGCTCGATTATGTGAGGAGCAGTCAATACGCTTGGCCTTAGAGACATTGGTCCAAGCGTATGAACATCAGTCAATATGCTCGGCCTTTGAGACGTTAGTTTGAGCATATAAGCGGTAGTCAATATGCTCAGCCTTGGATACATTGGTCCGAGTATATGAACAGCAGTCAATATGCTTAACCTTGGAGATGTTAGTCCAAGCATGTAAGCAATAGTCAATATGCTCGGCCTTAGAGACGTTGGTTCGAGCATGTGAGGAGCAGTCAATATGCTCGACCTTGGAGACGTTGGTCTGAGTATGTTAGGAGCAGTCAATATGCTCGGCCTTTGAGACATTGGTCCGAGCGTATAAGGAGCAGTCAATATGCTCGACTTTGGAGATATTGGTCCGAATATATGAGCAACAGTCAATATGCTCACCTTTAGAGACATTGGTCCGAGCATATAAGGAGTAATCACTATGCTCGACCTTGGAGACTTTAATCTGGGTCCTCCTTTCGAAGTTCTTGGTGGATTATTGGGCTTTTTCTATTGGAGTTTTTTGGTGGACTCTTAGGCTTTTTCTGTTAGAGTTTTTTGGTGAACTCTTGAGTTTTTTTCCCTTTAGGCCAAAAAAGAGTGCTCTGATGTTTGGGCTTTAGGTAATCCTTTTTAGGCTTAAAAGGGAAAAACCTTTAAACCGTTCTCCAGAACTTTCGTTACATGTGGCTTGTTTGGGCCATTTGATACGTGCAACTATTCAAAGTAAGAACGGCGATTTCATTAATGTCTTGTTCCCTTGGGGAACAAAACGGTGCCTCGAGCGGGCTAAACATTGTGTTATTACGATTAGGGGTCCTTGGAGAACGTAAAAGTGACATCGGGTATTTCGAACGTCATGTCCTCCCAAACGTTAGGTTTTGAATTGCCTCATTCGTCATGCTTTTTCTCCTATATAAGGGTGTTTTGCTCCACTCTACTTGCAATTTTCAGAGAGAAATATTGAGAGCCCTTAGACTCATACTAAAGCTTGAAAGCGCTAGGAAATTTGAGTTTAGTGAGAGGTTGCTTCGTAGTCGTCCTTGGTGAGAGGTTGCTTCATAGTCGTTTCGAGATTCAAGGGTGCTTGGAGTTGAAGGGATATTAAGGCGTTCGATTGAGGAGGAGGTTCCCGAGCTATTTAGATTTAAAGTGAGTCTCTTTTACCCATTTCTTATGTCTTCAGTAGATAGTTTGCGCGATAGGCCCAGTAGTTGTAGTGGTAGTAGTAGTAGCACATTTAGGGAGACGGACTCGTCCTCTTCCAAAAGTGAGACCTTGGAAGGCATCGGGGTTAGGGAGGGGCCACTAGCTATAGTACCCTATGTAACAGTGGTGGAGGAGTATGAAGAGAACTCCACCTCTGAGGGTGAGGACAAAATGAACCCCATCTTAGCCGAGATTAAAGAGGATATGGCTGTGGAAGAGAGGGAACAGTGGGCGTTCATGGCGAACGCTATTCCTAGCCAAATTAGGGAGGAGGATCTTAAGGTGATCTGAAGGGCGTACCGTATTCTGAAAGAGTACGCCCTCAGGCCAGCCAGGGTCAAAGAGAGGGCTTATAATGCCCTTCTGAATCGCATGCCCTATGAATTATGTGTGTACGAGCAGTACATGAGGGTCAGGCTTCGTTTTCCTCTCCACCCCTTCTTCTGCGTAGTGCTACAGTATTTCAACATAGTGCTATACCAGTTGGTCCCGAACTCGATACGGCTTATCATGGCATTTATCTATGTCTGCATGGAGGTAGGGGGACTGATGAGTCTCGATGTTTTCAAGGCCCACTTCCAGATAAGAAAACACGGCCAGATCGGATCAGTCGTGATTAGTTCACGAGCGAAGAGAAGGTTATTGAAGAAGACACCATCTTCTATTAAAAGGTGGAAGAAAACTTTCTTTTTCATCCAGGACAAGAGGGGTTTCGAGGTTTTGCTCATGTAAAGTTTAGGTCAGATAGGGAAATGTAAGAAGCCGAGCCTTCTTATTCGTGAGCAGGAGATTGTGAGCACCATAGTGGCCGCGCCTATGGATGTACAGGTCCTTTATGATAATATGGAGTTGGCGAGGTGCAGTCTCTGCCCTCCATGCCCCGAGGCATCTATAGAGAGTGGTAACTCCATGCCCACTACTTTATACTTGGTTTATATTTTGCTTATGTTTACTGCTTTAGCTTATGATCTACTTTATGTCCTTTCCTCTTTATTTCATACTTATGGATTTCATTGATGTCTTGGGCAGAGATGGAGGCAACAGCTAAAGCTAGGGAGCGAGCCAAGAAGCTTGCCCTGGAAAGAAAGAAGGCTTCCTAAGTAGAGAAGCATTCCTTTTTTGCTTCTAGCACGAGGAAGAGATCACAGGCTCTTTCCCTTACCCTCATCGACCTGGAGAGCTTTCCCAGACACTCCCCTGAGCCGGAGGTTGCTCCAGCCTTGCCCCTTGTTCCATCCTTGTCCTAAGGTGCTCCTTCAAGTGTGACGGTCTTCACACCCAACTAAGGCTTGAAGACTGATGACTCCTCCTTTTCACACCCCTAGGAACACCTCGTCCTGGGGGTTTCATCCTGGGACATGCTCGAGCTGTCGCGGAAGCCCATCGAGGCATTTTGGTCTGCCGTTGAGACCTTAGGTTCTCAAGTAAAAAGTCTTTCTTTTTCTTTCCTTTTTTTATTATTACTGATGACTAACGGTCCTTGTTTTGTTTCAGTTGGGTGTGTTGCTAGCTGTGCTTTCACGTCGATGCTTGGACACAGTCGAGAAGTTGGGTCGAGCTCAGCAAAAGCTGTATGACAACGCTAAGCTTATCTGCCAACTGCAGGTATCCTTGGATGCGATCAACCAGGCCAGAGTTGAAGCCACTCAAGAGATGGATGTTGCTGTTGCTGTTGCTGTTGCTGTAGGGCAGCGGCTTAAGGAGGAGGTCGAGGCCCATACCCGAACGGCCATGGAGGACGCCGTAGCCGCTTTCAAGGACTCAGCTCTGTATCGAACGACGATCGAGGAGGAGGGGGTCTGTAATACCTCAAGGGCTTCTTAAAGACTAAGATGAAAGTTAAGGCCCTCTACCCCGAGACTGACTTTTCGGCTCTCGACCTACTGGGCCCATTGGAGGATGAGGAGGCTGCAGTTGGCTAGGTAGAGGCGATGGCTCAAGCTTGTGAGGAGAAGCCAGCTGCTCAGTCGAGGGGCAAAGTGGAGAGCCGCTGAAGGGGAGAAAGCCCCCTGAGGGCTTCATTTTAGTTTTTGTTTCTTCTTCCCTTTTGTACTTCAAGGTCGATAGTGCCTTTGTAGTTTTTCTTTTTTAATGAAATTTCAGTTTCTCTTTAACTTGTTGTCTCTTATTGCAATCGTAACTTTAACATAAAAATTTGGTTAACCGATGTGCTTTATGAGTTGCACTCAATGTATGTGTCACTGGGAGAATCGACAGAGGTTTTTAGCTTTCCAAGTGCGAGGAACAGGCTTTCCACTTAGCTCCTCGAGCTTGAAGGTGTCGGATCAGCACAACCTCTTAATGGGGTATAGGTATTCCTAGTTTGGGACCAGCTTTCCTGTTTCTCGTGGGTGGGACACTTTGTTCTTTCGTAGGATGAGGTCATGTAACTTGAAGCTTCTGTTTCTGTTTTAAGAGTTGTAATACTTGGCAGCCCTCTATTGATAGGTGGCTAACCGGATCTGGGCCTTATCTTAAGCTTCGTTGATAAGGTCAATGTCCATCCGTAGGGCTTCTTTGTTGTTGCTATTTTTGAAATTCTGCACTTGTAGTTAAGGTACCCCAATTTCTAAGAAGATGACCACCGCGGAGCCACAGGCTATGAAGAATGGAGTTTCTCCTGTGGGAGTTCAGTCGGTGGTCTGATATGCCCAAAGAATGTTTGGCAAGTGGTTGGCCCATTATTTGTTTGCCTTATCTAATCTCTTCTTGATGCCTTGTAAAAGGGTTCTGTTGGTTACTTCACCCTATCCGTTAGCCTGTGGATAGTTTTTCACAGAACGCCCTGAATCAAGCACTATCAAACTGTTTTTCGTTATCAGTTACCAGTATACGAGGAACGTCAAAACAGCACACTATGGACTTCCAGACGAAACTCCGAGCCTAGTGGTCGGTTATGTTGGCCAGCAGTTTCGCCTTTACCCACTTAATGAAGTAGTCTATTGCCATAATAAGGTGTTTCTGTTGGCTGGGCGCTCCGGTAAAGGGGAAGATTGATCCCCCACATAGCGAAGGGGAGTGGGCTCATGATAGAGATAAGAGGGTTACTTGGTTGATGGGGTACTAGAGAGTACTGTTGATGGCTCTTGTACTTCTTGACTAATTCAATGGTTTCTTTTTGCATTTCAGGCCAGTAGTAGCCTTGCCAGAGTATTTAAAAGCCAGAGCCTGGCCCCTTAGGTGGTTTCCATAGATCCCTTTGTGAACCACCCGGAGGGCATAGTCAGCTTCAATGGGCCCCAGAACCTTAGGTAAGGAATCGGGAGACCTAACTTGTATAGCTGGTCGTTTAAGATCATATATTGTGATGCTTGAGAGATAATTTTTTTGGCTTCACCTCTTTACTCTGGGAGCTGGCCGTCTTGCAAATATAGGAGGATCGGGTCGACCCAAGTTTCTCCTTCGATTACCGGTAACACTGGGATCTCTTCAATGCTTGGTGCGGTGAGTGTTTTGATAACGCTCAAACTAACACGCGATTATTGTGTATAACTGAGGTATCGATCCCACGAGGAAAGCGAACTATAAGAGAAAGTGTAAACCTTAACTCTAAACGATAAAGTTCAAATAATAAATTCTAAGTTTTACGAATGAAATTAAATAAGAGAGTTGTGAAAATATGATGAAGAATTCAATAAAGAAATAACAAGGTTCTAGGAGTCCTTCCTAAGTTCATTGCCTTATTCCTATCTTGACTCAAATGTTTTATCTCAATTACTTGTTCGCATCCCAAACAAGCAATTGGTAAATATTCAATCAAAGCACATAAATACCCTAATGTAATTGCCATAAATTACTCCTTAATTCCAATTCAAACATACAAGATCCATCTTATAAATTATCAAGAAGCGATAATATATTTCAATAATAGTACTACAGTAATGGAAAAACCTATAAGATAGATCTACTGAAATCAATTGCATCTAACAACTTTGACATAAGAAAAACTTGACTAGACTTATATGGAGAAGAAGAAAGCAATCACCGGATTAAGAGATCTAAGAGAAGAAGAACATAAATTGCAGCTGTCACATGAATTCAAATCTTTCTTATTTAATCAAAGAGTAAATTATAAACAATGTTTAACAATTAATCCATACAACTGAATCAAAGATAGAAATAAGAACAACTACACCTAGAAACTCATCCTTTCGTCTTTCTTAGAGTTTAGTTGGACATGGAGTTCATCCTTGATCACCTTGAAGAAGAAGAAGATGGAAGCTCTCTTCAAAAAATCTCTTCCCTGTTCTTTGAGTCTAAAATCCTATATATAGCTGTATGGAGATGGTTTTGTAGACAGAAAAGTGGCCCTAGGGTTTCTGTTCAGGACGTGTGCTTCTGCTGCTGTCCAGGCCCGGTTCTGCCTGACCCTTGTCTACTAAAACTGCCATAACTTTCTCTAGAAAAATTATATTTATGAGCCGTAAAATTCTCCAAAAAATAGACATCTAGTTATTTCCAAGAATATATAGTTCATCTCCTAGTTCTTCCTGAATCAATACAGTTTAATCTACAAAAATAACTGATCTGTCATGCTGAAATCATGCACAGCCTGACCTTTGTCTACTAAAACTGCCATAACTTTCTCTAGAAAAATATATTTGTGAGCTGTAAAATTATCTAGAAAATAGACATCCATATCTTTCCAAGTATATATGGCTCATCTCTTGGTTCTTCCTGAATCAATACAGTTTAATCCACAAAAATGATTAATCTGTACGGGCAATTCTGGCAATTTAGTGAAACTCCTTTCCAAATGCTTGTGAACATGTATAGAATCTTCGTGCTTTAATCAATGTTAGTTTTTTCATCTCTTTTAAACCCAAAATACCTGAAAATGCATCGAAATAAATCAATATACCAAGAATGACACTTAAGAATTATGAAGGCATAAATGTGTAATCCAGCCCTAAATCAACCCTAAATGCTAACAAATAAACACTATTAAGATGCATTTTCTGACTCTCATCATAACCTCCAACTAGCTTATTGCTAGTCCCTAGCAATTCAAGCGAAAGAAAAATGAAATGAATCATATACTAGAAATCAAAACAAAACCTAAAATCCTAAAAACAAAACAAAGTAATGTTAGCATTAATCCAAGAGTAATTCAACTTTTTGTCTCAAAAATTGCACATAACACACAACACATAGAATCATTAAATACCACCCAAGTCCAAATACAATCCTAACATCAACCTCATATTCGTTATCGACTCTTAAACATTCATCTTACTATAAACCATTAATCCAAACACCCGGATGATTTTATGCACAACATTCATGAATACAAGTCTTAGCCTCTAAAAACATATTAAATTGCGTGACATCAATCACAAATCAAACTCTATAGGCTCACTTTTCAAATCACTCTGCACTAATGTATAAAAATCACACTACATCGGATCATTAGGTATTTAATAGGCTTGTAACGTTAAGCTAAGGTAAAGGTCAAGAAAGAACGGGAAGGATTAAACAAGTAAAAGAACTCAGCCTCTTAATTTTAAACACAACCTTTTTAAGCACTAAATAACCTTACTTCAACACCTAACTCATTCAACCATTTTTCGAGTATTTCTCTCAATAATTCAACATTTTTTTTCCTTCTTTCTTTGTCATAATTCACTTTTTTTTTTATAGCACATAATTTCTTTTCTTTTTTTTGTCACAGAACCATTCACCTCCGTTTTCATTCTTTACTCTTTTCCACAACCACCAACCTATCTCCTTTAATGTACTTGGGTTATGGTAGTAATATTTTTTCATATTTCCATCCTTACTCCTCTTAAGTGCTTCTCAACAAATGTGTATAAACTAAGTTCTCTTAAAAGAAAGGTAAGGATAAAATATTTTTAGGCTCATAAAGGTAAGTAAATGGGCTATCGAAAGAAACAAGGCTAATTTTTTTTTTAAAAAAAAGGCTCAAACAGGTAACTAGCAATAAATATAACAAAGGTAAGCTTGAAAGGCTCAACGGTCTAAAGATGGCCTACATCATATCCTAAGTAGTGTGCATTCTAGGATTTCGCCTCAATGATTATCAAATAAGTTTTAGAGCTTGTCGAGACCGCAAAAGTATTCACAAAACATTCGCACATAAAACTTCTCTAAATGTTTTAGACTAATCATGCAATCTTACCGCAAACCAGAGTCTCAAACTAAATGAAGATCGACACTTAAACTTATTCTCAAACTGAAGCAAGATTTGACTTCTTCTAAAAGCTATATGCTATCTCAATTATAATCATATCATTAACATGTAAATTAACTCCAAAACTAACACAAAACATACTAAAAACAAACAAAACTAAACCTATTTTTTTAAAAAAAATTCAATTTTTAAACTATTTTTTTTCTAACAATTTATCCTAACAAATGAATTAAAACGAAAAAAGGAAAGTGACACCAAACAATTCAATGGTATGAAATAGGAAAAGTGTTTCCTCCACCCCCCAACCTAAGACTTGCATTGTCCCCAATGTGAAAGGAAAAAGTCGAGAGAAAGAAAAAAAAACTAAAGAAAACTAAATAAATAAATAAAATGAAAAAAAATAAAACTAATGTACGATGGAACGGTACCCGATTAAAAAAGATAAACTAGGGCCACCAAAGAGATCTCTTCGGGCCTATTTTTAACATGTTCATGTTCCAAGTAGAGCTTCAACCTTTGGCCATTAACTCGAAATGCACGACCGTCAGAAGGATCTTCAACTTCTACCACTGCATTTGGAAAAACACTCGTCACAACATAAGGTCCCTTCCATCGTGATCGCAATTTTCCTAGATGGAAGTGTAACTGAGAATCATAAAGAAAAACTCGATTACCTTGTTTAAAATTTTTCTAGAGTATTTTTTGATCATGTACCGCTTTCATTCTTGACTTTAAGTCCTTAGCATTATCATATTCATCATCCCTCAACTCCGCAGGTTCACAAAGTTACATTTTCCTCTCCTCACCAAACATCTTCAAGTCATAATTAAAATTTCGAATAGCCAAATATGCTCTATGCTCAACTTCTACCGGTAAGTGACATGTTTTTCCAAATACCAACCGATAAGGAGATGCTCCAAGAACCGTCTTGTATGCTGTCCAGTATGCCCAAAGCACATCTGATAGGCGTAAAGACCAATCTTTTCGATTTGGATTTACTGTTTTTTCAAGTATTCGCTTAATCTCCCTATTTGCTAGTCCCGTTTGGCCATTGGTTTATGGATGGTAAGCTATAGAAACCTTATGGGTGACTCCATACCTGTGCATCAAAGCCTCAAAAGAACGGTTACAAAAATTTGACCCTTGATCACTAATTATAACACATGGAGTACCGTACCTAGATAAAATATGTTCTTTAAGAAATTTAACAATAACTTTATTATCATTAGTGCGGCAAGGCATAGCTTCAACCTATTTAGAAATATAATCAACGGCAAACAAAATGTAAAGATACCCAAAAGAAGGTGGGAATGATCCCATAAAATCGATCCCCCAACAATCAAAGATTTCCACCACTAAGATCGGGATGAGAGCCATCATATGACAGCGGGATATTGAACCCAGCTTTTGACATCTTTCACATGAACGACAAAACTTATTAGTATCCTTGAATAAAGTAGGCCAATAAAAACCACATTGCAAAATTTTTCCAACTGTCTTTTAATAATAAAAAAAATGACCACCACAAGCATAGGTATGACAAAAAGTTAACACACTATCAATTTCCATATCTGGAATGCATCTTCTTATTATTTGATTAGGGCAATATTTAAAAAGATAAGGATCATTCTAATAAAAATTCTTTACCTCAACCAAAAACTTACGCATATCTTGTGCACTCCATGTAGATGGAACTTGACAAGAAACCAAGTAATTTGCAATGTCGGCATACCATGGTGTGTGACAAAAGACAGCAAATAAATTCTCATCCGGAAAGGCTTTGTGAATGGGCAAAATGTCAGTATCATTCTTAAATTCTAAACGAGATAGATGGTCCGCCACAACATTTTCCACCCCCTTCTTGCCTTTGATGGTCAAGTCAAATTTCTGCAAAAGCAAAATCCAATGTATCAAACAGACCTTAGCATTCGTTTTTTAGAAACAAAATTTAAGGGAGGAGTGATCCGTGAATATAATGATAGGTGAACTAATTAAATAAGAGCGAAATTTATCCAATGCAAATACTACAGCTAGTAATTCTTTCTCGGTTGTGGTCTACATCATTTGAGAATGATTCAAGGTTCTACTAGCATAATAAACAACAAATGGTTTTCCCTCACTTCTTTGTCCTAAAACAACCCTTAAAGCATAGTCACTAGCATCACACATAATCTCAAAAGGCAAGGTAAAATCAGGTGATTGCATAATAAGGGCGGTTGTAAGCTTAGAGACAAGTGTCCTAAAGGCTTTCTCACATTCGGGGCTCCACTTGAACTCGGTATCCTTCAACAAAAAGTTACATAAGGGTTTAGAGATAGCACTAAAATTTTGAATAAACCTTCTATAAAACCCGGCATGCCCTAGAAAAAACCTAACATCTTTAATATTCTTAGGAGTGGGTAGTTTAGAGATTAATTCAATTTTCGATTTATCCACATCTATCCCCTTTTCAGACACTATATGGCCCAAAACTATTCCGAAAGACACCATAAAATGGCACTTCTCCCAATTAAGCATAAGCCCCTTCTCTTCACACCTACACAAAACATTTTTCAAGTTAGATAAACATGAATCAAAAGAAGTTCCAAACACGGTTAAATCATCCATAAACACTCCCATACATTTTTCAACCATGTCACTAAAAATACTCATCATGCGTCTTTGAAAAGTAGCCGGTGCATTACACAAACCAAAGGGCATTCTACGAAAAGCAAAAGTACCAAAAGGACAAGTAAAGGTGATCTTCTCTTGATCCTTTAAGGCAATTTCTATTTAGTAGTATCCCGAATACCCATCTAAAAAGCAATAGAAACGATGACCAGCCACACGCTCTAAGATTTGATCTATGAATGGAAGGGGAAAATGGTCTTTCCAAGTAGCCGAATTAAGTTTTTTATAATTAATGCACATACGCCACCCGGTCACTACCTTAGTTAGTACCAACACCCCTCTTCATTTTCTACCACGGTCACCCCGGCTTTCTTAGGAACTACTTGAGTTGGACTAATCCACTTACTATCGGATATTGGATATATAATTCTCGTATCTAATAGCTTTAAGACTTCTTTCTTAACTACCTCTTTCATAGTTGGATTTAGCCTTCTTTGTGGGTCTCTACAAGGGTTAGCTCATTCTTTTAGATAAATCCTATGGGAACAAATTAAAGGGCTAATACCTTTTATGTTGGCTATAGTCCAACCTAGTGCAGATTTATGCTTTCTTAACAAATTCAACAATTTATCACATTGCACATCACTAAGTTCGGAAGAAATAATAACCGGAAAGGTATCACCTAAGCCTAAGAAGGCATGTTTGAGCCCTTTGGGGCAGCGAAACTAAATTTAGAATTGGTGTCTCCTCGAAATATGGTTTGAGTGCCTGTCTCTCTTTAGGCAACTCCTCAAAGCATGGTTGCCATGATTTCTTAACAAATCCCTGCTACTTATCAAAAACATCAACGGCATGGGGATAAATTAAAGAATCATTAAAATCGAAATTATTAAGAAGGAATTCTAAAGAATTAGAATTATCTTTAATGTACTCATCCTCCAAAATAAGCTCATCGATCATGTAAGTGTCGAAACACTCATCCTCTTCATGTGGCTACCTTGAGACTCGGAAAACTTTGACCTCCATAGTCATATTTCAAAATGATAATGTCATTAGACCATTCCTATAATTAATGAGGGCATTGGCAGTGGCAAGGAATGGTCTTCCAAGCATCAAAGGAATTTTTAACTCCGTGTTCACAATAAAAATGGTATCTAACACCAAAAAGTCAACAGGATAATAGAATTTGTCAATTTGCACTAAAACATCTTCCACAATACCTCTTGGTTTTCTTACTGATCGATCAGCTAGTTGAAGTATCGCGAAAGTCAGTTTGATCTCACCTAGACTGAGTTGCAAGCAAATAGAGTAGGGCATGAGATTCACACCAGCTCCCAAATCTAGCAATGCTTAGCCACAATCTTTGTTTCCAAATTGGTAAGCCACCGTAGGACAGCCCGGATCTTTATACTTGGGCGGTGTCTTGCTATCAATTACCATACTTGCTTGCTCCATTAAGAATGTCGTCTTCTTCACATTGTGCCTCCTCTTGAGTGTGCATAGATCCTTAATGACTTTACCATAGTTGGGAACCTGTTTTATGACATGAAGAAAATGAAGGTTAATTTAACTTGCTTAAGTTGTTCAATAATCTCATCTTTTAATGTCAAATTTCTCTCCTTAGGTTTAAGGAGTGCTTAAGGGAAAGGCACCGGTATGGAATCACTATGGGCATCTTGTTCCTTAGGGGCTTCATAATTGTTACTCATGGTGTTAGGAACCAAGTTTGATGGTAGAGTGGGTCCATCAATTTATTTACCGCTGTGAATAGTTATGGCATTAACCTCTTTAACATTTTGATTGTCAGGATTGGAGACTTGTGCCATATGTTGTCCCTTTGGATTAGGCTGTGGCTGCGAAGGAAAACGACTTTGCTCTTGAACCATCAATAAATTAGTCAACTTGGTGAGTTGGCTCTTTATCACCTTTTGTTCCTCTTTGACCCCTTGTTGCTCCTCTAGCAACCGTTGATTTATCTTGCCTTGCTTTTTCGCACTTTGGACATGTACCTGCATAAATGACTTAAAAGCATCTTCCAAAGGTAAATATTATTGTGGTGCATTAGATGAAGTTGCTTCCGGTCTCCATTGGGTACTAGATTGGGTAGAAGGTTGTGTATCGGATCTCCAACTAAAATTATGGTGATTCTTCCAACCAGGATTGAAAGTGTTAGAGTAAGGTGAAAATGTTTTCCTAAAGGGTATACTTAAAGCATTACACTCTTCCTTCATCTCAAAATAAGTTGGATAATCCCTAGGTACATAATCTACCCCATTACACATAAAACAAGGTTCGTGGGACTCTACCCTAGCAACCAGTTCGGGGGCTCTAGCATCCTTGGTTTTTAAAATCTCAATTTCCTTAGTTAGGACCTCTAAACGGGCTTTAAGGCTATCCTCTTCCTTAAGTTGATAAATTCCAGTAGTTTGGTTTCTCTTAGTACTTTCTATGGCATTGGGTCCCGTCCAAGTGTGGGATTTTTTCGATAAGTCATCTAGAAAATCTATGGCTTCATCGGGATCTTTTGGAAGAAAATCTTCATTACACATCATTTCTATAAATTTCCTTTCCCTACTTAGAAGTCCATCATAGAAATAACTAACTACCCGCCAACTCTCATACCCGTGGTGTGGACAGGAATTCAAAAGGTCTTTGAAATGTTCTCAAACTTGATATAAGGTTTCATTCTCTTTTTGTGCAAAGTTTGAGATTTGTCTCTTGAGCTTATTGGTCTTGTGGGTTGTGAAATACTTTTGGAAGAAGGCTTGTGTCATCTCATCCCATCTACCTATAAACCTAGGCCTTAACGAGTACAACCAAACCTTGGCCTTATCCTTAAGCAAAAAAGGGAAAAACTTAAGTTTGACGGTGTCTAACTTATCGACCCTACTTTGAAAGGTTGCTACTACTTCCTCAAATTCCCTAATATGGACATAGGGGTTTGCATTCTCTAATCCATGGAAAGTTGGTAGCAGTTGGATCATGCCCGGCTTAAACTTAGGCTGTTGAACATTAAGGGGGAACATGATACAAGATGGTGTGGCCGTTCAGCTAGGGTGCAAGTAGTCCTTAAGTGTCCTAGCAACATTCTAATTGTTATCGTTTGGGTGGGCACTATGATTTAATCTAGGTGAGCTTTCACCATCGGACAAAGAAGGAGAGAGTAACTCTTTTCGAGTCTTTTAATGAATTTACCTCGTTTATCTCTAAGTCTACGCATACACCAAAGGAATTAGAAGGGAGACGAATAAAGAAAACAAAATAAAATCAAAACAGAAAATCAAAACAAAGAGCAAAGAACAATGCTACCGTCTTGTCTCAAAGTTGATAATCTTCCTTATAATTAAGCTCAGTTCCCCGGCAACAGCGCCAAAATTTGATAACGCTTAAACTAACACGCGATTATTGTGTATAGCTGAGGTGTCGATCCCACGAGGAAAGCGAACTACAAGAGAAAGTGTAAATCTTAACACTAAACAATAAAGTTCAAATAAAAAAATCTTAGTTTTACGAATGAAATTAAATAAGAGAGTTATGAAAATATGATGAAGAATTCAATAAAGAAATAACAAGGTTCCAGGAATCCTTCCTAAGTTCATTACCTTATTTCTATCTTGACTCAAATGTTTTATCTCAATTACTAGTTTCACATCCCAAACAAGAAATTGGTAAATATTCAATCAAAGCACATAAATACCCTAATGTAATTGCCATAAATTACTCCTTAATTCCAATTCAAACACACAATATCTATCTTATAAATTATCAAGAAGCAACAATATATTTCAATAATAATACTGCAGTAATGGACAAATCTATAAGATAGATCTACTGAAATCAATTGCATTTAACATCTTTAACATAAGAAAAACTTAACTATACTTATATGGAGAAGAAGAATGCAATCACTGGATTAAGAAGATCTAAGAGAAGAAGAACATAAATTGCAACTGTCACATGAATTCAAATCCTTTTTATTTAATCAAAGAGTAAATCATAAACAATGTTTAACAATTAATCCATACAACTAAATCGAAGATAGAAATAAGAACAACTACACCTAGAAACTCATCATTTCGCCTTTCTTGGAGTTTAATTTGACATAAAGTTCATCCTTGATCACCTTGAAGAAGAAGAAGATGGAAGCTCTCTTCAAAAACTCTCCTCCCTATTCTCTGAGTCTAAAATCATATATATAGCTATATAGAGATGGCTTTGTGGACAAAAAAAGTCGCCTTAGGGTTTCTGTTCAGACCGTGTGCTTCTGCTGCTGTCTAGGCCCAGTTCTGCCTGATCTTTCTCTACTAAAACTGCCATAACTTTCTCTAGAAAAATTATATTTATGAGCCGTAAAATTTTCTAGAAAATAGACATCCAAATTTTTCCAAGAATATATAGTTCATCTCCTGGTTCTTTCTGAATCAATACAGTTTAATCCACAAAAATGATTGATCTGTCACACTAAAATCATGCACAGCCTGACCTTTGTCTATTAAAGCTATCATAACTTTCTTTAGAAAAAACATATTTATGAGTCGTAAATTCTCTAGAAAATAGACATCCATATCTTTCCAAGCATATATGACTCATCTCCTGGTTCTTCCTAAATCAATACAGTTTAATCTACAAAAATGACTGATCTGTACGGGTAATTCTGGTGAAACTCATTTTCAAATGCTTGTGAACATGCATAGAATCTTCGTGCTTTAATCAATGTTAGCTTTTTCATCTCTTTTAAACCCAAAATACCTGAAAATGCATCGAAATAAATCAATATACCTATAATGACACTTAAGAATTATTAAGGCATAAATGGGTAATCCAGTCCTAAATCAAGCCTAAATGCTAACAAATAAACACTATTAAGATGCATTTTCTAACTCTCATCATGTTTCAAGGTAGACGGCCCGCGTAGGCTCCAGCTGGTAAGAGGAGGCAAGTCGAGCCAGGGAATCAGCTTTCGAGTTTTTCGTCCAAGGTACTTGGGTTATCCGAAATACTTTGAACTTAGCGACAAGTTCTCTGGATTTCTCCAGATAACTGGTTATCTTTTCTCCACGGGCTTTGAACTCCTTGTTTATCTAGTTAACTACCAACTGCAAGTCGTTGTATATGTCTAAGACTTCGACGGTCATTGCCTTCGCCAACTTCATTCCGCCAAGTAATGCCTCATACTTCGTTTCATTGTTAGAGGCGCTGAATCCGAACCTTAAGGTGTACTTAATGGTGAAGCTGACTAGGCTGCACAAGATGAGCCCTGCTCCGCTCCCGATGCTATTGGAGTACCCGTCAACATAGAAGGTCCACTGCAAACCTTTTAAGGTTATTCTGAGGTCTAGGGTTGGGTTTGGTTCGCCTTGGAGGGTCATCTCTAAGATAAAGTCTGCGAGGCCCTAAGCCTTGATGGCTTTGCTGGGATTATATTGGAGATCGAATTCACTGAGCTCTACAGACCACTTAACCATCCTCCCAGAGACATTTGGCTTGTGGAGCACTTGCCTTAGTGGTTGGTCTGTTAAGAGAACGAGGTGTGTGCTTGAAAGTATAGCCGGAGCTTCCATGTTGTGATTAGGAGGGTGTACGCCATCTTTTCTGCAGGGAGATACCGTGTTTCTGCGTCATAGAGGATTTTGCTCACATAGTACACTGGTCTTTGGATGCCCTTTTCCTCTCGGATCATGACAAAGGTTATTACTTCTTGTCCAAACGAAGTCTTTCACTTTTTTGATGGCTTCGAGGAAAGAGATGAACTTCTCAACAGATTTTGACATGAACCGGCTAAGTATGGTTTCCTGCCCTATCCACCATTGTACTTCTCTTACCTTTCGAGGGTGTCATACCGAGTATGGCCTCGATTTTTTTCGGGATGGCCTCTATGCCCTTACAGGTTACCATGAAGTCGAGAAACTTCCCTCCAGTGACTCTAAAAGCGCACTTGGTAGGGTTCAGATTCATTTGATGATGTCAAAGTACCTCGAATGCTTCTTCCAGGTCAGTTTCGTGTTCTTTGGCTTCAACACTCTTGAGCAGCATATCATCCACATAGACTTCCATGTTTCTCCCGATCTGCTCGTGGAATATCTTGTTTACCAATCTTTGATACTTTGCCCTAATATTTTTAAGGCCAAAGGGCATGACTTTGTAGCTGTACAACCCTTGGCTGGTGACGAAGGTTGTTTTCTCCTGGTTAGACTCGTGCATCAGGATTTGGTTGTAACTAGAATAAGTGTCTATGAAGGTTAGGAGCTCATACCCTGATGTTGCATCAACCAGTTGATCGATCTGTGGTAGTGAGAAGCCATCCCTTAGGCAAGCTTTGTTCAGGTACATGAAATCGATGCAAATTCTCCGCTGAAAATTAGGTTTTTTTACTATCACCACGTTGGACACCCAGTCAGGATAATCCGTTTCTTGGACGAAATTTGCTATAAGTAGCTTGTCTACTTCAGCTTTAATGGTGGCTTATCATTCAGGGGTAAACGACCTCTTCTTTTGGATGACCGACATGTGGTTTGGATCCACATTTAACCAATGCATAATCACCTCTGGGCAAGTCCGAGGCTGACTAGGCAAAGAGATCTTGATTCTTTCGGATGAGGGAGAGCATGGATCTTTTGGGGCTTTTTAGGAGGTTGGAGCCAATCTGGACTGTTTGAGAGACGTCTTCACCGAGGGAGACAACGGTCAGTTCTTCCATAGGCTAGCCTCTAGAGGCTCTTATCACTTGCCTAAAGTTTTTCACTTTGAAAAGGAGGGCATCTGTCATCTTTCCCCCTCTCACGGCGTTTAGGTAGCAAGGTCAGGAAACTTGTTGGTTTATTTTGACTTCATGTACCCCATCGTTAGTGGGGAACTCCATTTTTAAATGGTAAGTGGAGACAACCACTTTAAGCTTGTTAAGGGTGGGCCTGCCAAGGATCATGTTGTAAGAAGACGGTTGCTTAACCACTAGGAAAACAGTTTGTATGATGGCCGTTTGCAGGGCTGTCCCTGCGATTACTGGAAAGACTATTTTGCCTTTGGTGAACACTGGGGGCCCCAAGAAGTCGTAGAGTTGAGTGGACACTGGTTCTAGTTGAGCATCTTCGAACTACATCTGACAAAATGTATCGTAAAATAGGATGTTGATCGAGCTCCCGTTTTTGACCAGGATGCACCTGACATCGTGGTTAGCCACAAGGAGGGAAACCATTACAGTGTTATTATGCGGGGTTTGTACTCCCTCCAGATCATCATTTGTGCCTGACATTGTGGTTTGTCATTTTGTATTTGTGGGGCCCACTAACTTACACCACAGACCTGGCATAAGTCTTTCTGTTGTTTCCCGGGGTGCCCTCGGCGGTAGGGCCTCCACAAATGGTTTTGATGATCTTAGTCATGGTGGTATCTAGGCATCTTTGGCAGGGCCTTTCCCAGTTTGGCCCCAGGCTTCTCCGAGGAACTCAGTACGTTTAGTTTCGACTAGGCGGACGTTCAGACTTCTTCGAGGTCGTTTGGGCATTCCTTCTTATCGTGGCTTGGTGAACTCCTTCAACTGCCCCCTGCTGATAAGGGTCTCAATTTGATGCTTCATGGTTAGGCACTCTTCGGTATCTTGCCATGGTTTTTGTAGAACCGATACCATTTTCTTTGATCCCCGTTAAGGTACAGTGGCCTCGAAGGCCATTGGAGGATCATCACGTCTTAGAGTTGTATCAGGACATTGGTTCTGGATGCGTTGAGGGGAGTGAAGCTTTCGAAGCGGTCGAGGGCTTTATACCTGTGTTTCGCGGAAAGGTCGCTTGGTTGGTTCGCAGTGAGGGCTGATAGGGTCTTTCTTTTTCTTCTCTATGTTCCCTTCTTGTTCTCTTCAGAAAGCTTGATCGTCTTCTACCACCATGTATTTATAGGCTCGGGCCAAAATTTTGTCCATGTTGTTGAGCAGTCGTG
Organism: Bretschneidera sinensis; assembly: GCA_023935145.1. Classification (NCBI taxonomy): domain Eukaryota; kingdom Viridiplantae; phylum Streptophyta; class Magnoliopsida; order Brassicales; family Akaniaceae; genus Bretschneidera; species Bretschneidera sinensis. Next base: position 59,983,673 of record CM043697.1, on the reverse strand, counting down.
TAGTGAGTTTGGAGCTAAAGATTCCAGACCTCGGATTGTTCTTGAATGCCAGCATCTGGATGTTGGGGTCGAGGTCAAGGATCTCCCAAACAGCGGCATTGAACCTCGAAATATAGGCTCGGAGCCTCTCTCCCTATAGTTAGATGATGTTAAACAGTGACTCTGAGGACTTCTTGGGTCCTTTGCTGCTTAGGAAGTGGGATGCGAAGGTATAACTTAACTCCTTGAAAGTGCTAATGCTCTCTGGTTTCAAATGGGAGTACCAAGTTGCAGCTACCTTCTCGAGCGTCAGGGAGAATGCACGGCACGTCACAGGATCGAAATGTCGATACAGTGCCATGGTAGTCTTATAGTGTTGGAGATGATCCAAGGGGTCTGTCAAACCGTTATAGGGTTTGATCTGGGGGCATTTGGAAGTTTAGTGAAAGTGGGGCTTCGATGACCTCTTGAGTGAAGGGCAAGTCTGAACGTTGAGCTCGTCCAGGACACGGTGGTTTCAGCACTTGAGTGCTTTGTCGATTTGTTCCTCCATTTCCTCGATCCGTCTGTCGAGGACAAGGCTGCTCCTAGAGGAGGGGCTCACTTTAGATTTGACGATGTGAGGTGGTGATGACTCCGCCATCGAACAGTTATCGATGAGGATCCCTCAGTTAGTAGGGTTTGTGCGTCCAGGGTTGTGTCGAGAAGGCATGGGGGAGGACCGACAAGCCCCTCAGCGGTGAGGTCAGTTACCAGAACGAGAGTTCCACAAACTACACTTGGAGCATAGGTATAGTTGGATGCGTTGCAGCGACCCCTTGGAGATTTTCCAGTAGGTCAATCTCCGTGTGATGGGGGCGTTGGGCCCCAAGAAGAGCCTATGGGCCAAAGGACCTTCGTTTGGACATAGTAAGGAGTCTTGACCCAGATCTTTGGCTATATGCACTATTCTGTGTGGGTTCAGCACTGGCCCCGGTGGCTCCTTTGCCGGCATTTTTTGTGGTATTTCTTGGAGGTATGGCAACAGATGAGTTCTTTGAGCTTCTTCACTTTTACTATTAGTGAGAGTGGTGTTTTCCATGGACGACGCCAATCTGTTGATATCTTTAGTATGTTGCTGAGCTGGAGGTCGGTGCTTCAGTGGCCTGCACAAAGAAATAGGGGTGAACTGGAGAATCACCGGAGGAAATGAGGGTGATGCCTCCGAGGACACTCTGACGCTCTTGCCAGTGTAAGGTTTTGGAGAAACGGAGAGAATAACAATACTAGCATTTTCAGTAATGAGCTTGAAATTGAAGATGAATTGTGCTTGCATACCTTGGCCCTTTTATAGTGTTTTGGAGGTGAGATTGCCCACGTGGTCTAGATGGGGCAATCTCGGAGATCCCATCCCTTTGCCAGCAAGTATGGTCGGGTGTCTAGGGATGGCTATGATCCCTAGAATCATGTTTACATGTCTGTACTGGGGTGTCCAGGAGTGGTAATCTCTGGAATTATGCTTGCAGCCCGGTACAAGGGACATTATGAGTGACAGTGGAATTGTTAACTGCTCATCCACGTGTTGTCAGTTTATTGGAGAGGGTCCGTCCACGTCTTCTCGCTGCAGGGGGAAGTTGTCTATGTGTCTTCAGGTTACTAGCGGGGAGTTTGTCCACATGTCCTCATGTCATTGGACGGAATCTTTTATCTGTATCAGCCATCATGGCAATATTCCTAGTTCTAGTTTTCTTGAGACCAATTCCTCCTAGTTCTTAGGTTTAGTGATGGTCTCCTAATTAACTAAGTGAATCTTTTTTCTATCACCAAAGCCACCCCACAAAAAAATATCTCTGTTCAGTTTATCAATCTCCTCACATAGATAGTAAGTTGGCTTTCCAACCCTTGAGTCTATCTCTCACTTTGTCCACCAAGAAGAAGAAATCATATTTATTCACTTTTAGTTTCTCTTATAATTTGTTTACTAATTTAGGCATTAGAATGACCCCGAAGATAGACTTCAGCTTCTCACCAAGCCTTTTTAGATTCTTAGCAGGTATTCAAGTGACTGAAGTTAAGAGTGAGCAAGGGACAGAGCACTTATGCATTTAGTTGTGGAAAATGAACATATTGTTTAAAAAAAATACTTTCCACAATAATTTTTTTTAACATAATTTGAAAAAAAAAAAACTTTTCTCTTCAACATAATGTTTAAAAAATTGAGAAATGGTTTTTTTTTTCATTTTTTCTAGCATCATATTAAAATAGTAGGGTTTTCCAAAATATGTTAAGACTGTACAAATTATTAAAGAAAATGTTAAAGAAAATAAAGATAAAAAAAATTAATTTTCGATGAGCAAATGTATCATTATCCTCTTTACCATCATTCTACCTCTCTCAAAGCCGTAGCACCAAATTGACTATCGCATTTTGGGCATCATCATCAGTGTTTTCAAAGGCGAGGGCATTAGGCGAGGTATTTTGCCTCAATGAGGCGAGACGTAAGTTCCGAGGCGTTGGGGTGTAAGTCTTTTGAAACACTGGGGCGTTGAATAAAATAATATTAATTAAATTATAAAAATATTAAAAAATTGAAATAATATAAATTAATTAATTATCAATAAACTTTACTAACTTAAAACCTATGAATGAATATTTATCAAAATATTTTTACACAAATATCAAACAATTTGATGAAAATTTTAATCACATATAATATTAGACGTACGCTATCGTTTATTGCATATATATTCATCAATTTACACCATGGTCCTCCAACATAGGGGTTCCATTTGTAATGACGTCTAATCAAAATGTTGAAAATTTAAAATTCTGACCTAAAAAGCTGAAAATCCGAGTAAGTCTTTTGAATCTTTTAGGGTGTTTTGACTTTTTAATAAAATAATATTAATTAATTAATTAGAATAGTAAAATAATTTAATTTAATTTTAATTAATTAATTAATTAATTAATTTTTATCAAAATTTAATACGTTACTAACTCTCTATAGTCTGATAATTATAATTTTATAAATATTAATATATATTTATATATAAATTATATGAAGTATGACTTATATTTATATATTGTTGTAATTTGTAAATGATTCATTAAATAGTTTGTAATTATTATTAAACTAAATAACATGTATTATATATTTATAAAGTGTAATAATATTACACTAATAGTATTAGCTCAGTGGTAAAGTTTATGATTATAACACTTTAGCAGAAGAAAAATTAAAAAAAACTGACAAAAACGACGTTGTTTTAAAATTGCAACAAAAAAAAAAACCAACAATCAGCCCATAAGCGCACCCAACGCTGATCATCATAGCTTTTTTATTTTCGTTGTTGTTCAAAAAATGATGAATGTTGCAGCCATTTAATTTGGTTGAGGGTCCCAAGTCTTTTCCACCAATATATAGGTCGAGCCAACTGTTTGAAATGGCAGCCAAGCTGTTCTCAACCCATGTGATAAAAGTGTACCAATAGTTGCATATGTCACTTGAACTTCGCAATTTCGATGTATGTTAGAATCAACTTCTTGCAGAAAAGCACCCAAACAAGTAATGCTACCCATGTAAATGTGATCAGTGGACACAGTGGGTATCAACTAATTTAACCAATAAAATTATTTGTTGTCACATAAAAAATCTAAGATCCTTATTAATATATAAAAACCCATCAATTAAAAATTCTTCATATAAACATAAAACATCTCAATTTTAATTTACACTCTGTAGTATATGATATAACAAAACAAAAAAAAAAACAATTTAACATCCATTTTAAATTTTTAATCCACAATGTTAGTTTATTGTGGTGTCATCTATTATTTTTCTATAAATTTATTAAAATTATGGAGTATGTATAATAAACTTAATTTAATTTTTCTTGGACCTCTCTTGGATCCCACCATACCTATAGCCACAATTTTTTTTTTTTTGAGAAATTCTCATAGCTAAGAATTAAAATTAATTTTTTTATATCATATTGATTATAACTTTAATTTTTTAATGTAATAAATAAAAAGAAAAAAAAAAGCCCATTGTTTCTATTCTAATGGCAACGTGGGTTACCTATACCAATAGATATTATGATTTGGTTGAAAAACAAAAACTAAAAGCAAGTGGCGGCCGACATATATAGTCCAAATAGGACATGCAAGAATCAAGGGTGGCGATTAGTGAAGCTTGTTTTAGGCTTGTAAACTGAGATTTATTAGAAGAGAGTTCATCTTGCTTGATCATGCAAAATACAGAGCTTCACAAGATGACAGAACTTTAGCATCTAGCAATTTTTCTTCTTTTTTCTTAGGTTATTGTATTTTTTCAATTAAATTTGTGATACTCTAGATTTGAGTGTATTTGGGATTTGGTCTCAAAGAGTTTTATCTTTCTTGATTTATGCTCTAACTTGATTATAGTGGAATCTTTCACCATCATTTGTGGACGTAGAAGTTTTTGCTCTGAACCACATAAATTTTGTGTCTGAATATTTTTCACTACTTTATTCCTAAAAAACTGGTATCAGAGCTATTGTTAAGATCGATGTGGGCGTGATGTCTTCTACCACATCATACGAGATACAAAAGTTTGATGGAACCGAAAGTTTTAATCTTTGGAAAGTAAAGATGCAAGTCATAGTAACCCCCCTATAAGGTTTTGAAAAATGTGTTGCTGGAGAAGGAGAAGATGCCTAGTAAAATGACAGATTAACAAAAGCTAGAGATTGATGAGAAAGCCTTGACTGCGATTCAGTTGTGTTTGTTATATGGAGTCTTGCGTGAAGTTTTTATATATTAAATCGTTGCTAGCTTATAGTGTAAGTTAGAGTCTCTGTACATGACGAAATCTCTCACCAACAAACTGTTCTTGAAGTAGCAATTATATTTGTTGTGTATGGTAGAATGTATGTTAATGAAATTCCATGATGATGAATCTAATTCCATTATTACTGGTTTTATTTCAATGGAAATTAAATTAGATGATAAGGGTCAAGCCTTACTATTGTTGTGTTCCTTACCACCATCGTTTAAATACTTTAGGGAAACTTTTATGTTTTGTATAGATACAATTTCTTTAGAAGATGTTAAAGCTTTACTATTTTCTAAAGAATTGCTTGAGCGACATATGACTACAATAACTATGAGAAGCAAAGTATGGTGATACTCTAGTAACTAGAGTTCTAGAGACAGATCTAGAGAAAGAGGTTTAAGTAATAGTAACCAAAAATTCCAATCTAAGTTCACAAATAAGAATGTGACTTGTCATTACTGTAAGAAAAAAGGGACATTAGAAGTTGGAGTGTTGGAATTTGAAAAAGAAAATTCAAGAAAAAAGCAATTAGAATCTAGGTCAAAATTGAGATAGGGATCAGAAAGAAAAACAATCTAAAGCTAATGTCAGTGAAGAAGACTCTGATGGTTATGATTGTGTTCTTTCTACTAGTGGCAATAGGTTCTTTATGTTTAATTGGATTATGGATGCAGCTTGTCCCTACCATATTTGTCGAAATAAAGATTGATTTTCATAATATTGGCCTTATGACAGAGTTATCTTGTTGGGTGATGATGCAGCTAGAAAAATAGCTAGTATAGGAACTGTCTAGATCAGAATGCACGACAGTTAGGGGTGGAATCGAGTCGAGCCGAGCTCGAGCTCAGCTCATGAGAAAAAAATTTATTTGAGTCGAACTTCGAGTCAAGTTAAGAAAATTCAGGCTCGATCTTGACTCGTTTGGTGAAATTCAGGCTCGAGCTCAGTTCGCGAGCCTGCTCAAACTAGAGCTTGGCCGCGCTTTTTGAAATAAAATAATAAATATATATTTTTTGAAATAAAGAAACTAGAATTTATATATATTTTTAAATAAATATTATTTTTTAAAATAAATAAAATATATATATAATATTTATTAATTAAATCGAGCTGGCTCACGAGCCAAATGAGCCAAGCTTGACATAACTCGAGCTCAGCTCAGTAAGCTAATCGATCCAAAATCAGAGCTCGAGCTCAATTTAATCAAGTTTCAAGCCGAGCTGGTTGACTCAGTTCCACCCCTAATGATAGTGTGATACAGACTTTAACAAAAGTTAGACATATTCTTGCCTTCAAGAAGAATTTGATTTCTCTAAGTACTATTAATGTCAAAGGGTATAAGTATTCATCTGAATGTGGAGTAACGAAAGCCAGCAAAGGTGCTCTAGTTTTCATGAAAGTCAATATAACGTTGCCAAATTTTTCTTTTCTATAGGGTACTACTGTTACTGGTTCAGTGGTTGCTTCCACTATGTTAGATTCTGAGGTTACAATATTGTGGCATATAAGATTGGGTCACATGAGTGAAAAGGGACTAACTTTATTGAGCAAAAGATGTTTTCTTTACGGATAGAATACAAATAAAATTGAATTTTGTGAGCATTGTGTTTTTGGAAAACAAAAAAGAGTTAGTTTCAATACAACGATTCACAAAACTATGGTTGTTATGGATTATATTCACTCTTATATTTGGGGACCCTCGTGTGTTCCGTCTAAGGGAAGTGCACAATATATGCTTACTTTTATTGATGATTACTCAAGAAAAACTTGGGTGTTTATATTGAAGACCAAATATGAGACATTCAAGTATTTTAAGTACTGGAGAACCATGATTGAGAAGCAAAGAGATAAGAATATTCTTGGAATGAAGATCAGAAGAGATAGAGGTGCAGGACTTTTATATCTGACACATGATAAGTACATTGAGAAAGTTTTGGAGCATTTTATTATGTTTGCCCACTTTAGACTTTCAGCTGTTTTGTCTCCACATACAAATAAAGATAAAGAGAACATGTCATATGTCATATGTTCCCTATTCCAATGCTGATGGGAGTCTTATGTATGCCATGGTTTGCACCCGTTCAGATATTGCACAGGTTGTTAGTTTGGTTAGTAGGTATATGGGTAATCTCGAGAAGAAGCATTGGAGAGTTTTTAAGTGGATACTTTAGTATCTTAGCGGTACTTCAGATGTATGTTTGAAATTATAAGAGCAATGTTGTTGGTTATATTGATTCAGACTTCGCAGAAGATCTTGACAAAAGAAGATCTATTATAGGTTATGTATTTGCTCTTGGTGGGTGTGCTATTAGTTGGAAGTCTACTCTACAACCAATTGTTGCTCTGTCAACTATAGAAGCAAAATATATATGGCTATAACAGAGGTTATTACAGAAGTTGTTTGGTTAAGACGATTTTTTAATGAATTATGTTGGGTTTATGATGCTACTGTCATCCATTGTGATTGTCAAAGTGTCATCCACTTGACTAAGTATCATATGTTCCATGAAAGAATGAGGCATATTAATGTTCGCTATCAGTTTGTTCGAGACATAGTTAATAGTGATAGGGTTATTGTGAAGAAAATTGGGATAGCAAATAATCCAATAGATATGTTGACTAAACCACTTCTAGTGTCCAAGTTCGAGCATTGTAGAGATGATGGAGAATATTTTGCTATTTGTTAAAATTCAAGCCAATGTGAAGATTTATTAATTACGACTTTAAATTTTTGGAGTAACAAAGAAAAGAAAAAAAGGGAAAATTCATTGTCTCTATACTAATGGCCACATGGTTCCCTATACCAATATCTATTAGAAGAAAATTTATCTTCCTTGACCATGCGAAATACAGAGCTTCACAAGATAAATAGAGCTTTAGTATCTACCATTTTTTTCTTCTTTCTTTCTAGGCTATTGTATTTTCCCAATTAAATTTGTAGTAGCCTAGATTTGGGGTGTATTTGAGATTTAAGCTTAGAGAGTTTTATCTATCTTGATTTGTACTCCAATTTGATTATAGTGGAATCTCTCATGATCGTCTGTGGACGTAAGAATTTTAGCTCCGAACCACATAAATTTTTTATCTGTTTATTTTTCTATGCTTTATTCCTAATAGATCAGTTTATCAATTTGTTTTATCAAAGATGTCCATGCTTTTATTTTCCCTTATTTTGTTGGTTCACAAATGGTTGAGTTGTCAACAAAGTTAAAGATTCAATATTTTTGACAAATTTAAGCATGGGTGGCAAATTCCCATTGAAATCTATAGCATAGGAAAGCTTGGAATTGTTGATCTGGAGGGAAATTTGTTATCTGGGTTATTGCCAGTTCAGTTTCTCAAGTCATTGCATATTCTAGAGCAACATACCTATTAGGAATAAAGCAGCAGAAACATAAACAGACGTAGAAAATTTACGTGGTTCAGAGCTAAAACTCCTACGTCTACGGGTGATGGTGAAAAATTAGGCAAGGTCAAGGAAAATCTTTCTTCTATTTAATTTTTTATTTTGTGTCCTACTAGCACCAAACCAGCCACCCTTTTTAATTCTTCTTTTTTTTACTGTAATTTGTACTCTTGCATGATGATGTGGCAATTAAAAGAAAAATAGACTCGCTTTTATTCCAAAATTACAAGCTTTATCTTATAAATCTCCACCTTGGCTTGACATTTCAAAAATAGTAAATTACAATCCACCATCTGCACAAATGCCTCAACCGAGAATAATTCAAATGTCAAGCAATGCTCGAACATGGACACTGGAAGTGGTTTAGTTAACATATTTGTTGGATTATCTATTGTCCCAATTTTCTTCACAACAACTTCACCACTATCAACTATGTTTCAAACAAAGTGGTAACGAACATCAATATGCTTCATTCTCTCATGGAACACCCGATCCTTAGTCAAGTGAATGGCACTTTGACTATCAGAATAGACAATAGTAGAATCATGAACCCAACATAATTTACTAAACAATCCTCTTAACCAAACTACTTCCTTAATAGCCTCTATTATAGCTATATACACCACCTCTATATTCGATAGAGAAACAATTGGTTGTAGAGTAGCCTTCCAACTAATAGCACGTCCACTAAGAGCAAATACATAACCTGTAGTAGATCTTTTTTTGTCAAAATCACCTGCAAAGTCTGAATCAACATAACCAACAACACTGCTCGTATGGCTTCCAAACTTCAAACATACATCTGAAGTACCTCTAAGATACTAAAGTATCCACTTAACAGTTCTCCAATGCTCATTCTCGGGATTACCTATATACGTGCTAACCACACTGACAACCTGTGCAATATCTAGATGGGTGCAAAACTTGGCATATATAAGACTCCCAACAGCACTGGAATAGGGAACATGTGACATGTACTCTTTGTTTTAATCTTTCTGTTGAGACAAAGCAGTTGATAGTCTGAAGTAAGTAGCAAGAAAAGTATTGACGGGTTTGGCATTCTTCATACCAAAACGTTCCAAAATTTTCTCAATGTACTTTTCTAGTGTCAAATATAACTAACCTTACATCTCTCTCTTTTGATCTCCATACCAATAATTTTATTAGCTAAATCCAAATCTTTCATCTCAAATTCATTGTTGAGTAGTACTTTCAAGCTAGCAATCTCATATTTACTTTTACAAGCAATGAGCATATCATCAACATAAAGCAAGCTTTCTAAGATACACACAATTATCATACTTACTTCTCGAATACCCATTACTCACCATGAAGGAATTAAACCGCTTGTACCACTAACGATGAGACTGTTTCAAACTATATAGGGACTTCTTCAATAAACAAACATAGTCTTCCTTGCCGTCAATAACAAAGCCCTTAGGCTGATGCATGCAGATTTTCTCTTGAAGCTCACATGCAAAAATGTGGTTTTAACATCAAGCTGTTCTATTTTCAAATTATGCATAGAAATCAATGACAAGAGAACACGATAGAACTATGCATCACAACCGGAAAGAATACATTATTAAAATCAACTTCATTAACCTGATTGTATCCCTTAGCAACCAAACATGTTTTATGCCTTGCATTTTCAATCCCCGTGATGTCTTTCTTTTTCTTGAATATTCATTTGCAACCAACTATCCTTTTACCCATTGGTGGTTTTACCAATGTCCAAGTCTGATTCTTCTCAAGAGACTCCATCTCTTCATGCATAGCTACCAGCCACTTTAAAGAATCTACACAAGCAATGGCTTTTGTATATGTGAAAGGTTCACCTGCATCACTAGTTTCTTGTGCAATTGACAAAGCATAGGTAATTCATTCGCTTAGCAACCCCATTCTGTTATGGTGTACCTCTGACTGTATTGTGTCTAACAATACCTTCATCTCTACAATAGTCATCAAACTCATTTGAGCAAAATTCCAAACCATTATCTGTCCTCAACCTCTTAATATACTTCTCTGTTTGTTTCTCAATCATTGTTCTCCACTGTTTAAAACTCTTGAATGTCTCATTCTTGGTCTTCAACATATATACCCATGTTTTTCTTAAGTAGTCATCAATGAAACTAAGCATATACTTTGCACCACACTTAGATGGAACACATGAGGGTCCCCAAAGATTATAGTGAATATAATCCACAGTACCCTTGGTTTTGTGAATCACAGTACTGAAGCTAAATCTCTTCTGTTTGCCAAAAACACAATGCTCGCATAATTTTATTTTACTTGTATTCTGTCCACATAGCAAACCTCTTTTGCTCAACAAAGTTAGTCCCTTTTCACTCATATGACACAATCTCATGTACCACAATTTTGTAACCTCGGAATCTAACATAATAAAAGCAACTGTTGAACCAGTAATGGTAGTACCCTGTAGAACATATAAATTTGGTAACGTAATCTTTGCTTTCATGACAACGAGAGCACCTCTACTAATTTTCATAACTTCAACTCTAGATGAATACTTGTACCCTTTGACATCTAGAGTACTCAAAGAAATCAAATTCTTCTTGAAGATATAAATATATCTAACTTCTGTCAAGGTCCTTATTACACCGTTGTGCATTCTGATCTAGACAGTTCCTATACTAATAATTCTTTTAGCTGTGTCGTCACCCAGCATGCAACTCCGTCGTAAGGCTCATATTCTGAAAACCAATCCTTATTTCGATAAATATGGTAGGAACAAGTAGAATCCATAATTCAATTAGGCATTAAGAACTCAATACCACTAGCAGCAAGAACATGATCATAGTCATCAGATTCTTCTTCACTAACATTAGCTTCAGGTTGTTTCTCTTTCTGATCCTTATCCCTGTCCCAATTCTGATTCTTTTCTTCTTGAATTTTATTTTTCAAATTCCAACGCTCAGACTTGTAATGTCTCTTTTTTTCTTACAATAATGATAAGTCACATTCTTATTTCTGGACTTAGACCAGAATTTTTTGCTACTATTACCCAAACCTTTTTCTCTAGATCTGCCTCTAGAACCTCTAGTGACTAGGGCATCACCTGGACTTTGTTTCTCATAATTATTCCTAACCATATGTTTCTCAAGAAATTCTTTAGAAAACAAAAAAGCTTTAATATCTTCTAAAGAAATTATATCTCTACTAAACATAAAGGTTTCCCTAAAGTGTGTAAACGAAGGTGGTAGGGAACACAACAATACCAGAGCCTGATCCTAATCATCTAATTTAACTTCCGTTGAATTCAAATCAGTAATAATGGAATTAAAGTCATCAACATGGGATTTCATTGATGTACCTTCTACCATACACAACAAATATAATTGTTGCTTCAAGAACAGTTTGTTAGTGAGGGGCTTCGTTACGTACAGAGACTCTAACTTACTCCATAAGCCAGCAACGGTTTCCTATGTAAGAAATTCATGCAAGACTCCATCTAACAAACATAACTGAATTGCAATTAGAGTCTTCTGATCCATATCCAGTTTCTGTTCATCTGTCATCGTAGCAGGCATTTTTACTTGCCAAAGATTAAAATTGTCGGTTCCATCAAACTTCTGTATCTCGTACGATGTGGTAGAATACATCATGCCCAAATTGATTTTAACAATAGCTCCGATACCAATTTGTCAGGAATAAAGCAACGGAAAAATAAACAGACAGATAATTTACATGATTCAGAGCTAAAACTCATGCGTCCACGGGCGATGGTGAGAGATTCTACTACAATTAAAAGTGGAATACTAATCAATGAAGATAAAACTCCCTAAGCCTAAATCCCAAATACACCCGAATCGAAGCTACCACAAATTTAATTGGGAAAATACAGTAGCCTAAAAGAAGAGAAGTTTTAATCACTTACAGATATCTATTTGTTGTACAGCTCTTTCTTATAGCTTGATGAAAGAAGAGAAATAGGCACACACACACACACACACACACACACACACACACACACACACACACACACACACATATATATATATATATATATATATAGGCAATGTCAAAAAAAATCTATCTTTTATTTAATTTTTGTATTCCGTGTTCTACTAGCACAAAAACAGTCATCCTTTTTAATTTTTGCTTTTGCTACTGCAATTTGTACTCCTAACGTGACAATTAAAAGAATTATGAGGTCGTTTTTACTCCAAAATTACAAGATATATCTTAACAATACCCATAAGTTCCAACAAGAACTGTAATAACATGTAGACAGATAAGACAAATGATTGCTAGAAGAATCAAACCTCAATTGAATTTTCGGTTGCACTTAACATATACTGCTAGGGAAAACACATAGCAAGGTCGTATTAAATAACACTACTGCAATTTTTTCAAATCATTTACTTAATTCATTACGATGACCCAGACAAGTTATTAATGGGTCACATCGAATGTTAAAGAGTGTGGTCACATTTGCCAAGAGTGATCACGTTTGCCAAACCAGAAGATCTCTGCCCGAAGAGTTTATTGTTGTTGAGCAAAAGAGCAGACAGATTTTTTAAGTTCTCACGAATCTCACCGGATAGAGAATTTGAAGGCATCTCTAGTATTTCTAAAGATTATAACTGCCCAAACCTAGAAGGAATTGGCCCATTCAGATTACTACTTTCAAAGAAAGATACTTCAGACCCCTGATTTGCCAAGACCTGGTGCAATCTGGTCTTGCAACAGGTTCGACCTAAATTAACAGCAACAAGTGACACCAACTCCCCAAAGCTAGGGGTAAAAAGCCCAGAAATCCAATCGTTTATGAATCTAAATGTTAAAGAGATTCACACGTTACCGAATTCAGTAGGAATCTGACTAGATAGAGTGAGTCATTGTAGCTAACACTAATATACACTGCATTCAATCCATCGCACTTGTCAAATAAAAATGTCCAGGAATTGTCCCATAATAAAAATGCATAAGAAACGTGCTTCCTTGGTCTTTCAGGTGCAATTGGCGTTGATTGAAGTCTGAACAGGACCACCATCTCCTTTCGAAAAGGGCGAAGGCCTTCCAAACTGAGCTTTATTTGTGAAAAATGGTACATTTGCAGATGATGGGCTGTAAGGTTCAACAAAATACCCATAGAGGGAAATAAGAGGAGGGCAAGTGATGATGTAAAATCTGGGGCGGAAAGTGGGGGTGTGGGGTGGTGGAACTAGACGTCATTTCCACCAACATCAAAAACACTCGTACAAGGAAGTGCAAACTCATCAACAAGCTCCTCCGTAAGCCTATTTGAGCTTTAAGTCTAGCAAACGCAACTTCTGGCAATGACAAGCCCAACGTGTGAATTTTTTTTTCCCTAAATTGATCGTCTCCAAGTTGTCACAAGAATTCCATGCCCACAAGTGTAGCCCTTAGGGCATACAAAATCCTTAGTTTTGGAAGCCTTGTGATTTCTACCGATATTCCAACTAGGTATAAACTGAAATCATCATTCATAGAAGACAAGTCGACGTCCATGGAAAGTTCCCCTCTTGACCATTAATGTCCTCATACGCATTATACAAATTTGAAAGCAAAAGCACAGATAATGCAGAACAATTATCAACCTCAATCGATAATGGACTACTAAGGCTATTCCTCGACACATCAACACTTAGTCTGAAGCTTTACCAAGTTCCACCGGAATAATCTCCAACATATTCATATACAAAAACGACCTCAACTATTCACACTTCCCCCAAATACATGGAATTCCACCAGTAAAGCAATTAGAAGACAAATCTAAATGCTAAAGCTTGCCACAATACTCTCCAATATCGCTAGGCAAAGACCTCTTAAGCAAATTAAACAGTAATTAAATTCCCTTGAATCTACCAAAAAACGTGGGTACCATTCCATTAAACCTGATTACCAGCAAAATTCAAAACCCCCAAACTCACAATTGGCAAATGAATTTGGAATCTTCCCTTCAATCACCAAGGACAGCTTGTGAGGCTTCCCAATGTCAATACCATCTGGAATCACCCCAATAGATTGCCCTTCTCTGCTGGGAACCTCTCCTAAGCCACCCAAACTATCCAGTCAGCTGATCTTAATTAACTAGTGCAAAAAAGACCATTTTGACTTATTTGACACGTAAATGTCTCTCGCACTAGTCCTCGATCAGGTCTCTCATTAGTGGATAATTACAGGTGCCAAGAGCTGCCAATTAAACATTAAAGGCAGAATTAGTTTCCAACAACAATCAGAAGGACAAATTAATGCTACAGTAAAATCTCCCCTGAAGCTAAGAGTAATAATTTTCTAATTTTTTATTTCTCCCTTTTTTACCTGTAAAGTAGAATGTTTAATAACGATACATGCAAGAAATAGCAAGTAAATTAAAGCGCTACATGGGTTCTGTGTAACTGTGATGCAAGTGCCATTGAAGTTGCAGTCCAAGGAGTGCTTCCTTGCAAATTTGTAGAAGAGATTCATAGCATAGGTCAGATGACTGTGTTTGGATAAAAGCAGCTACCACCTAGTTGAATCAGCTTCCTGTTCACTCCATTTTGTGCACAGCTGTAATCTATGTTGCAGTAGAGCTTGTCATTTTGTGTGGATTCACCATCCATCGCCTCAAAAACATTGACTGGATAGATAAATAAATGTTTAAGAGAAACAGACCAGGATGGTGTGACAGCTTCTTTGCGGTAATTAAATTTTGGGTTTGATCATGACTTCATGAGGCATAAATTTCCAATCATCCTACCAATCGTAGGCATTTTTACTCATCACATAGCCTCTCTTTTTTTTTCTCTTTTGGGACACTGGTGGCTTTTCATTTTCTATAACTAATTGAACAACAACTTATCTTCTTGGACACTTTCTCAACCTTAGCAGGAGCCTCTGTGGTAACCTGGGCTCTGATGGGCATTGGGCACCACTCTGCCTCCAGCACAGACATCTCTATAGCGAAGAGGAACCTGAAAAACCAAACCCCAACTTCTTAAACTCAAAAAAAAAAAAAAATTATAATATCACTGCTAAGGACAAACTCAAAACATGTAAACATGTGGTGATTGTGATCTCTACATAAGTTTTGCTCTAGTATGTTACCTTCTTGAAGGTGATTCTATGGAGGTTCTGGCAAGAATTAGAGAATTGGACTTGGAGGAAGGGAGAGAGATTGCAGCACTTAATGCAGCAGCCATGATTGTAATGTGTTAGAAGAATTAAGTGAGGGGCATTTCTGTAATTCTATTCTCAGCAGCCCTATATATATTAGGGTCAGCTACGTTAGCGAATGACTAATTATTCTGGTCCTAATATTTCTCTTATGTTTTACAACATGGTATCAGAGTCAGGTTAAACCCTAAGCCCTAGAAGAAAAAAACCCTAAATTTATTTCTCCTCTTTTCTCTTAAAATCTAACAAATCATAATCCTTATAGACACTGTTTTTCTCCTTTCCTTAAAATCTAACAAATTAGAATCCCTAGCCACTGTTGGGGAATCCTTAAAACAAGTGTGAGCATCCTCAGCAAGAGCATAAAGGACCTAAAAGTAAATATGCAACCAATTAGAATCATAATATAAACTTTTACACCATATCTTCTATATATTCATTTAGAACCTTGGTTTTTCTTATCTTTTTTTGATAAGTAAAAAAGTACAAAAAAGTATATTAAAAACGCACCAAGAGGGTGCAACCCATTTACACAAGACTATCTACAAGATAGCAAGTCTATGAAATCAAGGAACTCTTCCTCACATACACAAATTCCCCTTAAACCAAAAAACTAAGGGTATTTAACCATTTACTTTTAATGATGTCTATTGAGCTCTCTACACTCTCAAAGGCCCTACTATTTCACTCTTTCCACGGTATCCACAGATAGAGAGAGGAATCATAAAAAAAATAAATAAATAAATAAACCTTTCCTCTTCTCCACAGAAGCTTTAATACCGCTCCAAGCCCAAATCTCATTTTGAATGGAGCCGGCCATGACCCAATTTAACCCCACCACACACAACACCATCTCCCAAAGTTGCTTGGAGAAAGAACATCCCAATAAAAGGGTGTTAACATTCTCGGCCTTTTTCTTACAAAGATAGCACCAGTTAACAAACACTTAGCCTCTCTTTTGCAAATTATCAATGGTCAAAATCCGCTCCCAAGAAGCTTCCCGAGCAAAGAAACAAACTTTCTTAGGGGCGCTTGATCTCCAAATTGCTTTCCAAGGAAAGTTTAATCTACCTTCCATGGGAAGCTCACCAAAAAGAGTCTTGTAAAAAGACTTAACATCAAAATCTCTTCCCTTATTCAAGACCCAAATAGGCCTATCCTCGCGATGCGTATCTAAAGTCACTTGGTAGATGCAATCAAAAAAAGGCCATACACTTTCAAGCTCCCAATCATGCACATTCCAAATATAAGGAATATCCCAAGTGATGGCACCATCAGTGAAAGAACAACACGAACCAACCAAAACATCTTTCTCCGGCACTATAGCATAAACTTCCGGGAAATGCTTTCTCAAGGAAACATCCCCACACTGTAGTTAGGTTAAACCTTGGTTTTTCATTCTAACCTTAATGTTTGTTGCAACTGTGAGCGAATACGGGACAGATGAAGAGCTTATCATCATACGTAAACACCTTACTATCAATAAGTTTCTCTGGCTTTGTAATCTTTGGTGTCACTAAAAAGAAAATAGTAATGGAATTAAATCTGCTAGATTCACTAAAAATAAAAAATAAAAAAGAAGAATCTAATTTTGAACTCTGCTTAAATTAATACTACATATCAGTTACCTTCAAAGGTTTTGTCGAGACTGCAAGTCCTTTTGCAGAGGTTACCAAAATGCAGCCTGCAATGGAGAACATAATATGAAATTTATTTAGCATAAAAAAATCATTTTAATGTAGCTTGATGGGCAGTTTACTAAAACTAATCATCTAACTTTAAGGTTGCTTCGCCACAACACAAAATAATCGAATCTCTTTAATCCAATATATTTGTTCAACCTCATTTTAACTCTTATGACAGCAGCAGCGAGACTCACTGAAGTTTTGCATGTTATTCATCTCTGATATCCCTTTTGGAATGTAGGAAGTCCATCTGATGTCCTTACAAACTGTTAGCAGTGCCTATAGCATCAATCATACAAAGAAGATTCCATAGAGAGCACTTTTATATTACATTCAACATAAAGTTTTCCACATATATGATTTGACCTTATCAAACAAAAAAAAAGCATAAAACACAACAGAAAGATAGAAGTAGAAGGAATGCTGCACAAAATAGAAATTTGGGGGAGGCTGTGAAGCACAAATTGAACAATTCAAATATTTTCACTATCCGAACAAAAGAAAAAGAATGCTTAACAAAACTCGCAATATGAGCATCAAGTAAATAAAATATATTTAATTTTTTTATCTGATTAAGAAACGTGAAGAGACTGTAAGAGAGGCTTAGCAGAAGTAATTAGGGATTGAGAAGAATCTTAGGAGTAATTAGGGGGAAGCTGAAAGAACAAGAGTCTGATCTGCAAACAATGAAACGCATCGTTTAAGAGAAGCCAACCTTAAATAGAGGACCAAAGGCAGTGTTTAACCAAAACAAATAGAAACTCAAAACGCACAGCTTAACTTAGAGACAGACCCTGAAACCACTCTTCCACAAAGAAGCATCTACGTATCATACATTACATGTGGTATTGGTTGATAGATTGAATTTCTATGCAAAATCAGTGTCTGCTTCAACAGAATCTACTTAGTACATTAGAAGTTAGATTTTTGTTAAATTAGTTGCTATCTTGCACAGAATCAAGTCCAAACCCATCCACCCTCTTCCCATTAAAGCATAAAAAAGGAGAAAAATGCAAATTAAGAAGGCACATCATATGAATATAAACCATGAAAGGTGGTCCATTAAGTAAATCAATCTGAAAACTATATCAAAACAACTACTCAATGATTAGACAATTCTCACCAAATGACTAGGCTCCAACATAGCTTCCTGATCACTTCATGGTAAGCAGACATACAGACAACCTCTAAAATGGGAAGGGAACATCCAGTGTAATGCCCGTGCGTTGCACGGGTTCATTGAGTCTACTTTAAAATGAAGGTTTATTAATGTTGTAGCTAAAGTAGATGTTTATTTAGTATAAAGATACATTTTTTGTTCTTTATTTAGTATTGTACTTGTTCATTGTCAATCCATGTTTCTTTATTTCTATAAATTCTCATGATCATGGAGAATGTTCAATACCCACACCCTAGCCCAGAGATGTCCTGTAGCTGCCCATTCTAATTGACATCAATAGGAGAAGAGTCTTGCTGAACCATATTGCTCTACTTAGATTCCCCTGGATCTTTCTCTTTGTCCAATCCTTAAAAAAAACAAATATGTCGAATCAACATTATACACACCATTTTTATAGTCTCCATGTAAGGAAATCTGAAAGACAATGCTGAGCAACAAAATTAAACTACTTAGAAAATAAATAATATTAAATTATTTTTTACACGTCCCAAGAATAACTATTTTTAAGAGTGTAGGGTTTAAGAGTATCGATGTAATTTTATAATATTAAGTTCTCTATATATGTGCTACTAACCAAGTTAGTAACTAGTTTACTGTTTAATGTCTCTCTATTTCCATTCTCCGCCTAAACCCTAAACACAAACATTAATTTCGGTGAGCGGCTTACTGCCACTCATCCGGTCATAGTCCTCTATTCTTATTTTCTTCTCTTTAATCTATTGTATTTTAGTTCTTTAGATTTTTCTTCTCTTTAAGATTGCAAATGATATATCTTAACATTATTTTACCTTTCCTTCTTACTCTACATTATTTTACTAATATTTCTTAATTTGCTGCGTTTTTTGGTTCGTTGATCAGTTTAGTGGTTGGTGTGGTTTGTTCATGTCTAATTTCTTCGATAGTTTCAATATTGTTACATCAGTTCTAACCGATTTACTCCGGCTCCCAAGGTTTTTGGGCGTGATCTTTCCATTGTTTTACTATATTCAAACTCTATGATTAAGGTTATTGCTTGTGATGAAGGTTGTCGCTTTCTCAAGTTTCGGTCTTGAATCCTAGTAATCCCCTTATGTATATATCCCTCGATAATCCTCACCCAGTCTTGTGAAAAGGGTGTTAGAGCCGGGCTCGTACCTTTCACTTTGTTTTGATCCATGTTTGGGTTCTTTTCTTGTTTCCAGCGAGGGCACGTGCAAGGAGGTGAGCTTGGAAATTACTTCTGCAGTGTTCTCCATCAAAGCTTGGTATCAACCTATGGAGTTCTTCATCAAAGCTTGGTATCAACCTATGGAGTTCTTCATCAAAGTTGTCATTCTCTATGGGAAGTGGTATTACTTACCAACCCAATTTATTCTACCTTTTCGTTGGGATTTGTTTTTGTTTGTATATCCTTATTCTATATTCTATCAAATTCCCATTTTGTGGCTGCTGCACAGATCCTTATTTGCGTGGGACCGTTAATTTTATTAGGTTATTTTGATCTCTATCAAGATCTTTGCTTTTATTCAAAACTTGACAACAGTTTTTTATGTTATTGTCAAATCTTGGATTTCTACGCATAGCATTTCTATTCTGTGGGTCTTCGATTTGGTTTAGAAATTCAAGTCGTGTCTACATCACCACCTTGAGTTTGAGAGGGGCTGTTAAGATATATCAGTTTCCTAGTTTCTATGTATTAGTTTCCTAATTAGTTTAGTTTCTTGATTTATTATAACCTTAGGTTTAGTCTTTAAACATAGATTTGTCTATGTAATACATAACACAATAATACAAAGTTTCTTTCCAATCTCTTTTTGTTTTTATTTTTGTTTTATAAATAAAAATTTTATTAAGAAGCACCAAGAGGGTGCACCAAAAAGCCAAAGACTATTTACAATGTAATAACTCCACCAAATCTAAAAGATCCTCGTTATTTACAAAGAAATTGCCCCTAACCCAAAAATTAAGAGTTAAACCAATTATCTCTAATAGTAGCAGTCGGCCTTTCTATACCATCGAAGGTTCTTTGGTTCCTCTCTCTCCACACTATCCACCAAATAGAGTGTGGAATTAACTCTAAAGCTTTTTTTACCTCCTTAAAGCCTTCAAACCACTCCAAGCCCCAATTTCATCTCTCACGAGCCCTGCAACCACCTAATAGACCCCCATAATTCTATAAGACATTTTCCACAAGTTTCTAGCCAAGGAGCACTCCACCAAGAGATGAAAAAGGGACTCGGCCTTCTCCTTACAAATATAACACATGCTGACCAAGACTTTCCCCTGCCTTTGAAGATTGTCAATAGTAAGAATTCTATCCCAATAAGCCTCCCACACAAAAAAAAAAAAAAAAAAAAAAAAACTAAATTTCTTGGGGGTTCAAGCGCACCAAATAGCTTTCCAAGGAAAATTAGGATGAACAATTGTACTATCATTATCAACAAGAATGTTGTAATAATCTTTAACCATAAAGCCTTTATCCGATCTAGGCCTCCATTTCATCTCATTCTCCCTCCCCACCTCAATTCTAGAAGAATATAGTGAATCCAAAAACATCGCGACCTCCTCAACTTTCCAATCTTGAACATTCCATATAAACGGGCACCACCCAAGAGAGCCCTTCGTTAAGGAAAAGCAACAGCTAAACCGCACTTCTTTTTATTTTAACAACTATATATGCAAATTACATGTCTATGTTTGAATTCAACCATTTGAAGATAAAAGAGGCTATTTTGAATCCATTTTTTATATATATTTTGAATCCAAATGAAGAGGGTAGTAAGCGTCTCTTTTCCATCATGGTTGAAAAACAACATCAGATATTTAGCAGCTCAAAGCAACAACAAACACAAAAACTAATTCCAAGCATCTCAAGTTCCTCTCCTACATTCTCCTCCTCGCTAATTCAGCAAACGCCTCAGTCATTCTCTGGCACTCTTCCAGCTTCATTTACAACTCAAGTTTCAGCATCTTTCTACGCTGGTTCACCTTCAAGTTGATTTTCTCTTAACTTGCCTCATAAACTTTCATTCTATACGTGCTCTGAGAATGGACTTCTTATTTCTTCATGAGCTGTTTGTGTGCCTCAGTCAGCTCTTTCTCTCTCATCTTGCTCGCCATTTGCCGCTTACAGATAATGTTGAGATTAAATAAAAATATTGTAGAACTCTTATTATAATTGAATATAAATCCTAATAGGAATAGGAAACATAATAGAAAACATAAACTAAGAAAGATTAGGAAACCTCTCAACACTCCCCCTCAAGTTAGAGCATACACATGCATCAACTTGTTACAAATAAACCCATACCAATAACAAATTTGATTCAATCTGAAACAAATAAACCCAAACCCATAAATTACAATAACCTATGAGAACATGTTGGGGCTCCACACCCACGACAAACAATTAGGTCACCATGTCGGTACCACCTAATGAGACAAGATCCGAGAACACTAGATCAACAAGACTTTGACTTTTTGTCTTGTTTTTTACTAACTTTGACTTTAATGAGCTGCAATCAATGAGTAGGGAGGATATCAACACCAACACAAGTCGGATCGGGTTAAAAACATCAACATCGGGTCAACAACATCAACATCGAGGTCAGAAACTCTCTTCTTCTCCTTCTTCAACTGAAACACACAAAACAACAATACAAAGCATAGGCTAACGGATCCGGGTTAGAAACTCTTCCTCTTCTCCTTCTTCTTTCCTTTTTTTTATTCTTCTTTTACTTCATCTTCTTCAAGAAAAATAGAAAACCATAGACATAATCTGAATCTGAACGATAAACACAAAATGGATCCGAATCTAAAACTGGGTTGTGATCCAGCAAATATTGGACAACATTCAGAATGGAGCGTTTGTGGATGGGTTGCTCTCTAATCGCTGAGTCGACGTCGGAGTCTCGTCGGAAACTCACCGGAAAGCTGTTGAAATCGCCTGAAAGACAGAAGCTCTCAGAAATCTTGGGTTTTGCTCGCCTGAGACGGCGAATACTATGGTGGTGATCGCTGGAAAGACAAATCAGCAAACACTATGGTGGTTTGGTTGAGTATACTGTAAAAAACAAAACAAATGCTAAAAACTAGATTTTTTTGTTTCTTTAAAGAGGGTTTACTCAAATACCACCAGGATCCCAAACCATGAGCTCTGATACCATGTTGAGATTGAATAGAAATATTGTAGAACTCTTATTACTATTATCTAATAAACAAACTAATACAACTATAAATATAAATATAAATCCTAATACGAATAGGAAACATAAACAAAGAAAAATTAGGAAACCTAATACATATCTAATTAGAAAACCTCTCAACAGATAAATTGGTCCATCGTTTCTTTCTTGGATCCCAAAATAACTGCAGATGAGGAATCTTCAGTGCCATTCTTATCCTTAATTGGTGTACAGCCACGGACAATACATTTTGCTTCTACTCCATATTCAAGGGTGCAGATTGTCTTGTGAATTTATTTGGGGTCTGGACTTAACAAGTATCATAAAAAGTAATGTGCCGTAGCGACTTTGATAAGAAGACATGAAGACATAAAGGAGGGCGTATGTGATGTCTTCATAAGGAAGACATTAGGCATTGCTACACTATAATAAGCCATTTTCAGTTTTTATAATTAAAGTTTAGAAGGAATTGCTACACCAAAAGAATCTATTCTGTCCGCATTTTGCTTCTTGGTTTTTGCACTTGACATTTTTAATCAACTAGAACTTCAACATTGCATAACACAACAAAAACCTTGTCAATAACCATTGTCTTGTGTGCTAATCAGTATATAAAGCGAAAGATCTAGGTGAACTTTTTGTAGTGATGGCCTAGAAGAAACTCACTTTACTTGGGGTGCCGAAGCACCAAATTACTTTCCAAGGGAAATTGGAGGAACCATCCGCATAAGCCCCGGCCAAAAGGAACTTATAGAAAGATTTCACCTCAAAACCTTTACCCGGGCTATCCTTCCAACTCATCATATCTTCTTTAGATAAATCCAGCTTATAACTATACAAAGATTCCAAAAAACTTTGCACCCTCGCAACCTTCCAGTCATGAACATTTCAAATTAAAAGCACATTCCACGAAATAACACCATTAATCACCGAGATACAAGAAGAAATAAGAGCATCTTTATCCCTCACAATTGCAAAGATCTCCAAGAACCGATCTTTAAGAGGCGTGTTCCCGAACCACGTATCATGCCAAAGTCGGGTTCTCCTCCCATCAGCAACTTTCACCCAAAGACGTGGACCCAAAGCTTCCCAATCATTGTGAATCCATTTCCACACTCCTACACCATAAGCCCCTCTTCCTTTCTTAGACATCCACCCACGAGAATCCATCCCACTCCTCATGTTCTTTCCTAAAACACTACTAACTATTCTGCTAACAGATACAACCTTCCCTCAAAAAAAACATTGAAACCCATAAATGCTCTCTCTCTCTCTCTCTCTCTCTCTCTCTCTCTCTCTCTCTCTCTCTCTCTCTCTCTCTCTCTCTCTCTCTCTCTCTCTCTCTCTCTAACTTCAAAACGAGACTGGTGAGGTAAAAGAGAGTGAGAGATTAGTGAGTGTCAGAATATATTATATAAAGAGAACAAAATGTATGAAGATGATATAGTCTGATAAAGATAAAGGCCAATTTTTAAAAATATGCCAGCATAACAAAAGCAGAAAGAAAAGTGTGTGGATTAGGGTGGGGGGTATGAGGGTTGAGATTGTGAAAATTATACAATGGCCTCTAATATGAATGGCGCAACAGCTCTAGATAAAGAAAAATCACAGAACAGGTCCAAATACTTTAACATAAAAATGCAGATAAGATTTTTTAAGTACGAAATAAATAATTATTGGTACCTGAAGAATAAAATTTTGAAAACCCAAAGATGTCAACCAATTATTTGACAGGTCCAAGTTCTCCAATCTTTGCAATGAGGACAAACCGAAGATAGTTCCACTAATTTTACTATTAGCAACTTTCAACTATATCATGGAATTCAAATAACTTATTCAGTGGAAAAATCTTTATTTATTAAATGAAAGATCCAAATACTCCAAATCCTTTAGCCAGCCAAATTCTGGAGGAAGGTATCTGCAAGAAGAAGAAAAAAAAAAGATGTCATTGTATAAAAAGCATACATCCAAACACACAAACTATCAATCTGCATCCAGAAATTACTGAATTTTTCACTTATAATTTCCAGAACACAAGAAAGCCACACCAGAAGTACAAAGCATACTACTCAATTATCAATACCTGAATTGCAGAGAGAAGTTCTTTGATAGTTGAAACCCTGACTTCAATTCCTTCAAATGCTTCCAAATACTAAAATCAACCCTAACATCACTTGCTCCAAATTCTAGCCCCTCATCTGGAATTAGTAAATTGATCGCTGGGTGCTTGAACATGTGAATATCACTCTGTCTGCTGCCTTTGAGTGATGATGCCCAACAACTCTCAGCCAATCATGCTTTGCAGGAGGTCACTGCCCATCGGGAAGAGGAAGAGATAGAGGCAGTTAAACATACTTCCCTTTTAAGCATTCAGCCCCAAAAGGTTAAATGGGATTAAAACTAAATTAAAGCATTAAATTCACAGAGAGAAAACTACATTGGGGAGAGGAAGAAACAAACAAAACGGGAAAAGGCAGCAAAAGATAAATTAAGATGCCCTACTGTTCCATCAAATTAACAGAGAGCTGAAAAATGATAAATAGTACAAAACAAAAACATTAGATTGATTAAGAGCACTCAATTGTTCCATGACCCTCTTGGGTGACAACTCATCATCAATTGCTTTACCAAGTAATATGAGGCATAAGCAGAAAAACAAAAAATAAATAAAGAATTAAACATGATATTAAAAAACGATCACATAGCTTTATATACAAATAGTAGATGAA
The DNA here is from genome assembly GCA_023935145.1 of Bretschneidera sinensis. Taxonomy (NCBI): domain Eukaryota; kingdom Viridiplantae; phylum Streptophyta; class Magnoliopsida; order Brassicales; family Akaniaceae; genus Bretschneidera; species Bretschneidera sinensis. Next base: position 59,958,590 of record CM043697.1, on the reverse strand, counting down.
TAATAAACAAAGAAATGCCAAACAATGCACTTTGATTTAAAAGTATGTCATCATTCAAAGGAAAAACCAGAAAAATGAAATTCAATTTTGAAGAAGAAGAAAGACTAAATACAGAATAAAGCCAAACTACTATTGTCATAAACATATTTCATTACCACAAAGACGTGAACCCAATAAAATAACTTATTGTCAGGTACTAAGGAATCCAGATCTCACATTATCATTGAAGAGACAATTGTACAAAGTGAAAAATAAATTGAAAGACAGAGTGCATGGAATTATGGAATGGCAAATAAAAGAAAAGAAAAGTTAAGGGCTTAAAAGTCTCTGTAAAAGTTGTGTTCCTGATAACATTAATGATAGACAGGTCTTAGAGCAAAGTTTCTTCGAATCAACTGAGAATCAAATATACTCAGTGATCATCATCAAAAATCTCCAAAACCGATACTGATTTTGAGAAGAGAAAATGGCGATGTGTGTCTGATTTGAAATAGCCACTTAAAGCAATTTTTATCTGATGGTTTCACCTCTGGGGCTTTTAACTGCAAAGCTTGCAAGAATCTAATGGCTCCACGATCAAATTCAGAATACATTCAACTTTAGAGGCAATTAACATGAGGCCAGAGTGTCGCTGTTCTTTTGTGGTCGAGAAAATTTTTTTGTGTTCGTGATTGAATGTCATTCAGAGAATGTGCTTAGAATTTCTGAATTTTCTCCAGGCAGAAGAACCCCTTTCTGGTTGAACATGCAAGAGTTTGAAGGGTTACAAAATCTTAAAAGGAATTCTGTTTGAAAAAGGTGAAAGAGTCTGGGTTCGAAGACAGAGAGATTGGAACAGATCACTGATCCTGGGGCTGCACTGGAACAAAAGTGGCCGCTTTGTGTTGTTAATGGTGATTTCCAGTGGAAGATCCAAATTTGTGCTTTTTCCGGAAGGTGATGCAGCTGATGGCTGGTGGGAGGATTTCAGGGCCTTGTCTGCGCTGGGTAAATCTTCAGAGCCAATTTCTGGCATTCTTTCAATGGCGGATAAGGAGGAGGAGGTGGGACCAGCTAAGAGGGGCACGCCTGAGCTGTGAGCCGTTCCCTTGAGTTGAATGGGTGTTGCCCTAGATGTGGATTGGACCTCTCTGGAGTTGTTGAACCACCGCAATCTTCTGTGAAACAGTTGTCTTGAGTAATGGTGGTGAAAGGTGGCATTGAAGATGATGGGGGAAATCCCCGCGCAACCAAGAGAGTGGTCCTATGGCTTTTGATTAGGGTAAAGGACAACTGGCCTTTGAGGATAATTTGAATTTCAAATTTCCTGGATGTGGGGATAAGCCTGTTGAAGTGGGTTCGGGTCTTGGGGGACCAATGGGCCGTGGGCCGTCCCATTTTTTTGATAAATATTTGGATCCAGATGTTGGGCCTAGCAGAAGTAAAGATTCTAATGCATCTTCTCGCACAGTGGGCTTCCTTAGTGTTTTGTGCAAGAATGGGCCAGATACAGGTTTGGGAAAAAGATCTAAAAAGCCGAGGAAGCTGGCCATGAAGACCAGAAAGAGCTGGATCGCACTGCGCTTCGGTCCCCCTGTTGACAGCGTGCTCTGATCTCGCACTTCGTTGACGCTAGTGGTGGAGGGTGATGCGGAATTTTCCGGCGACACTATTCCGACTATTCCCGAGGCTTCCTTGCCGGAGCCGGTGACTCAACCTTCCTCTCCTCCATTTTTGATTTCGGCGCCATCTTTTAAAGAGCCTGGACTCATCAGCTTGTGCCGGCCGAGTGTTGTGACAGTGATCCCCAGGGTCAGATGCCTTCTTAAATGAAAAAGGTACGGATTATCTTCTTCTTAAGTCTTCTAGGGAGGGATTCTGCTCTAAGTCCTCTGTTCTAAATTCCTCTGCCCCTATCAATTTTCCGGTGCTTGATTTCCGGAACGGCCAGTGTCCTGTGGGTGAACCATGTCTCGATAAATTGAATGTTGATGATTATCCTAGGACTGTGATGGATGGTGCAGTGGCTTGTTCTGATCCTTCCCCTATCTCTTTTTATCCTACGGATTCTGAGACAGTGTTGAAGGGGGCGGCTAGGGAGGATTGTTTGGTGGATGTGGGGGAACATCTTTCTATAGATTGTGGGAAGGAGGGAGGGAGCCGCATTGATAATGAGGCCTATTTGGCTTTGGTAGAGAGTGTGGCTACAGATGATCAATGGTTAGGAGTGGACTTGGATGATGAAGTTGCTGTGAACTGCAAGGCTTCAGCTTGGGTCCCTTAATTGGGTTAAAAATTGCATAAGTTGGTGGGGGTCTCTTTAGTTGGGGTAGAAGACCAAACAATAAGATTATTTGAAGAAATTGAGAGAATATGAGTTGAAGAGTGTAAATAAAAGTGTTGTTTGCACTCAAAGGGTAGGAAACAGTCCAAGTCGGGCAATAGAGAGCTCAAGAGTTTAGCCTTCGATGTCAATTATGAGAAGAACAATGGGGTCATGTTGCAGAGATGGTGGGTTCGTCAGAGGAGGCCAGGGTTGCGCTTGTTGACAAATGAGGTGGAAATTTATTTCTTGGAATGTGAGGAGGTTGAATGGCTTGTCAAAAAGGGATACAGCGTTGTGGTGCGTCTGCAGGAGACCAAATTGGAGGTTTTTAATGAGACGATTATCCATAGTGTTTGGGGTCTGAGATCTTGCAGTAGGAAAGCTTTGCCAATTATAGGTGCCTCGAGGGGAGTGTTGATCATGTGGGATAGAAGAGTGTTGGATTTGATTGAGGATCATTTGGGTTTGTATTCAGTGTCTTCCATTTTTAAGGGGCTCTTGGTTAATGGGGATTGGGTAATGACCCGTGTTTATGAGCTTGGAGATTGTGGCAATAAGGGTCTTTTATGGGAAGAGTTGGCTTCTATTAGAAACCGTTGGCACCTTCCATGGGTGGTGGGGGTGATTTTAATGTTGTTTGAGGTTCCCATGAGACCAAGTCAATGAAAGAGTGATGTAGAACAGAATAGGAATAAAAAGAATTGAGAAAAAGAAACCACGTTACCTTGGGGATTGGAAGAGAAAACAAACGTATGTAGAACATAATAGGAATAAAAAGAATTGAGAGAAAGAAACCGGATTGGAAGAGAAAACCAAGCTACCCTGCAGATAGGAGGAGAAAACCAGGCTACTCTGGGGATAGGAAGAGAAGATCGGGCTACCCTGGGGATAGGGAGAAAAGTCAGGCTACCATAGAGGTTGAGAGGAATTGATACTCAATATCAATCTAATTTTATTGATTCAAAGCTAATTCAAAAAGTAACATAGGAATCTCTTATATAGAGATTATATTTTGGGAACCCTAATCCTAAACCAATACTGTAAATAACGAAACCCTAATCCTAATATAAATTTGCCCCATATTATAAAATTACAAACTTGCCCCCATGTTACAAAATTACAAACTTGTCCTCATACCCTTTTGTAACCCATCATTCTCCACCACTTAGAAAAAACTCGACCTCGAGTTTTGAAGTGAATAAGCAATAATAAATGGGATGCTTTGAAATATGAAGCATTGTCGCCGGTCTTGAAAAATGAAGCGACTAAAAGAAAAAAATTTGGTGAATTTCAAACCAAACAGGTAGGATAAAATCAACGCTAGGAGTCTGCATAACAACCACTGGCTCACTCGTGTCTTCAATCTTTTCTCTAGGCGTGGAAGTTTGTTCTTGTTTACTTTCTTCACCGACCACCCTTTCAATATCTAGGCTATCAACCCCAACATTGCTCAACTCCTCATTTTTGTCTTGGGCATGGTTGCAATTCGTTGTATCAACTTGCTCAACAAAGACTTCTGGTGTGTTGTGAGGCATCTCTAAGTTTATGATATTGAAAGCTTCATCTTCTTAATTCTCATGTTGGATTTGAGCATCATTAACCTACTTTGATGGACTGGGAATGAAACCACAATTGCGATTAAAATCGACGATGAAGCTCTCTATTCTTTTAGAAACCCCATCATGTACTTTTTGGAGCTCGAGAAAAGCCTCGTTGGACAGAGTTAATTCTCTTGGCAAGTAACACCCAATCTTCATCCAGCAAAAGTAATCATAAATACAACGACCATTCAACTTTGTTTTTGTCCAAAAAGCATCTTGGTACCTAGCAAATCGCACAAGGGCTTGAAAAACATAATTAGTTTGAGAAATATCAATTTTTTCAACAAACTTATATGAATCAAAAACCTTATACAACAAATCTTCTGTGACCAAATATAATGCATCATGAATGGTCGCACAAAGGATTCAGTTTGGCTCAACTGAATCCATTACTCATAAGGTGGATACTATTTTTATTATTTTTTTACCTTTTTTTCAAAATTAAAAATAGATAATAAGATAAAAATAAAATTACAACCAAGTTATCATATTTCCTCTGTTAACAGAGGGAAGACCCTCGTGCTTCCTTGGTCGCGACTGGGAGGCCGTCAACCAAGCTGACGACGGCAGCTAGGGGTCAATCGGCGTGGGGTTGGGTCGCTGGAGCTCAACGGTGGTAACAGTGGCGGCGGCACGAAGGAACGGCTTTGGTCGCGCGAAATCAGAGAGACCAAAGGGTGAGACTGTCGACGGCCAAATCCGAGAGACTCTGACGTGATTGTGGCGCGTGGGGTCCAAAGGTGGGGAGATCGAGCAATTCCAATCAGGGTGGGCTGGTCAACGGCGACATTTGGAAGCTCTTACGGTCGCGCGTGGCAGATGGCCATGAAAGTTTCAGGTTGCGGTCGATTCGGGGCAGTGAGTCCCGGTGCGGTCTAAAGATCACAGGAAAACCACGAATTTACGTTTAAGCTCTTTTGGCCTAAGGCCCTGCTTGGACGTGGATTTGCTTCTAAGTAGATTGTGTATTAGTATTTATGGTATGGCTGTATATGTGGGTTTGTTTTCGGATTTGATTTTGGGGATTTGTTTTAGGCTCTGATACCAAATTAATGTAGAACAGAATAGGAATAAAAAGAATTGAGAGAAAGAAACCAGACTACCCCTGGGATTGGAAGAGAAAACCAAGCTACCCTGGAGATAGAAAGAGAAAACCAAGCTACTCTAGAGATAGAAAGAGAAGCCAGGCTACCCTGAAGGTTGAGAAGAATTGATACTCAATATTAATCTTATTTTATTTATTCAAAGCTAATTCGAAAAGTAACATAGGGATCGCTTGAATAGAGATCATCTTTTGGGAACCCTAATCCTAAACCAATACTGTAAATAACGAAACCCTAATCCTAATACGAATTTGTACCATAATATAAAATTACAAACTTGTCCTCATACCCTTCTTTACCCCATCAAATAGCTTTTTGAATTTCATTAGAGGCTTTGATCTCATTGACAAAGGTGGCTCTTTCACTTGGTCGAATTTTAGAGACTAACCCTCGTTCTCTGGGATTGACTGCTTCCTTGTAAATGGTTGCTGAGAAGATGTGTTTCCTGGCTTGATTCATAAGCTTTTATCTCAGCCCACTTCAAACCATCATCCCATTGTTCTTGAGATGGGGGACATGCATAAGGGACCAAATCCGTTTCGGTTTGAGAATATTTGGCTTAAGGTGGACGGGTTTCGGGATCTTATGAAAGGTTGGTGGGAGGGGGCATTGTCAAGGGTACCCTAGCTTTGTAGTGTCATCAAAGTTGAAATGTGTTAAGGAGAAGGTGCAAAGTTGGAACAAAGAGCCTTTTGGAAACATTAATTCCACTTTAAATACTTTATCGGATGAAATCAATTGGCTTAATGACAATGAGGTTTCGTAGGGTCTTTCAAGAGTTGATATTGAAAGAAGGATGTGGGCTATAAAGGAACTTGCTAATCTCCTTTCAATGGAGGAAATCTTGGAGGCAAAAATCTAGAGAATTTTGGCCCAGTGAAGGTGATAAAAACACAAAGTTCTTTCTCCAGATAGCTAATACTCGTACAAAATACAACTTTATTAGTTTCATTGAGGTTAATGGTATGGTGCTCATGGAGGAGCGGGTATAAAAGGGGCAATTGGTAATTTCTTTGAAAACCTTTAAGGAGACGTGACAGCAAACCGAATTTGGATGGATTAGAATTTTCTAGAATAGATGGGGCGGACGCATCTTAGCTTGAGCGCCCATTTGATGAAGAAGAAATATTTGTTGCACTTCAGGAGTGTAATGGAGATAAAGCACCGGTTCCGATGGGTTTTCCATGTTGTTTTTAATCCAAAATTGGGAGGTGCTTAAGGGGATATTCTTCGTCTCTTTGAGGAGTTCCATTAACGCTTTAGTTTGTGAATTGCTTAAATGTCACTTTCTTAGTCCTTGTTCTTAAGAAGACCGGGGCGTCAAACATTAAAGACTTTCGGCCTATTAGTCTTGTGGGGTGCATTTACAAACTCTTATCGAAGGTTATAACTTCTAAACTGAAAAATATGATGCGGAAAGTGGTGAGCTCTCATCAAAATGAGGTTATTGAGGGAAGGCAAGTTTTGGATGCAATTTTAATTGCTAATGGAGTGGCGGATGCCCATTTGAAGGGAAGGCAAATCACTTTCTTAGTATGAATGTTTCTCACCTTCTCTTTGCTGATGACACTATTGTTTTTTCTGGAGGCGGAGACCTCTCAAATCTTGCACCTTCATTGCATCCTTCTTTGTTTTGAGACGGTTTCAGGTCTTAATGTTAATCTTGGCAAGAGTGACTTAATCCCCCTTGATGAGAATATTAATGGTCCTTTCCTAGCTAGCTTATTGCGGTGTAAAGTGGGGGCTTCTTCTTATCTTGGTCTTCCCCTTGGAGTTAAATTCAAAGACAAAAGTGTTTGGAACCCGATTGTGGAAAAGTTTAAGAAGCGATTGGCCAATTGGAAGAATCATTATTTTTCTAAAGGAGGTAGGCTTACTCTTATCAAAAGCACTATGTCTATCCTTCCCATCTATTTTATGACCTTTTTTCCTATTCCTAGCTCGGTGGCAAACCAGTTGGAAAGTATTCAAAGAAGATTCCTTTGGGGCAACACGGGAGAGGAATACAAGTATCACTTGGTAGAATGGGGTGTGGTTAAACAACCGATGGAAAAGGGGGGGCTTGGTCTCAATTCTATCTCTCTATTCAATAAAGCTCTTCTTGGCAAATGGCTTTGGAGATTTCTTATGTAAAGGGATCACCATTGGAGGAAAGTGGTAAAGGTTAAGTTCGGCTTGGATTCTTGTGGATGGATGTCTAAGGAGGCCAGAGGGCCTATGAAGTGGGGATTTGGAAGTGGATTAGGAAAGGTTGGGAGGATTTTGGTATGATACATGGTGTGGAACACTCTTTTAAAAGGCAAATTCCTGGGCATCTTTGCCATTGTGAGGGATAAAAAAGCACTTGTTAGTTCTTGTGTATCCTTGAATAATGAAGTCTTTTGAGATGTGCCTTTGAGTCGTAATGTCCATAATTGGGAGATAGAGATGATCGTCGAGTTTTTGGAGACTTTATATAACTCACGGGTGGGGGTGCAAAGGGAGGATTTAATTAGGCGGTGGCCTTGCTCAGAGAAAGGTTTTGAGGTTAAATCTTTTTTACAAGATTCTTTGTGATACGGTCCCTTCGGTCGTTTCTCCCAATTTTCCATGGAGAGCTTGTTGTTCCCGTGCTCCCAAGAAAGTTAGTTTTTTGTGTAGGAACCAAATAGCCTTTGATGGAGTGGAAAGACCTATTGAAGCTATGAGAGATAGTTGATTCAACACCCTCGATATTTGGGTTAGAGTGAATTTTTTTGTACATAATGATAATCTCCTAGATTTTGTGGACTTCCTCTATTGTAAATAGCCTTTGGCTTTGAGTTGCACCCTCTTGGTGCTTTATTAATACAATTTTACTTATAAAAAAAATATAGACAAGTCTTAATAGCTTGTCATTAGATATTGATAGTGAATACAAATGAAACGGGAGAACTCGGAAATGAATGGAATCCAACTTCGGTTTTGAGAAATCTCAAAATTCTCTTAAAATTGATTTCCACTTTCTCCATGGAAAAATAAATGTAAAAAAGACAATGACTTTCATGAGATCAGCAAAGGACTCTGAAGTTGCAGAATATCAAACAAAATCATTAGAAAACGGTGCTGCACTATCATAAGCTTGGAAAAGAAAAAAAAAGAGCAAAGCTTGCAAAACTTAAATATACGAAGTATAAAGTTCTTCCCTGAAATTTAAATTGTGTTGTCAGAACTCACAGCATCCACCAGCATATGGTCTCTTGCAACAATCTGTGAGCTATGTTGATTTCCTAACGCTGGGACACACTACAACAGCTAGGCTGTAACGGCAACTAAGACTCATCAACCTCACCGTAGCAATGGTCCAGATAGAAGGTATTGCCATGGTTGCGACCATCTAGGATAAGTCATCTTATAATCAAGTAAATAACTAATGTATCAATCAGCAGCAAAATAATTTCATATCATCACAGGCATCCAACTTTCAAGCTATGAAACCTTTGCCCAGAAAAAACAAAATCCCATAATAAGTAGTAAAAGCAGGATAAAAAACTAATCAAAATCCAAAGAAAAATCCAGAGAGAATCCATAATCTCAGTTATTTATTAAAATGGGGGTAAAGGAAAGAAAAAAATCCAGAGAAACAACAAACTAAGTGGTTCTCACCTTGGTCATCAGGCACTGTTCAGCTTCCAAAATCCAGTTTGTATGTGCCCAAGAAAAAACTACAACCAATTAAAATGGGAAGGGAAAACAAATCTTCTGTACTCCTGTGGGGATTAAGAATTGGAAAACGAATCCATTATCTCAACAAATTAAGATTATCTCAAAGAATTAAGAGAAAAATCAAAGCATTATGAGAGAGATAAACAGAGACAAGAGAATCCATATTCTCAGTTATTTTTTACCTTGCGTTTGTGCTGATTTTTTTCCCTTTAAGCGTTGGAGAGCTGAAGCAATGGACAATGAACACCAAAGGCGCAATTGACGAAAAAATTCCTGCAACAAAAGCAATCAAACACACATAATCAAAGCTATATATGTTTGTGTGTCTATATATATAATATGAAGAAAAAAGTGAAGAGAGAGAGAGCAAACTTGAAAATTGTGAGAACGAATCATCATCGTCAAAGAGAGAAAAGATGAATGGGAAAGGATGCAGAAAACACAGAATTAATTTTTCTTTTACAAAATCACCTTAGCGATATCATCACATAACTCAAATAGACCTTGAACCAGATGCAAACACACAGTGAAGGATAATTTTCAACTCAAACTAAATGAATTTGAGCAAAGATGCAGATTTTACCTGAATGTAGTGTACTAGACGAGAACCCATGAGAATGGATTGTGGAGTGAGGAGTATTGCCATAGAGTTGGATTGTCATGGCGGCAGAGATTGAACGGCTTTTGGCAGGGACTGGCAACAGAGGTGCTGAGCTGCGAGTCTATGACAGCGGTGTCAAGCTCGAGAATAACTCATGGACGTCAGAAATGAATCACAATTCAGAGAATCAAAAATAACAAAAAAAAAATCATCAGAGAAAAAAATGAACCCAAAACAAATCCGAATTAATTCAAAGAAATCTCAAACTATATCCTTAGATTTTGATTTATTAAATACAAAACAACCAAAAAAACTTAAAATCTCTTGAAAGGAAATGCAAATTCAAGCAAAAATCCCATGAAAAACACCCTCAATCTTCATGTCCTCTTTGGCTTTACATAGGGCCATAGGTGACAACAAAAGAGAGAGAGGGAGATAGAACCATAGAGGGAGAGAGAAAGAAATCAATGAGGGAGACAGATAACAGAAATGGAGAACAACAGCATCTTAGGGACAGAGAAGGCATGGAGAGAAAGAAATAGGTGGATAGAGAGAAGGAGAGAGGGGTAGGGTTGCAGCAGAATACAAAAAAGGTAAAGCAAATGAGAAGAATGCAATAATTGTTCACTTTAATTAAATAAGGAAATAGTTAGTATAGAGGAAGGGTTTAAAAGGAGAAAATTGCTACTGAATGTCCAAAAAAATCAGCTAATTAAAAACATCAAAAAAGGAGAAAATTCAAATTTTAAAAACAAACTACATAAAGTGCCACATCAGCGTAATGCCATGTAATACAACTATGAAATAATATATTTATTTAGGATTTATATATTATTTCACATTTACAATTTAAAAATCTACCTAAATGCAGCTCATAACAATGATGCGGATGCATAAATTACAATAGGGCTAGCCTCCTAAAAATTACTATGTTAATCAACATAAAATTTATCAAGCAGTTAACATGATGGGGGTTGAAGTTGCTTGAGCCGTCGTACAACTTGTTTCATAGTAGGTCTTGTAGAGAGAGAATCAACAGTACACACAACTGCCAAATGCAAAACTTCAACCAGGTCATCATGCGGACCCACATCCCATAATCCTGCCGCGAAAGATTCCTTTGCCCGACCCTGTCGCAGGAGCATACACGCCCATTGAACAATATTGAAACCATTTCCATATGAAGAAAATGAGGGATCCAAAGCTTTTTTATCTGAAAGCAACTCAAGAAGCACCACCCCATAACTGTAAACATCCGCCTTATCAGAAACACGACAAGTCATTGCATATTCTGGAGCAACATACCCAAAAGTTCCAGCCACACCTGTAGTAGCATGGGTTTCTGATGTTCCTAGAAGTCTGGCCAAACCAAAGTCTGATAAATAAGCATTGTAATCATCATCCAACAGGATATTGCTGGGCTTCACATCACGATGGAGCACACGTGGGACACATTGGTCATGAAGGTAGGCAAGTGCACGAGCTATATCCAAAGCAATCTTGTGAAGAATCCTCCAATCTACAGCTCTTGTGGACCTTTCTTGGATAAATTTTTCCAAGTTACCACCAGGGAAATAATTATATATCAAGAACATCTCTGTTTCACTGGCATGATAGCCAATAAGAGTGACCAGATTTGGATGGTGGAGCCTTCCAAGAGTTTTGATTTCTGCATGGAACTGTTCTGCCCCCTGAAACCGCCCAAGTATAAGTCGTTTTATCGCCACTAACACTCCTGGTGAGATCTCTGCCTTATAAGTTGACCCAAATCCTCCCTGGCCAATGCAGTTGCTTGAACTGAAATTCCCTGTAGCCTGCACGACATTATCATAAGTCAATGTAACCCCAATTTCTGTGAAAATTGTCACTTCCTTTTTCGTAGTACTCATGATCTTGGACTTTGGATGCCACTTCCTGGTGTAGAAGAATAAAACAATGAGCGCTAAAAGAACCGAAACTATGGCTGATGCGGATGCTATGGATGCTATCTCAATTGAATTGAAGCTAGCCTTCCCACTTTGAGTTGCACTTCCAAATGGTGAAGCAGCATAATTTTGTGAATCCCCTACTCTTCCTTGAGGATTTGAAGATGGTACTGTTAGGGAAAACATATGGCAAGGCCGTAGATAAGGGTTCCCAAGAACACTACTGCATTTCATCAAATCATTACTCAATGGCAACGGCCCAGACAAATTATTGAAGGACACATTGAATGTTGAGAGTGAGGTCAAATTTTCCAAACCCGAAGGAATATGCCCGGAGAGTTTATTATTGTTGAGCAAAAGAGCAGTTAGATTTTTCAAGTTCACAAGATCGTCAGGAATCTCACCGAATAGAGAATTTGAAGACAGCTCTAGTATTTCTAACGATTGCAACTGCCCAAAGCTATAAGGAATTAACCCAGTCAGATTATTACCAGCCAAAGAAAGGTACTTCAGACCCTTGATTTGCCCAAGACTGGTTGGAATCTGGTCTTGCAACAAGTTTGAACTCAAATTAAGAGTAACAAGTGAAACCAACTGCCCAACGCTAGACGAAAGAGGCCCAGAAATCCGATTTGTAGATGAATCCAAAAGTTTTAGAGATTCACACATTTTACCAATTTCAGCAGGAATTCTACCAGACAGTCCATTGTAGCTAACATTAATATACACCGCACCCAATCCATCGCACTTGTCAAACAAACTGTTTGTGAATTGTCCACTGAGCTTGTTACCTCCAACATAAAATGCATAAGAAACTTGCTTTCCTAGTCTTTCAGGAGCAATTGGCATCGATTGAAGACTACCAGTAAAGTTGTTATCCCCAAAATTATGAAATACAGCAGGACCCCCATCTCCTCTAAGAAAAAGCAAAGGTCTTCCAATTTGAGCTTTATTTGTGAAAAATGATACATATGCAGATGATGGGCTGTAAGATTCAACAGAATACTCATTGAAGGAAATAACAGGAGGGCAAGTGCTATTGTAAAATCTGGGGATTGAACCAGACAAGCCATTTCCACTGACATCAAAAACACTCATACATGGAACTGCAAGCCCATCAGCAAGCTCCCCTGTAAGCTTGTTTGAGCTTAAGTCAAGCAAACGCAACTTCTTGCAGCGACTAAGCCCAAAAGGAATATCCCCTGTGAAAAAATTCTGCCCTAAATTGATCATCTCCAAGTTATCACAAGAACCCCAATCACTCGGCAGCTTGCCCTCAAGTGTGGCCCTTGGGGCCCACAATATCCTTAGTTTTGGAAGCCTTGTGATTTCTACCGGAATTCCACCTTGATAAAAATTGAAATTATCATTCATAGAAGTCAAACCGAAGTCCAACAAACGTTCTCCTCTTGTACCATTAATGTCCTCATATGCGTTATACAAATTCGAAAGCACAAGCACAGATAATGCAGAACAACTTCCAAGCTCGACCGGTAACGGACCACTAAGGCTATTCCTCGACACATCCAACACCTCCAGCTTTCGAAGCTGACCAAGTTCTGCAGGAATAATCTCCTCCAACATATTCATATACAATAACAACGACCTCAGCTCATGACATTTCCCCAAACTATGTGGAATCCCACCAGTAAAGAAATTAGCAGACAAATCTAAATGCTCAAGCTTGCCACAATACTCTCCGATATCTCTAGGCAAAGACCCCTCAAGCAAATTAAACAGCAAATACACCCCCCTGAATCTACCAATAAACCCTGGTACCGTTCCATTGACCTGATTACCAGCTAAATTCAAAATCTCCAAACTCACACAACTGACAAGCGAATTTGGTATCTCCCCCTCAATCATGTTAAACCCCAGATTAAGAACTCGCAAATTTCTTAACCCGGGGAACCGAACTGGCAACAACCCAGATAACAAATTCCCCTCCAGATCAAGAACCTCAAGCTTTCCCATGCCCCATATTTCAATAGGAATCTCACCATAAAAACCATTAAATGGAAGCGATAAAACCCTAAGTTCAGTGAGATTAGCAATCACATGTGGCAATTTTCCCCCCAAAATTCCACTGATATCACTACAATTCCTCCTAATACCAAATCCATAAAGCGGAAACTGACCAATATCGGAGCAAATAAACTGATTTTGACTTCCGTTAAAATTACCTTTGTCACTGCCGTGACCGCTAATGTTGAGTGACACGACTCGGGAACTGGAATCGCAGGACACACCGAGCCAAGAGCAGTGATCGGAACTTTCTGTACGCCAATTTGAGAGCATCCCGTTCGGGTCCGACACTGAATCCTTGAACTTGAGCAGCACTGATTTGTCAGAATCGGCAAAGACAGCACCGTTTTGAGAGAAGAACATGACCCAACAGAGCAAGGACAGTGAAAAAACAAGATTTAGGGACATGGGTTTGTGGAAAAAGTACCATTTGACCACTGAAGAAGGCAAAGAACCCATTTTTATGACTACTCTCTTCTTCTTCTTTTTTGTCTTTTCACCTACCTTGATCAAGCAAGATAATACAAACTGAGTAGTAATCTTGGGCGAGATGCTAAGATTTGAGATGGCGTGAGGTATGAGAGCTGGCAGAGAGAGAAGCAGGTGAGAGGAAGAGTCGTGAAAGGAAGAGTCGCGAGAGGAAAGAAGCAGGAAGAAAAGAAAGAGAAACAGGAAAGAAAGAAAGAAAGGAAGAAAGGAGAAAGAAAAAGATTAGGGAGGGAGAGGAACTTGTGCGTGTGTTTTTCGCAGCAACTTCTGTCGGCTTTTTCTTTATTGGCCAACAGGCCAGGCTATTTTTTTTTTATTTCTCCCCTCGTTTTTTTGGGGATTTATGTTAAGCTCAAGCATATTTTTCACAAATGAGTTTGAAGGTTAAATAAAACTATTCCTAGCCATACAAAAAAAAAAAGCATGCAGATTGCAGAAAATAATACAATGGATGATTTGTGTTTTTAACCCTAATTATGGTAGAATAGTGTTATATATAAATGGTAGATATGTACAAAGACATAATAGCTTCCAAGAGATATACAAGGAAATAATATAACTAATATACACTAACATCCCTCTCAATCTGAACGGGAACAACCACAAAAGATTGACTTTTAAAAATGAGAAGCGTGACAAAGAAAGGTCTTTAGTGAAAATATCTATAATCTGATCAATAGTAGGAACATAGTGAACAACAACTTCACCAAAAGCCATTTTTTCTCGGACCAAGTGATAATCAATCTCAATATTTTTAGTACGAGCATGAAATACGGGATTAGCAACCAAGTACGTAGCATTGACATTATCACAACAAGCATAAACAAGTCTAGTAAGGTAGACAAAAAAGATCACGTAAAAGTTGATGTAGCCAGTAAGTTTCATCAATTGTAAAAGCCACAAAGTGGTACTCAAACTCAGTTCTAGAACAAGACACAATAGGTTGCTTCTTAGAACTCCAAAAAACTAGATTAGGACCAAAATAAACACCATAACTAGTAGTAGAGCGTCTACTATTAGGACAACCTGCCTAATCAACATCAACAAAGGTAGTGAGATAGAAGTCATTGGTGGGTCACAGTAAGAGTCCATAACCCAAAGTACCACGAAGATATCTTTAAATCCTCTTAATAGCTTACAAATAGCTAGTGCGAGGACAATACATGAACTAACTAACAATGCTCACAGCAAAGGCAATATCAAGTCAAGTCAATGTTAAGTATTGCAAACCCCCAATCATGCTACGGTAGGTAGATGGATCAGAGATCAAATTTTCATCATTGAGAGAAGTTTAAGATTTAGCAATGAACGAAGTACTAATAGGTTTCAACAAATGCATGTGAAACTTAGAGAGTAAATCAGAGGTATATTTATGCTAAGAAAGAAACAAGTTCGAAGACTCACGTTTGACCTCAATACCAAGAAAAAAATAAAGATCACATAAGTCTTTCATAGCAAACATGGAAGATAACTTGGAAATAAATCTAGTTAAAAAGAGTGAATCACTTCCCGTAAGAACGATATCATCAACGTACAATAGAGGAACTAATATACCATGAGAAAACTTGTGAACAAATATAGAGGTATCAAATTTACAACAAACAAAACCAACACTTTAAAGGAATGAACTAAAGTGATCAAACCAAGCACGAGGTGCCTGTTTCAAACCATAAATAGAACGCTGAAGTTTGCAAACATGGGTGGGATATTAAGGATCAACAAAACCCTGAGATTGTTTCATATAAACTTCCTCATTTAGAACACTATGAAGAAAATCATTTTTGACATCTAATTGATGAATAGCCCACTTTCTAGAAATGGCAAGTGAAAGAACAACGCGGATAGTAGTTGGTTTAACAACGGGACTGAAAGTTTCATGAAAATCAATACTTGCCTCTTGATTAAAACCTTTAGCCACTAAAATCGCTTTGTAACGCTCCACAAACCCGTCAGAGTGATGTTTGATTTTGTAAATCCATTTACAGCCAACTAAAGTCTTGGATGGATCATG
Organism: Bretschneidera sinensis; assembly: GCA_023935145.1. Lineage (NCBI taxonomy): Eukaryota > Viridiplantae > Streptophyta > Magnoliopsida > Brassicales > Akaniaceae > Bretschneidera > Bretschneidera sinensis. Next base: position 59,942,846 of record CM043697.1, on the reverse strand, counting down.
TAGAACCAGATTCTAAGCATGATTGGCAAGAAAGGTATTAAATTCATCAACCATAGTTGTTCGTCAATGAGGATCCATTATAGCTTTCGAGAAACAAGTAGGTTTAACATTAGTGACTGTAGTATGAAATGATAAAAATTGTTTAGGTTTCCTAATACCATCTCGTAATTGAGTAACCATAGGATGAGACTGAGGCTGTGAAGTGGATACAAACGTTGAAGTATGAGAAGTGATGGATGTAGATTGAGGGACTAGTGGAAGTGCTAAGGATGGACTGCTAGTAGAACTAATGGAAGATGGAGAGGACAAGACAATTGAAGAGGATGGTGGAATATGAGACTCTAATGTTAGAAAAGGGGAAGGAGTCGAAGTCACTAGAGTGGATGGCATAAAAGAAAGAGAACTAGCAGAAGTTGATGAGGTCTCTATCATTGGTAAAAAGGCAAGCACATAACTCAACACAAGAGGAAGAAAAATCTTAGTATGGGAACTAGTGTAAGAGTTTGTACTAGATAACATATCTAAGGTAGAGTAAAGAAATGTAGATTCAACAAACATGACATGCCGACTAACGTGAACACGAACTGAAATGGGATCAAGACAACGATACTCTTTATAATTGAGACCATAACCAATAAAGACGCAACACTTAGAGCGATGAGCTAATTTGTGAGTGGTAGTGGGAGTAAGATTAGAACAATAGGCACAACCAAAAACTCGTAACTAAGAATAGTCAAGTACACGTAAAAAAAATAATTCATAAGGAGATTTATCCCCAAGAATAGGTGAGTGAAAGCTATTTATAAGAAACACAGACGTGTACAAAGCATCAACCCAAAAATTCAAGGACATTTGAGCATGAATATGCATAGTGCGTGTCATTTCACTTAAATATCTATGCTTATGTTCGACAAGCCTTTTTGTTGAGGTGTGTCTGGACAAGACATTCTAAAAGAAATACTATGCTGAGAGAAAAAAACTTTAAATTTCGAATTGTTATATTCACGCCCACTATCACTTTGAAAAATTCTAATGTTAGTGAAGAACAAATTTTCAACCAAACTTTTAAAAGCACAAAAATGATGGAAAATTTCTAATTTGCTGCGCATGGGATATATCGAGCTAAATTAAGAAAAATCATCGACAAACAAAAACATAATATTTAAAACCCATATAAGAAAGAATGAGAGAAGTTCAAACATCTTAATGTATTAAAAATATAGGTTTATGACAGCGATGGTCAACCTCATGAAAAGGTAAACGATGAGATTTTCCTAACTGACAAAAAGAAGAAAATTCTGAAATACTATAATTAAATTTAATGTGCTGTTTATTCTTCAAAACATTTAAAATATGAGACCCTGAATGTCCCAAGCACCCATGCCACACATCACTGGAGACTCTAGCAGCTACCAACCCAAGCATGTAAGAGGAAACATGACTCAACGAGAGAGGGTAAAGATCACTGTGAAACCTAGACTTGGGAATGGTTGTCCCGATGCGACAAACTTTCACAGAAAAACTATAGGGATAAAAAATGACAAAACAATTATTATGACAACACAATCGATGAAAAAAAATGATATTGTGAGATAGTTTAGGAACACATAAAACATTTTTAAGTGCTAAATTACATGCAAGTGTGTGCAAACTAGCTGAACCAAATTATTTAATCAGAAGTAATTCACCATCACCAACCAATATTTTATTTTGACCATAATATGGAGAAACATTGGAAAATATACCATCATCAAGAGTCATGTGAGCACTAGTTGTAGTGTCAAGGAACCACAAAGCATCATTGGACTCATTCAACGAAACAATTGAGAAAGACTTAGGTAAATTATTAGCAACAAATGTATGATTAAATCGGTTAAGACAATTAAGAGCACCATGACCCAATTGACTGCAAATTTAACACATTAAAATCGAGGAAATAGATCCAGAAAAATTAACAAATGACACTGTCTTGGGGAGACAAAGACCAAATATTACCTTTACCAAAGTGGGGTTGCGATTGGCCCATTATTTCTACGACCACCACCACGATTATAACTACGGCCACTGCCACGATGGGCACGACCATCACGATAATTAATACTTTGTGAGACAAAAGCTTCACTCTAATCGAAAGGCACACCAGTTGCATTATGAAGTCGTAACAACCTTTGTTCTTATTGAAGCAACTTTGTTTTCAAGTCATCAAAGGATAAGGTAGAGTTGGAATTGGTTACAATGGTAAAGAAGGCTACATATTCAAGAAGGAGACTTGATAAAGCATATATAATAATATCTTGGAAAAACTGGAGAGTTTATTGTTGCTAGTGCATCAACCATCGTCTTCAAATCACGAAGATAGACAATCATGGTTTTGGTGCCTTTCTTTAAATTTTGGAGATCAAATTTCAATTGTATCTCTTTAACAATGGATTGATCAATGAATCATTTTTCCAATGCTAACCACACATCACGGGATAAAGTAAGTTCAGTACATCAATGAGGACCTTTTTAGTAAGGGTAGTGTTCAACCATAAACAAACACTTTGATCGATGTGAACCCAAGCACTATAGGCAAGATTAAGCAAGGCTATTCCTATGACATCACTAAAGAATTTAGGTGGACAAGGAAAAGTTCCTTCTACGTACTCCAAAAAATTGTTACTAATAAGAATAGGCTGAAATTGTGAATTCCATAAAAGGTAACTGGTGGATGATGAGTGAAAAATAATACATATTTTGGCCACTTAATTTATATTTGTTAGCTTAGGAATTTGTTACTTTGAGTCGTTTTCGTTGTTTTTCAGGTTTACAAGCACTGGGAAAGGAATTTCACTAAATTGTCAGAATTGCTCGTACAGATCAGCCATTTTTTAGGATTAAACTGTATTGATTCAGGAAGAACTAGGAGATGAGCCATATATGCTTGGAAAGATCCGGATGTTTATTTTCTGAGGAATTTTATGGATCAATAAAATGATTTTTCTAGAGAAAATTATGGCAGTTTTAGTAGACAAATGTCAAAGAGCAAAAGCTGGAATCTACAGTATCCCACATCGGATTGGAAACACATTACACTTATGATGTTTCCCTATATAAGCCCCTCTTCCCTTCATCATTCGGTGTGCAATTCTTGGTGCCATTTGGTGTAATCCGGTGGACGTCTACTAGCATTCTGGTGGATCTCGAAGGCTTTGCTACCACGAGGGGAAGTGCCGCCCAACAGTAAGTGGAATTTCTCCCATGTATAGTCAGTTTTAATTTACTGTTTTTTTTAGTTTAATGTTTAGCACTTTTATTATGAACTCTAGTTTCATGATTATGAGCGACTAAAATCTTCAACTAAGGTTGAAAATGAAACCTCGCCGTTGTTTGGCATAATAGTTTCAGATTTGTTTATACAATTCTGATGTTTTTTTAGTATAAATGTTATGTCAATTATTTGAGTAAAATCTTATGATTGATTGCGTTTAAATTGTTCTGTTGGATATTCCGTGTGTTTCATTTGATGGATACATCAAATTGTTTTTGATTAAATTTGATTTCATTTGTGATTTGTTAAAAGCGGATACATTGGATGCTTTTGGTTTAATTGGGATATTTGTTATTTTTTGTTTTAAGTTGGATTCATGGAATGTTTTGATAGGCTATTTTTAGAACATGAAGATATATGCTTAACTTTGGTGGGGTGGATTCAAAAACCTTAGTGTTTTTATCATTAGTTTTTAAATCAATTTAGTTTAGTTTATATTTGTTTTGCAAAATATAATTTGCAATTCGGAACTAGGTTAAGATAAAGTTAGTTTATATTAAATTACATTTTCACAACGCAATTCCCTGTGGATTCGACTTCGCACTTGCACAACACTATATTGCAAATTACTCGTGCGCTTGCGAGTAATTTAAAACTCACAACAAGTTTTTGGCGCCGTTGCCGGGAAATTGTTTTATTTGTGAAATTTTTGTCTAAATTAATTTTACTTTTCTACTAGTTTAGTTAGCATTTTTGTTTTATTTTTAATTTTAATTTTAATTTTAATGTAAATTTTAATTTTAATTTAATTTTAGTTTATTTGCATTTGCCCAAAAATAAAGTAAAATAAAAATATAAAAAATGTGGATGAATCTAGCACCGGTTTCACAGTCTTTAGAGGACGCCCTCAAGAATTTCATGAAGATGACCGGCCAGTCCATCAATACAACCAATACATTCAATGTTGATAGTTGTTCCATCTGTGCTAGTCCTATGCATTTAGCACAGAATTATCCATCTACGTCGGCTTTTATCGAGTATCCCATGGAACAAATGAACGCTTTCAATGACTATTAGTAGCAATCAAATGGATCTTACTCCGAGACGTACAATCCAGGGTGGCGGAACCACCCTGATTTTTCATGGAAGCAGAACCAACTGATAAATCAGGGAGGAGCCCCTCATCATGCTCACAATCAATACCCTCCCAGATTTCCTCCATCAATTCCAAGTTATGCTTTCTGAGCTTATTCAGCACCATCACCCGCTTACCAAGCTCCCACTAAAGCGTCAGCATCTGTTTCACAGTCATTGGAGGACGCCCTCAATGATTTCAGGAAGATGATCGGCCAATCTATAAGCGAAGTAAGGAGTGTGCAAATAGTAAACACCCAAGCGATTGCTAAGATAGAGAGTCAAATGGATCAAATCGCAAGTCACTTGGGTGAAGGAGAGAAGGTAAGGTTCCCCAGTCAACCTGAGCCTAACCCGAAGGAATAGTTTGCGGTGAAAAATTCATCAACTTCTATGCACTGGTAGGAACAAGTGCAATTGATTGTCCCATTGAGGTCTGGGAGACAAGTGGATAATCAAGTGGAAGAGAACCCAGCTATGCAACAAGGGCAAGAAAGTGGTAACAAAGAGAAGAGAGATGTTGAGCCATCTACAGCGACACCTACTATTAAGGATCTTCCTGGGTCGTTTGTACCTAAAGTGCCTTACCCTGAGAGATTACAAGTGCCCAAGAAAGAAGGAAAGTCTGAGGACATTCTGGAGGCATGCTTTGCTCAGTTTGGAGAGGATTTGGATTTAGATAAGCTACTCGAGCAAGCAAATTCTATCTTGGAGTCTACTCCTCGGGAGAGTAGTAAGACGAAGGAGACTATGGGTGAATCAAGCATTGAGGACCCTCTGGAGGCATGCTTTGCTCAGTTTAAAGAGGATTTAGATTTGGATAAGTTGTTTGAGTAAGCAAATGTGACTTTGGAATCTGCTCCTCAGAAGAGTAGTGAGACAGAGGAGACCACAACACTTGAAACCCCTCAGGAAGGAACTTAAGCCTTTACCAAACAATCTTAAGTATAAGTTCCTAGGTCCAGCAGATTCTTTGCCTCTGACTATAACTTCAAATTTGGTTGATACTCAAGTGGATAAATTATTAGACGTTTTAAGAGAGCACAATGAAGCAATAGGCTAGACTATTGAAGATATCAAGGGGATCAACCCATCGATGGTGATGCACAATTTACATTTGGAGGAGAATGCCAAGCCATCGAGGGAGCCACAAAGAAGGCTCAACTCAGCTATACAAGAGGTTGTGAGGACTGAAGTGATAAAGCTGTTGGATATAGAGATCATTTATCCAATCTTTGATAGTGAGTGGGTAAGCCCGATTTATGTCATGCCAAAGCAGGCTAAATTGACGGTAGTGATAAATAAAGACAATAAGTTGGTTCCAACTCGTGTGCAATCAGGATGGAGAGTGTGTCTAGACTACCATAAGTGGAATGCTACCACAAGGAAGGGTCATTTTTCACTCCCATTTATTGATCAGATGGTGGAGCGTTTAACTGGGCACGATTACTAATATTGGGTCTAGCTGAAGATGTTAAACTTAGTGCTCATGGGAGGCACCCCATAGCTTATCCTTTTTGTTTACTTATTATTTGACATATTTATGATTAATGTTTGTTTCCAGTATTTTTGTTTTCCAGTCTTTATTTTTCAGGGACAACGCGTACTTCAGTTCAAGTTTGGGGGTATGCTATGAGTCATACCAAGTCTAGATAGTTCTTCATATCCCATGTCAGCTCTTTCCATATTATTCACACATTAGGGTCAATGTGTAATTTAAGTTTAGGGGTATGGGAGACACATTACACACACTTTGTCCTAATTTGTTGTTGTTTTTCTTCATTTAAAAAAAATAATAAGGTAAATGCATGCTCATGTTATTTTGAAATTTTAGTTGATCTAAACAAATATTGTGATGTGATTTCATTGGTGAGCTTAAAATTTTGAACACATGATTTGATGATAGAGTTTAAAACTTTGTTACTTGGCATTTGAGAATTCACATGTTTGAGCCAATCTAACACGAGCACATTAGCACATATTTGTGTGAGGTATGACATGCGATTTCAATGTGTATGCTTCATTGACTTAACTGAAACTAGATGACTTGTGGGATTAACACTTGGGCATAGAAAAGCATAAAAAAAGAAAAAAGAAAAAAGAAAAATAATGATCATCATCAATAAACTTTCTACTGAGTAACTGGACCTCTTGCCTCAATAAGCAGTGAGTGTTCACGTCAAAAGGTGAAAATTTTATTCATAGTGATCATTACGAAATTTTTCACTGAGTAACTGGACCTCTTGCCTCAGTAAACAATGAGTGTTCACGTCAAAAGTTGAAAATTTTGCTTGGTAGCATTAAGGACAGTTTAGTTTCGTAACCTTTTTGACTCAAGTTAATAAGTCCTTAGGGGTGTCTTTACATCTATTGCCCTAAAACCATCTGGTTTGGGAGTCGTTGACTCAACACTTGATACATGGGTTAATTAGAAAGCTTAAGGGAACTAAGCATAGCAGAGCCTTATATTATATATATATATAAACTATACCATCACTGTTCATTCTGATAAGAAATTCTGTGAATCTTAAGACATGGATATATTGTACATTGAAATTATTTGGAAACCTCATCTGTATATGCTAATTCACTTTACACTGATTCAAGCTTGTGATGTCTTAGCTTGCCTCTTGTAAGTAATTAAGTTTTAAAATTCCTATTCATTGCGAAGATGGGTTATATTTTTTAAGCTTGCTCATGAATGAATATCATGGTTTTGAGTGCTCCTTAAATTTTTAGATACCATGAGTGATGAACTTATCTTTATATTCTTTGTTTTCCATTTAGTATTTTTATTTATTTTGTTTTGCTAAGGGACTAGCAAAATGTAAGTTTGGGGGTATTTGATGAGTGAAAAATGTTGCACATTTTGGCCACTTAATTTACATTTGTTAGCTTAAGAATTTGTTACTTTGAGTTGTTTTCATTGTTTTTCAGGTTTACAAGCACTGGGAAAGGAGTTTCACTAAATTGTCAGAATTACTCGTACAGATCAGTTATTTTTTAGGATTAAACTATATTGATTCAGGAAGAACCAGGAGATGAGCCATATATGCTTGAAAAGATCCGGATGTCTATTTTCTAGGGATTTTTATGGATCAATAAAATGATTTTTCTAGAGAAAGTTATGCAGTTTTAGTAGACAAATGTCAAATAGCAAAAGCTGGAATATGCAGTATCCCACATCGGATTGGAAACACATTGCACTTGTGATGTTTTCCTATATAAGCCTCTCTTCCCTTCATCATTCGGTGTGCAATTCCTGGTGCTATTTGGTGTAATCCGTTGGACGTCTGCTAGCATTCTGGTGAATCCCGAAGGCTTTGCTACCACGAGGGGAAGCGCCGCCCAACAGTGAGTGGAATTTCTCCCATGTATAGTCAGTTTTAATTTACTGCTTTTTTTAGTTTAATGTTTAGCACTTTTATTATGAACTCTAGTTTCATGATTATGAGTGGCTAAAATCTTCAACTAAGGTTGAAGATGAAGCCTCACCATTGTTTGACATAATAGTTTCAGATTTGTTTATACAATTCTGATGTTTTTTTTAATATAAATTTTCTGTCAATTATTTGAGTAAAATCTTATGATTGATTGCGTTTAAATTGTTTTGCTGGATATTCCGTGTGTTTCATCTGATGGATACATCAAATTGTTTTTGATTAAATTGGATTGCCTTTGTGATTTGTTAAAAGCGAATACATTGGATGCTTTTGGTTTAATTGGGATATTTGTTGTTTTTTGTTTTAAGTTGGATTCATAAATGTTTTGATAGGCTATTTTTAGAACATGAAGATATATCCTTAACTTTGGTGGGGTGGATTCAGAAACCTTAGTGTTTTTATCATTAGTTTTTAAATCAATTTAGTTTAGTTTATATTTGTTTTGCAAAATGTAATTCGCAATTCGGAACTAGGTTAAGATAAGGTTAGTTTAGATTAAATTACATTTTCACAACGCAATTCCCTATGGATTCGACCTCGCACTTGCACAACACTATATTGCAAACGACTCGTGCACTTGCGAGTAATTTAAAACTCACAACAGTGGAATCTAACTTAATCGACACTAGATAAGTAATATTTGGTGCGGCTAAAAGTGGTTCAGGTGTAAAAGATTGTGTGAAAGTGGTTAATGATGATCCCATGTTATATGAAAGAGACATGGCCATAGAAATATGAGTAAATCGAATGGGATGTTGGATATGGTGATGAGATTTGAGAAGTCATATAAATAGGTACATATGGGCTCATATTAGTTGAATAAGATGCAGATGGTAATGAATGATTTTGAGGTTGTAACTAATAGGGTTGAGATATATGTGAAGTTTGTGTTATAGAACCAAAACCATGTAGATTACTCACCAAAAAAAAAGGAAGAGATCAATGGGTAAATATTGATGGCAACACATAAGAAATAATCTGTAATTCCCGTATTTGTAAAGTAAAGGTAAAGAAGTACTTTAATAAATATAACATAGAGTTAAAATAATATATATTTAAATGCGAAAAGTTAAATTTTATAAAACAATTAAAAAAAATAGGGCAACAAGTTTAGCCTTGCTGCATGTAAGGTAGCAAGGCTAATTCGTTGAGCAATTTGGGAGGTAAGGCTGCTGAGGTTGCAATTTGAGTTGCTGACTTTACAAATTTTTTTTACTATATATACATATATATATATATATATATAAAATACGTAATTTATTTTATTACTTACCAAATCCTGTTTGGTTTTCTTTCAATTATTCTATTTCTTTAAACACTTGAAAACCGAAAGAAAAGTTGAAGAACAAATTTTTGAAAGGGTTTACGGGAGAATTTTATAGAGAGTCACGAGAAGCTATAAGAAAAAAAGAAGGTAATAATGTAATGTTTATTTTTGAATTTTTAGCATATACGAAATTTCTCGGAATTCAAAGTGGGAATTTTCAAATGGTGTAAATTATAAAGAATAAATTAGAAATTTAATATAAATATTATGTCAGGTGTTGACGATCAACAACCGTGTGAAATTGCTGAGAAGAGCATGAAAGGTAAGGAAGTGATCCACGGGTAGCTCTAAGTGCTATGTGGTGAGTTAGATTTACTTTAAGTAATCTAGATAAAAATGAAATATCTAGTGATAATATTAAAATAAATTATTAGCTTATGCTTTCGTGGTAGATGAAAAATTGATTGATAGGTATGATATGAATATTGGACATGTAGAAAATTATTACGTGATAAGTAATATTATTAGAATAATGAGTTGATTTAATAATAATGGTGATAAATAAAAAATTTGACGAGTTATGATTGATAAATTGATGTGATATATGAGAAGAAGAAATTAGTGAAATTTATCAAGTAGAAATTTGAGGAAGGACATGATAGCTAAATTAAATATTTGAATTCATATTGTTTTTATATTATTGTTTATATGCATATTTCATATCATTGTTCATATGCATGTGTATAAAATAAAATAACCGGGAGGGGGCCAATCTAATTGAAAAACCGTGACAACCGGTATATGCTGGAAATAAAGAAAACCGTGACAGTTGGTATATGCTGGAATAAATACCGTGATAGTAAGTATATACTGGAAATGAAAGAACCGAAAGGGGGCCGATTTAAGATAAAAACATGTTGAAATATGGGAAGACGATCCCTAATAATAATTCATGCATTACATCTATTTTAAATATTGATTGCATTACTGAAATGCTGAAGTGTTATTTGTTATTGTAAAATTTATTGTTAGATGAATGATTCTCACAGATAGACAGTTACGGTGAGAAAGAAACATAGAAGTATGATATGATAGGAACTATCTAATTGTTAGACTATATGTTATTATTCAGTCATATAAGATATAAATGATTAAATATCAAAGGACTATTTATACAAATTGAATACTTCTAGTAAATTTAATTCACTGAGTTTGTGAAACTCATCCCTTATTGTACAATGATTTCAGGTAGCAGGCAGGACAAATAGTCTGGTGGGTTGAGAGTTAGAAGAAATCATTTTCTGTAAGCCACGTACGTGTCCACATTCTCAGACTAATGAGAAAATAAAATAAAAATTTATTTGTAAATATTCATGCATTTTACGTTGTATATTATATTTAAGTCAATATCATAATGATGTACCTCCCTTGTTGAAGGTTGAAGATTAAAGTAAAAATTTCTGTTAGTGTTATTTTTATTGTTGCATATATATGTCATGTTGGGATTTTCAAAATGTGACAACGACTTGGGGGTGGCCAACCCGGGATGAGTCGTTACATAATCGTAGTAGTTGTGACTCTTGAACCAACAAAGAAGTTTGAATTGTTGATGAAATAACATCAAATGGTGTACTCATGGAAGCACTTGATGATGAGAACACTGATCCAATAGGAAACATGGTTGTTTCAAAAGTAGTTGCCATGGTGGAGCAATAACCATGTTGTGGTGGCTGCTATAGAAACTCAATGTTATGATACCATATAGAAAATAATGCAATTGATGATTTGTGTGCTTAACCCTAATTAGGGTAGCCAAGAGTAATATATATAAGAGGTAGATATGTACAAAGACATAAATAGCCTCCAAGAGATATACAAGGAAACAATATAACTAATATACACTAACACAAATGATGTTTGGAAGATATTAAAATCAATTTAAAGCTACTATTTATTTTATAAAATTTATCAAAAATTAAAGCATTAATTAATAAGTGGTTTGGTTTTATTTATTAAGTTTTTGATTTTTTTTAAAGTAAACTCAAACATAAGGTTGATTTTAAGCTTCAAATATAACCAATAATTAGATTAGAGTTAGGTCCTATCCATTAATGTTTTCCCTCGGTTATCCTCAAAGCAATCTTTGATGATTGACATGTGACAAAATTCATTCCAACTATTCAAATTTTCTTATGTGTTTTGGGTTTTAAAACTTCTTCATAAACCATGCAATCAAGTCAACTCTCCCTAATTCACACGATTCTTTATTGTGTTGATCTTTCTTTCTATTCCAAAACAAACTTCTTGTTGTATCATATTTATTAAACTTTTTGCTGTATCATATTTTCTCAAGAAAGTGAAAAATAATTTGATGCAATCTACATCTTTTTATAGACAAACTTAAAGATAATTGGTGATGCATTTTTTACTCAATTTGATTTTTTTCCCTTCTATTCTTCTAATTAGGTTTTCGTAAGAGACATAAGAAATTAGTACCAGTAAAATCCAAACTTTATAATTAAAGTCGACGATTTGTTACATCTTGCACATATTGTTAAAAAATTAGGCCTCTGATTGAAATTAACATGGGTTTATGAAAAATCACGATAATATGGCTTGTGGGTGCTTTTACCCTAAATGGAACAAGCGATTGCACTTGACCTTGAAGAAGAACTCAATCATTTTGTCTTTTGTTGTCGAAGTGATGATTCAAGCTGAGGCTACAGTCCAAACAGATGAGTTACAGCCCTGAATAAATGCAATTTACGCTCCTGTTGCTTCGCTTTGGGTAAAGCTACTCTCAAGTTTTATTTATTTTTATTTGTTAGATTATGTATAGCATAGTTATTGCTTAGTTAGTTTAATCCCACATTGGTTGTGTATATCTTTGGCTCTCTTATTGGCTCCTATAAATAGGATAGCTCACTTGTAAGTAAATCACACCATTCAATACAATTCTCTTCTTTGTATTGTCTCACTTCCTCTCTTAAACCTTTAATATGGTATCAGAGCCTTCGTGGTTCTCGGTATATTAAGAGTTGAATATGCTCTGTGATTGCCACTATTAGTGGATCTTTCACATCAGAAAAATTTCTTGAAGGTTGTCGGTATATTAAGAGTTTAGTATGCTCTGTGATTGCCACTATTAGTGGATTCTTCACATTAGAAAAATGTCTTGTATATCCTTTTCATATCTGTCGGGTCACCACTATAGTCGGAGTCTCATTCTCCATCGACATCATCTTAGCCGCTGCTCCATCGACATCACTATTCAACTGTTGACCGTTGACCATTGACCGACGACCAGATTTGACCAGATGGTAGAAAAAGATATTTTTCGTCATGTTCAGGCTGTATTGGATGGTACAAACTATATTGTTTGGTCTCAATCTATGCGAAGTTTCCTCAAAAGTCGTAAGCTTTGGTCTTACGTGGTTGGTATTGTCGAGAAGCCAGTTAAAGGGGCTACTGAAACTAATGATGCTCTTCTCACTCGTCTCATTGATTGGAATAGTAATCATCATCAAATTCTCACATGGTTTCATAATACTACTATTCCATCTATTTCTGACCTTTTTGGTAGCTTTGATGAAGCTAAGGATGCTTGGGATATGCTTGCTTCTCGTTATTTTGCTGTTGATGGTGCTCGAGAATATCAGCTCCTGTTTGAGCTCTTCTGCCTGAAGCAAGAACCGGGGCAGAGTATTAATGATTTTCTTGCTCGCATGCAATTCTTATGGAATCAAATTGATCTCTCTGATCTTATTTGGAAGGATCCTACAGATGCCAAAATGTATGCTGAACGAAAGGATCAACATCGTCTTCACCATTTTCTTATGACATTACATGATGATTTTGAGCCTATTCGTGTGTAACTTTTACATCGCTCTCCTCTCCCTACTTTGGACAATGCTATCTTTGAACTTGTTCGTGCAGAAAGTAGATCACAGACTATGCACTCTCAATATAGTCCTTCAGTGTTGGCTGCTCCATTATCTAGTTCTTCATCATTTCAGCTAAAGCATTCTGACAGGTTTGGTGCTCCTCGACCTTCCCCTAAGCCTCGCGACAATAATTTCTATCGTTTTTGTAAATGTCGAGGGCACACTATTGATAAATGTTGGCAAAGGGGAAGATCCAATGCTTTCACTGCAGCAGTTGCTCATCCTGAAAGCACTCTCTTTACAGTTGTTCCATATCTATCTGTGACTACAGCTTCATCTTTAGTTGCACTCTCTGATGGGTCATCAGGATCTACTGTCACCTTATCTGCAGTTGACTTCGAGGCAATAGTTAATCAGGTCATCCAGTCTCATTCTGGTAATGCATCTTCCTCTGCCCTCTCAGTCCTGCTAGGTAATTCTACCTCTTGACTTTTTGATTTCGCTTGTTGCAACCATATGACACCTTTCCCAGCTTCATTTACTACATCTGCACCTTCACCTCATTCCTCATTCATTCGCACAGCTGATGGCTCCACTATGACCGTTAAAACTATAGGCACCATCAATAGTCGTTCTCTTTCTATTCCTGAAGTTTTTCATGTGCCAGAATTATCCTATAATCTTCTTTCCGTTGGGCAAATATGTGAACTTGGATATAGAATTGTCTTTGACTTTTCTGGTGTGAATGTGCAGGATCCTCATACTGGTCAGACCCTTGGGACCGGGCGTAGAATTGGGCGCATGTTCGAACTCTCATCCTTATACATGCCCAACCTTCCCACCTCTAACGTCTCTGCTGCTGCCTCCTTGTCACCACCATCCCTTGCACTTTGGCATTCACGTCTTAGTCATGCATCTACATCTCGGGTACAACTTTTAGCTTCAAAGGGGTTGTTAGGGTCAGTGTCTAAAAGTTCTTTTGATTGTATTTCGTGTCAACTTGGAAAACAGCCGGCTTTGCCTTTTAATAATAGTGAGTCTCATGCTACTGCTTCATTTGATTTAATTCATTCTGATGTTTGGGGACCTTCTCCTGTTGCTAGTATGAGTGGTTAATGCTATTTTGTAATTTTTGTTGATGATTTCTCTCGTTACACTTGGGTATTTTTAATGAAATCTCTTTCTGAATTATTGGATATTTATCGTACTTTTGTCAAAATGATTGAAACCCAATTTTCAAAACCCATCAAAGCTTTTCGTTCTGATAATGCTTTAGAATATACTCAACATGCTTTTAAAGACATCCTAAAAGATTATGGCACTGTTCCTCACTTGTCATGTCCTGGCACTTCACAACAAAATGGTCGAGCTGAACGTAAACTTAGGCACATTTTAGACACTGTTCTAGCCCTCCTCATTTCCACATCTGTTCCTACCCCATTTTGGGGTGAAGCCACTCTAACGGCTATCTACACGATCAATAGGTTGCCTACCCCTATCCTTGATAATTGCACTCCTTACGAGTGGTTGTTTGGCTATGTTCCCTCATACCACCATCTTCGTGTGTTTGGTTCTGCTTGTTTTGTTTTACTCCAACCTCATGAGCGCACCAAACTTGAGCCTCGTTCTCGAATGTGTTGCTTTCTTGGATATAGAATTGAACAAAAAGGCTATCGGTGTTATGATCCTGTGTCTCGTCGTCTTCGCATCTCCCGTCATGTAGTTTTCTGGGAGCATAGACTATTTCATGAAATTGGCAAATTTAGCATGAAATCTTTTCCTCCTTTTACCACACTTATGGAGCCTCCTATTTCTCCTATTTACACTAGTGATGTCTTGCCCGAGTCTCCCTCACCTCACACTAGTAATGTCTTGCCCGAGTCTCCTTCACCTAATACTCTCGATTCCACTCCACCTGATACTCTCGACGTCGCTTCGCCTGAGCCCCCAGGGTCTGTTACGTATGAGGATCATGTTCACACTTCCTCTCCAGACCTTCACCGATCCACTAGAGTAAGATCTCTTCCATCCCATCTCCAGAATTTTCATTGCTTTCATGCTTTAGCTACTTTACATGAGCCCCGCTCCTATCGTGAGGCTTCCACTAACCTTTTTTGGCAGGCTGTGATGAAAGAGGAACTTGATGCTTTACACAAGAATAATACATGGGATTTGGTTGACTTGCCTTATGGAAAGTCTGTGGTTGGAAGTAAACGGGTTTACAAAATTATGACTTGTTCAGATGGTACTGTTAACAGGTACAAGGCTCGACTTGTTGCCAGGGGTTTTACTCAGGAGTATGGTGTGGACTATGAGGAGACCTTTGCTCTAGTTGCTCGTTTATCTTCTGTGCGTGCTTTGCTGGCTATTGCAGCCTCTCGCCATTGGTCACTTTTTCAAATGGATGTTAAAAATGTATTCCTTAATGGTGATCTTAATGAAGAAGTCTATATGCAACCACCTCCTGGACTATCTAATCCAACAAACAAGGTATGTCGTCTTCGTCGAGCTCTATATGGACTTAAGCAGGCTCCTCGAGCATGGTTTGCTAAGTTTAGCAACACTTTGTCTAGCCTTGGATATTCCATCAGCTTCTATGATTCAGCCTTGTT
Organism: Bretschneidera sinensis; assembly: GCA_023935145.1. NCBI lineage: Eukaryota > Viridiplantae > Streptophyta > Magnoliopsida > Brassicales > Akaniaceae > Bretschneidera > Bretschneidera sinensis. The sequence continues at coordinate 59,927,256 of CM043697.1, read as the reverse complement.
TGTTTGCCGCACAGACCGGGGCATCATACTTCTTTTGTTATATGTTGATGACATGATTATCACCGGGGATGATCTCATTGGTATTCAGGAACTTAAACAGTTTCTCAATCAACATTTTGAGATGAAAGATCTTGGTCATCTCAGTTATTTTCTTGGTCTTGAGATTTCATCTTCTTCTGATCGTTATTATTTGACACAAGCCAAATATATCTCTGATATGCTTTCTCGGGCAAATCTCACAGACAGTAAGGTTGTTGACACACCAACTGAGCTTAATGCTCGTCTTACACCCCATGATGGCGAACTTCTTCATGATTTTACTTTATATCGACATTTGGTTGGCAGTCTTGTCTACCTTACTGTTACTCGACCTGATATCTCGTATGTTGTCCATTAGGTGAGTCAGTTTATGGCTGCTCCTCACTCTACTCATTTTGCTGCTGTTCTTCGCATCCTTCGTTACCTAAATGGGACATTGTTTCATAGGCTCTTTTTCTCCTCTCAGTCTCCTCTTCAGTTGTGTGCTTATACCGATGCAGATTGGGCAGGTGATCTTACAGATCGTCGTTCTACCACCGGTTATTGTTTCCTACTTGGCACCTCTCTTATCTCTTGGCGTAGTAAGAAACAAACTGTTGTTGCTCGATCTAGTACAGAGGCAGAATATCGTGCTTTAGCTGACACTACCTCTGAGCTTCTTTGGTTACGATGGTTGTTACAAGATATGGGTGTATCACTTTCTGCTGCCACTCCTGTATACTGTGACAATAGAAGTGCTATTTAGATTGTTCATAATGATGTGTTTCATGAACGGACCCAACATATTGAGATTGATTGTCATTTTGTCCGTCATCATCTCCTTCAAGGCTCCCTATAGCTTCATTCTGTCACATCAAAGGATTAGCTCGCAGACATCTTTACCAAGTCACATCCTTCAGGGCGTTTTCGTGATCTTGTTTTCAAACTCAAGTTGGTTTCTCATATTCCACCTTGAGTTTGAGGGGGGCTGTTAGATTATGTATAGCATAGTTATTGCTTAGTTAGTTTAATCCCACATTGGTTGTATATATCTTTGGCTCTCTTATTGGCTCCTATAAATAGGATAGCTCACTTGTAAGTAAATCACACCATTCAATATAATTATCTTCTTTGTATTGTCTCACTTCCTTTCTTAAACCTTTAACATTATTAATGGTTAGTGGGTGCTTTAATTTTAATTATATGATTAGTGAAGAAGGTAGAGAGACAATTTTAGATTAAGATGGAAAAATGAGAGACAAAGAGATAAAGTGACATGAATAAAGAGGTGATAATTTGATTTGTTAAAAACTAGTGATAGGTTGATTTAACGAATTTTAACCATGATTATGTACGTGTTAAAGAAGCTCACGATCTCAATCGTTGAAGTTTAACTTATTACTTGTTCGTCAATGATAACTGGAAAAAAAAAGCTCGAAGAGGGCCCAACTCATTTTTTTCTCCTATTTCTTTTTGTGGTATTTATATTAAGCTTGATGATATTTTCAAAAAAAAATTATTATTCCTGGTCTTACCAAAAAAAAAAAAAATGGCATGCACATGTATGATAAAGATGTGACAACATACAAAGGATTTGTTTAGGTGGATTTAAAGTTGGTTTTAGTGCTTATTTTTTAAAAATTTAAAAAAATAGTCAAATTAAATAAAATTCTATTAAATAACAATTGAAATATTAATTAATAAATGATTTGATTTAATTTGATTAAATAATTTTTACAAATTTTAAAAAATAATCATTGATTTAAAACCAGTTTTAAACTTTCCCAAACAAACCCAACATATTATCTTTGCAAGGAATAGATAGTTTTGATACAAAAAAGTAAACCAATTTATTTTATATATACATTTTATAATAAAATATATACGATTGATATAAATTTATATTTATGATAATAATAAAAAATTCCACCAAAAATATGTACTTTACAATTGAAAATATAAATCTTACTATAAAAAATATATTTTACTGTAAAATATACAAGTAAAACAAATTACTTTATTTTTTTAACAAAACACGTTAGTAATCATCACCCCGTTAAACAAATTCTCCTAGACCTTTTTCACTAATATTTTTTCTCATAATTTCTCCTTCTTTTAGAGTTTTCTCTCATATTTTCTAACTAAACATAATAAATAATTTTCCCTATTATTTCTTTTCCTTTTATAGATCCGAATTTCAGCTGTAATACTAAACAAGACCATTTCTCAAAACTGAAGGGTGTTTTAGTAAATGTGCATAGATTAAAAGCGATGCTTGACACGATCGTATTAAGCGCGTGGGTGGGAATTAAATAGATCTCAGAATGGCACACGCTGCACAAGAGCAGTGTATTCTCATCTACCCACACTTGCAGTAGGCGGGAAAGACACTACTCGGTGCATCCCTAAGACAGACCTAAAAACACAAGCTTTGCTTTCTCTGGTTTTCTGTAATTATGGGTATAAAGGTTAGTACTTTCTTTTAAAAAATATTAAATTTAAATTTTGAAGACGAGCATTCGCTCTCTCTTGAATTTGTCAATTTGATTGATTTTAATAATTGATAATGTTGATTTTAAATTTGATTTTAGGGTTTAACTAAGCTTCTAGCGGACAATGCCCCAAAGGCCATGAAAGAGCAGAAATTCGAGAGCTACTTCGGCCGCAAGATCGCCATCGACGCCAGTATGAGCATCTACCAGTTCCTTGTTCGTATCATACTCTTTCCTTATTCCTATATTTTGTATGCACACCTATATATATGTAAATAGATATATACACACCTATATATATGGTATGTATGTATTTAGAAGAAATAGCTTAATTTGCGTAATGGTTTTGTATGTAATGGACTTAATCGAATGCAGATTGTGGTGGGAAGAAGTGGGGCTGAAATGCTCACAAATGAGGCTGGTGAAGTCACTAGGTTACCACTATCACTCTTCAAATATTCACTCTTTCCAATTTTAAAGAACCATTTACCTAGTTTACATTAACAATTAAGGATTAGAATCAGCTGTCCATCCTTTGTTTATGATTAATCTTTGTTTGTTTGATAAAATGTTGACATTTGGGCTTTCTTGGGTTTACTATCGCTAGTCACCTGCAAGGCATGTTCAGTCGGACTATTCGGCTTCTTGAAGCTGGAATGAAGCCTGTGTAATGTCTTTGTTCACCTTTTTTTTCCTTATCATTTTCATTTTTAGTTTTCTAGACTCAGACTTAATCAGTTGGCATCTTCCTTCAGCTATGTTTTTGATGGAAAGCCTCCCGATTTGAAAAAGCAAGAGCTGGCGAAACGGTACCTTTTTTTAATCACAGTTAGACCTTGATTTATTGCTTATCAGCTTTACTTTCATTGAAGCTTTAGAAGCATTTGTTTGATTGCATGGAATGTTTCTCATATTAAACTTGTAATCCAGTTACTCGAAGAGGGCTGATGCTACAGAGGATTTGGCTGATGCCATGGAGGCATGCGCTTTTTTCATTGTTAAATTTATTTTTTATTTGTTCTCTTGGTTGTTTTTATATGTTCTGTTTATTTCTTGGCATAAAAATAGCATTCAGCTGCTTTTCTTTTGTCTCTTCAGACTGGCAATAAAGAGGACATTGAGAAATTCAGTAAGCGAACAGTGAAGGTGGGGTACTTTCTCATTTCTTTCTTCCCAATTACTAGGAAACTCAACATTATTTCTGTGAACACTGGTTTATGAATTTTAATTTATGCAATAAATAGAATAGACTTGGATGATAACAAAGTGTGCGTTTGAGCTAACTTTCGGTCCCATATGCACCTATAATCTTCCAGGTGACAAAGCAGCACAATGAAGACTGCAAAAGACTTTTGAGACTCATGGGAGTGCCTGTAATTGAGGTGACATGACATTATTTGAAGTAATTATTGCGAGAATGAGCTAAACTGTGTATAAATATATATTCTTTCTTCTAAGGCACTGGTGTAATCTTTTAAAATTTTATATATTAAGTGCTGATTCTTTTCTATAAAATAAAATATCTAAATCATGGAATTTCTGCTTTTGTTTACACAGGCTCCCTCTGAAGCAGAGGCACAATGTGCTGCACTTTGCAAATCAGGAAATGTTTGTACCTTCCTGTTTCACGACGCTGTTGTCTTTTTTTTATATATTTGAACTTCTTTTTACCTCCTTTTTTAGCGACTACATATCTCAAAATGGTTTCAACGTTCTATGTGGCATAAGTAGAGTGATTCCCTCTCCAAGGGTTGCCCAAGTATATTCCTTGTAAATGGTTCCTTTGTTAAGTATTTGTCTGTTTCAGGTTTATGCTGTGGCTTCTGAAGACATGGATTCCCTAACATTTGGAGCTCCTAGATTTCTCCGCCATTTGATGGATCCTAGCTCGAGAAAAGTGCCCGTCATGGAATTTGAAGTTGCTAAGGTCCTTTGAACACTGATCAGATATGTGATTGCTTGATGCTTAAATCAGTTATCTCATTATCATTTTGTTTCAGATTTTGGACGGGCTTAATCTTACTATGGAGCAATTCATTGACTTGTGCATTCTTTCTGGATGTGATTATTGTGATAGCATTCGAGGTATTTGGGGTTCTCATTTCAGTGTATGACTGACCCAAATGTTTAGGGGAAATATAGGTGTTGCAGTACTTTTGTGATTGGCTCCGAAGTAAGAAAATGAATTCAGTATTTAATACCATTACACTTCTATGCCACAGGTATTGGGGGACTAACTGCTTTGAAGCTCATCCGTCAACTCGGATCTATAGAGCATATACTGGAGAACATAAACAAAGAGAGGTGTTTCATATTTTTGTGCTTTAGAATATTGTTTATGTTTTGTGTATTTGCGGCAGTCTGAAATATTTAAGGAGAGTTGATCCTTGTCACTGATTCCATAAATTTATGACTTTGAGAGTTTAACTAATTGTCAAATTGATAAAGGTTATGGTTTGTAATATAAAATATACTGAATAGGTGAGATTTCAGTGGAGTCGTGATCTCATTTTATCATACACATACTTGACCATTTACAATTTTGGAGTTGACTGTTAGGTGCTTTACAAGCTTGCTGACTCCAATGAGATAAAATTCTTCCATTGCCTTCATTGGAGCAATTTTTTTATGAAAGATGTAATAGAGTTTTTGGAATTCCTAATATCCGTTCTTGCTTCGATTTCTGCTAATGTAATCTGTCTGTAGTCTATAATTTTTCAGGGTGATTGCTTGTTTTATTCTTTAATTTTCAGTAACAGCTTTTATTTTATCACCAAGATAAATTGAAATATAGCTTATTCAGCATGGAGGTTTTCTAGTTTCTAGGTTGCGCAGAGTGATTTTGTACTCTTTCATGTGATAGCTAGAATAGCATCTTTGCACATAAATCATCATTTCTGTTTCTGTATCAGTCATATATATATTTTTTGAATCAGGTACCAAATACCAGATGATTGGCCATATCAAGAAGCTCGACGGCTGTTTAAAGAACCAGTAGTCTTAGCTGATGAAGAGCAACCTGATATTAAGTGGACTGCTCCAGATGAAGAGGTGAATGCTTTCTTTGTTGAAAATCATGTATACTGACTATGTGGCTTTTAACTCTTTATAGAGTGTTTAAACTTTACGAATTGTCCTGTCACTGTCAGGGCTTAATTACCTTTCTGGTCAATGAGAATGGATTCAATAGTGACAGGGTGACAAAGGTATGGCTTGTCAATTGTCATTATATTGTTCTTGCCTTTGCTTTGTATGATGTTATGTACTTGTATTGTTTTTGAGAAAAAAAAATCTGTGTTTAATTTTGGATTTTTGTTTGTATATTAGGCCATAGAAAAAATTAAAGCAGCCAAGAACAAGTCATCCCAGGGGCGGTAAGTAATTCTCAAATAAATGACAATGACTTCACAAAATTTCTTATTTCTTTAACCGACCATTATTCTTATTTTTCTTTTACAGGTTAGAATCTTTTTTCAAGCCAGTTGCTAACTCATCTGTACCCATTAAAAGGAAGGTTTGTTTTCTTTGTGCAGATTAAGATCCACTGTAGAGTGTAGACTTTTGTCCCTGCATATGTGAAATTTGGGATAATGAGGATAAAGTTGTTTTACATGCTCACTTAGTGGCTTTTTTTATAAGTAAAATTTTATTAACAAAGCACCAAGGTGGTGCAACGCAAAGCTAAAGACTAATTACAATCAAGGAGATCCACAAAATCTAGAAGGTCATCATTATTAACAAAGAAATTCCCTCTTAACAAAAAATTGAGGGTATTAAACCAACTATCTATAATAGCATCAAAAGCTAAGATTTTTCTCATTCCACACTAACAAAAAAATAGAGTGTGGAATCAACAAGCCTGTCTTTTTGACCTCCTTTGACGCCCTCAAACCACTCCAAGCCCAAACATTATCTCTCACAGAGCACACAAATACACACGCAATCCCCAAAATCCTATAAACCATCTCCCACAACCTTCTAGCCAACGAGCTCTCCACCAAAAGATGAAACTCGGACTCCTCTCTGCCTTTACAAATATAACATCTATTAACAAACACTTTCTCCCTCTTTTGTAAGTTGTCACTAGTAAGAATTTTTTCCCACGAAGCTTTCCACATATAAAAAAAAAAATTTACTTTCTTAGGCATGAGAACACCAAATTGCTTTCCGTGTGGGAAGTTGGGGAAGCTGTCCGAAGGAATCCCATCAAGTAGAAGCTTATAGAAAGACTTCACCTCAAAACCTCTCTTCGGGTTAGGACTCCCTCTAGCCAAATCCTCTTTATTCACATTCACAGAGTTATATAAAGAGCAGTGTTTGCAGAGGTTAAGGCGTTGGGGCATAAGCCTTTTGAATCCGTTGGGACGTTTCAAAATTTTAATAAAATAATATTAATTAATTAGAATATTAAAATAAAAATAATTTAAATTAATTAATTAATTTTTGTCAAAGTTTAATACTTTACTAACTCTCTATAGTGTGATAATTATAATTTTATAAATATTAATATATAAATTATATGAAGCATAACTTATATTTCTATATTGTTGTAACTTGTAAATGATTAATTAAATAGTTTGTAATTATTATTAAACTAGATAACATGTATTATATATTTATGAAATGTAATAATGCCACAACAAGAACACTCACTCAGTGGTTAAGACCTATGACACTCATTAGGTCATGGGTTCAAGCCTTTAATGTGCATTTTTTTCCTAAATTTTAAGCTTTTTAAAAAAACTTAACAGGGCGTACGCCCGAGGCGCAAAAATTACGCCCTGGGCGCAAAAATTACGCCCCGGTTGTATGCCCCAAGGCAAAAGGCGAGCGCCCAGCAGAAGAAACACCCAACCTTTCACGTCTTGAGGTGTTTTCAAAACACCTTGCCTCTGGGCGCGCCTAGAGCCCCCTTTTAAAACACTGATAAAGAGTCCAGAAACCTTTCCACTACCTCAACTTCCTAGTCATAGACATTGCGGATCAAATGCACATCCCAAGAAATCCCATCATTGATAAAGGAAACACGAGCTAATGAGCACTTCTTTGTCCCTCACTGTATCAAAAATGTCCAGAAATTGGTCTTTTAAAGGCCTGTTCCCAATCCACGTGTCATACCAAAGCCTAGTTCTTTTTCCATTTCCAACCAACACTAAAACACAAGAATGAAAAGGATGAAAAGCTTCCCACCCTTTTTGAATCAATTTCCACACCCCCACACAATAAGCCTCCCGCACCTCCTTAGTCATCCACACACCAAAATCCAGCGCAAACTTAGCTTTCACCACTTTCCTCCAAAGATGATTCCTCTCCACAAGAAACCTCCATAACCATTTACCAAGAAGAGCTATATTAAATAAAGTGAGATTTGAGACCGAGCTCTCTTTTTCTATCGTTTGCTTAACCGCACCCCACCTCACCAAGTGATACTTTTGTTCCTCTCCGTGTTTCCCCAAAGGAACCTTTTTTGAGTACTCTCCAACTAGTTAGCTACCGAGCTAGGAATAGGAAAGAGAGACATAAAGTAAATGGGAAAGGAAGAAAGAGTGCTCTTGATAAAAGTAAGACTTCCCCCTTTTGAGAGGTAATGACTCTTCCACTTGGCTATACTTTTTTCAATATCGGATTCCAAACACTTTTGACTTTGAATTTAGCCCCAAAGAGGAGCCCAAGATAAGTAATAGGAAGCGACCACACATTTCACCCAACAAAGAAGTAAGAAAACGACCATTAATATTCTCACCAAGAGGAATTAAGTCATTCTTGCTAAGATTCACCTTGAGTCCCAAAATCGCCTTAAAACAAAGAATACAATGAAGGTACAAAGTTTGAATAGCTTCCGCCCCACAAAAAACAATGTATCATCGGCAAAAAGGTGGGACACATTCACATACCTCCATTACTCCATACTTTAAAATCACTCTGAAGCCCTCCGTTAACCATTACATCTTTCTAAAAGCTTCTATTACCAAAGTAAACAAAAAAGGAGACAAATGATCCCCTTATCTAAGGCCCCTTGAAGCTCTAAAGAACCTGAAAGGACAGTCATTAACGAGGATGGAGAAAGAAACCGAAGAGATACACTTAAAAATCCACTTGCAATATTTGTCCCCAAAACCCATTCTCCTCGATAAGTAGATAACAAAGCCCCGACAAACATGATTGTAAGCCTTTTCCATATCGAATTTACAAGTCATCCCTCCCCCTCTCTCTTTCAAATGGGTATCCACCACTTCATTCGCTATATGAACAACATTTAAGATTTGTCTTCCCTCAATGAAGGCATTTTGGTGAGGGCTCACCACCTTCTGCATGACTACCTTCAACCTAAAAGAGAGAACCTTCAATCGAAGCTTGTAGATGCACCCCACAAGGCTAATAGGCCTAAAGTCTTTTAACATTGGACGCCACAACCTTCTTTGAAACAAGGACAATAAAAGTGGCGTTTAAACACCCCACAAACTACGCGGCAGAATGGAACTTCTCAAAAAAGCAAAGGATATCCCTCTTAAGCTCTCTCCAATTATGAACTAGAAAAGCCATGGTAAAACCATTAGGACCCGAAGCTTTGTCATCATTACAATTCCAAAGAGCAACAAAAATCTCTTCTTCATCAAAAGGACGCTCGAGCCAATTTGCTTCCTCAAACAAATTCGCTCTACTTTCACAGGTCTCCTTATAATACCTCCCTCCTCAAACAACATACCATCAACCTCAATAGAGATAATAAAGTTATATCTCTTATGAGCATTGGCCATGCGACGAAAAAACTTAGTATTCTTGTCCCCCCAATGGAGCCACACTTCTCTAGATTTTTGACTCCAAGAGATTTCTTCCATAGATAATAGCTTAGCCCATTCTTTTTTAACCTGCACCTTCCTTTCTTTGTCTATTCTTGAGAGACCCTTAACAACCTCCTCCTCATCAAGCCGACTAATCTCACCCAACAGAGCATTTACAGCAGTGGAGGCATTTCCAAAAGTTAAACATTTCAACTTTGATAGTACCACAAAACTACCAAAGCCATTTACATTACATCCCTCCCACTAACCTTTAACTAGATCACGAAACCCATCCACCCTGAGCCACATATTTTCAAGCTGAAATGGCGTCGGCCCCTCACAAAATCAAGAAACTCCCTCATCGAAGTACTCAATAGAGCCCCCAACTATCTCTCATGAGGGTAGAGAACAACATTAAAATCACCTCCCATCACCCAAGGAAGAAGCTATCTATTTCTAACCTCTGCCAACTCTTCCCAAAAAAGACCCCTATCCCCACTCTCGCAAGGCTAATAAACTCCAGTCATCACGCACTCCCTACTAACTGAAAGCCCCTTGAAAACATAAGACACCGAAAATAACTGCACCTAGACATCAAGTAAGTCAAGGACCTTCTTATCCCACATAATAACTCTCCATAGAGGCACCAATCACAAGGAGAGCTTTCCAACCACATGATCTCGGTCCCCAAATACTAGGAACAATTGCATCATCAATTACCTCCATTTTAGTCTTCTGTAAGGCAAACCACACCGCCCTTCTATTCTCTGAGGAAGTGTTTTACCGTAGCCCGTTTCATCAAATCAGTCAAACCCCTCACATTCCAAGAAATGATCTTCCGCTTCATTTATCAACTATAACAACCCTATCCTCCGCTGTCAAACCTATCGACCTTGTATCAACACTGCCACTACCCTTCATGTAATTAACATCAAAAGGCAATCTTTTGATCTCTCTATTAACCACACCGGACTGCTTCTCAGACACTAACTGCTTACGACTCCTTGATTTACATTCTTCAACCCTAATCCTCTCAATTTCCTCAAACAGTTTGATCGCCTGAACTTCCACACCAACTAAAGAGACCATAACCAATTTGTTTAGCTTCTTAACCCAATTAAGGACCCAATCTAAAGCCTTACAGCTCACTGAAACTTCATCACCCGAATCCAAATCCATCCACTGCTCAACCTGTTCCCCACCCTCAACTAGAGCCAAACCCACCACACTATTATCAAAGTCACTTCGTTTTCCAAGAGATTTCTCCCCTTCCCCCCCCCCCCCCCCCCCAAAACAGTCCTCGCTTTCAACCTCATACAGCCCCAAAACATCACCAGAAGAGCAATTAACGAGAGGAGGCTCGATACATACCATGGCATAATCCAGCGATGAATCTCGATGACCAGCCTTCAATTCTTCAAAGAGACAATCCCCTGGAACACCCTTACTGCTAGAATCCTTGCATAACCTAGAAGCACCCCAAGATTTCCCATCGACACCGACTTCATCAGAAGCCAACCCTGAAGGCTTTGAACAGGGTCTGTCCCCAACAGATTTCAGAAAGAAGTAGCCTTCACCACTCCCAATAACCATCGACTGTGGCACCACAGGAGGATCATCAACCTCTTCGAACTCCGGCCACCACAAATGGACAAACCTAATCCCCTTCTTGGCTAATTCCGACACCGAAACAGGAAGAGAGGAGGAAAAGGCAAATGGAACTGGTAGAGCGCTCGGAAGTTGCCGGCGAAGGATCGCTGGAAGATTCTGTGCCAACCGAAGCCTCCGGCGGAGTCTCAGCTTGAGGCTGACACCTTCTGTTCGCCAGCTGACCAAAACGGGTCGCAACCCAGCGCTTTCGGGATCTAACACTAGACTTTGCTTGCTGGGTTAGAGACATCTTCCTGGGCTTTTTTAATAGGCCTGTCCGTGGCCCACTCTTGCGGATTAAACTTAAAAAACCCAATGAGCACTTAGAGGCCCTTACTTCTGCTAGGCCCAACCTCCTGGCCTGAGTCCTTAATAGGATTAGCAACTTGCCCACAACCCAAGACAGAACTGGAACCCAAATCTGGCCCACCAGCCCGAGCCTTACCCAAAATTTCTTGATATTTGAAATTTGAATCAGGGGCCAGCTGGCCCTTTCCTTTTCTCCACAGCCCGAAACCCACTCGCCCTGGCGCGCGTGGGACAACTATCGTCTCCTCCATCGACTCCGCCCCCCATCAACGCCCAGGAACCTTGCTTTGCTGACATCTCAACAAGCGACGGCGAAAAAACACCGGCTAATTTCAGGCCGCATCTGGGACAGCAGCCTTTCAACGAGAGAGGCTGGCTGCGGCGCAGCCTCTGACACAGAGGGGCCAACCTTACCCAGACCCACTTTCCTCGAATTCTCCTCCACCAAAAACCTGCTGGAATTCAGCATCACCCCTTTACCCAACTCAGCCAGGGCCTTGAAAACTCTTCACCAGCCGCCAGCTTCAAAACCCTCAGGAAAGATAATTTGGAGTTCCCTCAGGCAATCTCCATCAACGACCCAAAATGTCCACTCTTGTTTCTGTGTAAACCAAGAACTAGAGACCTACTCAGCTTTCTCCATCTTCGAAACCAATTGCGCTCACCCTTTTCAAACAGAAATTCATGCCAAGATTGCAGCAGCCATTCAAATTCCTGAACATTCAAGCAGAAGGAAATTCGTCTTCTCGGAGCAAATTCTGATATTCTGAGCACCTCCACTGAAATTCCTTCAATGCTACTCTCAAAATATTTCTTATCAACCACCAAAGAGCGCCTACACTCAGATCGCTTCATAACTTCACAGAACAGACCCACCTCAAAGAAAGAAAGGAATCTCAGAGTGAAAGGAAGAAAGGGGAGAAGAGAGTTAGAAGAAAAGAAAGAAAGAAAGAGCGAGGGAGAGAGGAGAAACAGAGAGAGAGAGGAGGAAGAAAAAGACATTTCAGTGAGGGTTCTGACTCAAAAAAATAAAATAAAATTAGAATATTAAAGTTAACTCACTTAGTGGCTTTTTGAAAATTTCAAAATTTTGAAAGGTTGTTATTTAAATGTATGAAAATTTAGCATTCTGCTTGCTAGTTTTATTTAATATATATTGTTCACCTGCTTGCTTAAGTTGCTTATATTCCTCTACATGAATATCTTTACATGTCACTTTTACACACCAGTTTTAGTTGATTGATCTGAGGGTATTTAGTTATTGAGCTACAAAGATGAAAATTTGTAGTTATACAACTTGTTTTTATTTTATTTATATAGAAGGTGTATCAGTGCCTGCCCCACTTTTTTATTTTAAGTTTCCAGTTTTCATATATGTGTGCAAATTTCCTACTTGTTTGCATCAGATCACACTTAAAATTCATTATTAAACAACTTTTCCTACATTTGTTCTGATTTATTGAGAGGTCTAAACCTGATTGGCTCCGATAATTCCTCAATACACTCAATGACAGGAAAGCAAATGCGTGCTTCAATCATTTAAACCAGCTATCAAGCCTAGGATGTTCTCTCTTCAAGTTTTTCCTTGGTACAGGCCCAATGTCATTGCCAGCCTTAGCTTTCCAGCTCTAGTTCTGGGTTCCAGGCAGTCCATTCCATTATCCAGAGCTGTCTGCTTTGTCACAAAAAGCTGACGCTGGTGATCCTTCAGAGCCAATCTGTGCTCATTTTGATTCCACTTAATTCATTGGCAACAGCAGAACTACTGCTTTTATTATTACAATCATTTAATTATTTCAAGCATAAATATTAAAAAGGCCATATGAAAGTTCCTGTATTCCCCAGCCTCCCCCTTTTATCTTTAAATTGTATTTTCTTTCAGTAGTTTGATTTCCTGGAGCTCAAGGTGTCAAATGATAGAAAAGGAGGGAAAGACGAATTCTTGATCTTTCTAATATTTTACTAGAAATATATTTTCCTTATTAGAGCTAACTGTTTAATTTGCTTAATCTGTCATGGTACCCATAAATCATTCAGGGTGTCAGTAAAAATGAGGACAGGTATGTTAAGGAGAAGAGAGTTGAGTCCAAGCAAACCAAACTGTACTTGCAAGGCCAGGCTTTTTTCCCAGCCTAAATAACCTGAATTCTTCCTATTTAAGCATTTTGCTGGGTTTCTGTCTTGTTCAAATATCTAGACCCGTATAAGGAGCTCCTATATATTTTCTGTTTTGGGTGGTAACCATGTCAAACAGGTTAACACCACGTTTCGTAGTTACATTGTGACTTTATTTGGTTCCTTAGCAATGAAATATTGCAAATCATTTCTCGTACTGTTTCCAATGGATCCGTGATGATAATTTATGGTGCAATCACTTTCACTGAACTCTTTGCTGCCACTGTATTAAATTTTTTCTATTTCATTTAATCTTTGTTAATATGTCTGCATAATGTTCTAAATTTTCTCATAGTGCTCTTTTCTTCATCTTGGTTACAGGAAATGCCAGAGAAGACTGCTAAAGAAACTACTAACAAAAAGTCAAAGGCAGGTGGTGCTAAGAAGAAGAATAAGTAGTTAATTTTTTGTTACGACCCGAAATAGATGGATTGATCTGGCTGCCATTTTGATTAGGTTGGTGTTCTATGTCCCAAATCTCCCAGTTTAATTGTTTAGAGGCTTAATGCTTTTTTCTCCAGAATGATGATCCTTTTTGTATTTACTGTAGCTCTCAGTTTGTTGTCTTGTCATTGCATTCGCTAAAAAAAATAAAAATAAAAAACATAAAAAAAACTGTAAATGTCTGTATTTAATTGCAAAGACCATCACATTGACCAATATGATTCTATTTTTTTGGTAAGGACCCTCATTTATTTCCTGCTCATGTTTTTTGATTACAAACAGCTATCAAGATAATTGAATATTGACTTCCTCTATTGTGGGTTTAGGTTTATCTGTGTTGCCTAAAGCTTCCCTTATTATAGGGTTAGGTTTAGAGATTTTTTTTTTCTTCAAAATGATGAGGGTATTCAGATCTTTGGCCGGACTAATCCCCCAAGCACATGCAAACAACCTCGTCCACATATATCGGGTAAACCTCATAATAAATTCCATGATCCTGACCCATAAAGAGTTATAGTTATTTGTAGTCAGTGGGGAGTCGAACACAAGACCTACATTACGTGAGATGTTTATCTTGGCTCGTCCTACCACTTGAGCTAACCCTTCTGGATTGGCTTTGTGAGAGTTTACCTCAAATTTCTGAACTTATGTCTAGAGTGTGCTGCTAGTGTACCTGGGATTTAGTGCAGCACACGTGTTTCAGTCGAAGTGCAAGTCATTTATATTGACTATGATGGCGAAACACTTCCTCAGCCCATGTCTGTTACTCTGTTCTAGTTTGTCTTTTTTTTATAGAATCTCATAGGTTATTTCTCCCATATTTATTAAAATCTCCAGCTCTTATTGGAGTTGACATGATATATTATCCAAGTTATGACTGACTGATTCTTTAACTAGAAAGAAGTCCTTTTATGAGTAATCATTTTTATCTGATGTTCTGGTATTTGTTTCTCAAATCTGGTGGAGTGAAGGAAAGCTTAGAAAATCTTAGGGCGCGTTTAGTCATGAAAAATGTTTTTCATTTTCTTTAACACTTTCGTCAATAATTTGGACATTCTGAACATAATTTGTAAAACAATACTTCATTTTCTAACATAATATTAAAAAAGTTGTGAAACTATTTTTTTTTTCCCAAGTTTTCTAATATTATGTTTGAAAGAGAAGTGTTGTTTTTCAAATTATGTTCAGAATGTTCAAATTGTTGAAGAAACTGTTAAGGAAAATGTAAATGAAAAATAAAAAACATTTTCAACAACTAAACACACCCCAACGTTTGTTTCATAATTTGAAATCATTTCAGACTATGCTGTTTCATATTATGAGCGGGTTTCGCTTAAAGTCTCCTAATAACTTGCTGTTTCTTGCAGTAAATCTCAGTGAAGCAGGCAGATGTGAATGGTTTTTTGTGTTAAGATTACTGTAGGAAACTTTTAAGGCGGATTTATGGAAGTAGATTGATGTAACTTGAAGAAGTGTGCTTTATTATACAACCTTGTGCAGATTCTCATTTTGGTTGAAATTTCTGTCTCAGCATATGGCCAGACACTTGAAATGCTTATGGTTTTACCATTGTTTAGTTTGTGTCATCTATAAAGCCGTTACCATTCACTAACTAGCATCATCATGCTGATGCATGTAGCATTTTGTTATGTTTTATAGCTACAATTTCAAACTAGGCTAAAAGATGGGGAAAAGAAGAACAAAGCCGTATATAGGTGATATTTTGTTCTTATTTAACTTAAGTTGTAATTTATTTTTTAAAATTGATCAAAAAATTAATTAATTTGAATCAAATTATATTAAATTTTATTAAATAATAATTGAAACATTAATTAATAAGTGATTTGATTTGATTAAATTTTTAATAAATTTTTCATAAAAAAATTACATTGAAAGTTTTAGATGAGAATCAAACATCATCATAATGTTAATGGCTTTTAGTACCGATAAAAAAGCGATGGGGAACAGCACTATTACTAGAAGTCTGTTTTCTTTTTCTGATTTTGTAAGCCTAGGTTTGTCCCGAAGGCATCTAATCTTCTTCACATAATTGAGCTAAATGGCCCTTTTCCTCCTCTTTTGGGGACCTGTCCCCAATTCTCTGGTTTCTTCCTTCTGTAGGTTGGAGTTGGTGTTGGTCATCTGTTCTCAATGCCAACAAAAAAACTACTGTTGAGGTCTCCATTCATGTTAACAAATAGAACAATGATGGGAAACATCACATACATAAACATCTTTGTACATTTTTTTTCTTCTAGGAACTACATTGGTAATTCTTCGAAATTTTATTAGTAACAAAAAAAACCTCTATTAGTAATAAGGGAAGACTAAAACAAAAATAAACTATTTTGTACTTCCGTGGTATTTTTCATTGATTAATGGTTAAAGATGTCAAGCTTAATGTCATCTTTCTTTTTTATATCTTCACAAATAACTAATAAAAATTATTTGATGGATGTGTTAATGAGTATGTATATTCTCGTAAACTCGAACCCAAAATTTATTTTTTTAAGAAAAAAAAGCTATCTAAAAGTTCCCTCCAGATTTATGGAGATTTTGAGATTTTTAAAAAAAAAACCATTTTAAATGCACCAAAAAATTCCCTCTCCCCGCTCCTCGTGAACATACATACTTGAATCCTATTAGTAGTTTGTTGACTTGTGTTATGCCGGAGAAGGTCCGATAATGGAGTATTTTGATGCTTTTAGTTTCATAAATTAGACAAATCAAATACTTTTATTTTTAAGGAAAAAACTAAAAACATTCATGTCTCCTGATTGTACACTAGAACAAAAAACTGAAAGTAGATTAAAGCAAGCAAAACCTGAACAAAACTCTTCGAACACCTTTTTTAGCTCTCACTCACATCTCCATCCATTGGTTTTCCATTAAAATCCGATGCTGATTTCTGCACAGTGTTTCTTCTGTCAATTTTAGATTTACTTCCATTTCTCTGGGTTTCTCGGTAATTTGCAGGATTCAAATCACCAATCAACGATATTGACTTCCCGCTCACAATTTCTTGCCGCAGATCCTCTACTGCTTTCTTCAACAACCCATTATCTGCTTGCAAAACCTCCAATTGACGCTTCACCGTCAAGCAAGCCTCCGCTACATCAGCCTTCACCGAATCCTTCTTTCTAGTTGTGGTCTCTTTAGAATCAGAGCCGTCCACGTGTTCGAAACCTATCTTGTTCATCACCAGAAACGGGATCTTCCTAAACGAGATCCCAGCAGTTGGATCACCACTCTTCATCTCCGCCGGAACCCTAACTCCCCACCGGAAATTCACCACCGCGTGTCGCCTCACCGGAAACGCCGTCCTTGCCGCCATCTCCACACCTGAGAACAGACCAGCGAAGTCCACGGCCGCGGGCGATGGCAAAACCGAGATTTTCTTAGCGGCCGAAAACAGTCCTCCCCCGTTGACGGCTGGAGACTCCACCACCTCAATAGACGAATCTTCCTCCGATACGGAGGCGTTCGTGGACCTCAGCTTTCCATCGAAGACCGAGGAGTGCGATTTCTTGATGGAGAAATCACCGAAGTGAGGCTTGAAGTGGAGCATGAAGCTAGGGTTTCCCCTGCCAAGAAGATTGAACTCGGCGCTCATGAGCATGGAGCTGGAGACGGGCGAACCGAAGGATCCGGTTCCGGTCTTGACGACGAGGGAGAAAGGGTTCCACGTGTCGTTAGGGCGGTAGGCGATCTTGATGGACGGTCCAGATTCGAAAAAGGTGGCGAGATTGAGAGTGAGCTCCTTGGATTCCCCGGCCACGATCCCTGATTGGAAAGGCAAGCCTAAGATGCTTAGAGGCACTTTGGCTCTAAACAGAGGCTTTTGCTCTTCACGGAATTTCAGAGAAACCTTCATATGGGTGGACTATGTTTGATTTCGTTGAATTTGTTGGGATTAGAGTCGTAGAGAGTAAGGAGTGAAGTGAAATTTATACTTAGAATGAATTTGAGGGTTTTTTTTTCTTTGAATTTAGGAATGAATTTTAGCGGAGATTCCGCCAAATTTGGCAGTTTCACAGTGGGTGCCGTTTGGCGTCAGTCCGTCAAATTTTACCCCCGTTTTTTGCAGAATAACGAAATGGTTAATGTTAGGGGATGATCAATGATGGTTTATGGTGTAATTTTAGAGGAAATGGAGGGTATAGAGATAATTGTAGGATATACATAAAACGAATATAGAACTAAATACTACATTTTGAATTTGAAATTTAAAAAGTTTCTATATTTTGCTGACTCTTCCGGGTGAGAAAGCAGCACGATGCAGACTGCAAAACACTTTTAAGACTCGCGGGAGTGCCGCTGCTTGTAATTGAGCTGACGAGCGCTGGTGTTTCCATTATAAAACTGATGATAAAAGTAAATGAAATTATTTTATAAATAAGATATTATTTTTTATATTAAATGTAAAATTAAATGAGATTATTTTAATTTATATTTTTTAATCTAAGTGTATCAAACGGGCTATCTACCTTTTTTTTTTTTTTGCTAAAATAAAAATAAAAATAAAAATATATTAAAACTATGGAATTTGTGCTTGTGTTGCTGCAAATTAGGAAATGTTTGTACCTCTGGATTTCACTCTGTAACGATTGATGTTAATTAAATTCAGTTTAAATTGAGTATTTTTATTTTGATAAATTTTAAAAATTAAATTTAAAATAAATTAAATTCATCATCGAACATCGTTATAAACGATGTTTGAGGTAAATTTAAACAATATTTATTCAATTTACTTAAATCTCTTCCAATGTAAAAATTATCTTAATCAAATTTAAATTAATTAATTTAAACTTGATTAAATTTAACTCAAAACAACTTCATAAATGTATGAACTTTTTTCTAACGTCCTTCCTTGACAATTTTCAACATGGTTTCATTACCTAAAGGAGGTTCTGAACACACAATTGTCTTCTGTAAAGAGTTCTTGGTTTTATTTGCTATATGTTATTTTATGATAGAGGGTAACAAGTTGTCACATCACATAAGGGTAAGCAACAAAAAAAAAAACATGTTTTATATCAAGAAATATTTATCGAGCCTAATACAGCATTAGAGTTTTTATTTTATTTTATTTTATTTTGGTGCAAAAGGAGGAAATTCATTGCTAAGATGAACCAAAACTATTACGGCGTCTTGGGAGGCAACCACCCATAAATAATAAAAAGAAAACAGTACAGAATATCAAAATAATCAGAATGTGTCTATTTTGTGTTGTGGTTCTCTATCCCTACTCTTTCTACCACTCAGATCAAAGAAGACGAATGCATAGAATAAGATGCCACAGGAGAATCTCTAAACAGATCCAGGTCCTCAACATGGGAGCGTTATTGTACTTGCTAATTGCTATAAGCCAAAAGTATCCATGACATCAAACCCAGACTTTTGAGCGTCCAATGCAATATCCTTGATTGTAACCATGTATGATCTACAAACCAGCATTCACCAATATAAGAGGAAGGCCACTGTTTAGCTTCTCCTTTGCTTGGCATCATGGACGTGGAACATAAGCTGCAAAATTACCAGGTTTCATACATAAATTAATTACAATGAGACCCTCATCAAAGTGACAAAAACTCTTGACAATATTACTACTCCAAATTCAGCAAATTACTCAAGACTTCTAATGCAATTTACCTTTGTTCCCACATAAAAGCTTATGAACATGCCTCCAAGGACAGGGAGTCCTGAGATTAAATGTTGCATTAATAATACAGCTGAAGGTTTCTAAGAATAAGAAAAATTAGGTTGAAAAGTTTTAAGATTCTGGTTACCTTCTCTCTTGAGAAATCCAGAGATTAACCAATTAATGCCTGACGGTCCGATAACGTAGCCAACAAGGTTTGCAACCTGCAAAGAGAAAAGTTTAAAAATTACTGCACACAAATTCTAGACATGTCTTTATAATAAGGTCACTTGACACAATAAAAATACTCTGATATCACATCAGGGAGATCTGAAAACCATATAACAAAAGTACACAAACATTATTATGCAAATAAATTACTTAAAAATCACAATATTAACTTTATTGTGACTAAATGCAGCGAAGGACAGACCATGAGACAAGTGATTGTGATAGCACCAGCAACCGCACTAAGTTCTCGGAAGATAAACTCCCCAAAAGCACTCTCAGCCTGACAAAAAACTATGTTAGAAATTAAACTTCAGAATTCATTAAGTTTGTTAATGCAACTTCAAGAAAAAACACTGATATAATGAAATATTGCTCCATGGTTTTTATCCTTTCAATGACAGAAAGGAGTCAAGGGCAACAACCTGGCTCCTTGTAAGTCAAATCACTAACTAGGTCAAGGCAAGCAATAGTATTCATGCATTAATCTTATGTATCCTATATAACTATTGATGGAGTACAAAATGAAAATTAGAGTTAGAGATTTTAATCTAAGAATTGGGGGTATTTTAATTATAGGGATAATTATGTAATTGAACAATATTATGGGTACTTTGATTTTAGAGTTTAGGGAATCATTATATTTTTAAGTTAGTTTCTTTATAGGCTAAATTCCATAATTAGTCCCCCAAGTATACTTTGTTTCCCAAATTGGTTCCCCAACTAATTTTTTTCTCAATTATGGTCCTGAACTATTATTTGCATCTCAATGCAGTCATGTCGACATTCCGACGATCATTGCTAGATCAACATGCTTAGTTGGTTAAAATTAGCTGACTTGACTAAAAATCTACCACTCTCATCAAAAAGCTAAATTTCATTTTTGGTCCCCCAAGTATATGTTGTTTTCCAAATTGGACCCAGTTAAAAATTCTGTCAATTATACTTCTAGACTATCAATTTTGTCATTCCTTCGCTTAGATTCTGGACTATCAATTTTCTGCAATTTATTACATTTATGTTTGCAATCCTAAATCATAGACACCAATTCCTAAAAACAGGTCATAAACCATGGAGTTGAAGAAAAACTAGTGAATGATACCATGAGTGTCTTCACGGAATTTTTTGGGATGTTTGCACAAGATAAGGCAAGTGTCTTCTATGACAACCCAAATAAAAGCTACAGGCTTTACATGAGTAGAGTGAATTATGCTAGTGAATGTAGGGCTGGGCAAAAATACCCGATAGCCATAACCTAACCGAAACCATCCCGAAACCAAACCGAAAACTTGGTTAACCAAGCCTTTTGGTTTAGTTGTAGTTACAATTTTTTATTTTTTTGGTTATCATGTCTTGACGTACTTGGGAAGTTTAATTTAAGAATGAAGATTAAAATTAGAGATTTTAATATGAGAATTGGGGTATTTCAATTATAGGGAAAATTATGTAATTGGAAAATATCATGGGTATTTAGAGTTTAGGAAATTATTATATATTAAGTTAATTTCCTTATCTGTCTAGACTAGGGTTTCTAAAATCTCTATATAAGAGTCGTCTCTATGTTATTTTTAATTAGTTAAAGAATGAATGAAAACAAACAACTCTGAGATTAGTTTGTTCTTTTGCGCCCTGTGACAAGGTTGCGGCTCGCATGTGATTTGGATTGAATCTTTTATTTTATGTTTATTGTGTTATCCTCTCCTATTGTTCTATATTCAAGCGTGTATGTGGTTACAAGCAAAGAGCTGATCGATGTGGTTGTATCCAATAATCTTTGACACGAGATCCTTGATTATAGGCTTGGAGGACTGTATTGCATCTGTCAAGATATGTATTAACTTCCTAATTAAATTTGGTTTACTTAGTTATTTAGTTTCCTATTTAGATGTAGTTTTCTAATTCTAGCATAATTATGTTTCCTAATTCTAGTGGGTTTTATATCCATAGACTTTATATACAGATTTGTCTATTGTAATGCATAACATAAACAATAATACAAACAATTCTTCTCCAATTTATCTTATTTTAACATGGTATCAGAGCTATCAATCTTATTTTGAGAGTTGTCTAATTGCTTACGCAATTTCAACAGGCAGCCTAATGTCGCTCACTCGAGCATACCTTTTCCTCTTGCTCTAGATTATTTTACCTATATTTTTTTTGCTGCGGTTTTGGTTTGTTGATCAGTTTAGTCTTTTGGTGTGGTTCATTCAATTCAGTCTCTACAATGAAGGTTCTCGATTTCTCAAGTTCTGTTCTTGAATTCTAGTAATCTCCTTATTTCCATATCCCTCGGTAATCCTTACCCAATCTTGTGAAGGGATATTAGAGCCGAGCTCATACCTTTCACTTTGTTTCGACCCATGTTTGGGGTTTTTTCTTGTTTCCAGCGAGCGAGGGCACGTACAAGGAGACGAGCTTGCATGTGGGAGGGAGTTACTTCCGTAGAGTTCTTCATCAAAGCTTGGTATCAATTTGCACAGTTCTTCATCGAAGTTTGTTCTTCTTGGTGCTTATTCAATTTGGTTTACAAACTCAATTTGATAACATAACCACATTGAGTAGGGGATGTTAAGATATGTATTAACTTCCTAACTAGATTTGGTTTCCTTAGTTATTTAGTTTCCTATTTAGATGTAGTTTTCTAATTCTAGCATAATTATGTTTCCTAATTCTAGTGGATTTTATATCAGTAGACTTTATTTATAGATTTGTTTATTGAAATGCATAACACAAACGATAATACAGAGAATTCTCCTCCAATTTCTCTTATATTAACAGATTCATTATTTGTTTTATGTTGGAAAAAATTATGTGCTGTGCAAAAGCACATCCATACCTTATATCACCAGATCAGAAGGTGATCGCAAGGGCCTAGAGTAAGCAATTTAACCTGGTTTAGGTCTAGAACAACACTTTGGGATCTTGACTTCAATTGGCCACTAACAAACTTAATGCTACAAATTGATGATCCCATTTTCCACCGTGAAGATCTATTTATCTACTTAATTTGATAGTAAGAAGAAATATCAACATTTCACAGGCACGTGAGACCTTCTGGACAACAATGCCAAAGGTATTTGTCTATAAACAAAGTTTTAAGTATCTCCACAGTCACAATAGTAAAAAAATTGGTATAAGGATATTCAACTGAAATAGAGACATAACCTGAAATGCATTTGATGCTGACTTCACTACCATTTCTGGAATAAAGAATAAACACGTCAACCATGCCCATGAAAGAAGCTTCCTAAGGTGAAATAAGCAGTCATAAGGATATTAGATGGAACAATTTGCTCTTCTTCAAAGAATAGAGAGAAGTAATGAGAGAAAAAAAAACTTTGACAGAAGCCAGGAATACCATTCTAAATCATGCCAGATGGCAACGAACGTGAAAATAACCCATATATTAAGTAGCTTTCTCCGAGATCCTCCAAGAGGAATATACATGTACCTAAAATGGTCATCATTTTTAACTCATATATCATAGTGAGAAACTCCACTCAGCAGAAAACCAGGTAACAGAGTTGAAAATTTCACCTCACAAGCCATTTGTTGAAGGAAGCATGCCAGTTTTTCCAAAAACTTTCCAAGTTATAGCAATTATTAATGCACCGAGGCATATTCTCAGGGGCTTCAATCCCACTAACCTACAATGACATAATTGTAAAGAAAAAACCAATTTGTAAAAGCTTGTTGCAAGTTACAACCAAACTGCATATCGATCCAACCCAGGAATTAACTGTCAAGGAAAGAACATATATATTTTTTTTTTGTAAATGAAGATGATTTTAAAGACTTCAATATATATATTTTTTTTTGTCTATAGTCTTTTGTATATGGGTGCAAGGCACCCACTTGGTGCCTTTGGAATATAATTTTACTTTAAAAAAATATTAAACAAGGGTGCAGTTCAAAGGACAAAAAGAAAGGGCAAAGTCATGCTTTCAGACAAAGTACCAGAGACCAGAACCGGAAATAGCGCCAGATCAGAGAAAACTTTAGCCACATGAAGTTTAAGACCTGTAGCGGAATAAGAAATAAACAGGAGCAAAATATTATTGTAATGTAATGCATTAAAGTTCAGAAAACTAGTTAACTTCAGGGAAGATAGCAACAGGTATGAATATATTAGAATCTAAAAGTCCACTGAAATAACTTAATTTTAAAAAGGTGTCATTTAGCAGGTGACGATTAAGTTCCTTCCTTTTGTTTTTATAGAGGACTTATCCCTATCAAAATCTGATGAAAGGACACCGGTATCTCAAATCCACTTCTTTTAATGTTACTACACTAGGACAATCTTCTCAAAGCTAACATAAACAAGGTCATCTCAAGGGTATTGCCAATACAGACTGATAGTATAAGACCATAGTCAGCATATCCTAAACAGTCTTAACACCATTTGTCATATCCTAAACAGAGGATCTTTAGTGCAACAAAACTTCCATACAATATGCTGTTGACAATAAAATAACATGAAAACTCTTTTACTACTCTCAATGCAATATTTATAACAGAGGGGGTTGGCCAGAGGGTGGGCTGGGAGGAACCATTTACAGTAGAACCTGCATTCCATTACATCATATCAATTATCAATGAATCATAATCCTCTAGAACAGTTAACATGTTTACTGATTATATCATAGATTCTTACCAAAAAGAAAATCATGCTAACAAATGATCTTGCTCCAAAATGAAAACAAGGCTTTAAGATACCTAAACTAAACGAGAAACCTTGACATATTAGAGATCATCTCTTACCCCATATCCAATGATGAATATGTCCAAAGGAGACAACTGCTTCCATAAGCCACTAGTCGTGTGAAGAAACAAATTTAATTACCACAAAATAAAACTGTATGAGGAGAACATCAAAATAAGGTATGTCCATGACTTTGCCTTTCTAAGAATCTCACCTGATTGCAAAGGCATTGTAATAGAACAGATGTGTCATTAGTTCCATTAGGAACAGACTGAACACCCAGCGTAACCCATACCAAGCCACATCTCTAACCAAGTAATTATTTTGAGGAACATCTAACTGCAGAAATATTATAGCTTAATGAGAAAACTAAATAATAACTAGCATTTTTTACTGTAAACTTGGGAAGATTGAAACAAAATATCATGACCAGCAGTGAAGACAACATTCAAAAACCACTTCATGCAGAGATGACTCAGCTATAAACCACAAACGGAACACTACAATGAATGCAAAAACTGAAAAAAGTAGCAACATCAAATCGCAGACCTGTGAAGCAAACGCATTGAAGCTTATAATAGGCCCTGCAACGTACAGGGGTGCATATACCAAATAGCAAAGGTATACACTAAAGCTGAAATTGTCACTCTGACCGCTCCTCTCCTGTGCAATATAAACACATTTACGAACCAAGTTCAAAAAGGTTAAAAAAAAAACAAAGAAAAGAAAAGAGAAAAACTAAAGATATACTGTTAAATTCATGCTTCAGTGGCTGGTAACCTGTAGAAATTGGTAGCAAACTTTTCCCGACTTGCAAATTTGGCAACGTTGAATATGCTTCTGTTATAAAGAAAAACACGAATGAAAATGACAAAATGCTGCACTGCACTGTAATAAGAGTTGTGCAAGCACTTAAGGATACACCGGATACCGAATAGCAGAACCACTATTCAAGCTACTAAAATCTGGTCAATAGATATTACACGGAAGAAAAGGGCCATACCTGACCCTAATCCATGTAACAGACTGAACAAGATATCTATGGTTCCAGTTGAGTATGTAATGTATCAAGATGTCAAGGCTTTTTTCGACGAACACTTATGGTTGTTAGATAACTGTTCAATCATTAATTAACCCTTTCAGCCCAATGTTATCAAAGGAATATAATTAACGTGTCAAAAGCTCTAGCCCAAAATAGAAAAGGATATAAAGTTTTCTAAAACGGTTGCCACTGACAGTACATAACCATCATTCGAAGAAGATTAGTATGCTGTCATAGACAGGGTAACAAAGCTTAATTCAAGTAGATGTGAAGTCCAATGAAAAGCAACAAACTCTCAAAAAGACAAAAAAAGGAACCTAGAGTACAAAAGTCTTGGTAATGCAAGTACCTTCTGATCAAAACGAGAATCTTGATGTGCCCAATGGTAATCATATCCAAAGCTTATCATGCGTAAAACAACTGTTACGAGAAAAAGCAACCACAAACTAAACTTGTAAAAAGGACCATGATAAAGAAACATAATATCTAATGTTATCATATGATCAAAGTTAGAATTAACTATTTGGCACCATGCTTCTGTTCTAGAAGAATCGACTTTTCTCAATGGAGAACTCAAAAGCAATAATCAGCTAAAAGTGATGTCTTCACAAAGAGGGTAAACACTTCATGAGAAATGAGAAAGATTGTTCATGTTGAGACAGATTTTGTTATGCTAATTTACTATTTGATTGATCCTTAAAGTCAGGCTAAGGAGGTTCCTCTGTGGTTTTTTCTTCTATAATCCAAAAGGAAGGCAATAATATCATAGGTAATACTAAAATATCCAAATAGTAAATAATGTGGCCCTTGGATGCAAATAAATTCAAGTACTTACAAGCATATATATAATATTCATAACTATACCAAATCAAGAGCAATAGAAACAATTCGTAACAATCTAGTCACAATAATTTAGTTTCTCCATAGTTGATCAAAACTCAAAAACATAAGAGTGACAAAGAAAGAAATTAAGGAATCTTGAGATATTAACTTGCTATGCTGACAATAGACTTGAGCTGCTAAAGTTCTAAATCCTCTAGCAGGAACTCTGTGTCCTGAATCTTGTCCTGTGTGATGATTAATCACTTTACCCAAAATCCAAACACACATGTCCGAATGAGAACACAAAGTGTCATATCTAGTAATGAAAAAAGGCATCTATGGGAGCTCAGTTAGACAAAAAATGACCTGAAAATGAGAAGATTGTTAATGCAACATTACTAAGCCCATGGAGGTTAGATATAAATAGCAACAGCAAGCTCCATCAATGTGATGTGGAGAAGAATGAATGCAACATGATACCCAGAAACCACATATGCACAAAGACTATGCTCTGAAGAATGTCATTGAAACTAAAAGTCCTGACAAATGAATGTGGCAAAGTAAATACCAAAGTTAAAACAAATGTGCCATCTAAATGTGCCTCGAAAGTTGTCCAAATATGCCCAGTTTGGCCTGTGCAAATGTTCAAGAATACAATCGTAGTAAGTACTAGTTGTAAAAATGTCTCATGAGAAACAAGAACAACAATCTGAAGCAAATATTGATGGATAAACAAACTCACCCGAAAATGGAGAAAGAATATCCTTCATAAACACGATTGCACAGAAGAAAAAATATGTTGAATACCCAAAGTACACAAGAGAAGTAGTTTGTTCGTGCAAATATCTGTGGAAATACAAATCTAGTAAAAAATGTATGGCACCAAATTAGAAACATTACTGCTGGGTAATAATGATGTTGAAGGAGTGGTCCTATATAATAAGATGATGATCGTGATTACTATGATTGCTAGTATATGACAGTAGATCAAAAACTTGTGGCAAAAGACAAACCTTTACTAGAAGAAAATTAGCTGTAGCAATTAAGAGGATAAATATGATGCTGAGGAAAAGGAGAAAAAAAAGATGAGGGAAATATCAAGAAAGGAAAAAACATAAAAGGGTCGTAAAAGAAATGAATTACTACATACCAAGCTCCATGTAGGTAAGACAGGTAAATCATAGATATGAAAACCCACACGATTGACATTCCCTTTGCTTTTAAGTGGAAATATGACCTCACCATATTGGCCACCGCAGCGAAGATTGCCAATACAACGGTAAGAATTGGTATATTTCCACGAAAATTTCTCCATTGAGCATCAGAGACATCCTACTTGGAAGTAAAATAAAATAAAAGGCCCATTTTTTGGAAAAAAAAAAACAGAGCCAAAATTATAAGAATTTAAAGCATAAGAGTTGTGAGTAGAAAAAAAGGGTTTCCTTACATTGAAGCTATGAGGAAAGAGCCAGCCATGACGTAATCCAAAGAGTTCGTGGTAATGATCTGATTTAAATTTTAATTAAAAAAATTGAGAAATTGATTGAAGAAAGAAAAAAGAAAAAAGAAAGTGTAAATTAAAAGAGGGAAGAAGATTAATAAGGAATACCGTGTGAGAGGAGAAGAGATCGTCGAATGATGAAGGCGTAGAAAGCAATGGCATAAACTATCATAAATCCCAACTCCTTGTGCTTCCAATTCTTCTTGTAGTTACACATATTGTTGTTTTTGTTGTCGATCATGGCTGCAAATTCCCTCAAACCTCAGCTATTTAAAGTTTCTTAGAGAGAGTTTTTATTGTTTTTGGGGAACACAAAACAATGAACATGTTAAATAATTTTGTTTTGGGAAAATTAAGAAAATAGGTTTGATCTAAACATGTTAAATACTGCTCTTACTGTGAATGCCATTGTTGAATTAAAGAATTGAAACTCTGAAGCTGTGGAAGTTGTAAATGTGATCAATAGCGTCATGTAAAGTGCTACACGGTAAAATTTTGACATTGTGAAATGGGTTCGTCATAGAAAAACTTGCCTTAGAAATCGTAAAATATGCCTTTATGCCTTCATGGTTAAACCAAGACTGAAAAAAAGATCCAACCCAACTAACCAGTCAATCAGTAGAAAGAGAGGAGGAGGCCAGCAAAGAAAAAGAGTGTAAAGGGAAAGAAAAAGAGGGTAAAGGATGAAGAGAAAGAGATGAGAGGGAACCGATGTTTTCCTAAAGGGAAAATTTGAAAAGCACCCTTATAGTTTGCCATAAACTATAAATGCACTACCCTATTTTAATAGTATACATATGTATCCCTCACCCCAACTTTGGTAAGTCCGCTATGGTAAAAACAATTGTCAAAACGACCACTTTTGTCAAGATTTGATATGCATGAATGAAAATGCCCTCTCGTAAATTCATTTGCAACAATTGTTTGATGTCCATCTTCACTGCAACTCACCAATTACTTGAAGTACATTGGAGCATAGGAATTCATCTTCACTGCAACAATGGAATTCACAGTGCAAGGGAAATTAATTCCAAAAACCCTAATTTAATTCTATTAGAGAACTATTAGATCAATCCTTAGATTATATAACTTAAGGAAGAGAGAGACACTGTAGTGATTAGTGAAAACAAACCTTCTCAAGCCGAAGAAGAACAGAGCAGAGGGCTATATAGAAAACGAGAAGTTTGTAAGAGAACGAAAACTTTAAGCTCCCTATGGTGGTTCCGTATTCGTCGCCAACGCCAGTGCTTCTGCCTTCCTGAAATTCCTGAAAACACGCAAATGCACTCTTCAAATCCTTAAACCAGGAACCGAATGCTGAGTGTGAGATCAGAGAAAGAGAGAGAAACATTTACCCAGAGCTAGGTTTCCTTCCTGAAATTCCTGAAAACCCAAGTCAAATGCTCTTTTCAAATCGGTAACCCAAAAACCGAATACGTATTGAGTGTAAGAGCGAGAGAAAGAGCGAACTAACGAGAGAGAGAGAATCACAGAATATTTTGAACAGATTTACAGATAGGGAGGGAGCTCGAGGAAGAAGCAAGAAAATCCTGGAGGAAAGACGCGAGAACAGATTTACCGATGTAAGTTTGGGTTTACATGCTCGGGGTAAGGAGAGAGAATGTGAGAAGAGAGAGAAACTGGAGAATGTGAAAAGAGGGAGTGAAAGACTAGGGAAGGGGGTGAGAGGGTGAAAAAATCTCCGGATTCAATAGGACATGGGAGTCCAAAGGGTTCACATTTATGAATGGGATGATCCACGTAAACTTCTCTGGTTTGTTCAAAATGGAAAAGTTGATGGATGGGATGATCCACGTTTCCCAACCGTCCAAGGAATTGTACGTAGAGGTTTGAAGGTTGGGGCA
The DNA here is from genome assembly GCA_023935145.1 of Bretschneidera sinensis. Lineage (NCBI taxonomy): Eukaryota > Viridiplantae > Streptophyta > Magnoliopsida > Brassicales > Akaniaceae > Bretschneidera > Bretschneidera sinensis. The sequence continues at coordinate 59,897,582 of CM043697.1, read as the reverse complement.
TTGATACAATTTATTCTTGAACAGGTAAGACAATGAACGGTTGTAACCTAGATAAACTTTTACTAGGTTAATTGTCAGTCAAATGCGGCATACATGTGTCTAGAAGCAATGTTTACTTGATGTGTCCTATAGAGAAGCATGTTTGTCATATCTAAATTATGGGAGTAGTACCTTCTTTGAATTGCTTAAGATGGCTCTAATACTCCCTCTGTTAGTCCTCTTTGAAATTGCACAAAGTTTAGAATTTGAGTATGATTTACATCATTAAGGACATAATAGTAAAATACATAATCAAGACTCTTTTAACTTTTGATAATAGACAAACATTGTGGGAAAAAGGAAATTAACGGTATAGGACAGAGGGAGGGGGTATTATTTTAGATTGATTTCTGTTTGCTATAAGAGATGGCTTGGGAAGAGTACTCAAATGGAAAATCGAGATGTTTAACAACCTGTACTTTACTACGTTATTCCATTTGTCCACTACTTCCTATTTGTTTCATTTACATTTCAATGTATTATATTCGCTGTAAGTGTATTCTACGAGGCTGGTATCAAAAGTTTAGAATTTGAGTATAAAAAAAGCATTTGGAATAGAGGACTAACAATATGGGACAGAGGGAGGGAGTATTATTTTAGATTGAATTCTGTTTGCTATAAGATGGCTTGGGAAGAGTACTCAAATGGCAAATTGAGATGTTTAACAACCTGTATTTACTACGTTGTTCCATTTGTCCACTACTTCCTATTTGTTTCATTTACATTTCAATGTATTATTTTTGCTGTAGTGTATTCTACGAGGTTGGTATGAATTTCTCAAAGATTAATTTCTGTATCATTGTGTTTCAGGGAGCATCAAAGAATCTCAATCTTATGGAATGGGACAAACTTTGGACTGTTATTAATAAGAAAATTATTGATCCTGTGTGTCCCAGACATACTGCCATGATTGAAGAGAAACGTATGCTGTTGACCCTATCTAATGGTCCTGATAAACAATTTGTTCGCATCATACCAAGGCATAAGAAATATGAAGGTGCTGGAGAGAAGGCTACGACATACACAGAGGATATGGATAGACCACGCTGATGTGGTGGCCATCTCAGTGGATGAGGAAATAACCTTAATGGATTGGGGGAACGCCATAGTGAAGGAAATTAGCAAGGACCAGGATGGAAATGTCACACAGTTAACAGGTATTTTGCATCTCGAAGGATCTGTCAAGACCACAAAGTTGAAGCTCACGTGGATTCCTGAAACAAGTGAACTTGTTAACCTCACACTGGTGGAGTTTCATTATCTAATAACAAAGAAGAAGGTAATTCTAATTGACTGGCAGCTAGCTTTTTGTTTCGAAGCATATAATTTCAAAACTGAATCACTGGATTGAATTTATGGCTCTCTAACTCTCAAAGTTATGCTTTTTGTTCATGTGGATATCAAAACAGAAGTAGGCAGGAGTCAAAAACCTAGTTCACAACCAGATGTGTTCTATTGGTTTTGAGTTCACCCATACTACAAAATTTAGCTTGAAAGCCATTGCCTACAATTTGTTGACATGATGATTGGTGAGATGCCTGGCTCCAACCTTTTTGTGTTGGACAGGAAAATGGAAAAAAAAATCTAAAATAGGGATGCTTCCTACGTGGTTTTGGAATGTGTGGTTGGACAGATGCCTGCGTGAGCGAGAGGCAATTGGTTGCTACTATATTCTAGTTCTTTATATCATATACATATGATAAAATGTGTATACGGAGCATAAATCCATCATTAATCATATAAAAATCAGGGATTTATTACTTTGTTCATGTTAGAAAGTTGGCATTTGGAAAACTGCAAATACTAGCCAGTTTTGGAAAATGGAGGCAGGATTGTTCTAGTGTCCAAACTGGTTTGGACAGATGCTGTGGGTTATCTGAGAATGTATTCATTCATTAAGCTGAAATTTTGTGGGAATTAGTTATTTAAACATTTTGATCTGTGATTGTGATTGTGATTGTTCTGAGTGCTGCTGGAAGAAGGAGAGGATTTTCTTGACGTTCTCAACCCTTTAACAAAAAAGGAGACTGCAGCACTTGGGGATTCCAACATGTGAAATTTGAAGCGTGGAGAGATACTGCAGCTGGAAAGGAAGGGCTACTTTAGATGTGATGTTCCTTTTGTTAGACCTTCAAAGCCTGTAGTTTTACTTGCAATCCCAGATGGCCGACAGCAAACCTGGGTGAAGTAAAGACCTTCACTAAAAGTACATCTATGCTATTCAGAGTCTGACAGCTTGTTGAGCTATATAAGAATTCATATGTTTATCTATTGTGAAATCTTAGATGATTTTGAAGTTTCCAACTCTCTCTAAGATTTGGATGTGCATTTAATTGAAATTTGTTGATCTAATACTTCAATGATTCGTCTATTTATATGGAGAAGAGGATTATTTGATGAATAATTTGAAAGATTTTGCAGTTTAGAACATATCACCAATCACTTGTACCAAATTATCCGTTCTGCCTGTCAGATTGTTTGACTTGTTGATCTATTAGTAAAACATGCTCAAGAACTAGTGTATCAGTTGTGCACTTATCTTTGTTATTGTATTGGTCTATCTGTTCGATCGATCAAATGATTAAAAGATTTTTTTTTATATAAAAAAAAGCATAATAGGCTAAAGCTGTGGTTTCAGACCTTATTCAGCCCAAGATTTGGAATGCATTGCTTTCTTAACTCTGTTTTGAAGCGGATTGTTTATACATTTAAATCTCCTTAACCTAGATATTAAATGTTGCCAGGGAAATTAACATTAAACCCTGATAATGTGGCTGCTCTAAATATCCTAAAATACCACTAGAAAACTGCAGCGTGGACGTCTACCAAGTTGCTGCTTGAATGCCTTGTCAATAAACAAGGTCGTAGTGGAGGTTTTTGTTTTCTTTTTGGATGCTAACAATAATCTGGTTTGAAATAGATGGTAGGTGATATCCCTTTTATTTATAAGTAACTTATGGTAGGTAATTCCTAGTATGCATAACATAATGCTGAAATTGACCAAAGTAATTCCCTGTTTTCTTATCTCAATTTGCATATTCCTAAGAAGCTGCTGTAGTTTGGCTACAAGGTCATAATCATCACATCATGATTGGGTAGTTATTGGACAAAAAATTCCACTCAGTTTTGCAAAGCTCATGATGAAAAGATGGTTATTAGTCATTCAAGCTTTGAAGGGTTATTTAGGAAATTTAGTTGAGAGATATTTATCTGATTTGGCAAATATGTTAATAGTATACTATTATTTATTTGAATAAATAGTAACTTTTCTTAGTTTTAGAACCTAAAACTAGAGCATGGAAAGGAGAAGAAAAAACAAAACTGTCGTACCATTGCTGAAAAGTTAGCTTTCATAGAAAATTAGGAGGCCCATGCTTCTTTGCTGGAGTAAAATATTCGAGGAAAAGGGAGGAATCCATTACCATTAGGTGTTACATCATATTTAACGACTGTTCTCAACTCATCTCAAACTAATACAATTATGAAATCAAGATAGTATTGTTTTTTAGACCACAAAAGGAGAGGAAGAAGCAGTATTCTACGCAATTAATTAGAACATAAGAATAGAAATTGAATGGAATTCAGCCTATTTCTTTGGTGCAAATTTAAACTTAATCTTCTCGACCTGCTCAGTATCAACTTGGAAGGCCTTAGCCAAGACATCATCTGGAACCGTAGGTGTAGCCCCAAACAACGTGGCAGCAATTGATAGAGTACCAGGGAGTTGGCTGTTAAAAGCTGCAATAACAGCAGCAGGTACCTTGCAATTGTTCTTTTGGAAATGCACCAACCCTCTTGGGAACACAAATATCTCACCCTTCTTGATTGTCTTTGATACCAACTTGTTTGCGGTGGTTATGAATCCCACCTCCAGCAGCAGGTACCTTGCAATTGTCTTGATTGTCTTTAAGGCTACTTATTTCAAAACTGATGTTTGGAAAATTAAGACCAATCAAACAAACTTCTTACTCATATAAGTCAGATTTAAAATGACTATAATCGATAAACCCCTATTTGGTTGGACTTATAATACAGACTTACGAGATTTAAAGTGCACTTTAAGGCTACTTATTTCAAAATTGATGTTTGACAAATTAAGACCGGTCAAATAGATTTTTGACCTATATAAGTCAATCTTCCAACTTAAAATGGCCATGATCAATAAATATTTCTTTTTGCTCATTGGGTCTCATAGGTCACCATATAAACTGACTTATGAGAAAAATTATCCTAAATACTCAAAAACTCTCTCCTCCCATCATTATCATTGTCCCTATCTCTAAAACCAAAACCTCTTCCTTCTTCATTCTGCATCGACCTCATCGGAATATCTCGTCGATCGTTTTCTCTCTTCAGTATGATTGTCTCAACGACATTAGGCTTGGTTATTTTTAATCTTAAGCTTGAAATGAACTAAAACACAACCACCCTTTTTGTTCTTCATTTTCTTTCTTCTTATTTGTTGTAGAAGTTAGTGTTCTAAACTCAATATTTGGATTGTTTGATTTGGAGTCGAAACTCGACCACTGATTCTTGTTTTTTTTCTTCATATTTGTCATAGAAATTATTGAATATAAACTCATATTTCATATGTTTTGTTTTGGATTTGGGTTTTATGATTTTGATTTCAAACCCTTATGTTTGGTATGTTTGATATCTCTGTCTCTTGCTGGGCTTTGATAGTGATTTGGATTTTGATTTGGGCTTTGGATTTTGATAGTAGTTTTAGTTTGTAACTACTCTCACGAATTGTTAACATCAAGCTAAGGTTGTTTCTCCTTTGTTATCCTTTTTTTTCGTAGAAATTGGTGTTTTGTACTATGTTATTTGGGTTTTGAGTAAAGATTTCGTATATTATCATGTGCTCAACTGGCTATATGTTTTGTTGGAAATTAGTCAATTCATTTTCTTTAGTTATTCGGTTCTGATTTTGATTTGGGTTTTAATCTGTAATTAGTCTCACACGTTGCTAACATCAAGCTAGGGTTTTTTCCCAACTCTCGGGAAACATCAGGTTTCTTCAATTGCTAGGGTTTCTGTTTAAAATGAATTACATTTTGATATATGAATTGCACTCCATTTGCTTGTCTTGGTAAATAACGAGAAAATTGGCTAACATATGAAGACATTCTGGATTAATGAAAAATGCTAGAGGAATTAAAATTTTCAAAAATATTTTTCTTTCACCTTTTGTTCATTTTAGCTAGTGTAATATACTGTACCCAATGCTCGATTTTAGGTGGATTTAAGTTTTTTTTTTAAATCTATCTACTATATGTTGTTTGGATTTGTTTAAAATTAGTGATTTGGGTTTAGATTTGGATTTGGGTTTTGACAGCTGATGGGGGATTTAATCTGTAATTGCTTTCACAGATTCTTAACATCAAAGAGAGGTTATTCGTGGCTTGTTATTTTCTTGTCAACTCTCATCAAGTATGCTACTATCAAATTTGTTTTCAGCTTTTGGTTTGATTAGATTAAGAGTGCCTTGTTACTGATTTGATGCGTGCCTTATCTATTTATGTGTTACTTTTTTAGTGACATTGATTTCTTGTTTCCTTTGATCAAAAGATATATAACTCAAATCTCATCATTTGAAATTGATCAAATCCATTTTTTTTTAACAATATTTGTTTGGATTAATGGCATTGGCAAAGTTATGAGTGGTTTAGAATTCAGATTATGAGTGTTTCTATGACGTGGGTATAGAATGTGAAGAAAAACAACTGCACATAAATCAACCAAAGCTACTTCCTTTCAGTCATCTATTGAGAAGGCGACCTAGACCGCTAGTCAAAATGCACGGTTAATAAAGTTGAGCCATGATGAAGTCATTAAGAAGAACATACCAATGAGAACTTTCACTACAAGGGCTTAGAACTGCATCATTAATAGTTTCAAAGAGGCATAAGGTACGGCCTATAGGAATAAGCAATTTAAGAACCATATGAGCCAAATCAAGAAGGATTAGGTTGCTTTGAAGAAGTTGAATAATCACATTGGGATTGGGGCTAACTTGACCATAAGGATTATAGTAGTTGTTGATGACATTTGAGAATTATTTGTGAAGGTAATACTATCATGGCTCTTATAACAACATAATTGTAATTTAAGTGTTTATTTTTGTACCGTGTTTATATTTGTTTAATAAATGTTTCTAATGAGTCTGTTTTTTATTTTATGGTCACAAGCAAATCTAGAGTGCAAAAACTTCACGATTAACCCATCGCCTCATCTTGCAGAGATGACAGTCATTTTTTAGGGGACAGTAGCCACCGAGAAACACGTGTGGAGACCTTCAAAAGGGTACCACCTAGTGTTTAAGAATGTAGTTGAGGAAAATGAAACATAAGTAAACAAGTTGAGATGAAGATTCCACACTACTCGGGTCTCAGCCTGCACCCACTCCTGTGGTGCATGTTACGGAGGGTGTCTCCCAACCTGATGAGGTGTCTGAAACCGATGTAAATGAAGAAGTTATGGGATGAAAGCGACGAACATCGTTTAGATCAATCTCAGTGGGGTGGAAAGGTAGGAAGCAAGGAAATTCCCCTTTTTGGATCCAAGTATAATTGAGTTGTGTGAGGCGGTGAATGCTTCTTTACAGTCATCGACAGGTGTAGGTGTTAGTTAGGTGGGATCGAAGTTTGATGAGTGCATACATATACTCAGATATATGAGTGATGTGGTACCGGTTAGGAGCATGTTGTTCCACAAAGCGTTTTTATTATTAAAAAATGAGTATAATAGGAGGATGTGGTTTAGCTCGAGAAACGAGAAAGAGATGTTCGACTGGATGATTTTTATGGAGCAGTAGATGAACTTTACGTTTCAATCGACATATATGCCCTAGACTTCCCTGCCTTATGCCAACATACGGCCCCCCCATAAGCATACCCCTGCTTGGTTATACACCCCATATGGGAATGGGGTATAGCTACAAGGCTTCTAGTATGCTTATCCAGTTTGGGCAGACACCCAGTTATTCATTCTCTCATCTTAGGTCATTCATCCCTCCACAAGTACCATATTCACCAGCAGGCTTTGCCAGTACACCTCTGTATAAGGCACATCTGTACTCCACCCAGACCGAGTTTCACCTTCCCGCCTCTAGTGACACTTAGCCCTCTAGCATGGGACCACCTGGATTTATGTGATGATATGGATATTATTTCATTGTGATGACATTGTTTTATTTGTTGTTGGGAATTTTTTTTCAAGTTTTAATGTTATATCTTGGTTCCATAGATTATAATGGTATTTTATTCTTAATTAGTTTTTTAAATGTTAGGTTTAAATAAATAATTTGATCTGTAAATGTCTATTGTTGATTATATTGTATCTTAATATATATCATTGGTAAAAATTATGCAGTACTAAGATGATACCATTGTGTGCAAGTGGAAATGTGCATATGCAACTTTATATTGCTCGCACTCCCAAGAATAATGAGAGATGTTTTTAACGATGCCCTTTGTGACTGGTGTGTGTGTGTGTGTGTGCGCGCGCGTGTATATGTGCTACAAATTTTAGTAAATTGATAGTATGATTTGAGTGTCATGTATGATATTTGTAACTTCCAAATCAATGTTACTTTGCAGGAGCATAGGGATAGATTTATTTGGATCGATGGCTGCAAGGGTGATGATTTCTACTGTAGCACAAGATGATGAGCCACATCGTATTAGTTTCTATGGTTGGGCCATGTTGGGATGTTGTCTTATTATTGATAGTTTATTGTTACTTTCATTGATTGTGCTGTTTATGTTCATTATCATCATTAAACAGTGGTAGTTTGATTTTGAAGTAAAACAAGATACTTGAGAATATTATGACATGTAATATACTTTTACGGATTTCTCAATCTATGACATATGTAACATGTTTGATCTATGAATATTTAAACATTGTGACATGTATGATTTATATATTTTTTGTGTTTATATGAATTTTATAATATATCAATTATTTGCCGGCACCAAGCTTAAGTTTATTATTTATGGGATAAATATCATAAATTTGGCAATATTGATCGCATTTAAAATTAAAATGCAACTATTAAAAAAAATACCATCAATAACTAGTAAGTTGTGGTTACCAAATGTGGATAATGGTAGCAAATAATTTTGAAATTGGACCAGTTAACTTGCAACCAAACAGTCAGAAATCAATCAATCTGATTATAATAAAAAAAATATATCATGAAACAATCACCAGTCAGTTTTCACAAGTCCCAACAAACATGGCCTCATTTTGATTTGGGTTTTAATCTGTAATTAGTCTCACACATTGTTAACATCAAGCTAAGGGTTTTTCTCAACTCTCACGAAGCATCAGGTATACTGCCTTCATTTTTTTTCTTAAGTTTTTGTTCTTTTTAGTCTAATACTTTGAGACAGATTTATATTTTTCCATAGAGTTGTTAGGTTTTAATCTCTAATTACTATCATAGATTGTTAACATCAAGCTAAGGTTGTTCATGGCTTGTTATTTTCTTCTAGTTTCAAACCATCTAGCTGAGGTTTGTTGTTGTTTGTTGCAAAGTTTCATTGCTCTTCTTTTTTTATGTTTCAATTGCTAGATCTTTTAAATGAATTATATTTTGATATATAAATTGCTCTATGTTTGCTTCTCTTAGTAAATATTGAGAAAATTGGCTGATATATGAAGATATTTTGAGTTAATAAAGAGTTATAGAGGAATTACAATTTGCAAAATTGTTTTTTTTTTCACTTTTTGTTCCTTTTAGCTAGTGTAATATACTATACCTAAAGTATGTATGTATGGGGATTCTTAACACTGTATATCCTATTGTATATTCTATAACATGTTGATTTAGTCATATTAGCATGCATATCCTTATGTTCCCAAATGTGGTTGTGTATTTAAGCTCCATAATCTGTTGTTTGTGTTGTTTACAACCATGTTCTGTTTTTGGTTTTGCTTGTTAACTATTTAAATTAATTTATATTTTAATGTTTCTTTATGGTAAAAGTTTTCTTATAATGGATTAGTGAAATACTCTTTCTCTGATTGTTTACATTGCTACGTTATATGATTAACTAATTTTTAACAAGTGCCTATTGGGGTAGATTTGCCTACGATAGAGTGGACATATGAGAAACACAACTTTTTCCTCACAACGGCGATAAAAGAACAATATTTGAGGGAACTGATCAGTCACTACCCAACTAGGGAATTGATCGATATAATTCAGGAGAGCTTTAGGGTTAGGTTCAATGAGGAACTAGGATGGAAAGAATTCAAACTTTATTGGATGCATTGTAGGGATCGATTTAGACACGGGAAGGAATTGTACTCTTTGGGGGTTGTTGACAAGCAAGGGAGAATATTATTAAAGAAGTATTAGTGGCCACACTTATACCAGGTTAGGGTTTAATCAATCTATTGCTGTTAACGTCGCTGAAGTATTATATTAAATGTTTTAAAGTTGATTTATTAATTTTTTATGTCTTAGTTGCATCCATGGAGTAAGATATCGCGGTATTGGGATTAAAGAAGTGGAACTTATTCGCACCATCTTTCAGGTTATACTTGGATTGGATGTAGATATTGTACCAAATACATATTTGTTTAGTAAGCCCTATGTGGCTCTAAATGTATAGGTCATAGATGTACATGCCCAAGATGCCACCGACTTGGTTGTGTCAGATGATGATGTCTTTATTGGCGATGTTTAGTATGGGTGTTTAGATTATATTTTGTTCTTTGATGTATGGATATTTATAAAATTTCAAATTTTAACTGTAATAGAATGTGTTAACCCTTATTTGATTTTAATGATGACCAAAATATATCAAATTGTGCTAACCAATTTATTTAAGTGTTTAAAGCTGCAAAGATAGTTCCTCAAAAGTCAACCAACTAAGTATTCAACCTTGAACGAAGTTGAAGATCAAGATTAGATACTAGAATAGTAATCTATATGTACTCTTGCTTGACTACCTAGCTTTTTCTTATGGATTAATTTGCTTAAAAATTATTTTGATTGGAAAACAAAACTAAAAACAAAAAAGTGTGTTTCAGGTCATCCAATCGACTATATGATTCTTTTAAAGAATCATTAAGTCGACTGAATAAATCCAGTCAACTGAATCAAATCCTTCAGTCGACTGAATGAGATCCAGTCGACTAAATGATTTCTTTAGAAAATCTTTCAGTTGACTAAATGAAGGACAAAAACTTTATGCCTTCTGATCCAGTCGATTGAACAATGCTTTCAGTCAACTAAATGAATTACTTGACACAATTTAAATTTTAAAAGAGTATTCAATCGAATGAAAAAAATCATTCAGTCGACTAAACGTTCAAAAATAACAATAATAATTCAAATATGAAGGATCGTTCAATGCACTAAATGCGCTGAACCACTCCCAAATGGGATTTTGCTGTGAGTAACAGTTAATAGGCTTTCAAACTTTAAAAACCCATCCATAAATGAGATAAAAGAATAACTCTTGAGCAATTAATCTTCATCTTCTCATTTATTTCATTCAAAGCTTTTGCAAAAATCTTTAGGAGCTATGCTTAAAAGCTTTGAATTTCTAAGAAATACCTTTTCTTCTTTGTAAGAGCATTAAATACAAAGTCTATCTTGTTCTTGATCATTAAATTTCCAATCATTGTAGAGAGGAAGAATTTGTGTAATTCTTAGAGCGTTTAGGAGTTAAATAGTTTTTGTAAAAAAACTTTCTTAACCAGAAGAGATCGTGTACGGTTTGGACAACACCCATGAAGTTGCTCGAGTTATTAGTAGATTCTTTCAAGGAGGTTCCTTGAAGAAAGTGGATGTAGGGTCAAAAAAATCCAATATTACCGAACCACTATAAATAGTGTTTGCACATTCTCTTTCTTATCTTACTTTCAGCTCTACTATACTTGTCATTCTTAATTGTACTTTTAAGTTTCTTAAAACTTGTTTGTTGTGAGAAAAAAAGTTTTAAAAATCCAATTCACCCCTCTTGGGTTTAGACCTAGGTCTACAAAATGTTTAACTTATATTTGGATATTTCATGAATTTTATAAACTACTGTAGAATGCCATTATCAAATTCTCATATTCGAGAGGTGAGAATGTTAGTTATTACAATTCTCATTCATAATAAAACACAAAGAAATTCACCAAGACTAGTTCAGCTGGACTCAACCTTAGAAGGTCATCAGTATATGATGGAAGTGTTAGATTAACATTCGTCTGTATGCCACAATCTATTTTGGATGTCTAAAGGTGCGATAAGAAGTATTTCACACAATGTCGGAGAAAGGATTTTTAGCATGAACCATGTTTTTATTCGTGAAAGAGCAAGTCATGATATTTTTTATGTGTGTGGGACACAATGAGCGAAATTAGGTTTTAGCTCATCAATTCCAACACTATGTTTTTATTCGGAGATGATTTCAAGGTACTTTAACAAAGTCCTGGTTGCTTTTGCTCGACTGTCAATTGAGGTAGTTAAGCCTCGAGTGCCTTTCACGCAAACTCCTGCCATATTAGATCTTCCCCGAGGTTCCAGCCATACTTTAATACTTTAAAGTGAGTTCTATGTTCATGTTTAAAGTTAATTTGTATTCGTATTTTCTTACTTATTTCTTAATAAGTCGTACGAAGATCTGATTTAACAGATTTGAATTAAGATTGTGACGGGACAATTGATGGTACCATGTTTTTGTGTGGGTTCTTAATGATGAGTAGATCTCATACCGAGGTCAAAAAACTGCATGCATGAACGTCTTCGTGGCATGCGATTTTGACATGCACATCACTTATATTAGAGCTAGTTGAGAGGAAACTACACTTGATTATAGGGTTTTCATTATCTCTATTCGTAATGAGGAATGCAACTTCCCTATGCCTCTTCCAAGTATCAATTAACACCTTTTTCCAAATTTGTTAATGGTTTCTATCGTTTCCATGCCACTAACATGCTAATTTTAATGTAGAGAAATATTATCTAGTTGATGGAGAGTTTCTTTGTATGTGGAGTTTCCTCATACCTTTTAAGAAGACAATATACAATTTGCCCAAGTTTAGGATGAGTGGTTGGCCTCGCGGTCGAGAAGAATACTTCAATCATGGTCATTCCTCTTTAAGGAATGTGATTGAGAGGGTGTTTAGGGTTCTAAAAGAGATATTCTCAATCTTGAAGAAAATGCCATGCTTTCCACTGCAAAATCAAACATTCATTGTCTGTGTATGTGCTTGTATTCATAACATTGTCAGGATGTGTAATGGTACAAAAGAGGATGCTTTGCTAACTGTATGGTCGAATCTTGAGTTCATTCTGGAGGGGTCAATTGCTTCATAACAAGTGGCCAATACGAAAGACGATGTTGAGGATATATCGATTGTGGATGTGCTTCATGATCAGGGAATAAGATAAAATCGCTCGTGCCATGTGGGCTGTTAAGAGGGTTGAATGATTCATGTTTAGATTTAATTTTTAAATGTACATACGAATTTCATGAACTATGTCTGTATGAATTTTATAAGCCATGTTTGTATTATTTGTGTACTTATAGTTCAATGAATTTTTTAATACATGACATATGCATATGTTGTATGATTTTATATTTATTTTTTATTTATATGAATGTTATAATATATTAATTATTTATCGAAACCATGCTTAAGTTTGTTAATTTTTATTATTTATGAGCAAATATAGTAAATTTGGCCATATTGATCACATTTAAAATTAAAATGTAACTAATAAAAAAAATACCACAAGTCACCCATCAATTATAGTTACCAAACGTGAATAATGGTATCAAAGAGTTTTGAAATCAGACCAATAAGTTTGGAACCAAACAATTAAAAATCAAGCAGTTTGATTATAACCAAAAATATAATGAACAGTCACCAATCAACAGAAACCAAACAGTTTTCACACGTCCTAACAAAAAGGGCCTACTTTTATTGAAAGGGATTGACTTTGAACTGGATAACATATTTTATGCATACAGGATATTGTAAAGTCACTGGAGCTGTGAATGTCATATCTTAAAAGATATGTCTTGGGTTACTGGTAAATTGGGGAGCTAAAGCTTGTCAATGACAATATTTTATAATTGAAATTGATACAGTGCTAATTTGGTAGTGGAAGTGCTCTAACTGAACAATACAACAGCAGAAGGATTAATTACTGATTTATATCTATTTTCTTTTTTTAAATGATATTGCACTTATTTTAGGTACTTCGTACCAGGAATCAATATATTCCAGCTTTACATAAAAATATTTTATTTTTTTTCAAAGAAAACACATTAAAATTGTTTCACTTAAAAGTGATTTTATCTTCTTAACCTCTTAAAATTGAATGCCTTCCATTTTAACCAAACATATATTAAAGTATTTGTTAACTATCAAAAAGTTACAATAAACGAAATTTAAAAGTTATTATTGGTAGAAAAAAAAACAAGAGGAAAAGATGAGAGAAAGTGAGTGTACTTTTCTATTGTTTGATAGAAAAGTTTGACAACGGATGTTTTATTTTAACATTAACAAATCATAATCCTTTTTACAGATACGATTGTTTTTCCAAAAATAGAAAGAAAGATAACACGAATAATATACATATGATAGGCATGGATGAATCTTAAATACAAACCATTTATATATCACATTTTTATATCTTTATGATGTAAGATAATTAACACGTAAATATTCTAACAATGTCTTTAATCACTTTAAGACAGGTTATAATGATTTTCTTTTCTTTTCTTATGCCTAAGTCACTACATCAATATCATCCGCTTCTAGTTGCCCTCATAGAATGGATGTAAATTGTAGTCAGTGCTGGATGGAATTGAGAGGTTTATATATATATATATATGGATAGGTAGTTAAAGATGATAGAGTTGTTTTAAATTTATTTATTAAAATTAAATATTTTTTATCGTGTCGTCAAATAAAAAATCTTAAATTAAACCAATAATCTTTGTAATTTAAAATGAAGTTCAAATTAAGTTCAATTCCGTCCTCTAGCCGCAAATAATTCCCCAAATTCAGAACATACTTTCACATCAAACCCCTTAAAAAGGCCTGTGCAACAAAAATCTACAGTGGACTTTAAAGAACAGATTTGAACCTTCATTCATTTGTCCAATATTTTATGGTCATTATCAAAAAAGAAAAAAAAAACATTTTATGATGCTTTGTGTCAAAATAAAGTATAATTGTCAAAAATGGAGGATATATTAATAAGAACAAAAGATTGCCAAATTTCGTGAAGAACATCATATCACCGTTCCTAATCAGAGATAAGCATAGAAATTCATGCACTCGCGGATCGGATTCAAACCGATGTAATGAGATTGGTTAAGTTGAAATTTTTAAAAGTTGAATTGGGTTTGAATTGAGAAATTATCGAACTCGGTGAGTTGAGTTGGGTTGGATTGGGTCATGGGGGTTTAAAAATTTTCAATCCAACCCAAACTGATAACCCAATCATTATATAATTATATTTTATATGTATTTAAAATATACTTTCTTTAAGGACTGATAGATGATATTCATATTTTGATAAGTTAGTTTAGATTTGTGCAATATATCAACTCATTTTTTTTTCTTTCTTCGTATTAGAAACTCTCCAACAAAAAATGTTAATTTTTATTAGAAAAAAGCGAATTTAAGATTTAAATATGTTAGAAACATGTTTCTTTTTAATATTTTTTAATTGAAAAATATGATTTGTTTTCGTGAAAGTATTTTTTTTGGTTTTTCAATATACTTTTCAAAAGTTTGTTGAATTGATTTGTTTATATTATGCTCATTCACTTTATGGTTTTGATATGATGTATATGTTTGGTATTGTATAAAATCTTGGTCATGAAAGTTCTAGCTAGGGCCAAGTTTACACTGGTGTTAACGTCTTGAACAATCTGATTGATCAAACATCTCCAAAATATAATTTTATTTACTTTTGTATGGTTTGTATTAAATTAAAATTGTTTAAATTTTGTTTTAAATGATTTAAAGTAGTTTATAAGTGATGAATTTATAAGATTTACTGAATTTTTGTATGGATTTGATTTTGGATGTAATAAATGATGAATTATTTGTAGTATTTTTTTATTATGCAATATATTTAAATTAATTTTTAAGTGAAAAAAATACTAAACCGAGGACCAAAATCGATTTGAATGGATTAAATTGAATTAGATTAATAGATTGAGCTGGATTGAAATTTTTCTAACTCAATATGATTGGATTGAGTTGAGTTGAATTTTTAAACTAATCCGAACCATACTCACCCTCTGTTAGTAACAATCAACCCTCCCAAAAAATAACAATATTTACAAGAATAGAATCACCCAGTTCTTGGGCACCGTTACTGCTTATGAAAATACAGTAAAGTGAAGAGTAATTAGGCAAAGTAAGTTTGATGCGTTGTTGACCGTCGGTGCTAGAATTTACTGTCATTTGCGTGGCGATAAAAGAAGGCTCGACGGAATTATTTTTGGTGGTGGGTGTCCATGGACAAGCTAAGGTCCATTAACATCAACAGCAACAGGATATTTTAAGTTTGTTGGACACTAAGCAAGAGACGGTAACGGGAGTAGTTAATGAAAATATGCTTTTAAGTGAAGAAGAAACAATTTGTTGGTAAATTATTGCTAAAACCAAATTGCCCCATGGGAAAGATGAACGAAATCCATCACAAACCTGAAGCTTGGCCGAGTAACATTGAAAAAAAGTTCTCAAAACATAAAGGAAGGAATAGCCATATTTACAACTTGGATCAACATAAAGCCACGTGGAAAAATTCAGCATTGAAACTTGGAAGTTCCTCTTTAACTAGAATGCATTGCAGATCTAATTTCCTCGGAAAAATTGCTAGGCCTGCGATTTAGGAGCTGCAGCAAGTTCAGCAGATATGATGAAAGTTGACTTCCCTGCTTCCCTCAAGTACTGCACGTCTCCATTCATGAGCTTTAACAATTTTCGGCTGATGAGTAGACTGATGCCCTCCTCCGATGCATCTCCATCAGTGCCAAACATTTGGTTTAGCAACCCTTCAGGTATTCCACCACCTGTGTGAGTCATCCTGATTCAAATGAAAGCAATAGGTTATGACTTTAGCTAAGTTTCTAAGAGCATTTCACAATAAAAGTTAAAAAGGCACACGTATACCAGCATTCACTTCTCTTGTTCTTTATTATTATTTCTTTTCAAAATCCATGTATTAACCCGAATGAATTGAATTTTTTTTTATTAATTTCTATGTTATGGTTTGACAGTATTGAGCAGTCATTTTCCAGCCACCAGAAAAGCACTTTCCGGTAACCAATCGGAATAATTCTGGTACCAAACATGTATGCATCATATTTATATATTCATTAGGTACTCCTTTCACAATTGAACTTGTGCAGACTTAATTTTACTAAATAAAGGAAAAAGGAAAAACAAGTATTGGCTTGTAGAAGTAGCTGCACATACTCCTAACATTTCAGACACATATTCTGGACTTGTACCAAAAACCAATATATCAACAGATTCATGAGTTAATTTGTGTGTAGCAGTACCTGAGCTCCATATATGCAAGCTGAACAGATTGTCCTAGTTGATCTTTCCTCAGGCTAGCTGCAAGAACAAGCTGCCCTCCCATTGGTGTAAAATTAACTGATATCAACAAGAAATCAGCTAAGACCTGCTGAAGCCTAATACTATCTCCATATAGGGTTTCAGTCATGATTTCTTCTGCTGTATCATTGGCTACTAGGATACCCTTTGCATTGCTCTTCATCATAACTTGACTGATGGAGGCTACTAACACTTCATGCAGAGTAAACTCTACCATTTCCAGATCCAAGTAGCTGTTATGAATTCAAAACACAGAGAAAAGAAAAAGAAGCATCAGGCTGAATGAGTAGCAATTTCGCGCTGTATATACTACATTTTACTCCCATAATTTCTTAATAGATCATTCAGTGACCACACAACAACATGCACTAGAAAGTTTCCCTGCTACAGAAAACGTCTTTCCAAATCAATAGCCTTATTATTATTATGTTATTTTATCTCTCTGCAATCCTGGGCTCTTTAGAGGTAGATATGAGAGATCAAGACGACATGATGGTACTATCGTGGTCTTCCACAACCTAGTCAATCTAAAACATCAGGACACTGATGAAGAAATCATACATATTACTTGCCATACGAAAGCTAACTTCTCAAAATCTAACTCAGAAGAAAAACCATTAATTACAGAAGAGGAAAATCTGATAACTTCAATTACAAAACTAAGCTTCTAAAAGTAAAAAAATGGTCAATAACTGAGAATCCAGACAAAATAAAAGGCTAAAGAGAAAGTCAAGGGACAGAACTGGAAGTCACTTATTCTAAAATCATTTTGGCCAAGAGATTGGCGTACAATTGCTACTTTCTTGGTAGTTAGATCAACTGAATATTCACTGCAACACACGTATAAACCCATTTCCACAAGTAATCTAAAAGTTGGACCATATGGCTGGCATATGGAATGTGATTTAGGCTGAGATCAAACCTAAATCTATTCATTATATATTTTATACCAAAAAAAACATAAAAACCTTAAGCTAGATTTTCTTAGCCATGACAAGGGAAGAGCGGGGACAGTAAATTTGTAACAGAAAGTAACAAAATCATGTCAATATACTGCTTCCGAATTATTCCACAATCTCCCTAAGAATCTAGAACACAGGATGTATGCAGAACTTGTACCCTACAAGGTAATTTTTTAAGAAATGCATGATGGAATTGCTGAATGTAAATGACTGGGAAAATCAATATTTAAAAATTGGACTTTTATCATACCCGTCAATGATGCTATCAAGATCTGAGTCATCAAGAATCTTGTTGAGCTGGAGCTGGCATTGGGAACTAGTATGCAGAAGCCGTTTCTGTTCTTCTCCCAATTCAGTCCCCTCCATCATTTTTCTAGAGAATATGATCCCAGATAGAGGATTCCTGATCTGTCTTCTTATATAAGCTAGCGCTTTCAACGTCTTCATAGCAGTCTGCTCTGATAAGCGCTGGACATGAAGTGCCTGTTGCAGATCTTGGCTCGCAAGCTGCAGGAAGCAAAAGAGCCCAGTGACCACACCCTCTCGGTCCAATTTCTTACTCACACACAACAAGCATTCAATGTACTTTCCACTTTGAGTGAAGAAACTGAAAGAAACCTTTTCAGGTTCCTGACCAGTCATGGCATTATTAAGCACAATACCAAGATTTACAAAAGCTTCTTGATTTTTCAGACGACAACATGCCGTCTGGGTCCCAAAAACCTCCCCCAAAAGCATCTTATCCACTACTTCCTCTCGCTTCCACCCAGTTAACTTTGTCATTGCTGGATTCCACTCAGAGCACCAGCCAAATTCATCCGTACCAAATATGGGGGGGATCAATGGGTTTGGGTTTTGTACGATGGCTATGTAATCACCTTCAATCCGAGTGAACTTGTCCATAACAGTCTTCTGGTCCGTTATATCTTGGGCCACAAAACACACCCCAACAACATTTTCATGAAGGTCCCGGCTTGCACAAGCGTTTACAACTAAACTGATGGGGCCAGCATTAATCCTAGAGCCATGTGTCTTGATCTGAAATTGGACATTGTGTTCCTCTTTGCCTGAGCAGAAAGAGAAGAAAAATGAATATAGCCAAACTGTTCCTAATATTAAGTTAAATGAAAAGAACTATTATATAACAAAAGGGCAAAGAAAAGAAAAGAATTCAAAAACTCTAATTCAAGTGAGACAATTTTGCAAACTCATCTTTGACCACTCAAGAAAGTAAGCGAGAGGGAGTGAAAACTATTACCTTTCTCTAATCTAGGATACAACATTAGATATTATTGAGTAAGATAACATACGCACGGTCCAGCTTTCACACATGCACGTGTGTGGATTCACATACTTATCCACATGGTCATAATAGTAAGGCTTAGTAATTGAAAGATGGTTTAACCTAAAATTGGAATAGGACTTACCCTGCAATGCCATGTGTAACATTTTTCTGACTGTATCAATGGAAGAATCTTCCACAAGCGTGAGAAAATGATTTCCAATTGCTTTATCAACAGGAAAGCCAGTTAATTCAGCAATTTTTGTATTCCACCCATTAACTAACCCATCAACATCAACCGCCAAAATTGGGACTCTGGCTGTTTCAATTAAACGGACCATCTCACTTGTCACTGCTTCTAGTTCTTGCATTCCTTCTATCTTGAGATCATTGAGCTTTGAATGGATTGTTTTGGCATTTAGATCAGTATTTTCAATATCTTTATAAGTATTCCTCAGTATAAGCTGCAAAGAATGGATAGCATCCATTTCATAGTCCTTCCAAGGTAAACTTCTTGTCTTGACAACTTCAAGGAAAGCCTTGAATGATGACCTCGGGTGCATCTTCCTAGCATCATCCTTCTCACCAGGTTCATGCTTTGCACCACCCCATCTAACTTCTGCAGCAGTATGGGAGCGAAACCAGAAAAGCATGTCCTTGGAAGTTATCCTCACAGCTGCCATTCCACATACAACATCACCAAGAGCCAGAGCCCCTGGAAACCCTGCATCATACAAGCAATCAGTACTCAAGCCTGTAGAATCCATATGGTACTCGGAGAACCATGAAGCTATCTCGTGCAGCTGGTAGTCACTTGGAGTCATTCCTAATCTCCATATCTTGTTCTTGTATAATAAGGCAGCACCATCGCATTTCACAAGATCCATTATGTTTGGACTCTGCGACACAATACCCAAGGGTGCATCCCGCATCAGCATATCACACAAGAGTGTCTGTGTACGCAGAATGTTTTTCTCGACAAGCTGATTCTCTAAATCCAATTCCTTATTTACATGTATGGCGAATACTTGAGCTAGAAACTCACAGGCATACCTGAGAGGGAATGGAACAAATCTCGGAGTTGTGTTATGGCACACTACTAAACCCCAAAGTCTCTTTCTCTTTTGTGGTTGTGCAGAGTTAGGGTTGTTGATCTCTTCATCACCCTCATTAACTACAACTGCCATAACCAGAGATGCAATGGAATTCATGTTCTCCATATAAAGTAAATGGCAACTATGGGGAGCCCTTAGTGTTGAACCACACAACGTTAAATCAAATTGAAGCTTCTCATCCTGAAGCACCTTGACATGTTTTGCACGACAATCGACAATCATTCGAACCTTATTCTTCATAAACAAAAAACGGGCTGCCTGAGGGATATCAGTAGCTGGATAATGCAAACCCAAATATGGCTCCAGGCCTGGCTTTGTAATCTCAGAGACCACTTCACCATGGTCATCATCATGAAATTTATAGGCCATTACCCTGTCATAACCAGTGAGTTCAAAAACCTCTTGAACCATTGTGTCACAAAGCCTTTCGATGCTCCCACTAGGTAAAGACTGCAATCGGGTGATTGCTTTGGCTGCGAGCTTGTATGATTGCAGGGCACCTGCAGCAGTCATGGGAACTTCGTAAGGCTTCACAGGTTCAAAGTCCACAATCAAGCTCCCCGTCACCCGATGGACAATGGCATAAAAGGGCTTTCCAGAAGTATTGCAATGGACCAAAATCGGGTTCAAAAGAGAAACATCTCCAAATCCTAGAGCCTTTTGCAATGCAGAGGCACTTGGGGCAGTAAAGATAGTCCTTATATCAGATCCAATGCCAAGAACTGGTTGGTCCCCAACACTAGGAACAGCATGACTAACCATGGTCAACATTTCAGTAGCGTTCTCACTGTATGCAGTGACCTTGAAAGTTTTCTCATCTAAGGCTAGCAAGCAACCAAATGGCTGGATCAGCTTGCCTTTCTGTATATGATGGAGATAAGCTGTAGTAACTTTGTCAGACCTTGGTTGTTGATCTCCACCAACTGAACTGGAAACACGCACAGAGTTTGAGTAATCAAAAGAACTGCCCGACTCCTCAAAATCTGCATGGAGTTTTGCATCTACAGTGGTCTGAGCAATAACCCTAGCACTGTGTCTTGATCTCCCCGAACTGCTGAGCGACTGGCTTGGCCTTGAGGAAGACATTTTCTAACGAACCAGGGCAGAAGGAATAAAGAAGAAATTAAATAAGATTGAACCTCATTAATAAGAACCACCACAAAGAAGTTACTGGAATTGATTCTCTAGAAATATGATAAGGATTATTATTATTATTATTGTTCTCATGATAATCACCATCATTATTGACATTATACTAGTAGCAAGACTAATAACAGATGCGGAGTTAATTTATCCCAAAAAAAACCTGAAGAAGAGTAGAGGAATTTTTGTGAATAAGCTCACACGATGCTGAAAATTTCAGTGGTTCCATCACGGATTCAAAGTAAGAAAACTGGGAAGCAAATAATCCAGTAGTTAATTCATATAAAAACCTTCTAAGTATATGTCATTTTTGCTTAACGTTTAAAAAGCTCACACGACGCTGAAAATTTCAGTGGTCCCATCACGGATTCAAAGTAAGAAAACTGGGAAGCAAAATAATCCAGTAGATAATTCATATAAAAACCTTCCAAGTATATGTCATTTTTGCTTAACGTTTAAAAAGCTCACACGATGCTGAAAATTTCAGTGGTTCCATCGCGGATTCAAAGTAAGAAAACTGGGAAGCAAATAATCCAGTAGTTAATTCATATAACAACCTTCTAAGTATATGTCATTTTTGCTTAAAGTTAAAAAGCCCAGATGATCTTCACTAGTAACAGTTGTTAAGATGGGGAGTACTTGGGCTTGATACATCAATAGATCACACAGACACGGGCTTGATATACATAGATGAATAACAACATGACTCAAAAGCTTAAGCTCAAAAGTTTTGGACCCAAACCATCTTGATACGGCGAGAGATCACATGAACACGGGTTATGGATAGACACCAATATGACTCAAAAGTTTAAGCTCACGAGTCTCGAGCCAAAACCATGTATATAAACTGGTCACACATGACAGCCTTCCAGCCTCTGGTACCACTTAGGGAATACTTCACATGCCGAGAGATACGCGAACACTGGATTAATATAGATACCAATATGACACAAATGCTTAAACTCAAAGAGTATTTAACCCAAATATATAAGCTACTTTTATTTTTTATTTATTTCAAAAGTCGGATAACTCACGATATCCTAACATCAGTAATACAGCAGACAAAAATTAGCAGGGGAAACCTTATTCTTTTGTAGTGAGCAAAACGACTACTCAATAAAGCAAAGATTACTTGGAGTACAAACGGAGAACAATAGCACAACTAAGGGGATACCCTCATACCCAATACCAATAGATAAATAAAAGTGTAGAAACAAATCTCATAGTACAAAATACATGCAAGAGATGAACAACAAAAATCA
This sequence comes from Bretschneidera sinensis, assembly GCA_023935145.1. NCBI lineage: Eukaryota > Viridiplantae > Streptophyta > Magnoliopsida > Brassicales > Akaniaceae > Bretschneidera > Bretschneidera sinensis. Next base: position 59,875,177 of record CM043697.1, on the reverse strand, counting down.
GAGAAAAAAGCTTGGACAAATATCCCAGCTGTCTATCAGAGGAAAAGTCGTATTTATGAGGAAAAGAAAAGAAATTACTATACTTTGGAGAGGAGAAGGAGGCAAAGCCCAGCTATCTTCAGATCCAACCTCGTCCAAGCTGCTTCAAGAAGAAGAAAATCCCATTTCTCAATCTCTCATCTCTCATTATAAAAGCCCACAAAATTTCCATCACCGCCTTTCTGTCTATGACCTCCATTCAGAGACAGGGACCACTATATGCTAGGAAAACAATATTAAAATCAATGAAGAAATACAAATACTAATATTTATATATCATATAATATTGTATTGCCTGAGCAAATTAATTACACGAATTTCATTGTGGACTGATCACAGCCCAGTTCCTGCTGAACTGTTTTCAATGCCATCCAAGACATAGATGATGCACAAGAGGGGTGATCGTGATATACACAAAGGATCAAACCAAAAAAAAAAATTTGAAAGCCTAATCTACTGTAATTATTTTACGTAAGCAGTGGGTATAGTTTCCCTAAAAGGATAGTACATGTAGTTGATGACAATCATAGATAGCATGTACCCAAATTTCCCTCGTTTCTGGGTTTTGGCTCTCTTTTAAACGAACTCGCTTAAATAGTACCGTATAAATATACGGAGTATTTACCGATTTAACTAGGCACTGTTGTACCTACACTTCCTGACAATTAATTTATTATTTTGTTATTAATAAAATAATAGTAACGTAACTCATCAAAAGACTACTAATAATTTTATATATATATATATATATATATTTCATTTAAAGTAAAAATAGCTTTACCTAATTAACTTTTTGTAATAAAATACAAACTCGGCGAGATATAGGGAAAGAATAGTGGGGGATCTTAATCATGGTGGTGATAAGAAAAGAGACAAACGATGAATAAACAAATAAAAAGAGGGAAAGAAGGGAAGGTCTCGGTGAGAGTGACCGTACAGTAATGAGCCCGAGTTGGGATCCAATGTGATAAAAAAAAAAAAAAAAAAGTAAATAGAAGAGATTCAAGCTGCAAAGCAATTGGCAGCCCATACCCAATCTGTCTTTGAGTTAAGTCTGAATAGGAACTAGAGAGTGCGTTATGGGGTTCACGTGTATCTGACGCATAAGAACATTATTCAGATTTTATCCCATGATAACCACGTTCCCCATTTTTCTTCTCTTCAGCTGTTGGGGATTTTGGATAAATCCAAATCCACAGCAGCAGCCTTTCTTACAGTGATTGCACATACATTGTGTTAATGGAAATGCTATGAATCCGAATGGATCTTATTACCTTTTACCCATCTTGTATGGGACACCTGTTTTTTTTTGAAAGGAGGTCTATTAGGTTTATAGAATACACTAATAGAAATAGTTCTCTTCCGTTCCAACTCTTATCTCTCAATTTTTTGTGTGAGTTTTGATTTTTGATCGTGTGGATAAGTGATTCTATTAACCAAACTAACTAACATCCATGTATAAACACTTTTGTTCGGCAACTCTGTTCCGGTTTCTGAGAGCATCAAGCAACCATAAGCAATACTGCTATTAAGTGGTTCGTTTCTCTGTTTTCATGTGTTCCAATTTAAACATTGCTAAGAAATTTCACCACTTTCATCGCCTCACCTGTGCTTAAAAGATAACTCACTGTCCCTGATGTGCCTAGTTGCCAGTTGGTGTATATGGAAGTGCTTTGGCATTCTCCGAACCCGCTGATTATAGTTGTAAGAAGGATCTAGTATCTGATTTTGAATACTCATAACCTTTGAAGTTGTATTCAATCTCATTTCCAATATAAGAGTATTGTAAAAGCTAAAAAATGGCATACTCGACAGTCTTAAGACTCCCAAGCTAGCTTTTTTGGTTCAAGGTAACCTTAGGGTGGTACAGAAGGCATTTAGATAAAACATCAGATGAACATTTCCATGGTGATTACATATTCCTGTTCGCCTGGTAGTTGTCCAGATTTTCTGCAATTGGCTGAGAATCTTACCAAGATGAACTCATGAATTTTGGTTTCACCCTTCCTTCCTGTACGGACTGAAGATATGACTGAATCCGTCCAGTACTCAAATAATTTGGAATCTGGAAGCCTCTCAAAGCCCTTCAATGACATGCTCCTTCAATTCGAGAGATCTTAGATTCACTAGCATCATCTCAGAGTCAAAGACAATCTTTTACCTCCTGTTCCACGGGGTTCCTATATTTGAGCCAGAAAACATTGCCAAAAGTATGTTCTGGATGATGTTTTAAGGTAAACTTCTGATCTATATTTCATGGTCAGTTTTTCATTCTCAAACTTATCTTGGACACCGGTAACAGTGGAGTAGACCAGCTCACGCACCAAAAACAACGAAGAAATAGCAAATCTTTATATGACCAGAACCCACAACATCATATAGTTTAAGTAATCAAGAAGTTAAAAAATTTCTGCTGATATTTTAGCAATCAAAATCATCTCATACTTTCAAAAGAATTATACTAAAGCATATCTGCCCATCTGATTAAAAATTTCAGAAAAAGGCTGCCATCTAAATAGGAACACAACCCTTGGGACAGAAGAGAATGTATAACTTTTCATGAATTCTAAAATCACATTGACAATCAAATTGTTGATTTTGGTCTATAAAACTGGAAAGATAGAGAAGCTAGTAAATTAGAAAACAGAAACCATTAGGAGCAACTAGCAAGCTACAAGCTGTGCAATCTTGCATTCAGGTAAAATCTCACTAAGTTAGGAAAGCATTTCAAGATGAGCAGGATACTACACAAGCATCAAACATTAAGTCTAAGAAGCCTGAAGCCTACCTCTGATCCCAGTGGCCACATGATTAAAAACCAAAAACTCAGGGTGCAACACAATCTGAGTCAAAATTTTATATCGTGTCATTTGAGAATGTGTAATCTCCACTCAAACGAATATATGGGAGTGGAAAATATAAAGCATACCACAGATTTTGATTCTGAGATGTCTGGCAAATTGTTATCCAGAAGGTTATCAAATGTGGTACCCCCTGAAAAAACATTAATACAAGCATAATAGTCGAGTCAAAGCCACACTGACGGGACAGCTGCTAAAGCGGGCAACAAAACAGATACTTCAGCAGGATAAACTAACCTATCTCCAAGAAAGTCTACTGATATAAGGCTACCCTTGCTTATAGGGATAAAAGATGGCAGAAAATAGAAGCAGATTAGCTGAATTCAAATTCAACAAATGATAAAAAATTTCAATATCTCAACTGAACTCCAATTCAACAAGAACAAATTTCTCTTTGTGGTACCATTATCTTTAAGTTCTGATTGCTACTTTCTCCATTCAGCTCTGCCAGTAGCATTCAGGCCTAAGAACCAACAACATTGCTCTCTTGGTAAACATTATCCATGTTCAACAAGAACTAATTTCTCTTTGTGGTACAATTATCTTTTCCCAGTTTCTACTTTCTCCATTCAGCTCTGCCAGTAGTATTCAGGCCTAAGAAGTAAGAACCAACAACATTGCTCTCTTGGATAACGTCAGTAGTATTCAGGCCTAAAAAGTAAGAACCAACAACATTGCTCTCTTGGTAAACGTTATCCATAATCAACAAGAGCTAGTTTCACTTTGTGGTACCATTATCTTTAAGTTCTAATTTCAACTTTCTCCATTCAGCTCTACCAGTAGTAACCCATATTGGCAATGTTTGGTAAACTTTAAAATTTGTCTCAAATCATCCCACATTAAATCAAGCCTTATTTATCACAATAGCCAACCTACTACCCACTTTAAGCAAATTTGTTTAAATCAAGATTTAAAAAGTTTCCAAACATCGCCATTGTTTCCACAAAGATGACCCTATTTTCTAGGTCAAGGGAAAATCTAGAGAAGGCTAGGCTTAAAAGTTACTCCATATTATAACAATTGCATCCCTAGTAAAGAGAACTTTGAACTCATGCACCTTAAAAAGTTGTCATAGTTTTAGAATCCTGCACACGGCTCCTAGAAATATGAATTCATGAACAATAAAAAAAAAAAACTTCACACAAGAAATATGAATATGGATCAATCATATAACAGGAAGCAACAAATAAAACATTGAATTCAAGAAGCATAGAGTAAAAGTTTACACAAATAAAATATTGATCAACCATACAGACACATAAAGTATGAACGTTGATCAATCATATATAAGGAAAAATATACAATTTCCACTCCACTCTTGTTGTGAATCAAAGTACTCGCTTCTTGTCTTCTGTCAGAGAATTGGTGCATCCACTAAAAGCAGGAAGTTGCAATAGTAACAATGAAAATGTCATGAGGGTTCCCAAATAAATAGTAAATCATATCAACTGAAAAGCAAGGAAAGGGCAAAGAAGCTTGCTTTCTTCACATTCCGTATTATAAACTCTTCAAAAGATTGTCTAACGCGTGTGCTCTTAGAAGCAAGTAAAGAATGAATAAACATCTACGTTCATCCTTGCTCATTCTCATTCTCAACAAGTGGACATAAATGATTGCTAGAACAGAAGGAATCAATTTAATTTGCAAATAGGACAAGAACGACATTAATTTGAGAGGAAAAAAATGTAGCCCATCAGTGATCAGCCCCTTGAAGTTAATCTGGAAGTTGTGGCGATCTCTTTAAAATTATCAATTATCAATAATCACAACAACACAGCAACAGCAAGAGGAATCAGAAATCAGCGTGAGTGGGGGTTGCATTCCTCGGAATAGAAATCATTCTTCTGCATCAAATTTTTGAGCATGTCAAGAGTGAAGTTAGGATCATTTGGGTCACTTGTACGAGACTCGACAGGGGGTGATTCCAAGGTTTGGGGTTTCTTAATACAAAAGCAACAAGCTTTTCTACCAATACGAACACCAACCCTCTTGTTACCTGAAGAAAAAGAAGAGATTGCATTTGCACTTGCAGCAAATGCAGACGAAGAAGGTCTTCTATTGAATCTTTTTCTCTTCCTCCTGAGGTTGAATTGCTTCTTGGCCTTGGTGAATGGAAACAGGACTACCAGCTTTGTTACCTTTGTGAAATCCGCTCTCTGCTTCCTGTTGCCTTGATCATCAACATCTTCCCCGACCCTCCTGTGCGTCCCATCAATAGAACCCTCCACTTGATCATCATCATCACCATCACCACCACCACTGCCACCAACTATGGATATGTCCCTATCAGATTCAGGCATGAACATATCCTTCTCTCTAGTATTATACACACACGCAGGGTGAGAGAGATAGAGAAAGGGGTCAAATTTATTTACTGTTGTCAAATGATGAGGAGAAATTAACTAGAATCAACATAACCGCAGACGTTATTTAGGGTGGTAATAGAGATAGGTTTTGAAAAAGAAGTTACTGCTCCATCAGGATTAGAAATTTTTTAAAAACAATAGAGAATTTCTGAAGCTTCAACTCCGGAGAGGGGAGAGAAGACCCAGCTGGAGGAAACGTCGGCATCTACGCCAGAGGTATCGGGGCCAAAGCTCCTGTTCTCTCTCGCACTTCACACGTGGCGGTTGGCTTCCATATTAAGCAATTTCAAAATTTGGGATCCACAAATTTAAGTATAAATGCATATATACATGAGATTTTAGTTCTTTAAATATAAATAGAATTTGAACATTTTTATTATTCTATTAAATTTAATTATCATTATTATATCAAATCAACAAAATCAAAATAAACAAAATTATTTATTATATTACTTAAATTTTTTCAATTTTTTCATTCTTTTCAATAAAAAATATTTCATTTTTCTTTTTTTCTTCTTTTTTTTCGTATTCATTCTCTTTCTATTTGGAATTCTAACAAAGAAAAAGATACGTAGAAAATTACTATATATTTTTAAGTTAACCAACAAAATCACTTAGCTCTATTTGTTTCCATGTAAAATGTATTACAACATAAAATCAATTTAATGTAAAATGAGTTTCATGTAAAATTATAAACTTTCAATTATGTTTTGTTTTGTTTGGTTGAAGTATGAAAATAAATAATGAAAATTGTAATAAATAAATAATAAAAAGAGAAAATTAGTAATGTAACATGCGAGATAAATTTTAGGGAAGCGGGATAGTGCATTTTTTTATAAAGAAAAAATAATTTTCCAATCACTTGTAAAACAACTTACGCAAAAGAAATAACGAAAATTGTTTTGTTAAGTATTTCACCAAGCAGTGTAAATTTCTATTTTACATGAATTTTATTTTCATACAATTCAAGCACTAATAAAATACTATTTTGCATGTGTTTTATTTTCAAACTATCGTTTTTCGTTGAAACAAACTGGCCTTTAAAATAAATGATTCATTTATTCGATAATAACTTTTAAAAAATGAATCTAAAAAAATAGTTGAAACCTATTTTGGTTTTCCATTCTTTATAATTTTAAGTCATCTAGCTATTTCCTTCTCATTATCTTTTAAATATATAATGGCAATTGATTTGTAAAATATAGATATTGGCTGAAAACACAATTACCCCTCTTGAATAGAGTTGAAATCGAACTGAGTTTTTATCGAACTATTCGATCTCGAAATTGGTCAAAGCTCGAGCTTGAACTTAAATTTGAAACTTAGACTCAAATACCTTAATATTTGGTTCGAAAAAGTATTATCAAGTTCGAGCCAATATTTATTTAATATTTTTATTTATTAAAATTATAGTTCGAGCTTCAATCCAAGGCTCGAGCTCGAGCCTTCATAAAATTTATTGAACTCGAGTTCGAACCCAATTTTCAAACTCTAATATATTTATTTAAACTCAAATCGAATTCAAATATCTTAGTATTCAAATTAGATTTAACTCGAATCCACCACTAATCTTGCAGTAGTCATGTTACATAGTGATCTATTTTACTATATCAAGGAATATGTTTTCTTGTTGTCGTTTGGCTTTAACGGATGAGATTTTTTTTCTCTCAAATATAAAAGTTGAGTTATGTGTATCATGCTGACCTGGGTTTCAGTGGGTTGTTATTTATCGCGAGCTAAATGTATTGACACATACATGTCATTTTTTTAAACAATTAAAAAGTTAATTTTACTTAGGTTCTGAAAAAAAAATTAAGAATTTTTTATTCAAAATTCAAACAAATGACCAGAACTTTTAATTTTATAATATTCATTGTTTAAATAGAATAGAGTTTGCCTGATAACTTTTAGTTTGCTACTTATAACACAAACAAAACTTTATGTTTGATGTCGAAAATAAGTCGGATCTTGATCGGGATTTTGTCGGGTTGGATATCAGAATCCGGTCTAGTTTGAGCAGGGTCTGAGGTATTTGATAGAAAATCATTTGGAGTGATTTGCTCTGTTAAGATTTTAGCTAAATTCCCCTCAAAGATGACTTCTAATTAGTTTGGAAAAAGTTGTTTCCTATTTTATAGTTGCTTGTTCTGGTATAAATAGTAGTAATTTCTTATAAGATTTTTGATCGTAGAAGTGGTAGCAATTTACTATGACGTTATTGTTCTTTTTTTAATAGTATTAAGAAAATGTCTTCTATATAAAGGGGTCACATAGAAGATTTGAGACACAATCATAATTTTCATATATACTGTAAACTAAAAAGGTTTACTACTAGAGCTAGGATGAAAGTTTTTGGTGTATTGAAGTTTGGATTGTTAAGTAAAGAAGGCACTTATAACTAGAGTTAGGTTAAGAACTTTTGTTTTATTGTGACTTTACGGTGAGAGATTAAAAACTTTGTTCTTCCTAAAATTGTAATTGAAAATTAAGAGTGTAATACTCGTGTTCTTAAAGTAAAAGTAAAAAAGTAATTTGATAGATATTGCATAAAAATAAAATAATATATAAAAAATTTATTATTAAATAAAATAAATTTTTAAAAAAAACTTGACACATGATGATGTAAAGAAAAAACAAATTAGATGTTGTTACAAAAGGAAAAAAAAAAAAAAACCGGTTGACAACACCTGGAGTCCAGGTGTTGTCAAAATACATGCAACCTCTTAGCATGTTAAACAGCAAGCTAAATGGTGGCAGTTTAAAAAACGATTTTAAATATAAATTTTGGTTTTTTTGTTTATTTTGTATTTTTTTTACCAAATGTGTTTTTGGTTTTTTTCTTTTTTCAATTCAAACTATTTTATTTTTTTAAACACTTAGGGACTGAAAGAAATATTAAATGAGTAAAATTTTGAAGAAGTTTACAGAAGAATTTTAAAAAGAGTCAAAAAAAGTTCTAAGAAAAATAAAAGGTAATAATGTGAATTTTATTTTTTGAAATTTAATATACATGAAATTTCTCGGAACTCAATGTAGAAATTTTTAAAATGTGTGAATTATGGAAGAATTGAATAATAAATTAGAAATTTTAATATACATATTATGTGACGATTAGCAATCAAGGGAAGTTGCTGAAAGGAGTAGGAAATCCACAGGTAGCTCTAAGTGCTATGCAGTGAGTTAGATTTACTTTTAGTAATCGAGATAAATATGAAATATAAAGTGATGATATTTGAATTAATTATTAACCTATGATTTGATGATAGATGAAAGTTGGTTGATGGGTATAATATGAATAATTGATATGTTAGAGATTTACTATATGAGAAGTAATATTATTGAAATAATAAGTTGATTAAATATATAATGAATGGATAAATAAAATTCTTGACAAGCTATGATTGATAATTTGATATGATATATGAGTAGTTAATTTAATGAATATGATCAAATAATAATTTTGAAAAAAAAAACTGGATAGCTAAATTGAATGCCTAAATGTATATTTTTATATTATTGTTTATATGCATATTTCGTATCATTGTTCATATGCATATGCATGAAATAAAAGAACGGGGAAGGAGCCGGTCTAAATGAAAACTGTGACAGTCAGTATATACTAGAAAAAAATGAAAACTGTGACAGCCAGTATATGCTGGAAATAAAAGAACCGGGAGGACAGCCGGTCTAAATGAAAACCATAACAGTCGATATATGCTGGAAATAAAAGAACCGAGAGGGTAGCCGGTCTAAATAAAATAAAAGAACTGAGACGACAGCTGGTCTAAGCTAAAACATGTTGACATGTGGGAAGACGTTCCCAAATGATCTAATAATTTAAATGCATGCATTGCATTTGTTTTAAATATTGATTGAGATGCTAAAGCATCAATCTTGATGGTGATATAACTGATAGACAAATGAGTCTCACCGAGAGACAGATCTGATGAGAAAGAAATATGAAAGTATGATATGATAAGAATTATCTTAGTGATTGATTATATGTTGTGAACCTCATAACGAGGTAATTATGAGATAGAATTGATAGTCTTAAAATGATTAAATATATAAGAAGAATAGATTGAGAAAGGATGAGGATTATGATATGAGTAGTGATAACAGAACGCTATTATCGAATTATATAAGATATAGATTAATGAATATTGGAAGACTATTTGAATAATTAAATACTTCTAACGAATTTAATTCACTGAGCTTGTGAAACTCAATCCTCATTGTTAAATAATTTTATATAGCAGGCATAACATATAGATTGGTAAGCTGATATTCAGACTGAATGATTATCTGTAAGCCCTGTGGTCCATATCCTCAGACTAATGAAAAAAATATTGTAAATATTTATGCATTATATGTTTTATATAATATTTCAGTTGAGATTTTAATAATGTAACTCTCCTGTTGAGGGTTGAGGATTGATGTATAGATATATATAATTTCAGTTGATGTTTTTATATTGTTGCATATATGTGTCATGCTAGGATTTTCAAAATATGATGACACCATCTCGGGGTGGCCAACCCGGGATGGGTCGTTACAAATAGAATAGTGGAGTTATGGGTGGATGTAGACAAAGAGGTTGTCGAACTACATTAATTATTGGTGTTCTTGCTCTTTGCTTGTTTTGCCTATTTAATTGTTGTGGTTCTATTTTTGCCTAAATTTTGAGTAGGTGAATTTTACCTAAACACAGTTACACATCACATAAAAGAAATATGATAACACCAAACCAATATTTATGATATCTAATTATAAACTTCTTGTTTATCATATAATTTTTAAAAGCAATTAAGATTTGGGGTTCTAACTATTTTTTGGATTCATTTTTTTAAAAGTTATTATCAAATAAGGAGGTTCATTTACCTCAAGTGTTCTTGTTGATTAAATTTTAATAAATGGTAATTTTTCATATATTTTCCATTGTTAGAATACCAAATAGAGAGAGAATAAATATGAAGAAAAAGAAGAAAGAAGGAAAAAAAAAAGAAAGTGAAATATTTCTTGTTGAAAGAACGAAAAATTGAAAAGATTTAAGCTATATAATAAACAGTTTTATTTACCTTAAATGATCTTGTTAATTTAACATAATAATAATAATTATATTTAATAGGATAGTTGAGATATATATAAATTGTTCCTATGTTCCTCGCACAAAATTAAAAAATTAGAATCCATATACATGAATGATGAGATCGTGTCATTTTATTAAAGAATAAAACTTGAACCTTCATGCTGGTCCTTGTTTGCCTTTTTCCCAACTCACAACTGTACCAATAAATATTTGTTTCTTACAACTGTAACAATAATAATTAATGTCTACTATTTAAATTAAATTAATCAATGTATTTTTCCCTTTTATGTCTTTTATATTTATATTGTTAACTAGTGCTTTACATGGTTTATTTTTTATTTTTATATTTTTACATAAATTTTATTGTTATCATTAATGACTAATACTTATAGGTTTTTTATTTTTTATTATATTTAGTGTTAATAGTAAAATGGATGAAAAGTAAAGTAGATGATAAGTGTAAATTAATTTATTTGTTTAAATATTATCTCTGCAAACAAATTAATTTATGTAAATTTAATTAATTTTAAAATGATTTTTTTAGTATTAATGTACAATGCGATTTTGATGAACATAATTTCATAAAAATACAAAAATTATTTATATGTTAAAAAAGAAATAATAATAAATTATTAAAACATAAATAACAGTAAATATATATTTTTAATTATTTAATTATGCATTGTTAAAATAAGTTTATATTGATTACATATTATACTTAATTTATATTTATTATATTGTATTAATGGTTGAATGAAAGTAAATGATAAAAACAAATATTATATTTGTTTTGAATCTTGACTAAAGCTACACCTTACCTAATTGTTAATAGGGTTAGTGTTAGCCCCGTAATGTTGGGATATTGCTATGGCATGTGTGCGCCTTGCGGCATACCAAGCAAGAGGCAGGGGTGCAGTGCACAACCCCTTAGCAAGGCAAGAATCCGAGGTAAAATCAGTCCCTTATAAGTGGTGCCTGACTTATGTGATGTCTCGACCAGGATAGTGCGGACAAAGGTTTGCTGGCTCGGAAATATGGCATTTGGTGGAGGCCAATGACCAAGACTCGGCATGGCTCGGGGAGGAAGGCCCAGCATGTGCGAGAGCCGCGAAATGGCACAAAGGTGTATGCACGGGAAATGGCACATGAGTGTGTGAGCGCGAAATGGCACGTAGGTGTGTGCGCGCGAAATGGTGCATTGGTGTGTGCGCGCGGGAAAGCACACAGGCGTGTGCGTGCGCTGGCAAATAGGCAAGACAGGTGTGCGCGTGCGCGGGAAGGCACATAGGCGGAGCATATGTGCGCGCGGGGGGGAAAGCTTATGGGCGTGGCAGGTGGCAGATGACATGTATGCAAACTACTTGGAAACTGGCGCAACTGCAAGAAAACTGTGCGCAAACTGCTGGGACAAGTAACTGTTGTGTCTGTGCGCACACAGGGCTGTCAGAAGGCATGTGTGTGCCAGCAAGGCTAACTGTTGGGCTTGTCAGCAGAATTTCAATTGGTCCATGTGCTATGCAGTTAGGCCTGTTAACTGCTCGGATTGCCTATAAATAGATGCTTTGGCTAAGGCACAAGGCATTAGAGAGAGGATCTCGAAAATGCTTGTTGTTGTGACATAGTCTAAACCTTGTGTGTTGTAATTGTCCCTTGTTGATTAATAAAGGGTTGGGATAGAGTTCCCGTAAGCCTCTGTGTGTCTAATACTTTGTGTGCATCTTTGTAAATTTATACACTTGTGTGAGTGAACCTCGGAGTGTGGTTGGCTAAGTGTGGGACTTAGCACCATCATAGGGCAAAAAGTACGTAAGAACAGATAACCCTGTGACAATTTGGTATCAGAGCTAGGTTTGGCTGAAGGTATCCGGGTTTGGCATAAGGTGGGTTCAATTCCACGATGGCAAGTGTTGATCTTCGAGACCGTTTGACACGGATCGAAAATTTTGTGGGTGCCCCTCAGACGGAAGATGATGTTAGCATCGTTGTGCAAGCCGAAAGATAGTGAGACAAGATTTTGGCTTTGCAAATAGCCGTTGAAAGAGTGGAAGGCATTGTTGGTGTCCTTATAGATGATGCCCCTGAACTTGTCATTCAGGCGGTCGAGCATGGTGCTGCCCTTAGATCGTTGGAAACGACCCTGAAGAACTTCATTTGTGACACCAATGACAGATTCAACAAGACTTTGAACGATATGCTGAGTATGATAGATTTGTTTGGTGCCACTGTAAAGAACCTTGAGGCAGATGTTACTCTTCTAAAGAGGGCAATGGTGCAAGGCAGTGAAGGCGAAGTGTCTAGTTCGAAGATTAAAGTGCCTGATCCAGCGACTTTCAAAGGGGCTAGAAATGCAAAGGATCTCGAAAACTTTCTGTGGGATATGGAGAAGTATTTCAAGGCTGCCCGTATTTCTGATGGAGAGAAAGTAACAATAACTAACATGTATCTTGTGGGGGATGCAAAACTTTGGTGGCGCACTCTAACAGAAGATGATGTCAATGCGGGGCGACCAAAGATTGAGACGTGGGAAACTTTGAAAAAGGAATTGAAGGATCAGTTCCTCCCTTGCAATTCAGCGTGGGTTGCAAGAGAATCTCTCAGGAAATTGAGGCACATTGGATCAGTTCGTGATTATGTCAAAGAATTCAATTCTTTGATGCTCGACATAAAGAACATTTCAGAGGAGGATAAATTGTTTAACTTTATGTCTGGACTGCAACCTTGGGCGCAGACAGAGTTGAGGCGTCAGTCAGTAAAAGACTTACCATCTGTGCTTGCTGCGGCTGATGGGTTGGTGGACTACAAGGCTGCCATGTCTTCTTCAATCTCGGAGGAAAATAAGAAGAAGAATAATGGGGATGGCAAGAAGGGAAAGGATGGCCCTTCTAAGGACTGGAAGAAGTGGAACAATAACAAAACTGATGTTGATGAAGGCAATGTGTTCAAGGCCTCGTCATCAAATCAGAACAAAGGAAAGAGCCATGGATGTTTCCTTTGTAACGGCCCTCATAGAGCTAGAGAATGCCCCAAGATAGAAATGATTAGTGCATTGATCGCACAAAATGAAGAGGAGAGTAATGATGTCTCGGGTGACTGCATTGCAAGGTCAATCCGTTAATATTGCTCAACACCATCTCGGCAGGGAAGAATGGGCAATGGAAAGGGTTGATGTATGTGGTTGTCAGGATCAATGGGCGTGAGAGCATGGCCACGTTAGATACCGGCGCTACACATAACTTTGTTGCAGAACGGGTGGCAATCACACTAGGCCTCAAATTGGTAGCGAGTTCTAGCAAACTCAAGTCAGTAAACACAGCTTTACCAGTCAAAGGTGTTGTGATAACTACACTCCAAGTCGGTACTTGGAAAGGGGAGTGTACTTTGACGGCAGTCCCTCTTGAAGATTTCGATCTTATATTGGGGATGGAGTTCTTTAAGGCGTCAAAAGCAATTGTGACGCTCCATTGTCAAGGAGTGTTGGTGGGTGACGCTGGCTCGACTTGCTTTGTGCTAGCGGTCCATGATAGACTAAACAGAGGGAGAACAAGTGAGTTGTCGGTGAAACAACTCAATAAGGGTATGAAACGGAGGGAGACAACAGGTGTTGCTGCCTTGATTGAACTTGAGTCAGAAGAAAAGGCTCTGGTGAAGGCCCCTACCGTGGCACAAATACAATCTGACAAGGACAGGGAGAAGATCTTTGATCAGAGAACAGTGGGTACTCATAAGCAAGAAGACCAGGAGAAGTCTAGTCTTGATCCCCTTCCGATAAGGATATTGGTCTCTTCGGCTGAGGGAGGTATGTTAGCCCCGTAATGTTGGGATATTGCTATGGCATGTGTGCGCCTTGTGGCATGCCAAGCAAGAGGCAGGGGTGCAGTGCACAACCCCTTAGCAAGGCAAGAATCCGAGGTAAAATCAGTCCCTTATAAGTGGTGCCTGACTTATGTGATGTCTCGACCAGGATGGTGCGGACAAAGGTTGGCTGGCTCGGAAATATGGCATTGGGTGGAGGCCAATGACCAAGACTCGGCATGGCTCGGGGAGGAAGGCCCAGCATGTGCGATAGCTGCGAAATGGCACAAAGGTGTGTGCGCGGGAAATGGCACAAAGATGTGTGCACGGAAAATGGCACGTGAGTGTGTGCACGCGAAATGGAACGTAGGTGTGTGCGCGCGAAATGGTGCATTGGTGTGTGCGAGCGGGAAGGCACACAGGTGTGTGCGCGCGCTGGCAAATAGGCAGGACAGATGTGTGCGTGCGCCGGAAGGCACATAGGCGGAGCATATGTGCACGCGCGGGGGAAAGCTCATGGGCGTGGCAGGTGGCAGATGACATGTATGCAAACTGCTGGGACAAGTAACTGCTGTGTCTGTGCGCACACAGGGCTGTTAGAAGGCATGTGTGTGCCAGCAAGGCTAACTGCTGGGCTTGTCAGCAGAATTTCAATTGGTCCATGTGTGCTATGCAGTTAGGCCTGTTAACTGCTCGGATTGCCTATAAATAGATGCTTTGGCTAAGGCACAAGGCATTAGAGAGAGGATCTCAAAAATACTTGTTGTTGTGACCTAGTCTAAACCTTGTGTGTTGTAATTGTCCCTTATTGATTAATACAAGGTTGGGATAGAGTTCCCGTAAGCCTCTGTGTGTCTAATACTTTGTGTGCATCTTTGTAAATTTATACACTTGTGTGAGCGAACCTCGAAGTGTGGCTGGCTAAGTGTAGGACTTAGCGCCATCATAGGGCAAAAAGTTCGTAAGAACAGATAACCCTGTGACAGTTAGCTTGTATCTGTCTATCTGCAATTTGTTGGACGAGCCTTGTACAGGGCCAAGCCTACTATTGTCTCGAGTAAGTTCCAAACCCATACTACCAACTCCAACAGGGACCAAAATTGTAAATTTGCGTCAGGATAATATTTTGGATTTGATTATATTTTAAAATACGTATCTATTAAATTATATATATTTTAAAAATATATAATTATAAATATAAATCATAAGAAAACAATCACTATTAAAATTTTCAAATTAATCATACCTAAAATTTTGCTTTAAAATCAATTATAATTTTTTTGGTATAAATACAATTTGAGACTTTGTCCTAGTAGTATTTTTAAAGGCATTTTCTGGGAATATTTCTTTCATTGGGCATACGCCTTTTACACCCTAATGATTGGTATGCCCCGTTGAAATTTTTTTAAAAACCTTAAAAAAATCAAGAAAAATGCAAGTTGAAAGCTTGAAACCATACCCAAATGAGTTTGAATACAAACCTTAACCACTAAGCTAGTTGTTCTTATAATTATATTATTGTATTTCATAAATATTTATCACATGTTATCTGATTTAATAATAACTATAAACTGTTTAATTAATCACTTGCAGGTTACAACAATATAAAAATAAAAAATTATATATAATGTATATATATAAATATTTTAAAATTATAATTATAATTTATATTATCTAGAGAGTTAATATAAATATTAAAGTTTGTTGAAAATTAATTTATTTAAATTTAAATGACCATATTTATATAATTTATATTATTTTATTAGAATTTTGAAACGCTCTAACGCCGGGGCTTACGTCTCACCCAATGCCTTCATCTCTGAAAATCTTGTATCCTACTATCAAATTACATACCTTATATATATAAATATAATTATACATACATATTATAATAAAAAAATAATCATTCAAACATCAAATGATAAAGATAATGTATCACCCACATCATCCAAAATCCAAATATCCTCTTAAAATTTTCAAAAATATATAAAAAAAAATTAACATTGTAATCTTTCGACTGAAATGGACCTAAACAAAAAGTGAAACGAAGTATAGAGATGTTTTACGTTTCAACTGAAACGGAACAAAATTCACAACTTTAATCGAGACCCGTTTGTTTCATAGTAATGGATTGGAATTAAATGAGATTGAATTAATTTAACCTCATTTCAATATCTAGTCTCATATTTGATTGGCAATTGAGCTGGAATGAAATTAATCCCACTCGACCATTAATTCAATCAAATCTCTTCCACCTCTTTCAACTATAGATTTGGTAGCATTAAGAGTTATGTAAAATTAACTTTTTTTAGAAAATTATATTATCTTTATTTTAATCTCACATTAATTGACTAATTTGAAAAAATATATACCTAACAAATAAAACAAATAAATTATTCGAAATCAAAATATGTAAGAATCCAATCGATTGAACATTTTAAAAAAAAAACTCCTAAATATAGTTATAGCATCCAATCTCCTTTCCCTCTCACCTGTCTCGAACATATTGTTAACTTTCTCTATTAAATTTTTTTACTTCATTTGTGGCTTTCATTATTTAAAAAATTAGTTGTAGTTGTACTCATATAAAAATATAGTTATTTGTTAAGGTTATCTTGTATATAATTTTTCTATATGAAAATATTCAATTTTTTTAGACAAAAATATTTATATTAATGGTATTATAAAAAAAAACTTAAGTATGTGTTTTGCGAACTTTTCATATATTTTACTCAAATTATAAATAATTTTTAATAATTTTGCCTCCACTAATCAAGATTTCTAGATCTGACATTGTGAACCTGAATTAAATTTGGGTTGGGCTAGGATCAGAGTTTTCTCAACTCTAACATGACCCGTAACTCACTTTATGTTAATGAAAATCTCATGGAGTAGATTCAATGGATAAAAATAAGTCATGGAGAAGCTAAAGGAAAATGAAGAAATTCAGAGTTTGGTATTTCACAGAGAGAGTTCAAAGAGAGAGAAAAGAATTGTATTTCTCAGTGTGATTATTACACTATACAGAAGCTCTTATTTATACACATTCTCTGCAGACAAATTACACCAATTTAGCCTAATCAATTACCTACAATCAAGTCAAATCAATCTCAACAAATCAGCCCTTATTTGAAGATTTGACCAATCTTAAGAGTGATTATCGCTCATCAAATCTGATGTATCCTCAACACTCCCCTTCAAGTTGGAGTGGATATTAATGACACTCAACTTGTTCAGTAGATGGTTGAATTGAGTAGGTCCAAGAGCTTTGGTAAATAGATTTGCTGGCTGTTGACTTATGGGCATGTGAATGGTTTGAATGACTTGGTTCTGGAGCTTCTCCGAAATGAGATGACAATTGATCTCTATATGCTTTATTCACTCATGGAATATCGAATTGGATGCATTGTGGATAACAACTTTGTTATCACAGTATAGCTTGACTGGTTGTGAATGTGCTATCTAGAGATCTGTCAGAAGTTGCTTTAAGCAAGTAATTTCATAACAGGTTGATGCCATAGATCGGTACTCTACTTTAGCTGAGGATCGTGAAAGTGTTGTTTGCTTTTTGGTCTTCCAAGAAATTGGTGATTTTCCAAGTAGAATACAGTACCCAATAACTAATCGCCAAGTATCTCTACATCGAGCCCAATCCGCATCACAAAATGCATGCAATTGAACTGTTGGTATTGAGCGATGTCTTCTTGGAACAAATGAGATTGAAGTGATGCAAGATCATCCCATAATAGCTTTAGCTTGGTAAAGTATGTTGCCGCCGATGTATTGCCTTGAACAAGATTATGAATTTCTTGTTCAAGGTGATAAATTTGAGGGTCATTAACTTGGGAAAAACGATCCTTCAAATCTACCTAAATATCTCGAGCAAGATCACAAAAAATAACGCTAGCAGAAATATCTTGGGAAAGAGAATTAATTAACTAAGCTTTTACCATATTGTTGCAGCGAGACCACTGGCGGTATTCTGCATTAGATGATTTGGCAGGCTTGGGAATAGTGCCATCAATAAAGACAATCTTGTTTTTGGTGTCGAGGGCAATGAGCATGGATTGACTCCACGTGGTGTAATTGGTTTCAGTCAATGGTTGAGAAACCAAAACAACACCTGGATTGTCGGAACTGCTGAGATATAAATGGTGGCTTAGATCATCAAATTTTTGAGAGCTTTGGGTGCTGCCAACATTGGAAGCCATTAGGGAGAAAGTGGTGCAGACAGTGATCTCAAAAATACAACTAGGTAAGTTCCCAGGAAAGTAAGGGGAGTCACAATGGACCGCTTAAAACCAAAGACTTTCCTTAGCTAGAACTTTCTTAGACATTGTATTTGTTAAGAGTGTTGTAAACCCGACTAACAAACTTGTGATTTTTTTTGGGGAAAAATCCAAACAGGATCGGACAGGAATCTGGGTCGGATCGGGGAATGGACCGGCTGGTCTGGACCGCGGGTTAGGGTATGCGGGTCAAGGCTTATCCGTGTGCTGGGCTGGTCCATGTGTTAGGCTGATCCGAGCTGGTCACGCAGGCCTTGTGGCGCTGGGCTTGGGCAACTTTGCTGGAGTTTGGGCCGGGACAAGCTTATTGCAAACAGATTGAATTCTGTTTGAATCTGGGCTGGTACCGACTGGGCTTTAAGCAATTTTTACTTACAATTTGAGCCCTAATTGGACTCTTGTTTTCCAGTTGAATAAGAAAGCTTCAAGATGCACTCTCCATGTTTGACAGAATGTCTAAACCGAGTGGAGTTCTCTGATTTGCAAGCTTACGGAAATTAATTTGTTTCCCGCAGCATGCAAACAACTTGTAAGAGATAAGTATGAAAACTAAGAAAAATGAATAAGATTACACCCTTTTGTAGTTGCGAGATCCTAAAACTCTGATACCATGAAGAAATTCAGAGTTTGGTAGTTCACAGAAGGAGTATAAAGAGAGAGAAGAATTTTATTTCTCAGTGTGATTTTTACACTATATAGAGGCTCCTATTTATATACATTCTCTGCAGACTAATTACACCAATTTAACCTAATCAATTACCTATAATCAAGCCAAATCAATCAATAGAATCAATCTCAACAAATCAGTTCTTATTTGCTTATTTGACCAATCTTAAGAGCGATTATCGCTCATCAAATCTACTGTATCCTCAACAGAAAATACTATTCATTTTGTATATCTCTCCTTATGATGAGTTAGTGCTTACTGTCAGAGGTTGACTAATAAACTCTTAATGAATTCATAGTATGTATTGGTGGTGTATGGTAGTATACACTTAATGGGTTCACCTATATAGGTGTGAAGACGATAACCGTCTTCTATGAGAGATGTGACAAACTCTGTAGAGCACCTGTGAAAATCCAAGCAAGACGCATGGCCATAACGTGCCATACCGAGAACTCATTAGAGAAAAGATGAAGTGTGTGTGCAAAATTGATATTTATATAAAATGTGATTTGTTAAAGACACTTAGTTACCAATTATTTGTAAATTAAATTTTATTATACAAGGTATCAATTCGAATCAACAAGATATCATTGCTTTAATTTCATTCTCGCCTAAGTTTTCTTTCTTTTAAATTTTGAATCATGTGGAAGATTATTAAATATATATGGTTCAAAATTTAAACAAGCCTAAATCTATGGTACTGTTAGTGGGTCTCATTCTTTCCATTAAAACATAACTGGTGAAATTCATTTTGGGAGTTTAATGCATCAACTCTCATATTCAATGCCTCAGTTTTTTTCTTTAGTGTGTGGGTGTATTGATCTTTACTGTAAATGAGCATAGTAACTCCTCCATAACATTTTGTCATATCTTTAATGCATTAATTTCTTTGTGTAAATTCCTTGATTATTTTCATTAAGTGCCCCAAGAATAAGTCTTCAATAATTCGTACCTTTCTGTTATAATGTTACCTTATACTTGGTTGCAAAAGTAGTGCATTAATTAGCCAATTTGAACATGTGAATAGAAATATCATAAGAAATTTAAATTTAAATATTTTTTATTCAATAACATGATATTTAATTTTATTATAAATTTAATTTTATTTTAATTACTAAATAAAAAAGATCATAATATTTATTAAGTGGTCACTTTTACAGCACCTTTAGGGTTGGAGTAAAAAGCAAACAAGAAGAAAAAGTTGTAGTAAACATTGAAATAATTAACTAACATTTAATCGGCATATGAAATTCTTCTATAAATAGTTTAGTTTTAGTGTTAGTCAGAAACCAAAAAAAACATTCTTATCTTCCGTTTTTCCTTTATGGAAGCACTATTCCTATTGTCATTCTATTTTGACCATTTCGACACAAGTTTAAAATTTTATTTGTGAGTACACCTAATCCGGATTATCGTTATATTCTGTAAAGCAATCATTGTAGCTATTTGCATTATATTGATATAAAATCGTTTCTCAAGAACAGTAAATTAATTTTCATATCTCAGTATTCTCCTTTAGTTTTTAATTTTTTTTGTATTTTTTTTAAAATAAATTTTGGTTATCACTTTTGTTCAATTATTCTGTTAATTATTTGAGCACTCCACTGTTTTTTTTTTCCAACAATATTCACTGAAGTAGAAAATGACACCCCACTATGGCTAGCAGGTGTAAAATACATAGGAGTAATTGTTATTCATGTCCATGCTAAAAATTAGAGTGCAACATCATTTTGGGTGTGAAAAAGAAAATAACCAAATTATAAATTACCAGATAGCTAGTAGAAAAGGGGAACTGAAAGCAGGTTAAATACCCAGTAGTAGGCTAGTACTAAGAGAGATGCATGCTCGTCTTTCTACATTTAACAGAGGAATGGGATAAAACTGGAAGCCCCCACTGAGTGGAGAAGATGATATTGGGACATAAACCATCCATCTTCTTCATTCGATCTACAATATGCGCATAAATCCTGACAATAGAGAATGACCTCAAAATAAGTTTCCTTGAGCGGGATAACCGAACACCCTTTAGCCGCCCCTTCACCCACTGAGCTCTTCTTCTGGGCCTCACTACTACCCTTTCATGATCAGCAGCAGCCCTGCAGTTTAGCTTCTGGTAGCGTCCCCTAACAATAATTGAAACCCATCTGCAGCAGCATGAATTAATTGAGGACGTTTTCTTTCCTTGCCTTTATGTTGAAGCTAGCTAACTTATCGGCTTGAATCATTCATGTATGAAGAGAGCAGAGAGCTAGCGTTAGTTATATATATGCTAATATAAGTAGAATCTGATTTTAATAAGTATTGTAATGTAATTCCATCAAGCACAAAGTGATATTGGAAAGAGATGGAGAATGCCTACCAACACATGGGTACTGTCATATTTCAACTCTCAATACTCTGCACTGAGCAATTCTACTTTTGACACATGGCCAGCACCATCTACATATCTATACATGGTGATTGTAAGTACTCTCCCTCTGTCTGTCTGCGCTTAATTTCTGCGATTAGTTAATGATGGAGGCATGTGCAATGATTGATCGGCCATGTTAGGATGTAAATCACAGCCAAAATCATTGGTTGAAAGAATGTGGTTATCATCTCTAACCAAAAGGATATCAACTTGTTTCTTTTAAAGCATTTGTTGTGTTTAGCAAAGATAGGGAATTTATTATCAAATCGGGCCTACGAATCTTACCATACTAAATAGACAAAACAAGTCCACGACTATTACCTGTGTTAGTCCACTTTGTATCAGGTAAAGCTTATTCTACTTCAAATGGGGACACCAAACAAAAATCACAGAATTACCAATCCAGCATTTTGACAATTACTATTAGAATTATCGATTTTCACTCATTACAATGATTTTCATAAATAACAAATTACACAAATTATCAATGAAAGCTTCTTAACGATTATCACTGCAGCTACTTGGGTGCTTTAAAGACCCAAAAAATGAATGTATGTATAGCAGTGCCCAGACAATTTGCATCATACCCAAGAGAACAATGAGGAGTAATTGTTTTATTAAATTAAAAGGAATCATTGTAAACTTTGACCGGAACATGATACTAGCTCATATTGCTAGGATTTTGGCTCAATTTCTTACAAAGAAGACTTCTAATTGGTTTGAGAAAAGTTGTTTTTTATTTTGTAGTTGTTTATTCTAGTAGTAGTAGTAGTTTACTATGATATTGTTGTTCTTTTCCTAATAGCGTTAAGAAAATAACCTCTATATAAAGGGGTCTCAAAGAAGATTTGAGACACTAATAATTCTATATACATGTAAACTAAAGAGGTTTATTACTAGAGCTATGATAGAGCTAGGATGAGAGCTTTGGGTGTATTAGGTTTTGAGTTGTCAAGCAGAGAGTAAACTTACAACTAAAGTTAGGTTAAAAACTTTTGTTGTATTGTGACTTTGGGGTGAGAGTTTGACAACTTTGCTCTTTCTAAAGTTGTAGTTGAAGATTAATAAAATTGTGAAGTTGTTGGTGGATGTAAGCAAAGAAGTTGTCAAACCACATTAATTATTGATGTTATTCTTTATTTATTTTGCCTATTTAATTGTTGTGCTTGTGATTTTTACTTAAAATTAAGTAAGTTGATTTTAAAGATAAAATCCCGATCCAAAAACTGACAGACCTACTCTTCTTCAATGTATCCATGGCTGGAACTTGAGAGCCCACAAATCTTTTTGTTGACGCCAGGGAGCCAAAAAATGCATGGCCCAAATTTAGCAGTTTTTGCTTCACTTGTATATCCACAATTTGCAGCTATAAGCAGGCCGAATCCCAATTAGGCTTTTTGATAATTGTGCCGATCCCTGTCTTGAGTGTTGACCTAACATTTCAATAAATTAATAATGCAAAGCTAGAACAGATGGAGAAAGTAGAGGCATACAAACAGCTCCCTGTTTCATGGGGCTCCAGATCTTCTTAGTAATAAAATTATATAAAACAAATGGAGTAATATTTTCCCATGTTCTCTTTTGTTTAGCAACTATGTTACCGTTAACGTCTAGTGATTAAATTTTGGTTTGACTTTGAAAATCTAATCTACTTGAGTTATTTGAATCTCAACTCATAGACTAGTCATTCAAACTGGGAACTTTCAAAATTGCTCGAAAAGCCCCTCCCTTGAGAATTCAAGCTTTGAACCAACTTGTTTTCCCATTGGCATCCCAGTTTGTGACTAAAATCCATATGGATCAATCTTGTTGGGAGGTACTGAAGAGGACACGGCTAACAAATGGGATGCGGATCCTATTTAAGTTCCAATTGGTCCAGTTACAAAGGCTCGAGCTAAAAGGTTAAAGGAAACTCTTAATGGGCTGATTCAATACATTTGGACTAAAAACCATCTTTGAGGGCCCAAGGATGATGCTATACGTGATCCGCAAGAATTGGTTTTCATGATTCAAGCTCTAGAATAATCTAGCAACTCAAGATTGTGAATTAAAACTTAGTTTCCTAAAATTGGAGACTTACTCATTTTTAAGAAGTCTAGGAAAGAAAAATGGTTGGCTGCAATTTTTCTTATTACCTTTTTTCATAATTGTTTCCTTATTAATTTAATTGTTGAATTGTAAGGCTTGCATTTCAAGTTAGGTGCTTTACTTATTTGGATTTCAGGTTATCAGAATTCAGTTACCAGAATTGAATTTAGGTTTGTTTCCTATTCCTAATTGAGGACAAATTTTGGGCTATTTAAATAGCTATTGGCTTTTTGGAATAATACAATTCAGATTTGATTCATATTTTGTGAGAGAAAATTCTTTTTGGTTCTTTTAGAACTTCTGAACTTATCAGAGTTTCTGTGGCATTCGTCTTCGACT
This sequence comes from Bretschneidera sinensis, assembly GCA_023935145.1. Lineage (NCBI taxonomy): Eukaryota > Viridiplantae > Streptophyta > Magnoliopsida > Brassicales > Akaniaceae > Bretschneidera > Bretschneidera sinensis. The sequence goes on along the minus strand of CM043697.1, from coordinate 59,851,237 downwards.
TATCAATCAATCCTTTCATAATTGATTGTGGTGTCTTCATTATACCAAGGTTCTTGCTTCAATATAAGCAACGGGTCATGGTCTCACATAAATCTGTTTCTAGACGATCTTGTAATCTTTCTTTATCCATCAAGTTCTTAGTTCTTGGTGTGGATCATATCAGGTACTGTCCAAGGAAAGGAAAAAGTTACTTCCGGATCAGGGATAATACATAAAATTGAAACAAGATAAAATCGCATATCAAAACGACTTCAAAGCATCACCAGAAGGATCGAAACCACATTTTTAAGGTCGACAATTTTTCTGGATAGGTCGAACTAATGGGAGCAAATGGAAAAGGAACACCGAGTAGGATCAAAGAAACTAGTGGAGTAATCACTAACTATGTCATCTGGACTCAGATATGAGTGTCGGACATAGGTACGTGTCTGAGTGTCGTTTCGTCTATTTGTTATAATTTTTCGTAAGTTTTCTTTAATTTGGAGTGTCAAAATATCATACATTTATTTGAGTATCAGAGATTCGACACGAGTGCGACAAAATAAAGTGAATAGTTCATATAACATAAGACACTAATAAAATATTTCAGTTCAGATCCCGTCTACTTAGGATCCCCTTTACCTTATGCAAAATATCCTGACCAGGCCTCTCCACATTTTCTAACCTTTAAAGCTCCCCTTTTGCACTATTTATATCCTATTAGCAAGTCGAACCGTCCTTGTTACTAGATTTTCTTTCAAAAGAATAGAGCAATGGGCAAAAAAACTGATTCCGGAACGAAGTGTTCAGAACAACGAATTGGAGAGGGAAGGAGGAAGTTTACGACCGACTTCCCAACTTACCAACTCGTGGACTTTTCTGCCTCGAACGAGACTTTATCCCTGATGTAGGTCGATCACAAGAATCTCACTAAAAACTCACATGCCAGAAGCATTCGTAGGGTAAAGAGCGTTAAGATTAAATGGTTATAAAGCCAGTCCAAAAGATCAAGATCTGCATCTTTTAACACTGTCGCTCTTAAGACTCAAAAAATTTTGTTTGCATTTGCACCGGGTGGAAAGTAATTTTTGAAAACTTCACTAATAATGTTAATTGAGTATATACTAGCAAAATTCTAAAAAATTACCAATCAAGTTTCAGTCTTGTGCAAAAAAAACTTGTTTTGCACCCAAGAAACTCTCCTCAAGACCCCCCAAAATCTGACCAAGGCCCTGTACAGAAAAGTCGTTGCCTCCGGTAGTCTTTATAAACTTCGCACCAGCAACAAGCCACCCCCCATTAGGGTCAAGCTCTTCCATACGTAATAGGGTTTTTTTTTCAAAAAAGATGGCTTGCGCCTTCTGAAAAAAGAAATCCGCAGAAGGAAGGGCACCCTTCCATGGGTACTTGCATATGAGCTACACATTTATTTGTGAGAGGCTCTCTCCACCAATCCGCTGTTCCAAATTAAGTGCATATGATATTAGCCATAGAATAGAGACCTTAGAAGAATCCATTTTACTATCTAGGCTAGGAGTATTTCAATTTGGGATTGTCAATTTCGCTAATCTCTTACTCGTCTTTTTACAAACAGAATTGTCCTTAGACTAGAAATCAGAGTTTAAGTACACATGTAGATGTAATAACGTAAGAAATTAAGGAAGCAAAAGAAAACTTGAAGAGGAAAACTTCAAGTACAGGGCAGATAAGGAGGAGATTATATGAAAAAGGGACTGGCAGAAGACAATATTAAAACTAAATAATCATACTGCATAATCCATAAATCACTGCTACAATATTAATAACTCTTAATTCAAGGCTACAAATTAATTGTCAAAACAGAGAAGCAAGAGAAAAGGAGGGTACGTATCCTACCAGAAGCAGTATGAGTTGTTGTTTAAGAGACGGACAAATCTTCTTCTTCTTCTGCGGTAGAATAAGGCGATTCTGAGCCTGGACCACACCAACTTCCTCAGTTTACGAGCGGATCGCAGCCTGAAAGATATAATCTTCTTCGTTCTTATCAATGATCTCTTGATCTTCTCTGTTAGGCTTCTCTTTCTGCAGAACTGGTAGCTTCTCAGGAACAGCTGTCTCTTCTCCATCATCATGTTGTTCTGTTCCATGCAGTACCCGGTTAGTATATGATTATGATTCTGGTTATGATACTGGTTCTTCACCGTAGCCATTTAAGAGAGAATTAGTTTGCTCTGCTCTCAAATAAATTAATTGGGCTTGGGCGGATCTGTACAGTATTAATATCATTCGTTTGCTCAGTTTTGTACGCAACCAGTGCGCCGCCGCAGGAAGCAGCACAATAAGCGTGGTGAATTGTTGTGATACGCAAAGTACCAACTTTTCCTTCTTATATAGACTTTTAACACGTGGGAACTCAAATTCACCATTATTTTGGTGTAACCATTGTTTGTTTACACTGAAACCATCACAACCGTCCATTAATTTTTTTATGGACGATTGCGATAATCGTGCAGGCGTTGCACCCGAACCATCTAAAACTTTCTCCAAATTCATTTTTTAGTTTAGTTTTATAGATGGACGGTCACGTGTCTTTTGTGTTCGCTTTTGTCTTTACAGTTTCTATCGCAATCCTGATGGTTAGGTCGTGATAGTGCCACCATTGCATCACTCGTGATAGTACCACCTTGTCACTTTGGATTATTAGGTATGAATACCAAATCACCAATCCAGCCTGTTTCGAATTATTTGGGTCGGTTTGGTCGAATTTCAAACCGATTTTGAGTACGCAATTAGATTTTTTAATTTTATTGAGTTAAATTTAAATACTTGAGAGTTCTTGAAACTCACGAATAGATTCATTTAGCTTTTTTAAAAAATTTCAAAACTATTGTTGTATTTGATTTTTTAAAACAATTTTGATTCTAATTATATTATATATTTTATCCTTTTAAAATATAAAAAAAAAAAAAAAAAGTTTTAGAAACCTCTAAACTCTACTTTATATATAAAAAAAATTGCTTCAATGATTTAACATTAAAAAATAATCATATAATCGGATAAATATTGATAATGACAATTATCATGAAATAGAAAGAGTATGTTTATAACCACGGAATAAAACGGCAATTATGAATACAAAACTATATTAAGGTTGTTGATTCTAAAAAAATTTAAGCTTAACTACTGGAGCCGTTTTGATAACTCAATGAATTTTCATCAAATTGAGCTCGAGCATAAATTTTTTGAGCTAAGCTTTTAAGTGATTTTAATCAAAGCTGAATAAGAGCACCCATCCTATTCCCACTGCAGAATTAGTAACAGTTTAATCAACGGTTTGTTAACACAAAAGGTTAATAATATGCCCATATCCTTAGATGGTATTAAAATAAACTATCTATCAAATGTTTCATCCAGAGGATTACAAGAAGTTTCAGTAAGAGATAAAATACAGGAAGAGTGTCGTTGAATCACAAAGAATACACGCATCTAAAACAATTGTAGCATAAAAAAATTCAGAAACTAGGTTAAAAAGCTATGTTAAGGACTTTAATTAGAATTTTAAGAATTAGGCATCAGATAATCAAGATAGGTGTAACAACCACAACATGTTTACATGTTCTGCTTTGCAAGTTCAGGCATTTATACTAGGACCATCCACCCAGCTCTAAATTGAAAAAGTCCTCACCTATTTCGTTTAACCTTCTCCAGCAAGTATTACGGGGGCTATAGAAACAACTAATTCTGAACTACTAAACCAAAGAAAACACAGGAGAAAAAAGTACAATTATGAACCAAGTCAGCAAATAGAATTCCAGTGGATTCGAGCTAAGCCAAACCCGAATACTAAGGTATTCAAGTTCGATTCGATTTAAAATTAATAAGGTCAAATTGGAATCGAACTTAAAAATTGAGCTTGAGTTTGATAAATTTTTTGATGACTCGACTTTGATAACAAACGAGTCTATTCGAACTCGAGCTCAAACCTAAACCTTGGATTGTCCATTCGAGCTCAAACTCGAGCATTGACTTTAATTTTAATAAATAAAAATATTAATATTAATATTGACTCGAACTCAGTTTGAGTTCAACTCGAGCTTGATAATATCATATCAAACTGTTCAATAACTTTTCAAGCCGAACTTTAAAGTATTCGAGTTCGATTCGATAAACTAATCGAGTCTAACATTCAAACTCGAGCTTAATCGAACCAAATTTTGATCGAACTCGAGCTTGAGACCACCTCTAATTCTACGTCACAAAACATAAGCGTTTCTCCTGCTTTCATTTTCTTAGATACAGGTCCACGCTCAAGGAGTTGTTATGAGATATTCTACGGGTGGGAGATGGGATAAGTCACCTATGCATCATCTCATCAGAGTAAGAAATAAATATCATCATCCAGTCGATCAAATTCATATGGCAAGAACATTATTCACAAATTCCGGAAAGCATAATGTATCGAATGTCAGAGTGAATAATCCATGCGTCTTAATTCTCATAATAAGGCCGACAATTATCACTTTAGTCAATAAAAACAGAACTAAAATAAAAACAATCTATAGCTAACACAATCCAAGCCAAAGCACATGCACATTCATGCCTAACAAGAAGATATGACAAAATTTCAGTAGTTCACTGTTTGTCTCTCACCATCTTCTCTTAACACCCAGCTGAAAAAGCAAAAAAGTATATACATACACCTTTAGAGTGCTTTACCTATATAGTATGGCATGATGTAGATGTTGACGGACAAAAATGAAAGGGCCATGATAAATCAAATCCACATTTCAAGTAATGATGCTAAGTTAAGCCTTGGGAACTCAATTGACAAGAGTAATTTCCAAATGTGCACAAATAAGCCGTACGAAGTAGGTTTCTGCTTCCATTGTGCAAGTGTTACAAAACCAAGCAATATGCAATAAACATGCGAAACATAATGGCAACAAGCACTGTCTCCCAAAACAAAATTTTAGCAAAAGCAACACCCTTCCATTGATATGACAACACCAGCCTGCAACCCCGCCTAGTTCTCAAACAGATTAAGTATAAAAGGAAATATAAAGAAGGTACAGTACCCTGCTGTACCATAGCACAGCATAATGCAAATGGAAGAGGCAAATAATAAACCTAAATATAAAAACCATAAAAAGCTCAAGTCCGTACTTCAAATAATGTGTTGAGTTAAACCTCAAAATCAAACGAACAATAGCATTTTTCTAAAATGTGCAGGGTGAACAAAACAAATTCCAAAAACCAAATTTAGTGACTGAAATTGTGATATTCCAGGTATGACAATTGAAAAATGAAGTTTGTATCTACAATGCAGATAGCATCAACAGAGCCAGGTACAAAGGACAATGGGGCAGTAAAGACCAAACTAGAGAAGGACAAATGACAAAAGGCTTCATCACACTTAGTAAAGCGGCACCAATATCCGAACACAACAAAGCATATGAGGCTTCTCTGAGTTAGAAATACACTGACACTCCTCTTAACCAATTTCCCCCTCTAGTAAGCATTAAGAACACTCTCCTTACCTATCTAGGGCACTTTCTTCGTTCTTGTCACCTACTCCCAGTTTCATTGGCTACAGGAACTTTTTCCGGGTAACTGGACATGTCAATGTCAATAAGTGACATGTCATACGACACAGCAAAAGTATTTGAGGTATCCACAAGCAGGGAAGATTTCATTACATCAGACTGCACAGGATCAAGCACTGAGTTGCAATCTTCCGGAGTGCTTGTACTGGAAGAGGAGTGGCTGGAGAGCTGAATGTCCTCTATCTTGTTTCCAAAAATGTGTTTGTTCCTTCTTACAGTATCCATCTCCTGGCCAGTTGGCACAAAGGTGCGCGACCGGTACTTCCGTGTTGCATCATCACCCTCATTATGGTTATAGAGCACATAATCGTGATAAGTTGGTGCAAACTGTGAAAGTTATAAGCAATCATGAGGACAATACAGAGATAAAACGATGCCAAAAGAGAAAAGGCTGAGTCTCCAATAGAATGTTGTCAGAAGATATAAATAACATGCATGGCTCACCTGGTGAACAGTGTCATGATAGAAGTCATTTAACTTTAAGGCATGCGCGAGGCTTCCTGTGAAACCTCGAGACCCACCAATATTTGCACCAGAATACTCCTTGTATGGAAACGCATAAAGATGACCCACTGCAGCAACAAGCATCTCAACACATATTATAAAATTTTGAAATCGGGCCGCTTCCTCTGCGTCCTTTATGAATCCAGATTTAGCAGCAAGAAAAACTAGAACACCCTGAAAATGAAAGCAGCCAAATGAGGTGCACTGAAGTGGGAAAGAATACTGAGTCTAATGCATGACTAGGATTTGCCGTCATTCTGAAATTATATAATGGTAGCCAAGTATGCAATTTTACCTGCCAATAGGTTAAGAAAACGACAGATTTAATTATGATAAACTTTGGGACTGGATTGAATGGCTGAAGCAGATCTTTGCATGCCACATAAAACAATACCAACGCATATAGAGCCATCGTGTATGAGATTGTATAGATGATAGTAAGATAGAGATATGCTTGATTTGGACTGAAATTTCCATCTTTGTATCTCCCTTTGGCATAAAGTATGAGCGTAACAGCAACTAAGATAGGCTTTAGAATCACAAACTGCAAACAGCCTTGCTTGCACCTCCGTATAAAACGCCTGCATTAACAGTTTAACAGTTCAAAGATATATGAGTTTACCAAAGGTCAGCTACGTTGGATGTGACATTCATATATATGATTTTTTGACAAATTGTATCAGAAATCTAAATTTTCAAGGAATATCCATAACCCCAGCGGCGGAGGCATGTTGAAGGATGGAGGGTCCATGGCCACCCCAAATCTCCAGAAATCTTCGCTAACCATGCCTTGATATTTAGGCCCATAAGAAAAACCTACAATATTGGCTCCTCCAAAGCCCCAAATAAGAGGTTGGCCACTCCACTGAATCTGCCCTCTTCACCAAAATTGTTATGATGTCAACCAAGATTCCTACCAATAGTTTGATATCTTTCCCCAAAAAAAATTACTTTTTACTCTCTTTTTTTTAATTTTTAGTTTTCACGGAGTTAATACAACATTTTAGTTTAGCTTTTCTTTTTAATATTTAACTTATTTTATTGATTAATTCTCTATTAAGTAAGAAACAATCTTTAAGACAAGGAATTAAATTAGTGCATGCAGGGTTATGTTGCAGTATCTCTTTAAAACCTTGTTCAACTGGGTTCAAAAGCGGTGTTTTTTTTTTGTCATTTAAATCTTAATTAATGATAATAATTTATTTTTTTTAAATTATAGTTATATATGATATATCTAAATCTTAATCTTGTAGTCTTGTTTAATTGTTTCTCAATTGGTATTCATTTTTGGGTCCCAAATTAATTATTCTTTAATCTCAATTTGAGACCTTAAATCCACCACAAGCTTTTGTTATTGCAATGAATAAGGAAAATAGAGATTAGAAATGTTTTACTTTTTGATATGTAGCTATGTGTATGTGTTTAAAGAGATGCATTTTTAGGTTGTGATCAATTTTTAATTTATAAAAAAGTCACTATATGAAGTTATACTTATTATAATGAGCATTATTAGGTTAATCCATCCTTTGTCACCAATTTTTAACACCCAAGAATAGTCATTTTTGGCTCGTTACAATATTATTTTTCACTCGCTACAGTGATTTTCAAATATAAAATAATTAGTTACTAGTTAAGCTTCTTTACGTGGTCCAAAATTACCAGTTCATTGATCAAAGATGTTAAAAATGGGGTTAAAATATATTTACCGTATTATATACTTTTCACATATTTAATTATGTCACAAGACTATAGTATCATTCGCCTCCCCAAGATAAAATTTCCAGCTCCGCCCCTGCATAATTATCATTCACCTCCCCAAGATAAAATTTCTAGCTCCGCCCCTGCATAATCACCAGCGGCCCAGCCTAGCATGCAGCCCATCTTATGGAAGGAGGAGATGCCATTAGCCCAAAAGGCTATTGGCATTGTTAATTCCCAATCAGTATACAAAGTAAAGATCATTCAAACATCGAAGAACACTACGTTCTTTAATATGTATTGCACAAATTAAAACAATAGACTTCCATTCTAAAAACTCACCCGTCCAATGGTGTCGGAGGGAAGCAACATGTCATCAGACACCATGATGGCTTCAGAACCCGGCCACTTAAACTTAGCACAACTGCTCCTGGGCCACCAACCCACGCCAAGCACAATGACAGGAAATTATAAATGACCCAAGCTTCATAACTGAAACAGTCGGGGGACAATTAGCAGATAATAAACCCTTGAAAATATATCTCACTATACCCTGCATTATTTCAAATCAACAGCTACAAGAAGTCCAACTGCCACTGAATAGGATCCTACTCGCTTATTCTAATACTTTCATTTATAGGATAAATTGCATAAAGCTTGAAGATGGATGGTCAACTGTTTTTTTTCAATTGTTAAAACTCACACGCGCCTTGAATACTGTCCACTTAGTGGGCAGGGAAGTGTCCTTACGAACACCCCAAAGCGAGCACGACAAGATGGATGGTCAACCTTAGAAACAGAAAGAAAGACGATAAGAAAAAGAAAATGCAACAGCCTTCAATTACACAGAGGAAACAAAATCAAGAGAAGATTAAAAACCAGAAGCCTATTCTTGTTGCCAAGTAATGAGTTTATTTGAACAAACTTGGATAAAGTCATTGCAAAACTACAATCTATTAAGCAGTTAAGCTGATGATTTACGAACAAGTAGTGCACTCTCTCCCAGTAGAAGTAAGAAACAAGCAAATCTTTTAGAGTATGTTTGGAATAAATGAACTCCATAAATTTTATGGAATTTATTCGCAATTTCATTGTATGTTTTGAAGAACAATAATTATGAAATTCATATGCAAATGAATTCACTATGGAATTAAGTTAGCTTGTTGTAAATCTTATTAAAATCAATAGAATTTGCAAATGAACTCCAAAATAAAGAGCATAAAATTATGTTCACCAAAGTATCCTTTACCTCTTTAATTCTCTCTCTCTCTCCAATGAAAAAAAAGAATATTTTATCTCATACATATTCTTTTTGGTCATATATAATACTTAGAATGCTATGATATTTTAGGAAAAAAGAAACACTAAATTCAATTATTCATTTATTCCAAGCATTTTAAACATGAGAAATTAATTGAATTCTACACTTCAATATAAGAAAGCCAAACATGAGATTTCATTTGCAAATGAATTCTTTCGGTTCCAAACAGTTTTAGGGTGTTTTAGGAGGAGAGATAATGCAGGTGTACAAGTTTATCAGCTTAATCTAGAAAATATCTAAAGATGGATCATTTTCATCCTTTAGCAGGTCACATATTGCATTCAATAGACTTTGTCCATGGAAATACCTTAAAAATGCAAGTGGAATAAATAGTTTGTGCCCACAAAACCTATTGATTGCAGTATGTGAATGAAAGCTGTCTGGTTTTCTAGGGTGAATTTAAACAAAAGGATGAAAATGAACTGTCTTTTTTTACAAGTAAATTGTATTAATAAGCACCAAGAGGGTGCAACTCAAAGCCAATGGCTATTTACAATAAAAGAAATCCACAAAATCAAACATATCATCGTTATTTACAAACAAAAAAATCCCTCTAAACCAAAATTTGAGTATATTGAACCAACTATCTCTAATAGCGCCAATAGATCTTTCCACACCATCAAAGGCTCTCTGGTTCATTTCATTCCACACTAACAAAAAAATAAACAAATAAGCCTTCTTGACTCCCTTAAATGCCTTCAAACCACTCCAAGCTCAAACTTCATCTTTCACGAAGCCCGCAACCACCAAAGAAATTCCCAAAATTTTATAAGCCATCACCCACAAGTTTTTAGCTAATGAGCACTCCAACAAAAGTTTTTTTTTTTTTTTTGCGCAACCTTTGCAAATATAATACCTATTAACTATCACTTTCCCCCTCCTTTGTAAATTGTCGACGGTTAGAATTTTCTCCAAAGAAGCATCCCACACAAAGAAGCTTACTTTCTTTGAAACACGGGAACACCAAATTGTTTTCCAAGAGAAATTGGGTGAGCCAACCGAAGGAACCTTATCAAGAAAAATCTTATAAAAATCTTTCATTTTAAAACTTTATCCGGTCAAGGCCCCAATCTCATCAAATCCTCACTACTCACATCCACCCTCGAGTTATATAAAGTCTCCACAAACCGCACCACCTCCTCTATTTCTCAATCATGAACATTACGGATAAGAGGCACAACCCAAGAGACTCCTTCATTAGATAAGGATATACAAGAGCTAACAAGTGCTTCTTTATCTCTCACAATAACAAAAATGCCAGGAAATTTGTCTTTTAAAGGAATGTTCACCAAGTGTCATACCAAATCCAAGTTCTTTCTCCATTACCAACCATCACCATAACATAAGGAAGGATGGCCTCCCACCCTTTCCAAATCCATTTCCACACCCCCACTCCATAGGCCCCTCGTTCCTCCTTAGACATCCATCCATTAGAATCCACACCAAACTTAGCCTCCACCACTTTCCTCCAAAGATGATCCCTCTCAACTAGAAACCTTCATAGTCATTTGCCAAGGAGAGCTTTATTGAACAAGGAGATAGATTTAAGGCCAAGCTCCCCTCTTTACAACAGTTGCTTAACCACACCCACTTTACCAACTCATACTTGTATTCCTCCTCCTAGTTACCCCAAAAGAATCTTCATTGAATACTTTCCAACTGGTTGGCCACCGAACTAGGAATAGGAAAAAGCGACATAAAATAGATGGGAATGCTAGAAAAGGTGCTCTTAATAAGAGTAAGTCTACCCCCTTTTGAGAGGTAATGATTCTTCCACCCGGCTAACTGCTTCTCAAACTTTTCCACATTCGAGTTCCAAACACTTTTGTCTTTGAATTTAGCTCCAAGGGGAAGACCAAGATACGAAATTGAAAGCGACCCCAACTTGCACCCTAATAAGTTAACAAGGAAATGACCATTAATATTCTCACTAAGAGGTATTAAATCGCTCTTACCAAGATTGACCTTGAGCCCAAAAACTGCCTCAAAACAAAAAAGGATGCCACGAAGGTGCAAAATTTGATAGGCATCCGCCCCGCAAAACACAATCGTGTCATCGGTAAATAGAAGGTGAGAAACATTCACACTACCACCGTTACTCCCAACTTTAAAATCACTCAAAAGGGCCTTTTCAACCGCTTTCACCAACATCTTGCTAAAAGCCTCCATTACCAAGGTAAACAGGAATTGAGACAAGGGATTTCCTTGTCTAAGGCCCATTGAGGCTCTAAAAATCCATAGTGGTACCCATTAGCAAGGATGGAAAAGGAAGTAGAAGAGATACACTTAAGAATTCACTTACACCATTTATCCCGAACCCCATTCTTTTCCGTAAGTAGATAACAAAGTCCCAACAAACATGGTCTTACCTTTTCCATATCAAGGAAAATGAACATCTTTATATATTTTGTAGATTAAGCTGATAACTCGCATAGCATAGATGAGATGAAAGACATCTAAGCTTGAGGGGAAATATGGGTCTCCTAAAGCACACTATGAATTTAATACGGATCCTTTTAACAACTGAGTGAACATCCCTCCATATCTTGCGGCCAGATCCCTTGAGGCCTTGATACTAGAATTGATATGCTCAAGTCCGGGATATATGTGACACCTACTGGCATGTGGTGTGCCTAAGTAAGCTTAAATTGAGGCCCAACCTGCTTCATGGCACCCTTGCATAAATGACACAAGGCATACTAGAAATGACCTTAAAACGAACTGTAAATCAGAATCTAGTTCTATTGAACAGGAAACATCTCAAGGTAAATGTGCACCATTAAGAATTGAATTCATATACAGACATACTTACACTTCTCGGACGGAATTGAAATAGATTGAACTCTGAGGTAGAACAAGGGACAAGAAAGATGTTAATGCATAGACCTGCCGAGGAACAAAAGAACCAAACTGGTTAGAGAAATATCTCCAAACAACATGCAACATATCTCAAAGGTTCATAGGTCCATAGAGGCTTATATAATGGTAGAAAACCAAAGAAGAATGAAGATCAAGGAAATAACTATGATTAGGAAGGAACAATAAATGGCAAGAATTTGTACAATGCAACAGTAAGCCACAAAAGACCACTCAACCTAAAGAGAAGAAGTAAGAATTCTAGTAAATTAAATAAAAAATAAAAATCTAAACACTTCTGTTTTCGAGCTCAAATATCAAAAATGTATTGCCTATATGGGACGCAAGTTTTTTATCAACTAAATCCTCCAATTTTTCTTTCCACATCTACTCTTGGAAACTTGAAGTAATTTCTCACATTCACTGTTCTATTAATATAAAAAATGTATTGCCTATATACACATTATGATCATGAAATGAAAAGGCCACTCTTGATTGTTGCACCTAGCACAATTGACCAAGTATTCACCCTAAGGTACTTCACACTCTTCAAACTTGGAAAGAGTGAAGAAATGAAGAATATAATTGAAGCGTTTCTCCACAAGAAAGGAGACCAGCTGAGCATGAAAACAAGCTTCATGGATGTACCAGAGCAAACCAACCATGTCTTGGATCCAAAACACCCAATAAACTGTCACCACATTAAATTGATTAAACAACAAAGACAGATGGCAAACGTTTATTCAACTAACTAACCAGCTCCCACAGAACACTGGTGTATGTACAAGAATATAAGTGAAAGCTTTGAAGAATGTAAAGAATAAAATGGCAGCTAAGGAGAACGAAATAGAAAAAGGTGCTTATGCCCATGATTGTAATTACCATATATATGAGATATCTTTAAATTTTAACCTTGAATTACCATGGGCACCATAGAACTATTCTCATTTAGGTGCTGTAGAATTTAAGATTAACATGAACGAAAGCTTTAGATTCAAGGTATAATTGAGAAGAAGGCACACTTACCGGGACCATAAAGATGATGCGGACAATAAATCTCTGATAAGTGGGTTCAGTGTAATTCAAGAGGTGCCTGTAGATGTGGAAAATTGCCAAAGCAATGGCTCCACCGGTGCATAAAAATGCTATAGTGTCAAGGTAAATTGGCACCATATCCACCATCGCGAGACAATTTATAAACTGAAGCCTATTTGAAAATGAAGTAAAAAATAAAGAAGAATCAGCACAAAATTGAGTTCAACGAAGCCGAATAAAACACAGTCGTACATTTTTAATGACTTAACTCAAAAGGATTCAGAAAAAAAAAAAAAAAAAAAAAAGATAAAAACCTCAACAAGAAATGCGTACGATATACTTTGCTAAACTAATAATATGCCTCTTGATTCTCTCGAAAGGATTCAAGAGGCTGGAAACTGAATGATTTAACTCAGAGCGGAGGAGAGATTTACAAAATTTTAAACCCTAATCCTGCAGTTATTGCCATTGCCTGCAACCGTTGAGAACCAAAGTATCATTTTCGGCAAGTAATCAATCATCAAGGAAACCGAAACCGAAGAACGAGTCTAAACGTGCACAAAAGCAGTAATTTGACAAGAAGCGAAAAGGGGGCAACATGATTAAAGTATGTGATTAGTGTTGGTGTCACAATTAATTCTTTTCGAGTAATTCTTTGAAGCTCTAACCAAAGAAAATAAAGTAGTATGTGATTAGTGTCGGGGTTTGAGAGAGATGAGAATTAACAGCGTAGATTGTGATAAAGATCTGCAAGCGAAATTCAATGTGATAAGGGAAATTACCTTGCATCTTCGACAAACAGAAGAAAATTCTTAAGGAGGTGCCAAAAATTGAATCAAATGGCAAGTGGCAGATCTGTCGAATGAGAATTAGGAATTTGAAATGACTGATGACAATTCTTACAACTTTACGACAACAACAAGGTTCCACCGGCAACCAATGACGGCGGCTCTCAGTCTGTCTGGCTGTAAACCCAATATGTTTCTGATTAGGCGATTATCAAATTAAAATTTCCACCTACAATGGCTCTGCTTTTGTTTTTCTTGGTTCTTTCTTTCTTTCGTACTTTCTTTCTTTCTAATTTTGTTCCTTAAACTCGTTAGTTTTTTTTTTTTTTGAACAATTAATTAAACAAGTTAGTTAAAATAAACAAAAAGAAAATACAAAAGCACAGATAAGACCGCCGCGTTCAGCAGTCATCAGGCTTCTTTATTGGTAGAATAGAAGCCAAAAAGAATTGAAACTCTCCAGTCTGGCAGTTTATTTGGAATTTTGGATAAAAAAATAATCTAAAAATTTGTTTAAATAATTATATGTACGCTGTACATATCATTTAATTATTAAATTATTATTTTTAAATAAAATATATTTATTTTTGAATTTAAATTACTTCTTTCAAATAAAATATATATATATTTTCAAATTCAAATATTTACATGTTTTATCTATAACTGACAAAATTATTTGATCTATCAATTACCTTTTTTAAATAAAACATACTTATTTTCAAATTCAAATATTTGCATGTTTTATATTTAACTAACAAAATTATTTAATATCTCAATTAATAATAATCATAATAATTCTTAATTAATATTCACTCACGTAACAATTCTTTTATCTATAAAAAAGTTGTTGATCTGAAAAATTGAATTCGGTCTTCAAAAATTAATAATTTGATTTTATTCAATTTTATATTTAATACAAAATTATGGCAAAGTTGTTGATATGTCACAAGTAAATTATGGCAAAGTTATTTTATGTTATTGTCATATATCAAACGAGCACAAAATAAATATATAATTAATTACGATTAATTTTGACGCAAATAATTGGTGAAAAAAAAATCTAACCATTTTGCTGATATATCACAAGTTGGTAGCGGAGTCTACAATTGATACGATAGACACCGCCATCTTATTTTTCCTATATATGACACTTGCTCCTTATCTGGACTTGGACTTTTTTTTATCTAGAGGCAGAGATTGTGATGCTTAAAATAAAATATTATTTGAAAATTCACGTTTAACTAAATAAATTTAACTATCATCTCATTTTATTTACAGATAATTTTTTTATATTGAAAATTATTTATAATGATTATTTTTTTATATTCATGTTTATAACTTTATTCTTTTATGCTTACGTTGAATTGTATATTGAATATATTTGCATTGTTTCATTTACTGCAGAACAAAGATTATTAACAACATAGAAAGATTATTACGACTGGATTTTGTATCATTCAAGAAATCTTTGATCAGTAGAATCAGTAAGGGTGTTTGATTTTTGGTTTTTTTATTATCTTTGGAGTTTATTGCAAATTTTCTTTTGGTATTAATATGATGTTTGTTGGTCATCTACTATGTGTTTTTTGGATTTTAAAGATCGAGAGAAACCCCAAATAATTACATACCATATAAAACAAAATACCTTCAAAGAACAAAGTTTAAATCCAAAAACAAAGGAATAAGAAAATTTAGAAAAGCCAACAAACTAGATTCATCAATTAACAAGTCTGAATTTGATTTCATTCAATTTTATATTTAATGCAAAAACTATGGTAAAGTTCCTTCTTGTTGGTTGTTGAAAAAATTTAATAAATTTTTGTATTGTCAGTTATACATATATTTTTTATATTTATGTGTACATAATTGATTCAGTTCGGTTAGCAAGGTATATGAAAAAAAAAATGTAACCAAGCCAATAATTGAAAATGTATAAAAATTTAAAATTGATAGTTTCAGTAAATCAATTTTTCGGTTTGATTTCGAACTCTTAATCAAGTAATATGTGCCGCCGATTAACCATCTATTGTTTACACCATTCTTTTTTTTTGTGTATTTACAGCTTTTCTTTTTAACATGTTTGACAATAAATGATCTCTTAGTTCAAATTTATTTTTCTCAATTAATTATAAAACTTCATATCATAAGCTATCCGACAAATTTGATCTTATTATGATCTTATTTTTATCTAAAGACAGAGATTGTCTTGCTTCCTTTATGTTGATTGTTGAAAAAAAATTATTAAAATTTTTATATTGTATTTATTTAATTGTTGGGTCCTAAGCCCTTGGATATTTCAAAGAGGTAAATTGATCATTTTTTGATGAGAAAAGCTAAGTATAGTATTAGAAAGACAAACATTGTTTATCCTATATGAATTTTTATGGTGTTCTCTTTTTTATTATTTTGTAGTTGTGTAGAAATGGCTATTACGAATTAATCATACAAAATTTCTATTATTAGTACAATGTTCATGCCGGCTGACATGCCTACTTCTATAGAACTCATGTTTACTTTCATGTCTTATGTACTTGGAATTAGATGTGATACACCCTAGATTTTGGATTCTACACATTCTTTCCACAAAATGATCTCCCTACTTTATTTGAAACTTTCGTGGACATTTTGTATAAATTTGTTTGGTAAGGGATTTTGATATTTATGAGGGGGGGGGGGGATTGTCTATAGAATTGCTTGATATTTATCTCTATAATTTCATCTCATTTTCTTTAATTTTTTGACAATTAAACAGATTTTCAGTTCTTCAACTTTTTTCATTATTCACCATTCAATTATTCACCTTTCTCCGATGTATGTTAATTTAATTTAAATTTCTATCAACTCTTTAATTATTTACATTTCATTTAATTTAATTTTGTGTGTTATCAACTGTAAATTATATATAATGTCAAAAAAAAATTATACAACAAATTTAAATAGCAACTTAATTAGTTATACATAAAAATGAGTTCGATAGCATAAATTTTGTGAAGCAAAGTATTACTAATAATACTATAATATTTAAAGTTTATTCTTAAATATTTCAATCACCAATGTAAAGGATGTCTAAATAATATTTTATTAAAAAATTATTTAATTTAATTTTGCAAATAACATTTTTTAATTATCATTATTACATATATGAAGATTGTTAGTATATGTTACAAAACACTTTTAACTGACATAACACAAAAGTTGAGTCTAGATGAGCCAAATTATGGATTTGAACAAGCTGAAAATAGAGCTGTCCAAGCATTTGTGGAGGTCGTACTGAATAAAAGTAATCAAACCGAAAAATACTTAAAATCTTGGAGAAAATTAAGTGATGACAAAGTCGAGCCAAAATAAGAAGCTGCCCAATAATTAATACAACGTTTGAAAGATATTTTCAATGTCATGATTTTAGATGTCAATTTTGAAGATATGGATTCTATATATAATTAGAACAATTTCAACATGCCACATAAACAATGACATGGATGCTGACATGGACATGTTGTTTACTTATCAAATTACTTTTAAAAAAAATACTTACATTCAAATAAAATATACTTACTTTCAAATTCAAATATTTTCATATTTTATCTTTAATTAACAAAATTATTTAATTTCTCAATTAATAATAACCACACTTTTAAAAAATTAATCATATAAATCCACTATAAAATTTCAGCCTTTTCAACTTCTCAACGATCACATGAAAAAATAATTAAATAAAACATGGTAAGATCACATAAGCATAAGAGTTAAATTTATAAAAATTCAACCTCTAATAGTAAAGTTAATCATTATCCTATCAATTAAAAGATTGATGTTTTATAAAAAGCATCTTTGAAGTATTTTATAAAAAAAAAGTGCTGTTGAAGTTTAGATATTTTTATGTAAAGATTGAATATTTATCAATGATCTCACCGGGTATATGATATGATTACAATTTAGATATAAAAAATTATTTTCTTTTCTTTTTACTTATAAAAAAATAATTATTATCTTAAGTACATTGGGACAATCTTTTTTATTTTCGGTTCTAAGAAAATGCTAGGATATTGTTTGTATGTATATCAATTTAAATTTGAACTTATTTTTATTTAAAGGCGTTGATTGTCTTGGTTAAGATAAGATATTATTTGAAATTGAAAGTTTATTTGTTGGACTTATTCTTATCTAAATAAATTTAACTTTTATCTCATCTTATCTACAGATAAATTTTTTATATTGATAATTATCTATAATATTTATTTCATTAGTTAATCAGTGTTTAGTTTCATTTAAATATGACATATTCTTTCATTGTTCTTATATTTTCATTTTTCTACCGAACAACAAGTTAAAAGAAATGTTTACTAATTATTATCTTTTTTTTTATATTCATGTTTATAATTTTATTCTTTTAAGTTTATATTGATTTCTATACTTAATATACTTGTATAGTTTCAATTAATGCAGAACACATATTATTAACAATAGAGCTTATTAAGACTTGGTTCTGTACAATATTTATTTGATTGTTGAAGAAAAAATTTAGTAACATTTATGTACAATATTTATTTGATTATTAGGGTTAAGTTTTCGATTTTTTTAAATCCTTCTAAAACTGTTTTTATGTTGCAAATGAAGTTCCTGCTTTCGTAACAGGAAAAAATTAATATTTTTTTATGTAAATCTTTATTTACTTTGAGCTTACAGAGATATTATAATGGCATATGAAAAATTCATAAAGCTATTATGGTATGACGATTTCTCTTTCTCCCCTTTCCTTCTTTGTTAATGGAAAATTGAAAAACACATATGAAGAAAAAAATTAGTAGAATATTTGGACAATATTTATTTGATTGTTGGGGTTGAGTTTTCCTTTTTTTTTTTTAAATCGTTCTAAAAATGCTTTTATGCTACAAATGAAGTTTCAACTTTCATAATAGCAAAAAGTTAATATTTTTTGAGCAAATTTTTCTTTCATTAACCTTTTCAAATTCTCAATGGTCACATGAAAAATAATTAAATAAAACATGGTAGGATCGCACAGGCATAAGAGTTAAATTTATAAAAATTCAATCTCTAATAATAGTATTACATAAAGTTAATAATCATTATCGTGTCAATTTTTGTATTCTTTTCAAATAAAAGTTTCACATAGACAGTGACGTAGATGTATACATGATCACTTTCTATTTTTACAATTTTATTAATATGAACATCTTAAGGTTTTTATTTTTTTTATTTTTTATAGAAATGGAACTGTTAACTATCAAATAAATTTTATTAGTAATGTTTTTTATTTAAATTTAATTTCAAATATATTTTATCCTACACGAGATCCAATCCTAATTATCAAATAAATTTTGTCCAAAAAAATTATTATCAATTTCAATTTCAAATAATTGTATCCCACACAAGGGTTTATCCAATTAAGTGAAGTATATTAGTTTTTTTCCTAATATAAGTAGGATTCGTTTTCATATATCTTTTCTCGTATGATCGTAATTGATATAAATAAAACTTTTAGATAAAAAAAAACGTAAGTTTTGAGATGATATAAGATAAAATATACAAAATCTGAATAAAATGAAGAAATAAAAAAAATGCTTTTATATATATATATATATATATATATATATATATATCTTAAGATGAAATAAGATAAGCTAAATATTGAAATATATAAATTTCAGTATATTAAACAAATGCAAAATTTGAAAGCAATGAGAAATAAAAAAGCTAAGAAATATAAATAAAGCTAATAGATAAAAAATACTCTGATAAAAAAATGAATAGTTAAAAAACTAATAGATAACAAATGCTTATAGAAATAGATTAAGGTAATAAACAAAAAAAAAATCAGAAATTTTAAAATGATACAACTTATAAGTTTGAATATTGAAATATACACCAACTAGGAGATAAAAAAAGTTAATAGATATTGTTAAGTCTTTTGCTTAGATGAAGTGAGATAAGTTTGATATTGAAATATATAAAATTTGATTATAATGAGTAGATAAAAATGCTAATAAATATAGATAAAAATAATAGATAAAAAATATAGGATTTTAATGATGAAATATGATAAATTGAATATTAAAATATACAAAATTTTAATATAATTAAAAAATAAAAAATTTAATAGATAAATAAAACTGTTTTCATAAATTTTTTAAATATATTGAGTTGTTGAAAAGCAATTAGATAAAAATATTTCCTTTGAAAAAATTAGGATTTTTAAAATAAAATAAGATAAATTTAGTTATTAAAATATATAAAATTTGAATATGTTGAGGTGATAAAGGCCTTGTTTGGATAATGCTTAAATGGAGATTAAAGTTTAATCTCTACTTAAAGCATTACTCAAACCACACCAAAAAGTTAATAGATACTAATAAAAATAAGAGATTTTTAATATGAAGTGTGATAATTTGTATATTGAGATACACATTTTGAATAAAAAAAACTAATAGATATAAGTAAAACTAATAAATAAAAATGTTGGAATATTAAGATGAAATAAGGTAGACTGAATATTGAAATGCATAAAATTTTAGTATAATGAGTATATAAAATTTAAATATACTAAGAAAATGAAAAAGCTAATAGATAAAAAACTAATATGATAAAAAAAATTTGGATATAATAAGTAGTTGAAAAGTTATTAGATAAAAAAAATATTTTGAATATAATAGGAAGAAAAATATAATAAATATAGATAAAGGCAATAAAAATATAAATTTTTTAAAATGAAATAAGTTAAGTTTAAATATTGAAATACACAAAATTTAAATATCATAGTGAGAAAAAAATTTAATATATATTGATAAAATATGTGATTAGAATATTAGATAAAAAATTGGTTTGAATATAATAGAGAGAAAAATGTAATAAGTATAGATAAAGGCAATAAAATGCAATTTTTTAAAAATGAAATAAGTTAAGTTTAAATATTGAAATAAACAAAATTTAAATATAATAGTGAGAAAAATTTTTAATATACATGTTATTAGTATATTTATTTAATGAATGTTTCACTAGCAAAAAAATAAATAAAAAATACATATTTTTTAATCAAAATTAAATATATCATGAATATTTTTGGCTTTAAAAATATCTACTTTATAAATATTTATCCATAATGACCTCAATTTTAGTAATTATCTCTTAAAAGTCTTACCATCTGCTTCAATTTTTGTAACTATCTTTTAAAATTCTAATGGAAATTTTGTTTATTTTAATTTTAAATATTAAACTTAATCAAATTAATTTAGAATATTATCTAAAAAATATGTTCCAAATTGGCATACGTAATATATCTTAAAATTAACTATTTTTTTTTTTACATATTAGCAAAAAAAAAGGCACTATTTTAATATAAACAAAACTAAATATTGTTATCTTAGGAAAAACAGTTAGCATCTTGGATGATAAATAAACCATCAATCACATCAATTGGTGTGCAGTGCAATAACGAGAATAGCTTGGTAGAGGATTCTAAAAGAGAAGTAGCTATATGTAGGTCTAAAACAACATAAAATTTATCATCAAATTACTTTCTATTATGTTATAATCAATATAATGCCATATAAGAGGAGGAAATGGGTATTGTTTTTGCAGCATGCACTATTGCATAGATATTTAGACAATAAAAAAAATTTTAAATTAAAAATGTATAAATATCACTTTCTCTTTTAAAAATAATTTTTTTTACTTAATTCAAATGTTTATTATGATAAAATAAATTAATTTTTAATTAGTGTTTTTTCTCACATTTTGTTTTCATAAACAAAATATTCATGTGCACTTGAATGGGTTCAAAGCTAGTGTATATGTAAAAGTAAAACAGTTTCAGCGCGCTACATAAGTAATGACATG
This sequence comes from Bretschneidera sinensis, assembly GCA_023935145.1. Lineage (NCBI taxonomy): Eukaryota > Viridiplantae > Streptophyta > Magnoliopsida > Brassicales > Akaniaceae > Bretschneidera > Bretschneidera sinensis. The sequence goes on along the minus strand of CM043697.1, from coordinate 59,829,620 downwards.
AACACTGACAGTTGGCTGACATCTATATATATATATAAAAGTAAAATAGCTCAACACGTTACATAAATAATGGCATGTACGCTGGCAATACGCTCACATTGACATAATTTCTTAAATTAACACTCATCTAAAACTCGTATGAATTGATTATTTAAATTCATAGGTAAAGATTAACACTCTGTTTGGCATGACTTAAGCAAAAAATTCAATTCATTTCCAAATTAACTGAATTAGAATTCATTTACAAATGAATTCACACTTTATTTTCAAATGAATTGAAACTATAATTTATTTGCAAATGAACTCAAATGAATTTTCATGTTTGGTATATGCTTACTTAAACTGTAGAATTAAAATGAATTTTGTGTTTGGAATCAACAAAAATTCAATTCATTTCACAAACTTTACTTGAATGCCCTTAACATTATTATATAGTTTTATAACATTTTTTATTCCATAGTTTTTTTTACTTGTTTTTCTTTTTTACCAAGCAAAGTAATCCTCCAAACTTATGAAATATTACAAAGGATTATAACTTTTTTAAATGATTAGGAAGATCAAGTCCAAGAGGAATTTTTCCGTGAAGGGTTCTAATCAAGTGGTTGCAATATTTTATTTTTCTGATAGAAGATTCATCAACTCAGTGGTCATCAGAATCATGTCATCTAGCAGCCTTTTTTTATAATAGTAATCCAAAATTGTTAAGCTATATGTAAACAACATTTAGAAAAAAATCTATCAATTTCTTTTTCATTCCTAAATGAAAGTTTGATTTATTATATAAAATTTCCTAGTTGATGGAAACCAGATAAAATTAAGAGAGAAAAAAAGATGGTTCAAAGATTATTACAATTAAGGTAAGCGTGGAAGACAATTGAATTCTATAACTCAATCGCATGAAAAACATTTATTAAAAGCAGATTGAGATGTAAAAATAAAAATAAAAAGAAAAGGAGGGAACTTGTGATCCCAGAGACCCAAATAGAATTGTGGGTCGCGGGGAGATAAAGAGAAATATGCATAGAGAAAGAGATGGAAATCAATTGAGAGGAAGATGAGCATGCTTACCATATGGAGAAGCCATGGAGACTGTGTTGTGGAAGCGTGGGAGACTCCTGGAAGGAGATAAATAACCTAGAAATAATATAATAGATAAGGATAATTTTGTTCTTTAAATTTATAAAGAATTATGTGTAGAGTTCATTTACAAATTTTATCAGTTTGGATAGAATGTGTATAAAGTTTACTCAATTCCACTAGAATTTATTTGTAAATGAATTCCACAATTTTATTGTTAAGCCAAACATATTTGTAAATGAACTCATAATCTAATTAACAAACCAAACCTAATAAGTAGCCAATGGAATTCAATTGAATTCCACAAAAAAACTGTGAAATTCATTTAAACCAAACGGACTGTAAACTGAGTTTTTAAATTACCATGGAATTTATATGTATGTATAAAAGTAAAACAATTTCAACACATCACATAAACAATGACATTATTGATGCCAAGAAATGGTTGATGGTGACGTGGCCTAAGTGAGGACGTGGCCTAGGAGCTAACGCGGCTTTGGTGAGGACGCGGTCAGGCCCTGCACAAATAACAGAGGGAACTAAAGGCCCTCGGAATGAGGGGGAGAACCTCCGAGGGCGCTCCGATGCTTAAGTCAACAACGATTCAAAGGAGAAGCCGATGGCTCAAAAGAAGCCGAGGGCTTAGGTATATCGAGTATAAGTGCAGGTGTGTGAATGCCTGGTGAAGTCCATACCTTGGCCTATTTATAGTAGTCTGCCAACGGGGAGGTTATGATTGCAAGCTCAAGAAAAAGGGGCGCTGTAGGGTGGCTGTAGGACAGCCGTAGGGTGGTTGCAAGGCGGCAGTCGTAGGGTGGCTGGCGGCTGCAGGATGTCAAGTCGTAGGGGGGATCCGGGCGCAGGTTTGTCAGGCCATCTTTCATGGGCTTGGATATATTGCTGGGCCGGAAGGGATATTGGCCTCTTGTCTGGGCTGCTGGACCAAAACGCTACTTGGGCCGGAGAGTCCATTCGGGCTTCTTATTGGGTTGGAGCATATTGCCGGGCCCGAGGCTCATTTGAACTGGACCGCTCTGATGGGCTTGGTGCTCATCTGGGCTGGAGCTCATTCGGGCTGGGGTTGTTCTGCTGAGCTTGGAGCTCATTTGGGCCGGAGTATTTTGGGTTATATCACAGGCCCCCCCACTTCCTCGACTACATTTATGTGCTTGAGAAAGTTATTTGTTGGGACGGGCTTTTAATTGGGCCTAGAACGTGCGTGAGAGCTGGACCATTACTGCCTGGGAGAGCGAGAGGACATCTTGGAACCGTGAGAGCAATTATGCGTTTGGGCGGTTGTCCTTGGTAATCGGAGCGTCACTTTTAGGAGGCGAAAGGTCAGCTGGAGAAGTGAAACGTTTCATCTTTTTCCGTTTTCTGCATTTATTCTCCTTCGTTGAGCATGATTTCCCTTCTTATAAGTAGAGGTTCCTGACACTTCTTGTTCTAAGCAGAAACGATTTCAGTTTCTGAAGAGCTTGAAAGGGGGATATCACTTTCTGGTAGTAGAAACACTAGTTTGGGTAACACCGAGGGTAATGATCTCAGAGAGAGGGATGAGTCATCAGTCTCTTGAGGGTTTTATGAAAGCCAAAGAGGAAGACGAAGTTACCTTAGAGGAGGATCGTGGTTCAACGACCATGGTCTTCTTCCTGATTTTAAACGAGGGTCAGGACCTCTTTCAGATTTCGAGTGGAGGCAAGGACCTCTTCTAGATTCCGAGTGGGAGCTGGGAGGGTTCCTTATGCCGAGACCTTATCCGTTTCAAGGAACGAAAGAAGAAGAGGGACACGGTCGACCTCAAAGGAGTACCACGGATTCATTTAGAATTCAGGGGGCTGTGTCTCTGGATGGTGGGCTCCTCGACCCCTTAAGTATATTGGAACAGAAGAATAAGAGGGGTTGAGGAGGGCACCTAGGCCTAGGGCTGCACCTGTTAAGTGAGTGCTTTCAGTCTCAGGCTCATGCCAGGAGCTTTTCAGGATTGTGCCAAGAGCTTTTTAGCCTGAAGAGGGTGCGGGAGCTTGTAACCGGCACTGCCTGAGGGGCCTGACATTTTAACTTTTCCTTCGTACTTCGAGGTTGTTAGGGCATTTTTTACTTTGTACTTCTAGGCCGTTAGTTGTAATTCTCTGAATTAATAAAATGTATTTTCTTTCAATTTTTGCTTTGCTCGATGTGTTTGCATTTTATACTTCAGTTGATAAAGAAAACTTTGATTCAATAAAACAAACTTGATTCTGGGCCCAAGGCCGAACGTTAGTAACGTAGATTAGTCCCTCGGACTTTTTTGGATTATCTAACCGAGCGATTGGTGAGACTCGGACTTTTTGGAGAGCCATTGGAGAATCATGCTGAGCGATAAACAAGGCTCGGTCCTTTGGAGAATCGTGTCGAGCGATAGAAAGGGCTCGGACTTTTGGAGAATTGTGCCGAGCGATAGACAAGGCTCAGACTTTTGGAGAACCGTTGGAGAATCGTGCCGAGTGATAAACAAGGCTCGAACTTTTTGGAGAACCGTTGGAGAATCGTGCCGAGCGATAGACAAGGCTCGAACTTTTTGGAGAACTGTTGGAGAATCGTGTCGAGTGATAAACAAGGCTTGGACTTTTAGAGAACCATTGGAGAATTGTGCCGAGCGATAGACAAGGCTCGGACTTTTGGAGAACCGTTGGAGAATCGTGTTGAGCGATAGACTAGGCTCGACCTTTTTGGAGAATCGTGCCGAGCGATAGACAAGGCTCGGATTTTTTTGGAAAACCGTTGGAGAATCGTGCCGAGCGATAGATAAGGCTTGGATTTTTAGAAAACTGTTGGAGAATCGTGCTGAGCGATAGACAAGGCTCGGACTTTTGGAGAACCGTTGGAGAATCGTGCTGAACGATAGACCAGGCTCGGACTTTTGGATGGTCTTGGGAGAATCGTGCCTAGTGATAGATAAGGCTCGAACTTTTGGAGGATCGTACCGAGTGAACATACAACATTCTGGGCATAGAATATTCTGGGCTATATCACAGGGTTTTTAGAATTTGCAGGGTCAAACCTGCTTTAACTAGCCGCTCTTGAAAGTAGCGTCGTTGCCTTCGAAAGGTGAAAAGTTGTCTGGAGAAACGAAGAGTCTCCTCAAAACCGTAAAACTGTATTTAATTTGTATCGCTGAGCGTGTTTTCTGGTCTTATAAATAGGGACCTTTGACATCTTGTGTTTTAAGTAGAAACAAGTTTAGTTTATGAGATGAGGAGAGGGAGAGAAAAGCACTTCTTGAGGATAACCATCATCAGCAGTCACTAAGGTTCGGGCTTCTTCCTGACTCCGAGTGGAGACACGAGCTTCTTTCAGACTCCGAGTGGAGTCGAGAGAAGAGGAGTGCCATGTCTCTGGAAAGTGGGCCCCTCGTGCCCCAGCTTGCTTAGGAACAGAGAAGAAGAAGGGTGGGGCTGCTTACTCTGAGTTCTTGGAAGTTGAAAGTAAGGCTGCGTCCGTTCTCCTGGTGGCAGCAAGGGGATTGGTGCTGCCCTCTTCTTCTTGTTTCGAGAGCGGGTAGGGGAAGGGTGTCCTGAACCTGGGGCTGATCATAGTGGTTAACACTTTTAGTCTCAAGTTCGCGCCGGCTCTTTTGGGCTCGTGCCAAGAAATTTTCAACCTGAAGAGGGTGAAGGATCTTGTAACCGGCTCAACCTGAGGGTTCTGGCATTTTATATTTTCCCTTGTACTTTGAGGCTGTTGAGGTCCTCTTTTACTTGTACTTTGAGGTCGTTAGCTGTAATATTTTGATTTAATAAAATATCTTCTCTTATTCCCTGTCTTCATATAATATCTTTACTTGTGTGAATCAATGACAAATTATGCGAGTTGATAGGGGGGTCTAAAGCCCCTGTACTTGGGAGTAGCCTTTGGTAGTGTCTTTGCAAGGTTAAGCTCAGATTTCCTGGAGAAAATGCGCCGAGCGTATGCGACGCAGCTCATACGCTTAGACTTTTTGGAGATTCGATCGAGCGTTGACAAGGCTCGGATTTCCTGGAGAATATGCGTCGAGGGTATGCAACGCAGCTCATACGCTCAGACTTTTTGGAGATTCGACCGAGCGTTGACAAGGCTCGGATTTCCCAGAGAAAACGCGCCGAGCGTATGCGACGCAGCTCATATGCTTGGACTTTTTGGAGATTCGACCGAGCGTTAATAAGGCTCAAATTTCTTGGAGAAAATGCACCGAGCGTATGCAACACAGCTCATACGCTCGGATTTTTGGAGATTCGACCGAAGGTTGTTAAAGCTCGAATTTCCTGGAGAAAATGCGCCGAGTGTATGCAACGCAACTCATACGCTCGGACGTTTGGAGATTCGACTGAGCGTTGACAAGGCTCGGATTTCCTGGAGATAATGCGCCGAGCATATACAACGCAGCTATACGCTCGGACTTTTTGGAGATTCAACCGAGCGTTGACAAGGCTCGGATTGCCCGAAAAAAATTGCGCCGAGTGTATGCGACGCAGCTCATATGCTCAAACTTTTTGGAGATTTGACCGAGTGTTGACAAGGCTCGGATTTTTCGAAGAAAATATACCGAGTGTATGCAACGCAGCTCATACGCTCAGACTTTTTGGAGATTCAACCGAGCGTTGACAAGGCTCGAATTTCCTAGAGAAGATGCGCCGAGCGTATGCGACGCAGCTCATACGCTCGGACTTTTTGAAGATTCGACCGAGCGTTGACAAGGCTTGGATTTCCTGGAGAAAATGCGCCGAGCGTATGCGACGCAGCTCATACGCTCGGACTTTTTGGAGATTCGACCGAGTGTTGACAAGGCTCGGATTTCTTGTAAAAAATACGTCGAGTGCATACAACGCAGCTCATATGCTCGGACTTTTGGGAGATTCGACCGAGTGTTGACAAGGTTCGGATTTTCTGGAGAAAATGCGCCGACTGTATGCAACGCAGCTCACACATTTGAACTTTTTGGAGATTCGACCGAGCATTCAGGACTTCAAATAAATCATGAGCCTGGGCCTCTTTCTTTCTTTGGGCCTTCTAGAACATTTTACCCTTGGCCCATGGGTTTCTGCCCATTGGGTGCATTAAATGGTGGCTACCCAGAGGGTAGCGTATTGGGCAGATTGAAGGGTAAGCTATGATGACAGCTGTCACCCAGACGCCTTGGGAATGCCAAGAGGCGCGTCCTTTCGTCTGACGCGCGAATTTGCGTTTCTCGGTTCTGCTGCCCCCAGTTTCTATATAAGAGGGTTCCTTCTTCATTTGATCTTCACTTTGTGAGTTTAAGAGATCCTGAGTTAGCTTAGCTAAGGAGTTTGAGAGCACTCAGCGTGTTTAGGGGTTTTCCACAGAAACTAATCTTTTCTTTCTAGGTGAGATGTCTGGTGGTAGCGATACCAGTGGGTCTTTGTCCAGGGAGTTAGAGGAGGTGATGGGCTCTCTTTCTACCGAGGGAACCTCTTCTCGAGAGATGGCTTCCTTGGGTGAAGGTCGAGCCCTTGTTCCGTACAGGGGGGAAGGAAGAGGGGGCCTGAGGGCCGAGTCGTCTAGAGAGGGGGATGTTCGGGCATCATTGACTATTAGAGACGAGGCCCTAGATACTGAGAGGGAGGAACGGATGTTCGAAGCGAATTTCATTCTGAATGCCGTGAGGGAGGCCAGTCTTGTCAGAATGAGGGTTAAATATAGGATCCCTCTGGAATTCCATACGAGGGCCCCCAAAAGTGGAGAGAGGGCATGCGATGTCCTGTCCAGTCAGGTGCTTTTCAAACTTTTCCCTTACGAGCAGTAGCTTAAGGCCGGGCTCAGGCTTCCTCTCCATCCATTCCTTTGCTTAGTGCTCAGATACTTTGGTATCGCGCTGAGCTAACCGGTGCCCAACTCAGTCCGGTTGATTGTGGCTTTTACCGCCGTTTGCCAGGAGACTGGCAGGGTGATGAATATCAACGTGTTTAAGGCCCATTTTCAGTTGGCCCGGCTTGGCCACACTGGCTGGGTCATCATTAGCTCAAGGCGGGGGAAAAATGTTCTGAAGGAAAAACCTTCTTCCATAAAGAAGTGGAATGAGGGTTTTTTCTTTGTTCAGAGTGCTGAGAGTTACGACGTCCCTCTTAGCTGGGCTTTGGATCATGTTGGTAAATGTAAAAGACCATATCTTTAAACTCATGAGCAGAAGACGTTGAGGGCGATGCTGACCGTACCTCTGGATATAGAGGTGCTCGGAGACAATGAAGAACTCCACAGGCGCGGCCTGTGTCCTCCTAGCCTTCCCCCACACATTGGGTACAGTAGCCCCTGATTTATTAGTACGTAGAAATTTTTGTCTTTTTACCCAAGTTTTCAACGCTCTCTTTCTTGCCCAGATATGGAGATGACAGCATTGGCTAGATGTATGGCCCATGAGCGAAAAATAGCTGTAGAAGCCAGCAATTTGGGGCAGAAGAAGAAGACCAAGGTTTCGCCCATGGCTCCGATTTTGGTGGACAGTCCCCCTAGGCCTCCATCTTCCCAAGGAGGGACCGACCCAACCGCACCCGCACCTCCTTCAGGGGCGCTTTTGCCTCAGAAAGGGCTCGGGATAGCCTTCTCTTTACTTCGAGGTGGGCTTTGAGGATGGAAGACTCCGTGTTTGCCAATCCCAGGGTGGCTCGTGAGCATCTGGTGCTGGGTATTCCTCCTCGTGACATGGTGGATACATCATCAATGCCTATCGAGGCGCTGTGCTCAGCCGCAGAGGTTGCCTTATCTCAGGTAATGCTTGTCTCGCTTTTGAGTTGGCTCATATGTTTTAACTGCTCCTAATGGGGTTACTGTTTCAAGTTGGGGTTTTTGTCGGGGTGCTCTCTCGGCATACCCTGGACATGGTGGATCGTCTGGCCAAGATTGATCACAAATTGCAGGAGTCCCAGGATGCTGTTCACGACCTGACTATTTCTCTCGAGACTGGGGAGAGGGAGAAGACGGAGGCAGTTTTTGAAAGGGATCATCAGCTTAGGTTCGAAGAGGCTCTTAGAGAGGAGCTGAAGGAGGTCCACCGTCAGGCTGTAGAGAATGAGGCGTTCCTCATGGAGAAGGGAGCAAATCAGTACATAGAAGACTTTGAGGAAGCTAAGAGGAGGGTCGTGCTCTTTTTTTCGGGGGTTGACTTCTCGGGTCTAGATTTAACTACGGACTCGGAAGGGTCTGATGTCACTTCTTCCGGAGGAGGTGCTGAAGAGGCCACTATGGCCGAGGCCCAGGAAGGGCCAGGGATTTCGGGTCAGCCTGCCCTGGAAGAGGGGGTCGAGGGACTTGCTGAGGGCGCTCGATCGGGAGAAGGGGGAGATTACGAGGCCCACTAGGCCCCGGTTTCTCCTTAGTAGCTTAGTGCTTTTGTTCCCGAGGCTAAAAGTGCCTGGATTTTGTATTATTCTCGATATGAATAAATCTATGCGATTGAAACTTCAAATCTTTATTGATTTTTTACTTTCTCTTACATTTCGTTGATAAAACCTACGGAGGTTCTCCGCGTTCCAGGTGCGGGGAATGGTTTTTCCTTCCATGTCCTCTAGTTCGTAGGTGCCCATTCTACAAATCCTTCGAATCCGGTAAGGGCCTTCCTTGTTTGATACAAGCTTCCTCGTGTGGCGAGGGCGTGACACTTCATTCTTCCTGAGGACGAGGTCATTAAGCTTGAAGTCTTTTGATCGGACCCGGGAGTTGTAGTATCGAGCTGCCCTTTACTGGTAGGCCGCGAGGCAGATCTGGGCTTTGTCCCTGGTCTCCTCAATTAGGTCCGCATTCATTCTCAGCCCTTCTTCGTTGTTGCTTAGTTCGAAATGCTGTACTCGGATCGATGGGATCCCAATTTTCATAGGGATGACAACCTTTGACCCGTACGCCATGAAGAAGGGGGTTTCTCCAGTCGGCGTCCAGGTTGTTGTTCGGTAGTCCCAAAGGATATGGTAGAGCTACTCTGCCCACTGATTGTCTGCCTCATCAAGTCTTCTTCTGATCCGTTAGAGGAGTGTTGGTTACTTCAACCTGGCCATTGGCCTGTGGATACCCCACAGAAGAGAACCGATGTTCAATATAGAGGTCATCACAGAACGTCTTGAATCGAGAGCTGTCAAACTGCTTTCGATTATCGGTGATCAGAACTCGAGGGATCCCGAATCGGCATACTATCAATTTCCAAACAAAGTTTCGAGTTTGGTGATCCGTGATACTGGCCAACAGCTCGGCCTCAACCCATTTGGTGAAGTAGTCAATGGCCACAATAAGGTGTTTCTTCTGCCCAACAACAGTTAAGAACGGGCCTAAGAGATCTATCCCTTGCATGGCGAAGGGGAAAAGGCTGGTGATGGAGACGAGGGGGTTAGCGGGGCGGTGTGATATTGGAGACCACAGCTGACAGTTCTCACATTTTTTGACCAAATCTACCACGTCATCTTTAACTATGGGCCAATAGTACCCCTGACGAAGGACCTTAAAGGCTAAAGCCTGAGCTCCTAGGTGGTTTCCACATATCCCTTCGTGAACCTCTCGGAGAGCTTAGTCGGCCTCTCTCGGCCCGAGGCATCGTAGGTAAGGCATGGTTAGAGCTCTTTTATATAATTGCCCTTCCATGAAGGTGTAACACGAGGCACAGGAAATTAACTTCCTGGCTTGGTCCTTTTATTCTGACATCGTGCCTTCTTTTAGATATTGGAGGATCGAATCCATCCATATGGGCCTCTCTTCTACTGGTAAGACTGGAGCTTCATCTATACTTGGTGTAGAGAGGGTTTCTTGGTAGACAGCTCGGTTGGGCGTCAGTTCCTGAGAGGAGGCTAAGTTTGCAAGGGCATCTGCTTTGGAGTTCTCAGCTCGAGGGATCTGAGTTATCCGGAATGTTTTGAGCATGGTGACCCATTCCTTTACTTTTTGGAGATACCGAAAGAGTTTCTCCCCCCTGACCTTAAACTCTCCCTGCACTTGACTTACCACCAACTGAGAGTCGCTGAATACTTCCAGCACTTCCACCGACAGTGCCCTGGCCAGCCTTAGACCTGCTAGGAAGGCTTCGTATTCTGCTTCGTTATTGGAGGCCCTGAACCCGAACCTCAGTGCATATTCAATGGTGAAGCCTTCCGGACTACAGAGGATGAGCCCTGCCCCACTCCCTTGTGAATTTGAGGATCCATCCACATGGATACTCCATCTCAGAGGGGGGCCACTGTCCTCAGATGCTGCGGGCTCGTCCGGGTCTATAGGCAGGGTTGTTTCTACGATGAAGTCTGCCAGAGCCTGGCCCTTGATAGATTGCCTAGGTTGGTAGCGGATATCAAACTCTCATAGCTCGACCACCCATTTTACTATTCTCCCTGAAGCACTTGGATTTTGAAAAACCTGCCTCAAGGGTTAGTCCGTCAAGAGGACGATAGTGTGTGCCTGGAAGTAAGGACGGAGTTTTCGTGCAGCTATTATCAGGGCATAAGTCATTTTTTCAATGGGAGGGTACCTTGTCTCAACGTCATGGAGAATTCAACTGGCATAGTAGATGGGCTTCTGGGTACCTGCTTCTTCCCGTATCAGAACAGAGGCCACAGTGCTAGGGTCGGTGGATAAGTAAAGGAAGAGCTCTTTATCAGGGAGCAGTTTGGCCAAGAGGGGCGGCGAACCCAGATACTTCTTTAAGTCTTCAAATGCCTTCTGGCAGCTCTCGAACTAGGTAAAGTCTTTCGCCTTTTTGATAGCCTTAAAGAAAGGAAGGCACCTTTCTGCTGACTTGGAAATAAAACGGCTCAGTACCCCGACTCGTCCGGTGAGTCGCTGTACTTCTTTCACAAACTTGGGAGGGGCCATGTTGAGGATGGCCTCCATCTTTTCCATATTAACCTCTATCCCTCTCTGAGTGACCATGAATCCTAAGAACTTGCCCCAGGTTACCCCAAAAGCACACTTGGACGGATTCAACCTCATATTATGCTTAAGCAGGACTCTGAAGGCCTCTTCTAGGTCGGAGCAGTGGTTCCATGCCTCGGAGCTTTTGACCAACATATCATTCATATAGACTTCCATATTCCGCCAAATCTACCTTTTGAAGATTTTATTTACCAACCTCTGATAAGTTACCCTAGCATTCTTCAGCCCAAAGAGAATCACTTTGTCTCAGTTCAACCCTCGCTCGTTAATAAAGGCGGTCTTTTCTTGGTCAGACTTGTGCATGAAAATCTGATTATAACCAGAGTAGGCGTCCATGAAAGATATGAGTTCGTGCCCGGAAGTGTTGTCTACCATTTGATCGATCCGGGGAAGAAAGAAGTTGTCATTTGGATAAGCTTTGTTGAGATTGGTGAAGTTAATACAAATACGCCATTTACCGCTGGCCTTTTTGACCATCACGACATTGGATACCCAATCTAGGTACCTTGCTTCCCTGATAAAGCCGGCTTCTAGCAGTTTGTCCACCTTAGTGTTGATGGCTACCTGGCGCTCGGGAGCGAAGGACCTCTTCTTCTGAATAACTGGCTTGCACCTAGGATCTACATTCAGGCGGTGCTCGATGGTTTCAAGGTTAACCCTTGGCATATCTAGGGCTGACGGGGCGAATAGATCCCGATTCTTTTGGAGGAGGCCAATGAGTTCTTCCCTGGGCTCTTTTGGGAGGTTCGCTCCTATTTGTATGGTTCAGGTTGGGTCTTTTCCCAGAGGCACAGTGGTTAGTTCTTCCACTGGCCAGCCTCTGGATGTCTTCATCTCGTCTCTTAGATCCTCTACTTCAAGTGATAGGGCCTCGGTCTTTTTCCCTTCTCTGATATCACTCAAATAACAGGATCGAGAGACATTCTAGTCCCCTCTGATCAGCCCTACCCCTTTGCTGGTGAGGAACTTGACCTTCAGGTGATAGGTGAAGACGACGGCCTTCAGCTTATTGAGGATGGGCCGACCGATTATCATGTTGTAGGAAGAGGGTTGCTTGACCACTAGGAATGTAGTCTGTACAGTGGACGTCCTTGGGGCTGTCCCCGCGGTCATGGGGAGGATTATACTTCATTCGACGAAGACTGGTGATCCCCCGAAGCCATAGAGAGGGGCAAGGGTAGGCTCTAGATGCCCTTCCTTCAACTCCATGCGTTGATAGGCATTATGAAACAGTATGTCTGTGGAACTCCCATTATCGATAAGGACTCGTCGTATTTCGCAGTTGGCCACTAGGAGCGAGACTACCACAGCGACATTATGAGGAGTCTGCATGCCCTCGAGGTCATCTTCTGTGAAGGAGATCACCGGCTCTGTTCTTATTTTCTTTTGGAGGCCACTGACGGAGGCTACGGTCCTGACATATGCTTTGCCACTCCGCCTCGAATTCCCCTCCGTGGCTGGCCCTCCGCAAATAGTTTTGATGATTCGGGTGGTTGTGGCCACCTCTGGCTTCTTTTGGGGAGGCTTTTCCTGTTCCACCCTAGGGTTTCTCCGAGGGTTTGGCTTCTCTTGCCATTGCTGATAAGGGCGTCTGTCTTCTCTTCTTGGTAGTGCAGGGGTTTTCCTTCTTTGAGGCCCAGTAAACTCCTTTAGGCGCCCTTGGTTGATGAGATTCTCAATCTGTTCCTTCAAGTCATGACATTCCTCTGTATCGTGGCCCCGGCTTTGGTGGAACCAACACTATTTCTTTTGATTCCCCCCGAGAGACTTCTTGGGTGGCCACTGTAGGACAGACTTGTCCTGAAACTGCATGAGGACGTCGGTCCTAGTAGTATTGAGGGGAGTGAAGCTGTTGACCCGAGGATTGGGTCTATACCTGTCCTCTTGGTTGGGCTTCTTGGCTGCTCCTATATGGGGGGCGGGGTCTTTCCTCTTCTTCTCGGTTTCTCCCTCTCTTTCCCTTCTGAAGGCTTGATAGTCCTCCGCCAGCATGTACTTTTCTGCCCGGGCTAGGATCTCGTTCATGTCTCGGGGCAGGCAATGAGTTAGCTTGGAACTAAATATGATAGACCTCAATCCATTTCTGAAGGCCTTCACCTAGACGTTCGGATCGAGGTCTGGAATCTCCCATGCCGCTATGTTGAACTGGGAGATATAAGCCCGAAGCCTTTCTCCCCTATGCTGGATAATGTTGAAAAGGCTTTCCGAGGTTTTCTTGGGCCCCTTGCTGCTGAGGAAGTGAGAGGCGAAAGCATAACTAAGCTCTTTGAAGTTGCTAATGGTTCCTGGCTTCAAGCGTGAGTGCCAAGTACCCGCCTCCTTTTAGAGAGTCAGAGGGAAAACGTGACACATGATCGGGTCCGAGTGCCGGTGTAGCACCATCGTCGTCTTATAGTGCTAGAGGTGGTCCATAGGATCTGTGGTTCTGTCATACATTCTGACTTGGGGCATCCTAAAGTTTGGCGGGAGAGGGGTCTCGAGAACACCCTCCATGAAAGGAGGGTCCTGGACGCAGAGTTCGTCTATAAGGCTGGGATTCTTGTCTCTCAGGGCCAAGTCTATCTTCCCTTCCATTTCCTCAAACTGTCTGTCCAGGCTGAGGTTGCCTTTTGAGGAGAAACTTTCCTTGGACCGACTGAAACACGGGGAGGGCTCCACAGGAGGTGGGCAGTAAGTGGGGTCGTTTCGACCAGTCGACTCTGCTTGTCTCGAAGCTTGGCCGAGAAAGCCGGGAGGCTACTGACCTCCCTCCCGAACCTGGGTCGCCAAATTGGCTATCATCCTGGACAGTTCCTGAAACTGGGCTTGGGTTATTGGGGCTTGAAGGTGAGCGGCTGTTTCCTCATCATTGGGCAAGTCGGTCTCTGGGAGGTGGGGGCGCTGCTCTCCGGCGGGGGTGGCATGTTCGGGTACTGTTGAAAATCTGGGTCTGGAATGGAGACCTCGAGTGCTGCTTTATTCAGGGGCCGAGCACGCCGCTGGGGTCCCTTTGCTGATTCTTGCGCTGATCCTCGGTGGCATCGTGACAGATGAGTTCTTTTACTTCTTCGCTCCTGTTGTAGCGAGAGATTGTGGTTTCCCACAGACGGCGCCAATCTGTTGATGCCAAGAAACAGTTGGTGCTGACGTGGCCTAAGTGAGGACGTGGCCTGGGAGCTGACGCGGCTTTGGTGAGGACGTGTCCGGGCCCTATACAAATAACAGAGGGAACTAAAGGCCCTCGGAATGAGGGGGAACCTCTGAGGGCGCTCCGATGCTTAAGTTAGCAACGATTCAAAGGAGAAGCCGAGGGCTTAGGTATATCGAGTATAAGTGCAGGTGTGTGAATGCCTGGTAAAGTCCATACCCTGGCCTATTTATAGTAGTCTGACAACGGGGAGGTAATGATTGCAAGCTCAGGAGAATGGGGCGCTGTAGGGTGGCTGTAGGACAGCCGTAGGGTGGCTGCAGGGCGGCAGTCGTAGGGTGGCTGGCGGCTGCAGGATGTCAAGTCGTAAGGGGGATCTGGGTGCAGGTTTGCCGGGCCATCTTTCATGGGCTTGGATATTTTGCTGGGCCAGAAGGATATTGGCCTCTTGTCTAGGCTGGAGGGGTTGCTGGACCAAAACGCTACTTGGGCCGGAGAGTCCATTCGGGCTTCTTATTAGGTTGGAGCATCTTGCCGAGCCCAAGGCTCATTTGGACTGGACCGCTCTAGTGGGCCTGGTGCTCATCTAGGCTGGAGCTCATTCGGGCCGGGGTTGTTCTGTTGGGCTTGGAGCTCGTTTGGACCAGAGTATTTTAGGTCATATCAGACATGTACACTAACATTGACGTAACCTCTTAAATTAACACACACATCTAAAACTCATATGAATTAATTATTTAAATTCATGAATAAATATTAAATAGAGTTTTTAAATTACCGTGGAATCATTTATCATAGTTGTGGATGTGCTTAGGTAGAGAGGAGACGTCTTAAAAAGGCAGAAATAGATTATCTGCCAGTGGAAATTCAGTTACTGTTTAGGATGTATGTTGTTTGTTTAACTTTGCTGAAGGGGCCTATATCAGCATCACTTTCGAGGATACTTCACGAACCTCCTTACCGTGAATCTAGGAATTTAGGCTTGCAGTATAGGATTGGTTAAACAACGATTTCAGAGCATAAGTCAGCCGAATGGCACCCTAGCGTTTTTTTTTTAGACTGTAGTGTATTTTTATTTATTTTTAAAAGATTTATTTTGTTATGATAAATTGATAAACCATTTTAAGTATGATAAATTTAAATTAACTTGTTCTCTTTAATCTTTATCTAACTATTTTTAAAAAAAATTTCTGATAAATTTTATGTTGGGAGATTAAATATATAATTTATGTGTTTGATAGTATTCGAGTGAGAGTCTTTACACTCATTGTTTGGCAGACTTATTCATATCTAAAGAAAATTAACTCTCATTTCATCTTACTTACAAATAATAATATTTTATATTAATAATTATCTATAATAAAATATCATTAACAAATATAAATAACAAAATACTTTTATTTTAATAGTCAACCAGTGTTTAATTCCTTTTTAAACTTGATCTTTTCTTTTTAATGTTTTCATTTCTCTGCGGACCAACTAGCTAAAAAAAGCTTACTAATTATTGTCTTTTAATTTTTTTATACTCATGTTTACAATTTTATTTCTTTGTTTCTTTTAGAGCTCATTTGTTTTATTTGGTATTTTTTTTAAGCTTTTCATTCTGTACGTAATTTAGCTAAACAACAAGTAATTTGACTTTAACCTCACCGTGGGTGATCGATTATTTTGTTATGGCCCAAATGCCCACAGGACCAAGGGTACAAGGCTTAGTGCTTTTTTATATTTACAATAGATTATAATATTATTTTTCTTAAATAGTTTACTTAAATGTAATATATAGGATTGATTTTTCATTTTTTGGCAATTGAACTAGATTGCATTGACAAATTTCAAATTTTTATTTCCTCAACTTTCTTTATTATTCACTGTTTAATTATTCAATTTTCTCTGAGGTATGTTAATTGGATTTAAATTTCTATTAATTCTTTAATTATTCACCTTTCATTTAACTTAATTTTATGTGTTATTAACTCTTAAATTATATATAACGTGAAAAAAATTCATAGCAAATTTTAAAAGCAATATATTTAGTTATACATAAAAATGAGTCCAATAACATAAATTTTTAAAACAAAATATTACTAAAAATAATATAATATTTAATATTTATTTTAAATATTTCAATCACCAATGTAGATGATGTTTAAATATCATTTTATTAAAAAATTATTTAATTTAATTTTGCTAATAACATTTCTATTTATCGTTATACAGATATGAAGGCTATCAGTATTTGTTACAAGATACTTTTAACTAACATAACCTAGAAGTTGAGTCTAAATGAGCCAAATTAGGGATTTGAACAAATTGAAAATGGAGTTGTCCAAGCATATGTAGAGATTGTACTGAATAAGAATAATCAAACCGAAGAATACTTAAAATCTTGGGGAAAATTAAATAACGACAAAGTCTAGTCGGAACAGGAAGTTGCCCACAACTAATACAACGTTTGAAAGATATTTTCAATATTATGATTTTAGATGTCAATTTTGAAAACATGGAGTATTACAAATGGTTATACAACGAAGTTGATTCAACTTATGAGAGTGCATTACTAGAGAACAAAAGGTTACAATGTGATTATGAAATAATGTATTTAAAAGACAAAAAGTTGAAAGAATACCATTACGTATTATTAAAGGCGCACAAGCGAGTGCAAAAAAAATTTAAAATTATGAAAGGATTGATCAAGATTAATAGGAAAGGTAAACAAATATTAATAGATTATTTTAAATTTAATTTTTAATATCTCAATTATATAACAAACAAAATACTTGATGGATCTTGCAGTCTTATTTTTCATCATCTCATATATCTAATAAAAAATATATTAATTCAGATGTTGAGATCACCACACCTCCAAAACGTTTGTTTTCTATGCCAGTTGTGCCTGATCAAAATGTTGAAGAATTTGTGCTAAAAAAGATATGCATAAGAATGTATATATTTTAAATCTTATTAATAAAACACCTATTTAAAAAAGTGTCCTTTTATTAGATCATATGTGGATGTAATCAAGAATGATGCATGTTCTTTGTAAATTACTATGACTTTTGCTTGAGTTTTGCATCCGATACATTTGAACCAATCGTCCCCCGTGGGGCCCAATCGGCCCAATGAGAGGATCAATCAGTTTCCTTTACGAGCTGATCGGCTCAACCTTTATTCAGGCATAAATTTTTGCCCTGCTTTCCTTTATTTTAACTTGAACTTTTTAAATCTTTGTTTAAATGCCATTACATGCATATTTTGACATGCTTTTGTTCTTAACGCAACTTAATTATATTTTTCTTTCATTTTTATCTTGGCTTATTATTCAATGTCGTTATAAATTATTGTTTGAAATGCAATTAAGTGAGTCAAGCCCATTGTCCTTAGGAGGATACTTTTGGGTCAATAATCTCCTAAGTATACATACTTCTCTCTCAACTGTGATAATTTATTTAAGTTATCATTTTTGGTTGATTTAACTATATTGGTATGTGTTGAATGCTAACATGTGGTAGAATAAATTTTCTTAAATTTTAAATACTTGTCCTAGAACAAAAAGGGCTAGGCTTCGACCTAAGTGAGAGAGGGAGCTCTAATTCCCCTTTCTCTCATAATCAGATCATCTTGTGTACTAATCTCTTGCGCATAGACCAATGAAAAAGGATTTTACCCTTTCAAGGTCAAATGGTAGCTCCTTACTCGTTATCCTTGTTCGTCATTGGATGACATAAAGTACAAAATGTAGGAAATGTTCCCTGACTTAGAAGAGCTCTCTTTGAGAGAGAGCCCCCCTTAATAATTGACAATGGGTGGTGTAGGGCATGATACCCACAATGACAATCAATGATTATTCCACCATGTTTACCTTTGTATTTGACTTGGTCTTTTGGTGTATGCATTGGTTTGCAAAATGACAAGCTTTCCCGCAAACAGAGTAGACACCCTCCTCATTCTTCCCTCCAGTATGGAACTTATTTTTCTTCAATTGTTGACCATTCTTTTTTGCTTGCAAATTCATATTCTTAAACTGAGATTCGTTCCCATCCTCATAACTAACTTTAGACTCATATGGAACTAGCTTCCTATTATCACTTAAACATGATTATTCTTCTATATGAAAGTGTTTTTGAATATGTTCCAATATGAAGTCTAAAGATTTACGCAAAAGCTTCTTCCTATAATCTTTCCAGGAGGGAGACAATTTAGAAATAATTGCGCCCACTTGGAAAGTTTCAGGAAGGACAACTTTCTGGGCATGAATCTTGTTAACAATCACTTGCAACTCATGGACTTGTTCAACCATAAGTTTATCATCTACCATATCAAACTCAAAATACTTAGATATAAGAAATTTATTTATACTTTCTTCTTTAGCTTTGTACTTAAATTCCAACACATTTCAAATGTCTTTCATTTCTGACTTGATCAATCTCTGCTGCAGTGGTTTGCCTACCATCAGTAGTGGGCTTTGGATCTTCTGGTACATGCTACAAATTAGGATCTAGAATATTATAAATCTTCAGTGCCGTCAAAAGGAACACCATCTTGTCCTGCTAGCCTGCAAAGTTGTTTCCATTGAATCGGTCCAATTTCACTATGTCTTGGATCATTAACTTGATTGATTCAGACTTCATTGATACAGAAAAAATGAAGAATTAATAAAGCTTTAAAATTGTTAGAAATTTAGGAGAAATAATTTTGAAAACAATAAATGAAGCAAGACTTTGAGACACGTTTAGAATGCTTTCTTTAAGGTTTTATTAAGAAGAAGAAGAAGAATCATTGATATAGAAAAATTGAAGAACTAATAGAGCCTTAAAATTGTTAGAAATTTAGGATAAATAATTTGGAAAATAGTAAATGAAACAATACTTTGAGGCACGTTTAAAACGCTTTCTTTAAGGTTTTATTAAGGAGAAGAGGAAGAAGAAGTGGAAGAAGAAGAGGGAGAAGAAGAGGAAAAAGAAGAAGAATATGAAGAAGAAGAGGAAGAGAGGTTGCAAATCAGAAAAAATTGTTAAAAAACACCTCTTAACTTCCAACAATATGTAGAAGTGAAGAGGTATGAGTTTGAGAAAACAAAACTCTTGAAAAGCTGCATTTTAAAAATCAAAATCTAAAGAAAAAATATTGCTAGTCTGATCGACCGAACTATGTTTCTGTTTGAAAACAGATTGAAAATTCGCGAGTTCGATTAGATGAACTTATGTTTCGGTCATCTGTGAAATCCTTCTATCCAAAATATGATATGATGGGATTTAAGTCTAGTTGACCGGACTATGCCTTTGGTTGATCAGACTTGATTTCTCTCTGTTTTTTACAAATAAACTTCAACACTAATGCACCATAAGCCCCAATCATGGTTAAGCTATATTGGGGTTGTTTGAAATCCTTCTTAAAATGGGATTAAAACAATTTTTGTTAATAAAATGAAGAAAAAGTTGCTTTAATCCCATTTTAAGTGGGATCTAAATGGCGCCATTGGTAAAAAAAATCTTATAATGATCATTTGTCAATAATTGAGTGTTAACAAACTAAAACACTATCCCTTCAGGTGACTTAAAACAAGGGAAAAGTTACCCTGCTAAAAAATATGTTGTTTTTTTTTTATATATTTGTTTCATATATTGTCTTATCTTGTTCATTACATAAACCAATTAAACTAATAATTTTGAATTAGTTATGAAAAAATCTAAAAAGGAAACCAATATTGAAAAATACTTCTGAAGCATAAGAAACTAATAACAGTGAGACACAATTGTGGTTGAAAATTACATATTTAGTAGTGTTGATAATGAATTTATTTTATAATGTTTTCAAAATATGAAAACGCACCGAAAATAATTTTAAAATGTTTTGTAATTACATGCAAAGATGGTTTTTATTGTAGTTTTGATTTTGTGTCTAAACATTTTTATATGAAAATATTCATATTTATGATACTACATGAAATATTTTCAAATATATGTTTTGAAAAATTGTATTAATATTTTATTTAATATTATAAATAAATATGTTCTAATAACTTTACCTCTAGTAATGAAAATTTTTAGATCGGTCTCTGATCTCTAGACAAAACCTCTTTGACCGTGAGTTTTTTTCCTTCCAACAATAGGGTAGTCAAAAATCTTTATTACCAAATTAAAGTAGTTTTAAACTTATTTACTAAAATAATAAGATTTTATTAAGCCAAGTAAAGTCCACGTCACACAAACATTTTTCCTCAAATCCGCGAACTTGATACCTAGCTCCAACCTATCTTGCGGGTTAGCCCAGTAAATAAGTCCGGTCTAAAAGAGTGACCCGAAAGGAAAAAGATAGTATAATAGTAACCTCGGTGGAGGTCTGCAAGGCCATACATTGTTTAGGAGGGAGCCTTATCTCCCTTGCTCTGTTTCTCATTTCTCATACTTCCCGGCCACTCTCCCTCTGCCCTGCCCAAACCCCAAAATTATTACTTAGTATCTTCCTGTAATTTGCATTTCGCAAACGAGGAAAACTTGGTAACTGAAAATGGCTTCTCTGGTGGGTGTTCCGTCCGTTTATCAGACTCCGTCTCTGGAATTCTCTAGTGGTAATGGTAATAGCAACAGTAGAAGGATAACAACTACCATATCCTTACCCATAGCGGACAAGTCTCACTTCAACGCACTTATAGCTGCTGGTAGACCTTTGGCTCTAAAGAGCAGCAGTAATAGCAACAGCAACAGCGGCTTCAGACATACCCTCTCTTTTGTTCCTTCTGCCATAGCCACCCCCAATTCCGTTCTCAGCGAAGAGGCATTCAAAGGCCTCGGTGGCTTCTCCAAAAATTCCATCAGTGAAGACGAAGATGATGTTAGCGACGACGACCACTACGACTCCGATGACACCCTCGCCTCTTCCAACCAACACGAGCTTGCCATTTCTAACTTGGGTTTGCCTCAGCGTCTGGTCGAATCCCTTGAGAAGCGGGGCATTACTCACCTCTTCCCCATTCAAGTATCTCTCTCCCTCTCCTCTTTTCCTTTTACCATTTATGGATTTAATTTCATCGTTTCTTGTAAATTTATGTCTTCCTTTTTTTATTAGTAAAGTATATTCACTAAGCGGGTGGAAAGACAAAAGATCTATGAACAACTCTTCCAGATTAATAGTTTGAAGCCTTATCGCTTTCTATTACTCTAGATTATTATGCTATTGGAATGTTTTAGAAGGTTAATGTTTTAACTGATTTTGCTTACACCAGTCTTCAAATTATCTCAATAGTTCCTTTACTTGCTCCTTAATATGCCCTTTCCTCTGCTACCATTACTTCCAAATGGAACTTATGATGTCCTGTCTTATAATTTCTAATTGTTTTTCAGATTCATCAAAAAAAAATCTAGTTGCTTTTCAGAGATTATTATGTCTTCTAAAGTTTACCTAACACGATTCCAGACGCCATCGTTTTACTTGAGTTCCCATTTGTTACTTTTGTTCATCTTGACAGAATTGCTATAATTGAAATTAATTTTAGTCTACTTTGCCTTAAACCGATTAAGTGCTTTTTTTTAAGATCTATATTTGACTTCGTGAGTCTATCCATTTGTAAGATAGTTAGGGTGCGTTTAGTATTAACCTATTCCATATTCATTTTCCTTTTAACACTTTCTTCAATAATTTAGATATTCTTAACATAATTTGAAAAACAGAACTTCTCTTTCCACCGTAATAGAGGAAAAGTTAGGAAACTATTTTTTTTGTTTTTCAATTTTTCTAATGTTATGTTGGAAATAGAAATGTTTCTCTTTAAATTATGTTAAGAAGGAAGATGGAAAATGAAAAACATTTTCCAATACTAAAAGCACCTTTAGTTTTCAAGGCATCTCTCTTATTCTAATTGTTTGTCAATATTTCTCAGAGGCTAACTTGATTTTATTTCAATAATTTAGAGAGCTGTCTTGCTCCCCGCACTCGAAGGTCGAGATCTCATTGCTCGTGCGAAGACTGGAACTGGGAAGACATTAGCCTTTGGGATCCCCATAATTAAACGCCTTACTGAAGATGCTGAACTACGAGGGTCTCAGAGGTAATCATTATATCATGCACATCTAGAGCCCTGCTACTCTTCAATGTGTTCGATGAATGAAATGGAACTTCTTTTCTCTTTATGTAGGAGGCCTGGCTGTCTTCCTAAAGTTTTGGTTCTAGCACCTACTCGTGAGTTAGCAAAGCAAGTAGAGAAAGAAATTAAAGAGTCTGCACCTTATTTGAACACTGTTTGTGTTTATGGCGGGGTTTCTTATAATACCCAGCAGAGCGCTCTTTCACGTGGGGTTGATGTGGTGGTCGGAACACCTGGTCGAATCATTGACTTGATAAAAGGTAACAGCCTCAAATTGGGGGAAGTAGAATTTTTGGTCCTCGACGAAGCTGATCAGATGCTTGCTGTTGGATTTGAGGAGGATGTGGAAGTAATCTTAGAAAATCTTCCATCAAAACGACAAAGCATGCTTTTCTCTGCAACTATGCCTGCCTGGGTCAAGAAATTGGCGAGAAAATACTTGGACAATCCACTTAATATTGATTTGGTAAAAATCTTTTCGTTTGTCTTATTTAATTTTCCTTTTCCCTCTCCCCCATGAAAAGAAGAAGAATGAAAAAGAAAGAACAAAGGAACCTGAACGTTCTTACTTATAAATATGTAATCAGGAAGTTGCATGTGGATATGCAAATAATCTTCTTTTAAGGTGTACCTTTTGGAGTTGGTATTCTCTAATGACTTTTCTTTTGCGAGCACTTGGGGTTTGTATGGTTACTAAAGTATTAGTTTTTGCTTGTTCTCTCGGTATGAGCTGGTGTAGATGCCTAATTTTTGGGAAATTAATCATTTATGGATGAAGATTCAGTAATACATGCTTTTTTTTATTAACATAATGGATGGTTGAGCATTGGATAATTACTTTGATTAAAGGGCTTAAGGAAATTGGACATTTCAGATTCCATGTTTCGTGATGTTTACAAATATTAATGTAGACCCCTATTAATTGACAGTAATATTTTGTCGAGTTGTACTGAAGATGCTTTGAGTAGGGTTTTATCAACTAGTCCATAAACAACTCGCATATTTTGATTTGCAAAAATCTGTTAAATACCAAACATGCCTGGTTTTTATATTTGCATATTTACTTGTTTGTTCTGTTTCTCTCCTGGGTTGTTTGTCTGGAAGTTAAGCACATTTCTTCTCCTTCCATTTTCCTACTAAATGGTGGGATATGCCCCTTGGAAAAGGGAGACAACCCCTTGGGAGGCGGTATTTGAGCCACAGCCCTCCCTGCCAAAGTGGGGACATATGACTGCTGAGCCAAATGGCTCGCCCTCAACCATCTAATTTTTTGGCTGAGCCAAATAGCTCGCAGCCAACTATCTGTTTTTTTTTTTAATCATGGAAAGGCTCCTGCAGCTGGAACACTTAACAAAATATGATCTCAATCCTTAATTTTGGTGTTCTTGTATGTGGGCTTGTGTAAATCATGCCCTCTGCCCCTGTAATTGATGGTCTAGTTGTAATCGCCTGAAACATTGAATTAAGACAGATAATAGTATTGTCAACAAATGCAAAACAGAACGGTATAATTTTGCTGTAGTGTTCGAAGATCAAATTTTGTTTTCATTTATGTTGTTAATTTAGTGAGGAAAATAAACCTTGAATATTTATTGTTATTTCTCTTTCTTCACAGGTGGGAGACCGAGATGAAAAGCTTGCAGAAGGGATCAAACTTTATGCTATATCAGCCACTTCAACTTCAAAGCGAACCATCCTAAGTGATCTGATAACAGTATGACTTAGCAGCTGTCTTTAATATTGGTCAAATTGGTTTCAAAGTGAAATGGACCATTTTGTTTCTGAAGCACTAGATGCGGTCTTAAATTTCAGGTTTATGCGAAGGGTGGGAAGACTATTGTTTTTACGCAGACAAAACGAGATGCTGATGAGGTCTCAATGGCACTGACAAGTAGCATAGCTTCTGAGGCATTGCATGGAGATATATCTCAGCATCAAAGGGAGAGAACATTGAATAGTTTTCGGCAAGGAAAATTCACAGTACTTGTTGCCACTGATGTTGCGGCTCGCGGGCTTGATATCCCTAATGTAGATCTAGTAAGTTTGTGGGACTTCTTTTATTTTCCTTTTGTCCTTGTTAAGTACTTAGTTATTTTCCTTTATATTTTCCGTTACCAAAGTATTTTAGGTTTTGCCTCTTTATTTATAATGCTTCTTTATAAATTGGTCTGGTTCTGTAGGCCCTAGGCAATGGGATTATATGCTTTCTTCCCCTTTATGGTCACTCCAGCCCCTCTCCTTGTCCCAGGTCCCATTTTGGGGTGCAACCAGATTATTTCATTTTTCTTTTATGAATCAGATTATTCCATATTTAAGTTTCCTCTTCTACCTTGCAAGTTTGATTTTCAAGGGCATATTTGTTTTCAACATATTGAGAAGTCTGTTTGGCCTTTTCACCCTATATGCAGGTCATCCACTATGAACTTCCCAATGATGCAGAGACCTTTGTGCATCGTTCTGGTCGTACTGGACGTGCAGGGAAGGAAGGTAATGCCCTTCTAATGTTTACAAGCAGCCAAAGGAGAACTGTAAGATCCCTTGAGCGTGATGTAGGGTGCAAGTTTGAGTTTATTAGTCCACCAGCTATTGAAGAGGTGTTGGAGTCGTCAGCTGAGCAAGTGGTTGCTACTCTTAATGGAGTTCATCCTGAGTCTATAGACTTTTTCACACCAACTGCCCAAAAATTGTTTGAAGAACAAGGAACAAGTGCTCTAGCTGCAGCACTAGCACACTTAAGTGGGTTCTCCCGACCTCCTTCATCCAGGTCTCTTATCACCCATGAACAGGTAAACGTTCCGTCATCAAATTTTGAACTTTTGAATTATGAGTTCTTCATTATTTTATCATCAATGCCTCTCTGCAATCTAATTGTAAATTTAGCATTAAATTTTGACCATTTAAGGCTGCTTAATTATTTTAGATATGTTATTTTGATATAATGTAGTTTCTCTTTAGATATTCAGTCAACCTGCTATCTTCATAATACAGTGCATGCAAGTGGTGAGGCTGGCTGCTGGTGTAAACTTTAGTGGTTGCGACTTTTTTCACAATCATTTTCAATTTTCGAAAAGTTCATTATGCATGGGATAATCACAGATTTGGCGGAATTATGTCTATTTCTTAGCAATTATTTTTGCTAAATATTTCCTTAAAATTCATTTTCTCCCTATTTGTTTGACCTGGTTTCCATTTTTAGTTGACCTGTGGGATATCCATTTGTGATTTCAATATTTGTGGTTATTGTATGAATTCATGGTTGGTTTCTTATGGGATGTGTATACCTGTTTCTATTTAATTTATTTGTTAATATGCTTGCTGAATTATAATCTTCTTCAGGCGGGCCCAAAAGGCTTCGACCCCTCTTCCCTCTCTTTTTAAAGGTGGAGCTTAAACTCTTCTGATTAATGTTTTCTTTCTTCTGGTCATAACTTGGAACTGGATCCTTGTTTCTCAGGGATGGGTAACATTACAACTTACACGGGATTCAGCGTATTCTAGAGGTTTTCTATCTGCTAGATCTGTCACTGGGTTTCTTTCTGACGTTTACCCTGCAGCTGCAGATGAAGTTGGAAAGATTTACTTAATTGCAGATGACAAGGTTTGTTGAAAACAATGTGCTCATTTTATTAATTACCGTAGTGTTTCTTTATTGATACATTTATTTGTTTAAATGAGTAATTGATGGGGTTAATATCAGGTTCAAGGAGCAGTTTTTGATCTTCCTGAGGAGATTGCAAAAGAGTTGCTAAATAAGCAAATACCACCTGGGAACACTATTTCCAAGATAACCAAGGTTGATTTCAGATTTGGGTTATTGTTTCACTTGTGCATGATGACTTGTGTTGCTTGAATTAACTCTGATTTGTCACTGGGTTTCTGCTCGATGACATGCAGCATGCTTCTTTTTACTCTTTACTTCTTTTTCATTTTTCCTGTATCAGTTCCTGCTACCAACTAAAATGCTACATATCTTAATTTGTGTTGCAGTTACCAGCTTTGCAAGATGATGGGCCACCAAGTGATTACTATGGTAGGTTTTCTAAAAGGGATCGATTTTCCCAAGGAAATTCTAGGGATCGATTTTCCCAAGGAGGTTCTACGGGTCGATTTTCCCAAGGAGGTTCTACGGGTCGATTTTCCCAAGGAGGTTCTAGGGATCGGAGAGGAAGTAGAGCCTCCCGGGGTTGGGGTAGTGGCCGAGATTCTGATGACGAGGGACGTGGTGGTCGAAGTAGCTGGTCTCGGACTTCAAGGAGCAGTGGGAATGATTGGTTGATTGGCGGTAGTAGATCAAACAGGTCATCATCCCGGGAAAGGTATATCCTTTGAGACTAGTAATTTAATTGAGACATCTAAAGTATAGGGAGGAACGTAAAATCGGCCAATTACCTATGAAGGGAAAAACTGTCAAGTTACTGCAGACAGAATGACTATTCAAATTGCTGTTGCATGTTTAACCTCTTTGTATCTGAGCCAGCAAAAGCATCTTTTGTTGAGTGTTGAAATTTACACTCTGATTGGCTTAATCCATTTTCCAAAGCTTGCTTGTCCTTCATATGTATTTGATTACCTGATCCAATAGCAAAGTAGAAAGGCTAGAGGCATTTTATAGATAGGTTGCTTCTCTTACGTAAGTGGCATATTATAGAGGTTGCATTCTCTGATGAGCTTCTAATCCCTTAAAAAAATGCTTTTGTTCTTGCCCCCCCTCTTTTTTTTCCTTCTTGTGTGGGTGTATCATATAATATCAGGCTTAAGCCAGGAACTCCATTGACCTAAATGGCATATGATGCCCTGATGGGCTCCTAATTCCCTAAGATGCTTTCATTTCCCACCTCCCCTTTTTTTGTGTGTGTATTAGGCAGTTCTTGTTCTTTTTCCAATTGTATTATTTATTTTTTTTTCATGCGTTTGGGTTGGGTTGCTGAAATAACTTGCATTGTTGCTCAACAATCATAGGCTTTTATTTTTTCCCCTTAGTATCTATTGATGTTTGTTTGTGTGAAGAATGTGACATCTGAATCTTTGTAACAGGGGTTTTGGAGGATCCTGCTTCAACTGTGGGCAATCTGGGCACAGGGCTTCAGAATGCCCTGACAAGCGAGATTATTAGTTGTGTCGCGTTCTGCACCCGGTTTTTCACTCTGAATGAGTCTGCTGCTGGGCTTCATATCATTTTATTTTTGCAAACACATGGTGCCGGAAGGGTGAAGGATGTCGAAAGATGCTTCTCCAAGGGAGTTAGTACAAAAATTAATGTGAAACTGTCCATTCCCTTTGTCTGTCCCCATAATCCCTTCCCCCACACGAGGCCATCTTAGGATGTAGTTTCTTTGACATTTTGATTATTTACAATTTATGGAATGCTGCCTGATTCTGTCGAGCCATATTATTCAATGTTGACTGATGTTCTTAAAGAGGCAGAAATGATTACAGACATACAGTACGCAGGTTTCATCCAACGGGCAGAATAAGTTTTTATCTTGAAACCAAGTTGAAGCCTCAGTTGTATTCGGGGATTAATTATACCTTTCAATCATTAAAGAAACTTCCTAAAAATGGTTGCTGACACCTGAAGCCCTTATCGGTTAGGCGATGGTTGCCGTACACTTGAGAGCGTTTCTTGGCTATTTATACGATTGAATCCTGCTGGAATGGCAACTGTTTTAGACTTGATCCGTCCTTTCATGTCTTGAGCTAACGAAAAAAAGCTATTTTAAAATTTCAAAGCATATAAAAATTTAAGAAAAACACTGCTCTTGAATCTTTTATATATCCCAAATCATCCATTTATACCGGATTTAATCAGTTTATATTCAACTTTTTGTCTTAAAAAAATTTAAAAAGCTGGATAAGTCGAGTAAATTCAACACCAACCGGCATCAAAGTCTCGTATTCTCTTTCTGGTCATCGTCCCTGACAATCCTCAACACTCACTCCTTACTGTTAGCAGCGCCATCTCTCTCTCTCTTCATCTACCCTCTTTGATCGGGCTCTCTCATTGTCCCATACTTCGCTCTCATCTGTATTCAGTACCATTGTTGTTTTCTCTCAGAGTGAAGGGCAACTGGTAGAAAATTTCTACAGCCTTCACATGTCAGGAAAAGCTGTAAAAATTTTCTACTAGTTTTCTTTCTCCCTCCCCACTATAATGAAAACCATGAAAAAAACAACAGTGACCCCCTATTTCCTCCCTTTTACTTCACAATATTTTTTCTCTCTTGCAGCCGTCAGCGGCGAAGCTACTGTTCGGGCGGGCCTAGGCCTTTGACCTGGCTCAAATTTTCTTTCAAGAATATCCAGTAACTATGTTAGCCCAGATCCCAGCGGCCCAGCCTCCGAGCCCAGATTTATTCAACCTTTATTCAACTCTTTTCTTCTCGGTTTCTCTCCTCAAAACTCTCACCAAAATTCGACAATTGCACGGCTAACCGACAGCAGACCGCAGGCTGCAGGCCTTTGACATGTTTTTTTCTTTTCTTTTCTTTTTTTTCATTTTTCATTTTCATCTTTTGTAAATTTTAAATTTATTTTTGTTTTTAATATTATATGATTACTTTTTTATTAGGGACAACTTAGTCTTTTCACAAGGATTTTGTCGAAGTTGATGAAAATTTTGGATGGAGGGGACAATTACCAATTAGAAAACACCCCAAAACTGAAATCGTTTAAAAACGAAGAGGCAAATTGTTAGCCCACCTATTTCGTTTTCATAACGGTATTTTGAGCAGAAAATGAGCCTCATTCCCGCCATGACAGCCCCGTCTCTCGCCCAACTCACTTCACTACCGACACAAAAACCCCTCTTCAACCAAAACCAAACCCAACCCATTTTCAACAACCAAAACCACACCCCAAAACATCAACCTATCTCCCTCACACTGCACCCCAACAAAGCCACAGACCCAGTAGTCTTATGGACCTCTTCCATCTCTCGGTACTGCCGCCACGGCCAATTACCCGAAGCTGTTGCAGAGTTCACCTGCATGAGGCTAGCTGGGGTCGAGCCTAACCATATCACATTCGTCACTCTACTTTCGGGTTGCACTGATTTTCCATCAAGAAGTGAATTTTTGGGTGCTTTGGTTCATGGGTATATTTGCAAATGGGGTTTGGATAGGAGCGATGTGATGGTGGGCACAGCGCTTGTCCATATGTATGCAAAACACGGTTGTATTGACTTGGCTCGGTTGGCTTTTGATTGTATGAGGGTAAAGAATTCGGTGTCTTGGAATACTATGATTGATGGGTATGTGAGAAATGCGGAAGTTGGGTATGCGATTGAATTGTTTGATCAAATGCCTCGGAGAGATGCGATTTCTTGGACTGCTTTGATTTATGGGTTTGTCAAGAAAGGTCATTATGAGGAAGCATTGGATTGGTTCAGAGAAATGCAGGTCTCCTGGGTGAAGCCTGATTATGTAACCATTATTGCTGTTCTTGCCGCGTGCACCAATTTAGGAACTCTAGGTGTTGGCTTATGGACACATCGGTTCATTTTGAAGCAAAACTTTAGGTATAATGTTAGGATAAGTAATTCGTTGATTGACATGTATTCTCGATGTGGGTGTATTGAATTTGCTCGTCAAGTTTTTGATAAAATGCAGAAGCGCACTTTGGTGTCATGGAACTCGATCATTGTGGGCTTTGCTGTTAATGGGTTTGCAGAAGAAGCTTTAGAATATTTCAATCTAATGCAGAAAGAAGGGTTCAAGCCGGATGGAGTTAGTTTCACAGGTGCACTCACTGCCTGTAGCCATGCTGGTTTAGTTGATGAAGGGCTTTGGTATTTTGATATCATGAAGAGGATTTATGGAATCTCTCCTCGAATTGAGCATTATGGATGCATTGTGGACCTTTATAGTCGTGCAGGAAGATTGGAAAATGCATTGGATGTAATAGAAAGCATGCCCATGAAGCCAAATGAAGTTGTGTTGGGATCTTTGCTGGCTGCGTGTAGGACTTGTGGGAATATCAGTTTAGCTGAAAGGTTAATGAAGTATCTTGTTGAATTGGATTCTGGAAATGATTCCAATTATGTGATTCTTGCGAACATGTATGCAGCAGTTGGAAGGTGGGATGGAGCGAGCAAGGTTAGGAGAACAATGAAAGCTCTTGGGATACAAAAGAAGCCAGGATTTAGTGCAATTGAGATTGGTTGTAATATTCATGAATTTGTGGCTGGTGATAAATCCCATGTCGACACACAGTACATTTATGGAGTTCTACAGCTTTTGTCTTTTGATTTGAAATTATGTGGTTATGATCCTAAAAATGTTGTCCAGGATTTAAATGAAAATGATTGAAACTTTTTTTTCGTGTTTGTCTGTGTTCACTTTTACATATATAATGTAATTGAAATGCTTCTCATTTGATTTGATATATTATTAGTCCATTTTCCCTTTTTGGAATGTCTCTGAATATTGTTCACTTTTTATAATTAATAATCAATAAAAAAAGGCAGGGTTTATGAACATCTATTCCATTGTAATAACATCGTTGCTGAGATTAAGGCTGTGAGAAGTGGGTTACAACTTACAACTTGCTTAGCAGGAACAAGTTATTTGTGAATTGGATGTCAATTCTATCCCCTCTCTTATCAATTCATCATAATACAATTTGGACTTGAATGGCTTACTGATTAAAGAGTGCAGTTAACAAGAAGAGTGAACGATTCGAGACATGTCAATCATACAAATTATAAGCAGAAAGAAAAGAAGACAAGATTTACTTAGGTTCATCCCAGAATAGGGTTACATCTTGCCAGAAGTTTCTTATTATTAACCTCACAAATCTCTCGTTACAATGTATACTCAGTACATAAAGAGTATTTATAAGCATCTTAAGATATCATAATTAGGGTATAATTAGGATTTTCGCCATGCTGCAGAACTACGGCTATTCATGGGCCCAAACCCAAACCACCAAGCAAAAACCAGACCTAACTCATGTACAGGGCCTGAAAGTTTCGGGGGCATTGCCTCCTAATCCCCACCAGCTCTTCGGGGAGCGGGACCGCCGTGGTCGTCCAGGGTTCTACAGATCTGGTCCCGTGAAGTATGCACCAACTCTAACAATCTCCCCCTTGGTAAATACTTCATACACAGAAAATTTTCTAAGATTCTGTTTCTTCAATCCTATCTTAGTAGCACACCACTCAAATTTTGCTAGACTAACTGCTTTAGTCAAGAAATCTGTGTTGTTCACTGCTGTATTGACTTTCTCCAAAATTATCACATTTTCTTCAATCTTTTCCTGGATGAAGTGATATTGGATATCAATGTGCTTTGTCTGTGAATGAAATGTAAGATTCTTTGCTAAAAAGATAGTACTTTGATTGTCACATTTCACTTTCACTGCTTCTTGTTTAAACCCAAGCTCAGCACACAACCTTTGAAGCTAAACCACTTTTTTTCCAACATGAGTGATTACCATATACTCTGCTTCTGTATATGAAAGGGCAACAACACTTTTGCTCATCCAACTCACTGCCCCACCAAACAGATTGAACATATATCCGCTTGTAGACCTCTTGTTATCAATGTCTCATCCCCAGTCAGCATCAACTGATCCTAAAATATCAATATTCTTCTTATCTCCTATACCTCCATAACACAATGCAAGCTCTGACGTGCCACGAAGATATCTAAGAACTCTTTTGATTGTAGTCTAATGCTCTTTCTCAGGATTAGACATATATCTACTCAATACTCCTACTGCTTGGGAAATATTTGGTCTCGTACACACCATGGCGTACATCAAGCTTCCAACCGCACTAGCATAAGGTACGTGTGCCATCTCTTCAGCTTCTTCCTCCGTCTTCGGACATTGTTGCGCAGATAACTTGGTTCCCAAAGGCATGGGAGTCCCTATCGGTTTAGTGTCAGACATGTTGAATTTCTTCAACACTTCCTCAATATACTTCTTCTGACTTAGCCATAGTTTTCGATTTTCACGATCCCTTTTTATTTGCATACCCAAGATAAAGTTTGCTGGCCCTAGGTCTTTCATGTCAAACTACCTTGCCAACAATGCCTTCACAATACTAATCATCTTCCTGTTATTTCAAATCAACAGCATATCATCAACATACAAGGTTAAAATGACAGAATCAACCCCTAACCTTTTCATATAGACGCAGTTATCAGCACAGTTGCGAGTGAACCCAAGCTGAATGGAATATATATCAAACTTATGGTACCACATCCATGGTGACTACTTTAGTCCGTACAAAGACTTCTTCAATTTACAAACCAGTTTTTCCTTGCTTTTGCTCACAAAGCCTTCAGGTTGTTTTATGTAAATTTTCTCCTCTAAGTCCCCATGAAGGAAAGTTGTCTTCACATCCAATTGCTCAACCTCTAGATCATAAATAGCTGCCATGGATAAAACACATTTGATAGATGTCAACTTTGCTACCGGAGAAAATATCTCACCACAGTCAATTCCCTTTATTTGCGAGTACCCCTTTGCAACCAGACGTGCCTTGTACTTTTCTACCATTCCATCTGCATTTGTTTTCTTCTTGAAAATCCATTTGTACCCAATTACTTCCTATCTCTAGGCAATTTCATAAAGCTTCATGTTTCATTCTTGTCCGGTGCTTATATCTCATTTTTCATAGCATCCTCCCACAGATTTGTATCCTCCGAGATCCTTGCCTCTTTCACTGTGCTAGGATCATCACCAGTAATATTTAAAGCATATAATGCGCTACAAGCACTAAGAGAATACATGATGGGTGGTCTCCTAACCCGTGTGGATTGCCTTATGACAGGAGTGATCTCTAATGCGCTGCAAGCACTAGGGGAATACCTGATGGGTGGTCTCCTAACCCGTGTGGATTGCTTTATGATAGGAGTGATCTCTACCCCCGAACCAGTATCTGAATCCTCATCCTCTACATAAAAAATATGAATATCGTGCTCAAACCCAGCTGACTCAGAATCTGAAGCAGTCTGTGGGGTAGTCTCACACTCTTTATCTCCCAAGCTAAGATTAATTTGAACCTACTTTAGCTGTTCCGGTACATCTTGGACAGCCGCCACATCCCTTTGTGTTTCCCTGAACACAACATCTCTACTGTAAACTATACTCTTATTTTTTGGATTCCATAACTTGTACCCCTTGACTCATCCTTATAACCAATGAAAATGCACTTCACTGATTTTCTGTCAAGTTTATTCCTATTTTCTTTTGGTACATGCATAAACCCATCATAACCAAACACCCTAACATGAGCCAAACTCAACTTTTTCTCGAATAGTGCCTCAAACAGTGTCTGATCCTGCAAAACTGATGTAGGTCACATATTTTTCAGATAACATGCTGTAGCAGTTGCTTCTGCCCAGAACTCCGGCTCTAAGCCTGCACAACTCAAATACTCATATATTTCTCCATAAGTGACCGATTGAGTCTCTCGGCCACCCCATTCTGTTGAGGTGTATATGGAGTTGTTTTCTGTCTTGCAATGCCGCTTGCTACACAGAATTGCTCAAACTTGTCTGAGCAAAATTCTCCTCCATTATCTGTTCTTAGTAACTTTATCTTTCTTTCCATATGATTTTCTACCAATGCTTTAAACTCACAGAACTTATCAAATGCTTCAGCTTTACTCTTCATGAAGTAAATCCATGCATACCTTGAAAAATTATCAATGAAAGAGACATAACACCTTGATTTTCCAAGAGATTGGACTGGAACTGGCCCAAACACATCACTATGTATTAAATCTAGAATAACCTTTGCTCTTGTGCCAGCGGACTTAAAACACACATGGTTCTGCTTGCCATGTAGACAATGCTCATAGAAACCGAATCCCATGGAGCAATCTGGGACTCCCTTCACCATCTATTTTGACGATAAATTAGATAGTCCCTTTTCACTGATATGCCTAAGCCTCTGATGCCACAACATAGAAGATGTCGCCTTATCATCAGTTCCTTTCTCAGAGATAAAACCTCTACTGCATTGACTTTGTACTATACTTCCCAGCGGCTTATATAACGTATCATACCGAACACCTTGTGTAATTACTAACGATCCATGAGTCATCTTGCATGAATTTTTGTCATAGTTGAAATTCACTCCCTCATTTTCCATCTTGCTGACTGACATTAGGTTCTTGCTGAGACTCGGAATATGCATCACGCATGGAAGTGTTTTGACCGTCCCATCATTCATCCTCAAATTTACCTTCCCACGACCAATAATTTTCACTGGAGAGTTATCTCCCAATAAAATGTTTCCCCCATCAAAGGTTTCATACTCATGAAACCAGTCCCTGTGAGGTGTCATGTGAAATGATGCTCCTGTGTCAATTATCCAAACACTCTCATCTGATTGAGCCAAACAGGATGCCATATTTAAGTCATCAGCATCATTATCATACCGGTCCTTGTTTTCTAAAGCTGATCTCTCGCCTGTCCACTTTTCAGGGTTTACACTCTTATTTCTACAATTCTTATTTAGATGCTCAGGCTTTCTATACTTCCAACACTTTAACCCAGATTTATCCCTACTTTTTAATCTTCCCTTGAACTTGGGTTTATCACTAGACCACTTGTAGTCTTTATCATGGGTTCGCCCTCTCACAGATAATACCTTATTTGATGAGTTCTTTGTACCCTGCCGCCTCATCTCCTCAGACAATAAGGTTGCCACAACATTCTCAAAAGACAAATCAGTCGTACCACTACCAATTGCAACTATCAAGTTATCCCATGAATCAGGCAGTGAATAGATTAATGTAATAGCCTTATCATCATCCGTCATATCAACACTGATAGATCATAATTGACCTATCAAAGTGTTGAACTCATGTAGATGAATAGAGAAAGAATCACCCTCAGCCATCCGAAGGTTGTACAACTTCTTCTGCAGAAATAATTTGTTTACCAGAGATTTACTTTGATAGAGGCTTTCCAGCTTCTTTCAGAGATCTTTTGCAGTATTTTCCCCATAAACGTTTATCGTGACAGAATCGGCCAGGCATAGCCAAATCAGATTTCGTGCCTTTCGATTGAGCTTCTCCAATTCCGTAATGATCGTTGAAAATGATATCGAAACTACCATCGATGACGTCTCTGTCGTGGATGCCGTACCCTTCGGTATCTCATCGACTATCATCGTCCACAGATCCCTATCCACGAGTAGATCATTCATCTTCAGTTTTCACAACTCGAAGCTTTTCCCTCCGAACTTCTCAATTTCAATCCATGATCCAATCGAAATATTTGATCGTTAATCCTCGAACACAAGGCTCTGATACCAATTAAATGATTTGAAACTGTCAATCACATGAATTATAAACAGAAAGAAAAAAAAGACAAGATTTATCGAGGTTCACCCTAGAATAGGGCTACGTCCTGCCAGAAATTTCTTATTATTAACTTCACAAATCTCTCGTTACAATGTATGCTCAGTACGTAAAGAGTATTTATAAGCATCTTAAGACGTCCTAATAAGGATTTTCGCCCTGCTACAGAACAACATCTATTCATGAGCCCAAGCTCAAACTGCCAAACAAAAACCAGACCCAACTCATGTACAGGGCCTGAAAGTTTTGAGGGAGTTGCTCCCTAACCTCCGCCCACTTTTCGGTGAGCGGGAACCCCGTATTCGTCCAAGGTTCTACAGATCTGGTTCCATGAAGTATGCACCGACTCTAACAAAGAGTAGTGATAGGTAAGCTTCTTAATGCGATTCCTAATGTTAGACAACTTAGTTTACGGTCGGTGTGCTTGCCTTTTATCTTGATAGGCGTTAGTTTTTTTATTAATAATATGAAACAAAAGAGTTACAGAAAGTAGAATGATATTTGTGGTTAATCTCTCTTGTAGGCTTTCAGTACCTACAACTTTAATTATAGAAAATCGCTGCTTATGTTTTGTAATTTGACTCATTTCGAGGTAATATTCTATGAAACGACTCGGGAGTTGTTAGCAATCTTATTGGAGAACTCACTAAAACTGAAAGTTGTTTTCTTCAATAAGATTTGATTGATGAAACACATAATTTCAATTAGAGAGTGCATAACATTTAAGTTCTAAAGTGTTAATTCTTTTTTTCTAGCAAAAATATGATCCTATCCCTGAATCCTACAAGCTTATGTTGGTATATGTGCCTCAATGTTTGTTATCATGCCTCGAGTATGTTGAAATAGAAATATCTGAAGGCTGGGAGGGGGAGAAAAATCTAGTAAAATATTTTCTGGAGAATTTAAAAGTTTTGATGAGATTAACAGTTCACTTATATCATAATTCTCAAAATAAAAAGTATCATTCTCAATGAAATTCTAGTGTTCAAAAAGGGCTTAAGTGAATGTCAAATTGTTGATCTGTGACTACTTTCTTGAACACATTGGTCTTCCAATTTGTAGAAAGGTACTTCATCAAGAGGGATGGCTATGCTTAGAAATGTACACAAATGTTTACAAGTTGGCTAATTGTTATGCTTTTGATATTCATCTCTTATGTTTTGTACATTTATATCTGTCTCTAAAATCATTTCTTGCTCTTGGTGAACTTTTTACTGTTTGTTTTTTGCTTAAGTTGTGATACTTGATCGTTGTTCATCTTTTAATCGAAGTTTTTCCTTTTCCCCTTATTTCTTTTGAATTTCTATTTGTCTCATGGCTTGAACTTCATCATTGTTCATGGTTTTAATTGTTGGTTTGTGCTTAGTGAATGCCACTTTCAAGTTACCATTATTACTGATAGGACTCTGTTATTTCATTTTGATTCTCTTTTAAAGTAAAATTGAAATGACAGTGAGATTTTATTGAAGTCTTATCTAGTATGACTAATGTTACATGTACTGGTTAATCTTTTCTTTTCTGTAAACATTTTAAATGTCTCTTTTAAGGTAAAAATGAAGATAAAAAAGTAAAATACTATTTCTGTTTCTCCTTCAATGAGTGTTAAAAAAGTTTGGGTGGTGTTATTGGTACTCTTTTTTTTTTGTTTAACTTACAATAATGCCTTTAATTGAAGTTAAATGCTTTTGAGAATGCAATTTAATTTGGGATATTATTATAAATTTAAGTACCAAAACAAAATAGGAGTGCTAATAACAATTTTTGAAATGCCAATAACATCACCGTTTAAGTTTTATTGCTTTAGTATTTTTAGAAAAAGTTACGCTTTTTGAACTATAATATTTCCGAAGGTGAAGATGGTGTACTATCAACATAGCAGATTTGGATAGAATTTGCCCTCATAAAGACTATGCCATTCCAATTCCTATTAGAGTAATGAATGGGTAGCCAACAAATTTGGCATGGACCAATGAAAAAACGTCACATTACGCAAAGAAAGTGAGGTTTTCGTTTTTAACTCTGTCCAAACTACCTATTACTACTTGATCTTTCCATAATTAAAATTCAAACTTTATGATGGTCATGTTGTATAGGTCTGTTGGCCAAATTTGTTGGCTACCAATACCACACTTGGAAACTATCATTGATATTTGAGACGGGATACAATAATCTCTACTTTAACCAAGGAACTAGAATTATTTATGATGTTGTTTTTAGACACCATATCTTTTAAATCTAGGCATTCAAGATTTGGGGCATTAATCAGAACTTTATCTTCCATATCTCATTGTTCAGTGAACTTTATTGTTAAAGTCTTCAATGCTTGAAAACAAACACATAAAACCTGTAAACTATCACCATCAAATCTAATGATGCTCAAATCTTCAAGAATTGGGAAACCATAAATGAGTACTTTTAAAGCTTCATTGTCCTTGAACTCAACTTTATAGAGATCGATGATTTTGACACTAGGTAAACAAACCAATTCATAAACTTTAAGAACTACTTATCTCAATTTTAAAACCACTAGTGTTTCAAGTGTATAAAGGCTCCTACGCAATTAGACAAATGAATCAAATATGAGATTGTCAATGTCGAGATGTTCAACTTTGCCCTTCATTGCAGCATGAATCCACTTTGTAACACGAGAAGTATCACCAGGGGCGAATCCACTGCCTAGGCATATTTGGGCCATGGCTCAAACCAAACTTAAAGTTGAGTTAATAATATTTTTGCATATGACCTTGAGGCAATAATTCTATACTTTATATGTCTATATATAAAATAAAAAACACAGCATGATTGTACCAAAGAAAAGAAACAGCTTATTTTCCTTTTCCCCATATGTGTGTATGTGGTTCTTGATTAAATCCTAAAAAAACTCCCAAAGTGATGTCACTGGTAAAATAATTGAACTTTCTTATTCCAATTATACCCTAATCAAAATTGCTTAATTACTATGTACCAAATTTTTTGTGATATACTAGCTGGCAGTTCTAGGTTTCTCACTCTATCTTCTTTCTCTTCTCATCTATATTATTCGAGAACATGATTGTACCAAAGAATATTTGTGGATATTTTTTTAAGTTTTATTCATGTGTTTTCTCTCTAGATTGAACACAATTATTGATTTTTGTGGGTACTAGAGAATGTTTGATTAAAAGATAATTCAATTTGATGATTTGGCAAAGTAGATTTTTGTTCCAAAATTATGACCAAGTGACCGTAGGATCAATTATATACTTCAGCTCAGTCTAGAAAAAAATTATTTGTTTCGCCACTGAGTATCACACCTTTTCCTACATATGATTTTGAAATTTAGTATATGTGATATTTCACGAAGATTTAAAATATCATCCACAAAATTCAATCGAAGTCTAATTGGGACATATGCCCAAAGTATTTTCCATCTGTCGGCTAAAATACTGGTATTAACAACATTCTTTATTAAAAAGGAGAGAATATGACACATAATTGAATCAGGTAAGGACCTGTTTAGTTGTGAAAATTGTTTTCTCTTTTCCATTTTTCATTTTTCTTAACACTTTTGTAATACCTGTATTCGTAAAGAAAAGGTAAAGAAGTAATTTAATAAATATAACATGGAGTTAAAATAACATATATGCGAAAGATTTAATTTTTATAAAACAATTCTTTTAAAAAAATCGGACGCGTGGTGGTGTAAAGAAAATGAAAAAGAAAAAAAATGCGTCCAGATAAAAGAAAAGGAAAAAGAAAAAAAGTTTTTTTAAAAAAAAAAAAAAAGGGATGTGGCAACACCTGGTGTTGCCCAAGAAATTGAAATTCGCTACATGTTGCATAGCAGAGATAAGGAAAGTGGTGAACGGTGCCACATAATTTTATTATTTATATTAAATTGTTTTATTAGTTTTACTAAATCCTGTTTGGTTTTCTTCAATCTCAAATCTAAACTACTCTATTTCTTTAAAAACTTGGGGATCGAAAGAAAGACTCAAAGAGTAAAATTTTGAAGAGGTTTACAGGAGAATTTTATAGAGTCACAAGAAGCTCTAAGAAAAACATAAGGTAATAATGTGAAGTTTATTTTTGAAATTTAGCATACGTGAAATTTCTCGGAATTCAATGTGAGAATTTTCAAAGGGTGTGAATTATGAAGGAATTGAAGAATAAATTAGAAATTTTAACATAAATATTATGTCAGGTGTTAGCAATCAAAAACCGGGAGAAATTGTTGAGAGAAGTAGGAAAGACAAAGAGGTGATCCACGAGTTAGATTTACTTAAGTAATCAAGATAAATATGAAATATATAGTGATAATATTTGAATAAATTACTATTTTTGTTGGTAAAGAAGTAATAAATATTTGAATAAATATGAAATATATAGTGATATCAGATTTACTTAAGCAGAATATATTTCTAGATGTTTGACTTGTCAACAAGTGAAATCTGATAATAGACATCCAACAGGTTTATTACAACCTCTTCTAGTACCTGAGTGGCCATGGGAAAATATGAGTATGAATTTTATCTCTGGTTTTTCCTGTACCCAGAGAGGACATGACACTGTGTGGGTCATAGTGGATAGACTTTCTAAGTCTTCACATTTCCTTCCTATTAAAACTACCTGGAATCCTGAAAAGTTGGTTGAATTGTATGTAGCGGAGATTGTAAGATTACATGGAGTACCCTTGAGTATTGTATCAGATAACGATTCTAGATTTACCTCTAGATTTTGTGGAGGTTTTCAAGAAACTATAGGTTCGCAATTACAGTTTAATACAACTTTTCATCCACAAACTGATGGGCAGACGGAGAGAATCATCATAATACTAGAAGATATACTGATGGCAAGTGTACTGAGTTTCTCAGTGAGCTGAGATGCTTATTTGTCTTTGATCGAGTTTGCATATAATAATCAATATCAAACTAGTATTGGGATGGCACCATTTGAAACTTTATAAGGTAAGAGGTATAGAACTCCAATATGCTCGGAAGAAGTTGGAGAGAGAAATACATTTGGTCCAGAAATGATAGATATGACTACTGAGATGATCAAACTAGTTAGAGAGAACCTTAGAGTGGCACAGAATAGACAAAAGAGATATGCTGATAATAGAAAACGACCTCTCAAGCTTCAAGTTGGTCATTGGATATTTTTGAATATATCTCCGTGGAAGGACATGTTGAGGTTTAAAAAGAATAGAAAGTTGAGCTCGAGATTGTGGGGCTATATGAGGTGATTGAGAGAGTTGGACCAGTAATATATAGATTGGATTTGCCTCCAGAGTTAAAACAATTACATAATGTGTTTCATGTGTCACTTTTGAAAAAATACTTACATGATGAATCCCATAGTATCTCGAATCAGGTGATAGAACTTGAGGAATATTTGATTTTTATGCAAGTACCTGTCAGAATTCTAGACAGAAAGGAACAAGTTTTGTGTAATAAAATCACTCATTTGATTCAAATATTATGGCGGAACAAAGATGTTGAAGAAGTCTCTTGGGAGCATGAAGCAAGAATGAGGAAAGAATACCCCCAACTCTTTCATGAATTAGGTAAGGAAATTTCGGGGATGAAATTTTTGTAAGGTGGGTAGAATTGTAATACTTGTATTTGTAAAGAAAGGATAAAGGAGTAATTTAATAAATATGAATTGTAATACCCCCCAACTCTTTCATGAATTGTAATACCCGTAGAATTGTAATACCCAGCACGACACATGTACAACAAGAAAAATAACGCCAACATAATTTTTTACATCATTCATCAACCCTCAATAAGGGAGATACATCATTCTGATCTTGACTTAAACATTTTATACAACGTAAAATGCATGAATATTTACAAATAAATTTTTATTTTATTTTCTCATTAGTCTGAGGATGTAGACACGTACGTGGCTTATAGATAATGATTTCGTCTGAACCTCAACTCACCAAATATATATGTGTGAAAGATTTAATTTTTATAAAACAAATCTTTAAAAAAAAATTGATGCGTGGTGGTGTAAAGAAAAAGAAAAATAAAAATAAAAAAATTGCATCCAGATAAGGGAAAAAAAGGAAAAGAAAAAAGAAAAAAAGAAATTGAAAAAATGGGGACATGGCAACACCAAGAGGAAATTGAAATTCTCTGTATGTTGCACAGCATATATAAGGAAAGCAGTGAACGGTGCCGCGTAATTTTATTATTTGTATTGAATTGTTTTATTAGTTTTACCAAATCCTGTTTGGTTTTCTTCAATCTCAAATTTAAACTACTCTATTTCTTTAAATATTTGGGGACTGAAAAAAAGATTGAAAGAGCAAAATTTAGAAGAGATTTACGGGAGAATTTTATAGAGAATCACCGAAAGCTCTAAGAAAAACATAAGGTAATAACATGAAGTTTATTTTTGAAATTTAGCATACATGAAATTTCCCGGAATTCAATGTGAGAATTTTCAAAGGGTGTGAATTATGAAGGAATTGAAGAATAAATTAATAATTTAATATAAATATTATGTCAGGTGCTGACGATTAGCAACCGGGAGAAACTGCTGATAGGTGCAGGAAAGGCAAGGAGGTGATCCATGAGTAGCTCTAAGTGCTACGTGGTGAGTTAGATTTACTTTAAGTAATCAAGATAAATATGAAATATATAGTGATAATATTTGAATAAATTATTAACCTATGATTTGATGATAGATTAAAGTTATTTGATGGGTATGATAGGTATAATTGATATGTGAAAAATTATTATATAAGAAGTAATATTATTGGAATAATGAATCGATTTAATATGAATGTGATAGATGAAATTCTTGACGAGTTATGGTTGATAAATTGATATGATATATGAGGAGAAGAATTTAGTGAAATTGATCAAATAATAATTTGAGAAAAAGCAGGATAGCTAAATTGAATGTCTGAATACATGCTTGTTTTTATATTATTGTTCATATGCATAATTTATATCAGTGTTCATATGCATATGCATGAAATAAAAGAATCAGGAGGGGGTCGGTCTAAATGAAAAACCGTGATAGTCGATATATGTTGAAAATAAATGAAAACCGTGACAGCTGGTAGATGCTGGAAATAAAAGGACCGAGAGGGTAGCCGGTCTAAATAAAATAAAAGAACCGGAAAGACAGCCGGTCTAAGATAAAAACATATCGACATGTGGGAAGACGTTCCCTAATAATAATTCATGTATTGTGTCTGTTTTAAATATTGGTTGTATTACTGAAATGATGAAGTATTGTTTGTTATTGTAAATTTATTTATAGATGAATGAGTCTCACAGAGAGACAATTATAGTGAGAAAGAAACATGGAATTATGATATGATAAGAACTATTTAAATGGTAGACTATATGCTGTGAGCCTCATAACAAGGAAATTATGAGATATAATTGATGGTCTTAAGGTGAACAAATATATAAGAAGAAGAGATTGATAGAGAATGAAGCTTATGACATGTGTAGTGATAGTAGAATTTTATTATCAAGTTATATGAGATATAAATGATTAAATATTAAAAGACTATTTATACAAATTGAATACTTCTAGTAAATTTAATTCACTGAGCTTGTGAAACTCATCCCTCAATGTTAAATGATTTCAGGCAGCAGGCAAGACAGATAGTTGGTGAGCTGAGATTTAAACGGAATCATTATCTGTAAGCCACGTGGTCCACATCCTCAGACTAATGAGAAAAAAAAACATTTGTAAATATTCATGCATATTATGTTGTATACAATGTTTAAGTTGATATGTGAATGATGTAACTCTACTGTTAAGGGTTGATAATTTGATGTAAATACTTGCAGTTGATAAATTTTTATTGTTGCATATATGTGTTATGTTGGAATTTTCAAAATGTGATGACACCGTCTCGGGGGTGGCCAACCCGGGATGGGTCGTTACAACTTTCTTCAACAATTTAGGCATTATTAATATAATTTGG
Source organism: Bretschneidera sinensis (assembly GCA_023935145.1). Taxonomy (NCBI): domain Eukaryota; kingdom Viridiplantae; phylum Streptophyta; class Magnoliopsida; order Brassicales; family Akaniaceae; genus Bretschneidera; species Bretschneidera sinensis. The sequence goes on along the minus strand of CM043697.1, from coordinate 59,786,203 downwards.
AAAACAATATTTCTCTTCCCAACATATTATTAGAAAAGTTTGAAAACCACTATTTTGTTTCTCAAGTTTTCCAATATTATGTTAGAAAGAGAAGTGTTGTTTTCCAAATTATATTAAGAATGCCTAAATTATTGAAAGTATTAAGGAAAATAGAAAACATTTTCCATAACTGAAACCACCCTAAATGTTCTCTTCTGTTCGATTTTCTTTTTCAATTTTCCTATATATAGTTGTAGATTTTTATTTTTTTGTCTTTCTTTCTGCGTTCATTTTCACTTTCCATTTCAAAAGGATAAAAGAATAGTTTCCTTAAAAATGCGTCGAGTCGAGGCAAGAGTTTTTCTTATTCTCTTTATTTTTATTTTTTTAAAGGTGCTCTTCAAGTTTTAATTTTTAGGGCAAATTTTTTGCACCTCCCATAAGATACAGTATAATTAAGCACCTCACTTGGATTTTTTGAGATGATATTGCACCTTTTTCAGATTATTCATCACTCTTTTGTAAAAAAAAAAAATATTGTAACATAAATTTTTTTTATCATATAACAGGGTAGACTCAAATGAATGTTTATCTTGAATTATAGCTTTTTCTTTTTGTCGACATAGTTTCAGTTAGAATTTTAGTTTTTTGTATACATGGATTGCTTCTCTCGATTTGTATTGTTGATGCCTTTATGTCAAGTCCTATTAAGTTAATCCAAGTCATGTCTGATTAGGTATCTCCAAGTCAAGTTTGAGGTCTAATCCATGTTAGCCGAATTCAAGGTACCTGAAAAGGAAGCCACTTGGTGTTTTATTTTCTGGGGAAGACCATCGATGCATAAGTCAGCAGATGATGTAAGAACGAGAAGATGAGAAGAGAATAATTTGGGGAAGAGTGTAATGAATGAGCACTTGGAAAGTTGTGCCTTTTATATAGGGTTGAGAATTTTATCTTAATGGAAAAAAGGTAGTGGGGTCCTCCAGAGTGAAGTTATATTTTTGCCCTTAGGTGGGGAGTATGAGATTTGGCTTTTCTTATGGGATAAGTAGTATTTTCTCTTTAGAGGTGAAATTACTTTAATTCCTCCTATGGTGTCTATGGGGTATGTAACCTTCTTGAGATTCATACCTCTACCACAACTTCGGCTTAATACCCAACTGTCCCTTCCAAAGGAAGATCGATGAACGAGTGCGGATCAAAGTAGTTCAGCCTGATTGGAAAATCAAAAGTTGCACTACGCTCTTCATAACCCTTCATTAATAGCAAGGGGCTCCTTATGTTTTTAAGTGTTGAGTGATTATAAGGTACTTTAAACCCTTCACTAATACAATAATATCTCATGAATCGTTTCTCTTTGACCTTGATCTAATATGAATAGATAACCTCAATCAAAAGGTAATAAACTTGATACAAAAAGTCAAAGGTATGGAAACTTGATTGGAGTTGTCACTTGACAAGAACCCTTAGCTACTGGTCAAAGAGAGAGATCGGGTTTAAGACTTAGGGTACACTATGGAAATGTTGAAAGGAAGAGCACCCTAGACCACAAAAGGATATAGCTTATACTTTTGCTCATTTAAGGGATAATTTAATTAAGAACCAATTACTTATATTTTTCAAGTTTTATTCCATGATCAATCACACAATCAATAGTATGGAGTATACAATATCATGATGAGTGAATAACAATTATACCAAAGCAAATAAAGAAGGTGAATAAAAGAAAATAGTAAAGAAATTAAAGAAGTAAAACATATCATGCCAATTTAACCATATAAACATGCTTAGTCAATGAAAAACCTAGAGAGCATTTCATATCAAATCAAGGATCAAATCTCATAAAAAACATGGTAGCAAGATAATCAAATTAGATTCTATTCGATCACAAACCTACTCATGCTTTTTAGTGTTCATAGTACTTAAACATGTTATCATACAATTATAACATGGCAGATAGAGTTCATACAATAGTAGAAAGTCACTGGAAAAAGATTAGCATGATTCAAGGTTATCCATAGCCCGCACATATCTAGAGTTATGCAAAGACTTGTGAATTACTCTAGAGTTGCACAACTTTCATGCAACACAGAAATAATAACACAAGTTCACAGTTCACTTGCACGTAAAAATTCGAGTTTATTGTAAAAATCTCATAAAAATAACAAAGGGAACATATACCTTAGTAAAACCCTAAATCAAACCTGCAACAGATTTAGGTAAAATACAGCTTCTATAGCATGCAATTAATTTACTGTGTATTCTTAAATGTTTAATTCCTTAGAACAATATCTCTAAAATTCTAGCATAATTCATCATACATGATTCATGCCAAACAATCAAACAATCATTCCCATGTTTTTCAAAGAAAACAAATGCACAAATAATGATTTTATTAAATAACTTTCATTCGTACCTACCTTTAGAGAGCACTACTGAATCCAAGTAATTATATGTCGATGTAGAATCATTTTCCTAACTCACACTTGCCTCTAATTTGGATTTGGATGCTTGTGTTTGGTTGTTTCCTCTTGGCAAAGATAGCGATACTTCGACTTCATTGACGGTTGGTGATGATTCTTCCTTTGATTATAGCTTAGAACGACGATTGGATTAATTATCAAAGCTTCTTGAATACATAATTTTATCAAGAAACCTTGATTGTTGATGAAGAACTTAAGAACATTTACTCTAGTGTTTCTCTTGTCATTAAATAAACACAAAATTAAATCCTCACTCTCAAGTGTTTATCTCAACCTCACCTTTTTCATTCAAGAATATGAACACTCTTAGAGATAGAGATTAATAGAATTTCTTAATTCTATTCTCTTCTCATTTTCCCTCCTCTCTCTATATCATTTTTTTTTGTGTCAAATGATGAACTCAAGGGTCCTATTTATAGTGCTTAAGTGATAGAGTTGATCCCAAATAGGTTTTTAAGAGTTTGGATTGAATCGAAATATTTTAGAGTGTTTTAGATAAAATAGAGCTGATTTGGATTGAGCCAAAATATTTTAGAGTGTTTTAGATGAGCTAAGCTGATTTGGTTTGATTTTCAAGTTGGATTAGAAAAGAATTCAAATAAGTTTGTATAACTGAATGAACCTGGACAATTTTTTTGACTCAACTTCAAATGAGACAACTTACTTATTTTAATTCCAAAACGAGTGGTTTTGGGCTTGTTGGAAAGATATGAAAGTCTAGTTTCAAATGCAATTGTCTGGGCTTAAAATTCTTGGTAATTTTCGAGCTATGATCAAAATACCTAGCCGGATTTAGTTTTGAACTTGGTTTGATAGAAAAATCATATTAATTTGAACACTTGTCCGTTTTGGGCCCATAATGTATCAAAAAATACTACTTTTTTGTTCATCATTTCTCATTAAGGTTTGCATGCATAAGTTTCTAACTTGCGTTCACAACCATAATAATTGGAATTCTTTATTAGGTATCACTTTCGAAATCTCGCTCATCTGAATCTTTATTGTTTTCATAGAGATTCAAGAGAAATGATACTTATCAATTAAATTAGTACAAAATAAGGTGTCTATAGTGTCCAAGTGTCGATCTTTTATTGGGTGGTGTATTTTACCTCTATCATGTATAACTTACGATTTTGAGAGATTTAATTTGATTTTGATAGTATTCCACAACCAACTTAAGAGTGCAAATAAGTTGATAATCAAATTGAAAGTTTTGGTTCTTCATATTTTGTAACCGAACCCGAATTGAAATAATTAGGGCAATTTGATTATCAAATTACATGAAAATAAAATAATTTATAAGAAGCCTTGTTAGATATATTTCTCCCAAATTTTCAACGATTCGGTATTATCAAAATATAATTTGGTAATTTAGTATTACTAAAAATATTAAAAAAAACCATTACATTAAATTTATTACTCTATTATATTTTTAGTCTATCTTTCATAAAATAAATGCCTCAGATTATTTGTCCACTTTACATAAATGAGATACAAAAATCATTGACTTTACAAATATATCTTTAATCTTTTCTTTTTATGTCAAGACATAACTCTTGCAGGATCCACATGTATTTAATTTAACTTTAAAAGGTTTTTTTTTTGGATAAAACAAAATTTGCATTAAACTTTGTGTAAATAAAAAGTGGATTAAAAATATTGGACAAAAGAAGTACTCTTAAAAAAAATATACAAATCATAACACTTGTATTATTAATAAGGAATTATAGCATTATGTAGCTGGTATCTTTATGTAAATAAAAGCTAAATGTTAAAACAAAAACGATAAAAATATGTTTTCATCTAAATTCTAAACATGGGACGCCTGATCTTCGGACCGTAGCGTGATAATGATTGTCAATTTATATGAAAGTAAAAATTTGGTCAAGGGTTGGAAAAAGGGTGTATGTAGGAAAAACGAATTACTGAATTAAAAACTTTGGCTTGGTTATTTCGGTTCTTGGTAGTATTTATTTATAATTTCGGTAATTTAGTTTGATATCGGTCTAATTGTTATATTTCAATAATATTGAATTACTGATTTTTTAGAGTAATAATAAAATTATAGTCTGATTTGAAAAATCAAATAAAATTAAATTTAAGACTTTTACACTTCGTTTGGAACAAATAAATTTCATAATTTTTATGGAATTTATTTCAAATTATATAATTGTCATCAGGGTGGAGCTGAAATTTCATATTGAGGGGAGGCAAAATAAAATTATGCAAGAAAAATATATTTTAAAGTGTAGTTGTAGTTATTATGAGGGGCAACGTGCAAATTTTATAAAAATTTACAAAACAAAATTAAGTTAAAAATTATAATTTTAAAAGTTTTGGGGCAATTGGCCACTCATACCTGTATGGCTCTGCCGCTGATTGCCATGTTTGGAACTAAAAAATAATCTATGAATTTAATATAAAATTGAATTGATTTATAAATTTAAAATTTATAAATAAGTTCTGCAAAATAAAAAATAAAGAGTTAGATTGTTCAAAATATATATATTTTTTTTCATATTTATTTATTTTTCAAATATTTTAAATATGAAAATTCAAAATAAAAAAATATTTTTAATAAATTTAAAAATAAAATAAATTTCATTTTTTTCTAATTCAAAATTAATTTAAAATACCCGACCTTGTAGTTTGCCACGTGACACGCAATTAATCGTAATGTACTCCAATGTTTAACATTCAATTTTAGCCTCTGTTTTTTTGGCTTTTGGTTTGTGTTTGTTTAGAGAGAGAAAGCACTCAGTTTCAGTGTGTAGCCATGGCTGCTGTAGTCAACTACTGCAAGCCTTCGCCATTTCTTGGCCAATTCCATCCTCGCTTTGTAAGTATCTCTCTCTCTCTCTCTCTCTATATATATATATATATATATAGGTTTTTTTATTTTTTATTTTTTATATATATCCGCACATATAGACGTGTGTAAGGTGTGCTCATACAATTACACGAGGTGATAATTTGATTAATTTTGATTCTATGAACTCGTAAGAACCAAGTTTCTGTTCTGAGTAATTTCATTAGTGTCTATCTTGGTGTCTGTTAAACAAATTATTGGTTTAAGCATAATACAATTGACGTATGAGTAGTTCATTGATATGATTGGAACAATTTTTTTTACTAGTTTTTGTAACAGAATGGATAATGATCTCCATTAGATTTCTACTTACGTAGTACATGGAAGCGTATGCTCTGAAGTCTGATCCTTCTGTCTATCAATTATTTACATGACCTTAAAAGTTCACTTGATCCCGTGCACATTTATAATTATTGCTTTCCTGATTGGGGGGTTGCTTGTGTGTGTGCGTGTTATTTTCCTTTATTTATTATTTAAGCTGTACAAAGATTCTCTACATTTATCTCACTACATTCTGGGACCACGATATAATTCTTTTACTAGTTTTCTTCTTTTATATATGAAGAGGAAATCAAAATTTTGTGTAGAAAAGGGAATTAAATTGGAAGCTGAGCTTCTTGTGTTGTCGGCATAGGGGAAAAAGGAATCGAACGTGTTTCCATGAAAGAATATGTAAACTAATAAGTTGGTTTGTTCTCAGCTTGGGTCAGAAGAACTGTAATCGTTTTAGCAAATCATGTCCAAAGTTCTTACCTATGTTACTCGGAATTGGGTATGAGTGTCGGATGTGGATACGTGTCTGACACGGTGACTCATCTATACATTGTAAGTTCTCCATTAACTTGGAGGGTCCAAGAGTCATGCCCATATTTTCATACACGTTTTGGATATGTGTTCGACACAGGTACTTTTAAGTAAAATGAAGAGTTGGACAAATATAGGTTCCTACCGCTTGGATTTGTTATATAAAAAATGGCTATATGCATTGATTAAAACATCTCTACTTTGTTTCATTTCAATTTGTATTAGAAATACTCATTGTACCACTGACCTCCCCCCCCCCCCCCCCCCCCTCTCTCTCTCTCTTTCTCTCCCTTTTAGTTAGTATTTGTTAAGACCCATGGTAAATTAGTAGATAATGATGTGTAACATAAGCGGTTGATTTTTGAAACTATAGGGAAAATCACCATCAAGACAACATTTTGGGAGTTCAGTGCAGGCATCTAGAGTTACTGCACTGTTTTGGGAATCTAAGAAGTCTGCGGAGCCACAAGAGTTGGACTTTTCACTGGGGGATTTTGCTTTGACAGGGTCAGGCCCAGAGGTGTTCTCCTTTGATGGTTCTACAGTAATTAGAGTAGTTATATTCTTATCTTATTGTTTATACTTGTGTTTGCATTTTTTTTGGTAACATCTGCTACTGATTCCATTTTGTTGATTCTAAATCTAGGAAGTGCCGGGAAACCAGTTGAGACCTAAAATGATATCTCTTTCAGTTGTTTCTTCTGTATCAAAGGTTTCATCAGATGACTGGGATGCATGCACTCTAGATGCTACAGGTCCTGAAAAGTTTAATCCATTTCTCACCCACGGTTTTCTTTCAAGCTTAGAAGAGTCAGGTTCTGCTGTGAAGGTTAAGAATCATTGCTATATACCATAGCTTTATTAAGTTCTATTGGCCATTATTAGTATAAGGGCTGCTTGGTCATAATATGGGAGTCGAATCCTTGCATTTTGTTGTACTTCAGGTAGAAATGGGTCCCTTATCAAAACAAAAAGGTTTCATTTTGTTGCACTTGAGGTAGAAATGGGTCATTTATCAAAACAAAAGGTATAAATGGGTCATTTCTCCCTCTTCAGTTCCAATCGAAAATAGTTTATTCTATGTGCAGAAGTTGATTTTATGATTTTCATTTTGATGTGGAGTCTTGTAGGAGGCTTCATAATTGAGAACTTTTCTTAATAAGTTCTGGTTTCATCCATTCCTCATGTTAGTGATGTAGGCTTCTATTATTTTTCTGAGTTGGTCAGCATGAATATTAAATAAAGATTTTAACTGCTCTAACTTTTGATGGATAATATATACAATATATTAGCTTAACATCTCTGCATTTACTCTACGAATTAGTGGGCCAAAGAACAAACTTTTCTTTTCCTTTTCTACTCCTCTCAAGAGGGGTGGGGAGAAAGAGAGTAAAAATTTTTGCGACAGAAAACAGAAGAAAAGGTCATAGAAAATTCTTGTGCTGTCTGGTACATTCAAGATTCATTAATAAAATAATTGTCACAATGATAAACATAAAGGTAATACAAGAAACTTGATGGAAGGGGGAAAAAAGGAAAGAAAATAACACAAACTTTGGTTGGAAAGAATCACCCACCTTTGTACATTCTTGTTTGAGCGAACTTCCACCTTAATACGTCTTTCAGTTGATCCTAGGGTTAGTGCAACACAACAACATATAAGTTATAAACATATCTACTCTTTTCCAAGTCTGTACTTTGTATTAGCATTGTCTTCCATCAACAACAACTGAAAAGTTTTTCGAAATTAGCGAAGCAAGTTGTTCATACCAAGATCTGAAAAACTGCTTATGTTACTATGGAATTCCATATAGTACCCCTGGCAAGAGCTTCATTCCTCAGCCATACACTTCTCTCTGTCTTGTACTCTTTTTTTTTTTTTTTTTACATATATATGTCCTTTATTTTTCTTCTAGCTTTATGTCTAATAAAATATTTCCACTTATCATTGGAGGGTTGCAACATCCTGAAGTGTAGATATCTGTTGCTTACTTGCTTATCTTCATTACACTTGGGACTAGCTGATTATATTTTGTTTAGGGAATGGATATCTTTCAAGTGATGAATAAGTGAGATGTAGTTTTGTTGACTTCGTTGAAACTGTGTTTATGAAGATTGTTAATCCAACATAACCAGCTTTTAATACAAATTGTGTGCCTGTACGTTTTTACATGCATATCTGCAGATGTGTTTTATATCTGGCATTCTCCATCTGTGGCTTTTAGATCCTTTGTTGTAGTACTTTAAGAATTAGAAAGATTTTGTCTTAAAATGTTTGGAATGATACTGTAACTAATTCAGCATCACAAAATATTCTCTGAAAATTAATTACTTCCTTCATCCCAAAAAAAGTTGTTGTCTTCCAAAATTGCCTTTATGGGCTCATTTTCAATGGGGCTTTTATATTGAGATATTAAAAAAAAGTTAAGGGTAATTTTGGAGAGTGAACATGTATCATATTCTACTTTGTAAAGTGGACAAAATATCTGGGATTGTGGGAGCAATAGAATCAAATAAATCATTCTACTATCATGGATGGCCTTGCTCATCTCAAATTATATGATTGGTGCGAATAAGCCTGAAGATTCTGTTGTCATCCTAATTCTGCAGCAATAATGATTTCAGGAAACAGGATGGATGCCACGCCACATTGTTGCTAAAGATGAATCTGGAAATATATTAGGTGTTGTTCCACTCTATCTTAAAAGGTTTAGCATCTGCCGTGCTCTCCATGTAGCACATTCTTATGTATATTCTTCTCGAACATTCTGATTTAACTCCTTCCTTCCATAGCTGTTCTTTTATCTCTCTTGATTTTGGTGTGCAGCCATTCCTATGGTGAATTTGTTTTCGATTATTCTTGGTCTGATGCTTACTACAATTTTGGATCAAGATACTATCCAAAGTTCCAATGTTGTGTGCCTTTTACTCCAGTAACTGGTCCAAGGATTTTGATCCGTAATACCTCATTTAAAGATCAAGTATTTGATGTTATGGTCTCCGCACTGAAGGATCTAACAGCTAAGGTATTAGATGAATCACATGTTTGTTGCTTTCATTGCATGATTTTATCATCTTGTGATTACATACCAAGCCATATGCATATGTTCTCATTGCTTCAAGTATATTATCTATATACGATTTCGTTTATCTGATATGAGCAATAGACATCTGGTACATGCACATTACTAAACTGAATCCTCCATTTATGTTATTTTAGTATGGATTGTGCAGTGGAACTCTTTACTTTGCATTTCTGCATAAATTATAACATTTCCTTTTCTTCTATGAGTTAATGTTCTTTGGTACAGTTATTTTCTGGAACAAATTTGGTAGTTGACCACCATTATTGAAAGCTGAGAGAATACATACAAGAACTAGGGTAGGCTACACAGAAGAACTAGAAATGTCTACGCCAATGGAGCCCAACTTTATCAGTCGCACATTTACACTTCTATGGGGCAATCTTAACTAAAAATTAAGATTTCTTACATCTCTCTCTCTCTCTCTCTCTCTCTCTCTCTCTCTCTTTGTGATTATTTGGCATCTTCTATAGCTGAAGCCCAATCATTGGGAGACTTATGCGAACCTATCTGATTATGTACAGGCTTAGTGTGACTATCTGATCATTTACATCTTAATGTGACAATCTTATCATTTACAGGCTTTGCTGAAATTGATTTCTACTTTTAACTTGCAATATACTGCCCACTTAGTGTGACTATATAACTTTTGACAGTCACAAGTTTCGTCTCTACATATTACCTTCCCATCTGAAACTGAGTGGCACAAGTTGAAGGAAAAAGGGTTCCTGCAGAGGATTGGGATGCAATATCACTGGAAAAATCGCAACTATAAAAAGTGAGTAATATATGAACTGTTTCTTAATTTTGGTGACATGTTTGCTGGGAATGTAAAATCCAGTTGCATAGTTGGCTGTATATACTAATTTACTCGGTTTATATTCAAATCATATGCTTTGTTCCTTGAACTCTACTTGGAAACTGATAGGTGATTGCCATGTTCTCTATATATACGATTGTGAAGCAATATCTTCTGAAGATTGTGATGTACGACAAATAAGTAGAAAGAGAAGCAGATTGAGAAATGAGAGAAACAACATAGAATCAGGGATATTAGATCGAGAGAAAATAGTTCAGATAGGAGATAGACAGTTAAAAGGGATAACAAACTAAGAATAATAACGAACAAAGAAACAAGAAACAAGAGGGACAAGAGATAACAAACTAGTAGTTTATTTCATAATCCAGTTTGAATCTAAAACCCTAGTAGAGTGCTCTTATATAGGTAACAAACATAATTTAAATAAGAAAGTAAATCAATTCCTAATAAATATCTAATTGCCTAAATCTAAGTTTTCTAAAATATCATCTTCAAGAATATTGTCATTACAACATAATCCCAAAATCCCAAAATAATAAATATTTTTTTCCTATTCTCCATCATTCTGCCCCACTTACAAAAAACTCGACCTCGAGTTTTGAAGTGATGAAGGATCAAAACTAGTGAGTGCTTGAGTTGATCGATGAAGACTTGAAATTTTCTGAATGTGATGTCTTCAATCGGGAATGATAATGATATCAAAGGAGCTTCAACACAAAGCGGTAAAACAAACTCGATGGTATGGGCTTCCATGCTTTGGCAATGGTGATCTTCATTGTGAAGGTTTCAAGAGAGACATTCAATACATCGTGAGATTTGAGTCCTTCGGCAATGACGGAAGTTTTCTCTTCAAAGTGTTCTTGGATTGGAGAAACAACTTCATACTTGGTGTCGTCGTGACACGAACCTCGATGGATAGAAGTTTTGGCAAAAGCTGCTTCCACTAATTGTGTTGTTCGTGCAAGGAATTGTTGCATCTTGAGGATTTGAGCTTCACAGTTGGAATATTCAATCTCCAACTAGCAACAATTGTCATAAATGTAACACTATCAAGCTCAGTGTTAGCCCAGACAGCATCTTGAAGCAAATTGTATTGCACAAGAGCTTGAAAATCCACTTAATTTGGGGGAATACTAATTTTCTCGATATGACCAAACGGACCAAAAACCTGATAGAGCACTTCTTTTGTACTTGGATATGAATTGACCAGACTAAACTCATTGAGTGACTCCAATTGTTTTTTTTTCCTACTTTTTAATATAAATAAATCATAAACATAAATAAAATAGGAAAAGGAAACCTTTGATAATATTTTTTTGTGGCTGCTTTTTTCTCTGCAATTTTTTTAGAAAGAAGAAACTACAAAAATAAAATTTATAAATAAAAATGCAGAACACTATTCATTGGCACTATAGTGACTACACTGTTCATCGACACTGCAGCGAGAGCACTGTTCATCGGTATTGTAACAACACTGTTCAAGTCCTATAACGGCACAAAAAACAATATTTTTTTTTCAATTTGCTTTGGTTCTAGGACGTGTTTGGGTGGATCTATTTGGGTGAAACACGAGAAATTTTGGCTAGTGAGAGATCGAGGTTTGTGCTCTAATACCACTTTGACGTAGGACAAATACGTAGAAAGAGAAGCAAATTGAAAAAAGAGAGAAACAACAAAGAATCAGGGATATTAGATCGAGAGAAAATAGATCAGATAGAATATAGACAGACAAAAGGGAGAATAGACTAAGAAGAATGAAGAACAAAGAAACAAGAGGGACAAGAGATAACAAACTAGTAGTTTATTCCATAATCCAGTCAAAATCTAAAACCCTAGTAGAATGCTCTTATATAGGCACCAGACATAATTTAAATAAGAAAGTAAATCAATTACTAATAAATATCTAATTGCTTAAATCTAAGTTTCCTAAAATATCATCTCCAAGAATATTGTCATTAAAACATAATCTCAAAATAATAAATATTGTCTTTCCTATTCTGCATCAGATTGTTTCATAAAGGTAATGAAATAAAAAATAAGAACAACTAATGGAGGAGAGTTTCCTCTGCTCTATATCACTTGTGTGCCTTATCATTTAACAGTTCAATTCTCTCTTTTCGCAGTCTACCCCAAACATGAAGTTGATTTAATAAGACTAGGATTATTGAGTTTTTACGAATTAGAATACCTACTTGTTTTAACGTTAATGTTACATCCATAAAACAAGCTAAAGGAGTTTTTCTTAGATGATTTGGCAAAGAATGTGATGGAGACCATAGGGAAGATTAAATATTGGGGTTTTAATGTGATGGGATTTTTTATAATTAAGGGAAAATATGTAAATTTTTATATTAGGGATATTTAGGTAATTCATATAGTCTCTTAGATATTCTATGGTTAGGAAAGAAATTTGGGTTTGATTTAGTTTTCTATTTTGATTATGTTGGGTGCCTATATAAGAGCACCTATAGTAGTATGTTAAGTAGACCTGATTTAGGAATTGAATTTGATCAAGAATATCAAATTCGGTTCTTAGGTCTAGCTGTCTAGGTCTTTGCTCTCTATTCAATAATATTGTTCTATTATTATCTCCTTGTTCTTATTTTCCCATCTATTTAGCATTCAACCCTACTTTTCCTACATCAGAATGTGAGTGATTGCATTGTTAGCTAAGATGGTTGTAGCCAATGGTGGTACTAAGAAAGGGCATCCCCCCCCCCCCCCCCCCCAAAAAAAAAAAAAAAAGTAATGGAGAAATTAGTATCATATAACTAGTGGTTTAAGTTTCAGCTATAAATCTAAGAAAATATATGTATTCCTGGCCTTCTTCTCCCTAAATATTTAACCTTAAAATTCCTTATTATCATTCCAGTGGTCTCTCATCTCCCCAAATCACTGTCTTCCTTATGTGTAATATTTAGCTACTTTTGTTTGGTTTGTGAGACTTAATTAAAAGCAAGTCCACTGTTCTATAGGTAGAATTGGTTAGAACAACCTAAAAAGATTATTATAATAAAATTTTATGTTTTTGACCTATATAATATTTAATTTATGTTTTTGAGATTTTTGACTAAACATTGAAAGTTTTTCTCACAATACAAGGTAACTCTTCTCTTTTCTTTATTTCTTTTAAATTATCTAGTTTTATTTTTTGAGTTCATTTAAAATTTCTCATCGACTCTTTAATAGTATTATATTCTGATTTATATATGGCATGTAAATTATAATCTATTAAACTTACATATTTTTGGTAGATATTCTTTAGCTATATATTGAGAAAATATTGCTGAAAAGCTTTAGTATTAACAATAATAGATTTTTTTTTTGTATGAAAAGAAGTACAATTTAAACAAGAGCACATTATATATTTCAACCCCTCCAGCACAAAAGTTCTAGTTCCAACACTTATTGTGGCTTCACTTATTAAAAAAAAACTCTGGTTGTGGCTTCTGCAATATACTTTTCCTTTGATAATCTGTTACTTGGTGGAAACGAAAATCTTAGTTGTTTAGTGACAATGGCGAAGAGCCTTCTTTTTCTCGCTCACTTTAGTTAGGTATTCTTCTCTATGCTCAATTCAGATTGGGTGTATCTTCAGGCTCTGCTCAAGTAACAGTAGTTGCTTCCTTGTACACATCCACCCTGAGAGGACTAGCATTATGGGTTGTGTTATCATGGACGTGCATTTGATTTATCTAGAGACTAGGAGTGGTTTATATATTGAAATTATACAATGACTGTAGTTTCATGTTATTTCATTCCTAACTTAGCTTTTCTTTTTCTTTAAATATACTTTTTGTGCTTTAAAGGTCTTCGAGCTCTCTTAAAATTTTGTAAGGAATATATTCTACTTGTATATTACTTGAGGACAATGCATCCCTCCCACTTCCCTGTCCTGTTTCTCTATCATCAAAAAGTCAGCAACTATCAGATAAATACCTATTCAAATCAGTGGCCCATCTTTTTTCTCTTAACATCATTTGCATCTGCGGTTAATCAATGTCGTGAGTTTATGTTTACCTCTCTTTTACTACTGTTTAGTCACTAACTTTGAACCTTCTGTGTTATTCCCATTAATTCAGAAATATGTTAACTTCTCCTTGTTGTGCCACAGTTTTGATCAGTTCTTGATGGATATGAAGCAAAGTAAAAGGAAAAATATTCGTCAGGAGCGCAAAAAGGTTCGTCTTTCAACTCTTTCTCAAATTTTGGTAGATTCAAGTGAAGTGGCATGATTCTTCACAATGATCTAATGAGATCATCCGATACATAAGGTGGAGATGAATGAAACTGAGTTAAAATGCATAGAGATCATTGAAAATAGAGTAAAATCACTCAGTCCAGTCAGATAATGCTATGGCAACTACTCAACTCTTATATGGAATTTTGAGCAACCAGTTTTTCTGATAGATGTAAACAATCACTTGAATGAGAGAAGATCTGCATTACAAAACAGATGGATAGATACCATAAATGAGTCAAAAGGTACCTTTAAACATTATTTTCTTTAGTGCTTCATATTTCATTGACAAAAGAAGACTATAAGACGCTTATAAATATCACTTTATTGATGTTTCATTAATCTTGCAAAACTCATGGATGCTCGGGATCTACCTAGAATATCGACTTTTTATTTTATGATTGGTTGTGGCTTGTGAGTGATTTGGAAATTGGTTGCCATGTGTTTCTATTCATTTTTACTTCCTCTTTTTTGGTCTAAAAAGTTGCCATATATCTGCGTGACCTCTCTCTATGCAGATTTCTGCGCAAAACTTGACTATGAAACGGCTCCGGGGTTATGAAATAAAGGTACTTATTAATACCAGTTAATGATCGATTTTAATGATAATTTATTGTAATATTTAATTTTCCCCAGTCCCATATTTAGTGTCAACACATATATTTCTAGGAAACTACATTTACTTTCCAATTGTACGCCAATCATGAATAATAATTCTCACATGATTCATCCTACGTAGAAGGAATAAATTCGGAAAGTGAGTATTTATTTTAAATTAAGACTTTTTTTTTTATAAACTGCATTAGACTTTTGACTTGGACAATAAGAAATGTAAATATGCATGGTTATTATGGGAAAGGAGTATCTGTTTAGTTCATTTTATTTTCAACTATTCTACATATGATGTGGCACTGAGGGGGCATTCGTTTTCCAAAATCATGCAAGAGAATTGCAAGATTCCGAAGAATACCCCCTTTTTTCACTTACCCCAGAATTCTGGAAAGTTGCATCATTGCAGGGGAAAATAGTAGGTAATTGATTCCCTACATCTTATTTGGTAATCTGAGATTCTGGAATAGGGGAAAAGTTAACTTTTTTTCAGACAGACGGGTATTCTAATAATCTCCATGCCCCTTTATCCGCTTTCTCTCAAAACCCTCACATCTCTCATCTGCAACTCAGGCACTTGTACTTTCTTCCCTGTGCACTTCCCTGACCTTAGCCATTGACTGGGAATCCTGATGTTGATCAGCACGATTAGATTGCAAGTTGATATAAATCGGGTTGGCTCAAGGTAGTTTTGTATTTAAAAGAAAAAAGAAACCCAGGAAAGTAACTTCCCTAGTGAAAATCAAATAAGAAAATTTAGCTTTCCTGCAATTCAATTAATACTTAACCTAAAAATTAAACACCAGAATCTTGCATTTCAAATAGTCGGATTCCTTGGTTATCACATTCCGAAGATTCCTTAATTTTGTGAATTTTACTTATCAGAGAAATCGTTTTTAATTTTTTTTTTCTTGAATAATTAACAGAGAAATCTGGCCCCTTAAAGACACCCCACCCCCCATCTCTTTTATTATTTTCTGGCTCTAGTACATCTTGGGATCTATTAATCTGTTTCAATATCATAACGAGAATGCAAATCATGGAACATCTTTGAAAGAAATCTACATTTATGTGAATGAACGAAAACAAACTGCATTGTTATTTTCTATCAAAAAAATTATATTCATCCAACAAAAGTGACCATTTTAATCTCATCAGTTGTCTAGACCTTTTCATACTCTTTTAGTCCAATCTCCGTCATGTGACTGGTTGACTTATTTTAATTACTTTCACACTGCGAGGCCAAAAGTTTACGAGGCTTCTTACGTATTCTTTCTTTGGCTATGTCTTGGCAGGCTGGGCATTGGGATTCCTTCTATGAGTTCTACAGGAACACCACTGATAACAAGTTTAGTCCAGATCATTAAACTATGTTTACTTTCAAATTAGATTTCTATAATTCAGTTAACTAAGTTCTATATATGCTGTCTCAGATTCATTTTTCTTCCCCTCTTTTTCTTTTTCATGAGATGATTAAAATGTCACATATTCAATTCACTATTGACTTTTCCGTAGGTGGGGTAGCCCTTATCTAACAAGGGATTTCTTTCACAACATGGGATCAAAGTTGGGAGATCAGATACTACTCGTTGTTGCTGAAGAAGGGGATGAACTTGTTGCAGGAGCCCTAAATCTTATTGGAGGAGATACTTTATTTGGGCGCCTCTGGGGATGTCACCCACAAGCCTATTATCCAAGTTTGCATTTTGAAGCATGCTATTACCAGGTTCAGTTTTGATTATTTGCAAAGGTGGAAGTGTCATTGTATACTGTTAACTTTCCCACATAACAATATTATAAATAGAGGAATTACTGGAAAAGATGTAGTGTTTAAAGTAAAGCAAATTCTTCTCCCAAACTATGACAAAGCTAACTATGGATAATGCTCTACTTTTTTACATAGCTTCCTATGGTTAAGTTCGATCATATGTATGTCATAGTAGAATCTGACACACGAACACGTAAGTGTCCTGACCAGAGATAGGCAGTGCCTACTAGTATGATGTCATCAATAAGAATCATCTCACAGAATTTTCATTTTTTTGGTGTAGAAGTTTTGACAATAAGTGAGAAATTCATTATACAAAAATGGACACATGATTTTTCACTCGTTATTTACTTTGACATCACAGGCAATAGAAGCAGCTATTGAACTTAATCTTAACACAGTGGAGGCAGGAGCTCAGGGTGAGCATAAAATTCAGCGGGGTTATCTGCCTGTGACAACTTATAGCTGCCATTATCTCATGGATGAAGGTTTCAGGCAAGCCATAGAAGAATTTGTAGTGCGTGAGCAAAGTCAGGTATGGTCATACATATTCCGTTATTTTAGGTGAAAATCCATTTTAGATGAATTATACTTTTAGAATGTTCAATGTATCATTTTAATGCATGAGGCTCCAAAACACCCGCTCCCCTGTCATGCCCACAAACCTTTTTTTGAACTGCCTAATGCTACTTTCTCTGTTTCTCATCCTTCTCTTTTGTATTTCAAAGTTACTTCTTTGAAGAATATCAATAGGCTAACACATCTATTGCAAAGAGAAACCCTTTTTGTTGGAAGTCTTGGAAGGTGATATTTAAATTACTTGGTTAGGTAATGTGAAATCTGAAATTAATATGAAATCGCACTACATCTATAGTCCAGTTTCAGATGATGCTCTAACTTTGTGTATCCTTTGATAACTTAAAGCAATATCCTTATCCTTGTCTTAATAGAACCTTCAATCTACATTGCAACTAGCACTTTGGCTTTGTTCTCCGTCTTTTTGCCATTTCTGTTTTGGTTTTTCGTTTTCTCAAAAGGCAGTCTCTTTCCATTTTGTATATTATTCCCCATCTCCTTATCTCAAACGTCGCCATAGAACTATTTCGTGTAAATTTCTCTTTGCCGTTAAAAGGAAAGAGGAACCTGAGATTGAGAAGACTTGTGGGAACCAGTAGGAACCATTACTTTTAACTTGAATGCAACGGCTGTAAAGAATCCAATCTCCCCCTTCACCACATTATGTGTAAATTCTTTGCAATTTAAATTGTATTAATTAAAAAAGGTATTTTTCCATTTGCAGGTTAAGCTTGTTATGAAACTGTTACACGAGTCTGGTCCCTTCAAAGAGGGTATACAATAGAAAGCATTCGGCATTTAGTCCGAGAAGAAAAAACGTGTATATTGTTATTATTCTCATTGATTTTGTAGTTGTCATATTGCAGTTGATTATAGTTCAGTCCACTAGAGTTTTTCCAAGTCCACACATAATCATAATGGCAGCATTCTATTGCAGAATGAAGACAAGGGGAAAAAATTAGGGTTCCGTAAAAAATGTATCTTATACAATCGAGTCGGTGATTCCAGGTGTTGAATGCTAACCCCTATTCAAAACGCACATGCAGCGTGTGTGAACAATCATTTGTACCCCACGTGTGATGGTCTAACCATTAAATTTAATCTAAATCGATTACTCGATCATTGTATAATAATATTTTATATAAATTTATTATTTATTATATGTATATATATATATAATTTTAAAACTAACCCAAACTTTCCAAAATCTCGTATTTATTTTGTATGGTTTTGTATTAAATAATTAAAGTTACTTGAACTTTTTGTTAAATAATTTAAAGTATTTTCTAAGGAATGTATTGTAAGATTTAATTAATTATTGGATGGATTTAATTTTGTATTTAATAAATGATGAATTATTGTTATAGAATATTTTTATCTTATATAATATATTTAAATTAATTTTTAAGTGAAAAATTGATCTAAATTGATTTGAATGGGTTGGGTGAGATATTTTCAATGTGGTATAATTGAATTGAGTTGAATTTTTAAACCAAATCGACTTAAATTGGCTAATACTCACTTTTAATTTTGAGGGACAAAATTGGAATATGATAAAAACTCATATTTTAATATAATCTGACCTATTATATCAAAATTATCTAGTAGACAATAAATCAAAATTGATCTCTTAAACAAAAAGAATTGAAAAAAATAAAATAACAAACATATCCAATTTTAATCGAAACGAAGAGAAGCATGAACTTGATTATCATCTCCACTTATTGTTCTTCAAATTTCTAGGTCTTCTTTATTTGAGGGTATGTATGGCTTTCAAAACACAGCAAGAACAAGGTTCAAATATCAATTTACACGTTCGTACCAGCTATAATTCTTTTTTCAGTGTGAACCTTAGATGATTGATATCAAGGTGCAAAATCTGCCACGAACTGAAAATTCGAATAAAAAATCAAAAAACATTAAAATAATATTATAAAAATCCAATTCGACTCAAACCCGAGTTACTCAAAATCTGAAATGACTTCAAATTTAAAATAATTTAAACTCAATTCAATCCAAATATGAGGTGATCCAAAACTCGAAATGACTCCGAATTTAAAATGACAAGATTTTTTATAAGAAATTAAAAAATATATTTGTTTATTAAACTGAACTGATAGTTGATTAATTATAAATAAAATAATTATATCATAATTAATTATTATTTTTATAAACTAATCCGTTACAAATTTACAATATAAATGGTGCTTTGCTTTTTCAAAATTTTGATAAGTTCTATCTTGTTGCGTTTGTGTAATTGTGTTGATATGCATGATTTAACAATCTATTAACATTACTAAATTTTTTATCTTCAAATTAAAAAACCGAGTGTATAATTGCTTATCATTTTAACGGTTTCACATGATTATATAAACATACATAACCACATATATGTGTCAGGTTATCAACTGACATTTAGTATAATAATATTTATTTATCTTACACTATAATTTCTTATATATTTTTTATTTTACAAAAACGATAGTTAGATTTAATATTATATTTATACAAATAATGCACGTCAGACTTATATTTATATTATTATTTATAATTCGTTAACTTATCAAAGTCTTTATATTTATATTATTTTCAAATATAATTTTGATTTGCATTAAGTTATCACTACCATACTTTTGTTTATTTATAAAATATCTAACGAAAATTACATTGAAACATAAAACTAAAAAAATAAAAAAAAAATCACTAACATGTATGTACGTCAATCTAAATTTAAGGGGAGTTCAAATAATTTCTCTAAAGTTGAAGAAAAAAATAAATAAAACAAAACTTAATTCGAACCCGATTAAAACCGGAAATGACCATTTGCAAGTTGACATAAGGCAGAGGAAGGGAATCCAAGTGTCTATCCAAAGCAATTTGTTTTTGTCATGTTCTTTGTGAGGTCCATGTCGTGGAGGAGGAGGTGGTAGCGGCGGCCATCCATAATCTTGGATATGGCGGAGGAGATGCGGTTGGGATGATTTCTGGAAAACTGACCATTTCTTCAAAATTAGAATACCAGAAGGATCGCCCGAAGAACCCATTTTTCTGGGCTCTAGCACAACTCCACACTATCAATTGACTTGTAAATTGTAAGCAAATGTATTTGGATGTACAGACAATACTTTATTATTTTTTGGGAGAGAGAGAGGAAGATGGGAGACGATGATAACAAGGGATGAGTAACGTTTACTGGAGGAACTTATTTTTTTGATTTGTTAAAAGAAAGGAAATTAAATCATAAACTAAATATTTTTTCATGTGAAACTCATTTTTACATCATGATGAAAGTTTAACCGGTAATTTTAAAAAAATTTATTAGTAACACTAATTATGTATAAAAGTTACAAATAAAATATTCTAAAATTATCAATTAAATTTTTATCTCGATACAAAAATAAATTTTATAACCGATATAAACAAAAATTTATCGTTTAAAGGCCCAATTTTACATGATAACAAGTAAATTGCTTAATGAAGTGAAGTTAAATTCTTTCTTAAACATTAAAGAGAGAGAGAGAGAAATGATGTTAATGCAATCGTCTGCAACACATTCCATACATAAACCATTAACTTATTCAATTTAATAAAGTTGTTTATAATAAAATTCAACAAACTTAAAGATCAATTAATTAAATAATAATAATAAATTTATTATTATTATTTTGATAACAGATTGAATTAGTTAACGCACATAAATAGTTTATCTCATAATACATATTTTTCCCTAAGGCAATCGATTGGCGGACAATATGGGGCATGCGCATAAGGCTTCTGCGATTTATTGGTTCAAATCTGCCCTTCCAGAGAGCTGCCTATTAGCTTTTAAAATTTACTGTTTTGGTCTTGCGTCGTTTAGGCGTATCTAATGTTTTTTTCCTCTTAAGGGTCAGGCCTAAGGATTTTCTGATTATGTCTCTCTCAATAGGCCATTTTTTTCCTCTATTCCTTTGTATTTTTTAAATTTATTAATAAACTGATAGAGGTCTAGGCAAACCTCCCTCCACCACAATCATAAGTGTTTGCTAATTTTTATTTTAAAAAAAATAGTTTATCTCACACTTACTTGATAGAAAATATTTACTATTCATGTAAGATAAGTGTAAAATAAAAATAATCTTAACCCAATATTTTTGTCCCACCTCTTTGTATGAGACAAAACTTATCCTACCTCTTGGGACATCACTTTGGGTTCAAATCATTTGGATTCAAGTTCGAATCATACTATTTTAATATATTTTGATAAAGATGTTCACAAATTGAATTAAAATGAATTAGAAATCAACCCTAATTAAGGCATTGTTTCGGTTTTGATTAAACACAACTTAAAGCATGCAATTTAAAGCATTCAACACTTCACACCAAAGGGAGAAAAAATATTATGCTTATCAGATTCCATACAAAAAAATACATCTGTAACGTCTGACAAAAAATGGAAAAGTTCACACCCCTTCCCCCCAACAAAAAGGAGGCAAAAGTAGAAAATTTCAATGACGGTAAATCTCAAAATCAAACTGTAACTGCAATATATATCTATAGACAACTATTCTACTTCTATAAAGCTAATGTAACATGATGCGAGGTCGAGAGACACTCAATACGGAGCATGAGCAACAAGAATGCATGAGCATTATCAAATGGTTTCAAAGTCATCTAATATCTATAGGATGAACCAGATTGTGGTGGTGCTGGTGGCAACCGAGTAGGTGTGGTGCGACGACTGGAGTTTGAGCCCGAGCTCACATCACCATTCTGGGCTGGATCACTGTACCTACGACTGTGACCATTGGACCCATGCCTCGATGAACCACCAAATGAATCAACACGTCCATTAGCAGCAGCATTAAATGCAGACCTCCAGTCATCACCTGATGAAGGTCCACTGGTTCTTGGGCTGCTTTCTGTATAAGCAAAAATATAGAAAGACAAATGGAACAGAGCATGTTAGTTTTTTGTTTTGAATAAATAATACAATCTCTATCTATCATGATACCAAAATTACACATGCACACGTGAGAGAAGGCGTGCTATCACACACAAGAAAAACGTTGTCAGTGAGCAGTACCTGCACCACCACCATCAGACCAGCTTGAGGCAGCAGCTGCTCGGTTGTCATGGATGCTAAGTTGCCTTGTGAGTTTGGAAAGAAGAGAGGATTGTTTCTGGTAACGCTCCCTCCTACTCTTTACGTTCTGATCCTCCAGGAGCAGCTCTTCAATTCTTGCTGAGCTTTGGGAACTGCTCATGATGCATGAGCAAAGTTAATACCTTAGTTTTCATAACCAATTAGCAAGAAGAAAAAAAAAGGACATATAAGGAATCTGGGGAAAAAACATGTTTGACAACTAATAGTAATATTTGGCTGTCAAGGCATGAATAGAGGAGTGATATGTCTTCATACGTTAATTGGGAGGAAAAATAAAAGGGAGAACGAACTTAACTAGACAAACTATACAAGCAACTGTTCTGCATCAAATACATAAGTTTGTTCTCCCCCCCACCCTCCGGTTTCATATTCTCCTATGTATCTCTCCCATATTTGGTGATTGAGAATACATAAACGTCAAATATTGTTTTACATCGAAAACACACTTAGCCAGACTGCATTTCAAAACTGTAGCAGACAAGCCTTTTTATTCATGACAACCAAACATTCTGCTGCAAACATGGGCCCTCCCTTGTCCCTGCTAAAGTATGGTATTCAATTTCATATTAAAAATAAAAGAAAAAGGAACATCAGGAAGATATGATAAGAATGACAAGCATGGTCACTTACAAGAGAGGGAAAAGCATATCATCATAAACCAAAAGGAAACAAGAAACATGGATCAATTTTCCACCAAGGGAATACACATACTAACCTAATTTTACTGTATAACTGATTAAGCATATCTTCCTTGGCTTTTTCTACTTGGCAAAGAACCACTGCCTGTTCAACCAATATCATTAATGAATTAAAGAGCAATAAGGGCAATAGAGATAAAGAAATGATAATTGAAATTTTGAGACAATGAAGTGACCTTTGGAACATTGGCAGCAAGGCTGTTAAGAACGGCTTCAACGTAACCGCGTACTTCTTGGGACATCCATCGGAGCTCTTCCTCTGGATCGGCAGGTCTTCTAGCCATCGTATCCTGCAAAACATACAATTAAGCATGATGTTTAGATGCCCACCTGATTAAAAACAGGTCTTATTTTATTTTTCTTTCTCTTTTTGGGGAAGGTAGGGCGACGAACAATGTCCAGATGCAAGCCCAATGAATTGATACGAGACAAAATCAGTCTTTTTTCTTCAGTAATATTTTGTATTTTATGAAGCAAGAAACCTACAAACAACTAATGAAATAATCATTGATAGACACACAAAATATCAATGCTAGTATGAAATTTTAAAAATAGAAAATGAACAGTCATATGATCTAATTATGCTACCGGCAGAGAATGAGAAGAAATAATAGGCATTATTCAGTAACTCACAAGTGAACCGTCAGAAAGACTCTGCCTCATGGGAAGACCAGATTCACCCTTCACTTGCCCTCCTTTAGACTGGACAACAGTTCTTAACTTGTTCAACCATTCAACCTTTTCTGCCACACTCTCAGCCTTCAACAAGACACTGCTGTGAGCTGCAAAATAAAAATTGGAGCATATATTGGCATGACTTAGTAAGAAGAGGGAGGGGAGGCCCAGAAATACAATTTGTAGATACATTTTTTCATACCTTTTAAAACGGTCTTATACGGAACCCTGCTAGTTATCTTGAAAACAAGACCAGGTCCTTTTCCAGAATCAGGTCCATTTGCCTTTTTATCCTTGGAACTCTTTGATGGTGCTCCTTCATCATCAGAAATTTCCTCAATATTGCATTCCTGATCAGTTCATCCCAAAATTAGGAGATAAATTCATTGATTTACAGGGATTGTCAATTTTTTTCACACCACAATCATTATTGAACTCACTGATAGGAATTCAAAGGGCCCAAAGACAATAATGCATTATATATTAATCTACATCTTTGTTCATCAAGTAAAATAGCAAACTTGAACAAACTAAAAGCACAAACATTTTGAACATGACATAGATGTCATAGTGATATTTTCAATTATTATCACACTAAAACGACCATTATCACAACTCTGAAGAGGAAAAAGAAGAAGATTACATGTATTTCAAGCAAAGCATATGGACATCATACCTCCAAAGTGATTACACCACGAAAATTCCTTTCTTCTTGTTTTTTGGTGTAACCAAGCTGCAACATAAGGTTAATACTAAAACACATCAGTTCAATCAAATGATAATTCTAATTAGAACTTTCAAAACAACAATATCACTAGAGTCCCAACAACAGTACAACACACTTAACATCCTAATTAGACCGCAGCATGATTCAATTTCAAGCTGTTCTTTCACATGTACTTAAGCACCACTTTTATTTATAGCATGTAACTGTACTTTGTTGTGATGCACCTATTTAAAAAATAAGGATATTTGCATGCATATAACCATATAAATAGGATATAGCAAAAGAGCCTCAAAATTGATATTAACATAAGAAACAAGAGATTAAAAAAAATCACACCTGATCCACCATGACAATGGGTCAAGTCAAAAAGGGAAACTGAAGAGATTAAAATAGCATTACTCACTCTCAATTATTGTAAGAGAAGTACTACATGCTAACCTTGCCACTTTTCTCATTTAAAACAAACCATCGTTTACTCCACCCATTAGTTTTTCCGCTTTTCTTCAACAGATATCCTGCACGTACAGAATGAAACCAATGGAAAAACAAGAAAATAAGTCATACTAAGAAATTGGATTTCTATATGAAAAAACTAACAGATAAAAGACCTTTCCTAAGGGTTGCAGAATTTCAAAACTTCATCCTGAATGCGGCGTAAAGAAACGAGGGATAATACTAAGAGGAAGAACAGCAACACAAACTGATAAAAAAGAATGTAATAATATCTAAAAATTTGGTTGGAGAAAGGCCTAACAACTAATATATACATATGAAAAAAAATTCCACGATTAAAGGCTGCTTAAATCAGGGAAGAAGTTCTCCTTTCCATTCCTAGCTTCAATTAAATTCTAATCTGAGTGCATGAACAATATTTTCAAGCTGAATTTGTCATGTGGCAACTATGCTACTTGCTAAAACTGCATGTCACCAACTCTCCTTGCTCTACTGTTATAAGAATACAAGAAAAGACACAAAGTCCTTCATCCAAAATAAAAGTGTTGTCCCCCCAACCCAACAAGAAAAGGTCAAAGGAAATAATCACCCAAAGGTTGGAGAAGAAGTGCATCTTTAAGTTAGTTCCAACATCCTAAACCTGAGTACCACTCTCAAAGAACTACATGTTAAAAGAGAACCTGCTTCTATTTTAGCCCTGTAGTTCCTCCTATTTAATGGAGTTGACACCCACTTGGTACTTGACCCTTCGACAAGAAGGAAGATTACACCTCTCCAATCAAGTTGAGCCATTGGTGATTGAAACTAAAAAAATTTAGATCCTTATAATGTGACAAATATTACAAAGGCATAGGGAGATATCGACTTTGGATGATTTATGATAAGTCCATCCTGCGTAGTACTTAATATTGAGGATTTAGAATGATGCATGAATCCAATTCTCTTCAGTGAAGCGACACTATATCTTCAGCACAAGGGTGCAAGAAGAGAAAGAAGGCTTACTGTACAATGAGTACTCTTTTTTTTAATGACAAGGGTATCCAGACCTTTGGCCCGACTAATCCCTCGAGGACATGCAAAACACACCGTCCATATGTAATGTACAAGTGTACAACAAGAGTACTTAACAGCCTCAATTAAGATATTCTTGGAAAATTCTTGCTCAATTCCGCTCATAAGCTACTAAATTTAAATAATCCCCTCTTCTTTTTGGGGGAGGGGGGGTTTACCATATTATATAATAATTATAATCGGTTGATAAAGTTACTTATTGGAAAAAATATAATCAGTTGTTAAAAATTAAATATGACAAAGACCACATGGTTTGAATCTATATCAAACATGATGGTGCCTTATAAAACAGTATGTAACGAAGTTGAACAAAATGTAATCCTTATTTAGATCTAATATTTAATTTGTTTAGGCACAAACCTGCTGTTATCTCACCACCAGGTCCAGCAACCTTTAAAGCTGATCCTTCCGGTGCATCCTTATCTTGCTGACTGGATTTATCTTTCATTGATTTCAAGCTCCCAGATTGTTGCCCATCTGGTTGAGGACTAGTTGCCTAAAAAGGAAAGCAGACGAGATATTTGGCGTATCCAAGAGAAAAGTCATCGGAGCACTTGCTCATATAGAATATCATATACTCAAGCCAACTTAATTCAACGAGTACTAAGCACAAACCCTATTTAAAATGGACTGCTCTGCCTCAACTGCCTTCTTGGAGGATCTATTCTTTTGCTCTTCCTCTCGGCGCTGTCTATCCATTCTAGTGAAAATTATATATGAAAGAGTCAAACACACATGATGCTAAACCATGCACGCTTCTTAGAATGAACTCATAAATAAACGATTAGATCATCAAAAAGACAAACGAAGACACATAATAAAGAAAGAGCCAGAAAGAATATACAATTGCATAATTTGCAAATTTCCAAATGGAGTGGCAGGGAGCATGATTGTTTACATAAAATGAAGGAAAAATCAAACATAATTCACACAACACACTCGAACTTCAGCTTTCCATGCATTTTGTCTCAATGAATTTAACATTAAAGTATTTGTTCAAATGTTATGGGAATAGAGTATAATACCAATATGACAATCACTTAACTATCTCTAATTGCATGAGGTCTGAATACACTTTCTTTCATTGACTAATTAATACCAGGAAAAGGTATTTAAAACAAATATAACAAGAAATATAATTAACCTTCAAAAGATACCCTCACAGAGATCAACCTTGACAATCAACAAAGAAAATGATCTAATGTTCATTTTATAAAAAGCCTACAAACATAAGAATTTCCTAACACAAAGTGTTAGTCATAGGTCATATATTAGCAACAGATAAACAACCAAATCAATGTAGAGCTTCAGGCACAATTAAAGGAGAATAAACATTTTAGACAATGGAGTTTTTATTTTCTCCCAATGAAGAAATGGGGAAAAAAGAAAAAGAAATACCTCCTTTGCACCAAACGAATGAAGTGTTGAGGCGGAACAAAAGCACGCTCCATATCAACTAGTGCAACCACCATCTTTTTGGCTTCATTCTTAAACTCATCAAGTGCAGCACTAGCAATTGCCACAACCTGGTTGAAAATTTTCAAACAAATTAAGGCTAATTTTTAAGATGAAGATACCCACCTACACATACAAAGCATAAATGTACAGTAAAAGGCATTATCACCTCTCTCTTAAAAGGAGGATATCTTCCAAGACCAGGTGTGGCATTTGCAGAAGCAGAAACTATGTCTACCAGTACACGATGCACCTGATTGTAGCCCGAATATTGGTTAGAGTAGCATAAAAAAATACTCAAGAAGAACCACATGAACAGCAATGCATTGCATAGTTGACCCACAGAATAGTATGGCACAGCAAATGTCACGAGTCATAAGACATTATTTTGACATGGAAGGTGCGCTAAAATGTTACAATTTTACCAACGCAATAAATGCCAATAATTAATCACAAATATAAAACCTAAGATCAGGTAGGCTGGACAAAAATGATTCTTGTAGCTGAGCTGAACTAGCTCGAGATAAGGGCTTTGCTGAGTTCACTTGAATTGAGTTGAGTTTGATGCAAATCAACAGTTTGGCATTACAACATTAATGTCCTACAGAAATTAATTTGGAGAAGCATTTCTGAAACGGTTAATGATCCAACAACATCTCGAGATACAAATTACTCTCGAGATAAAAATTACCGATTCCCTCAATTACGACTTAATAAAGAAGCTTCATTAGATAGTCATCCATAAAATGGAGAAGACAACAAAAACATACACCGGAAAACTATGAAGGCCTTATTTACAAGCCAATTCAAGTAATGTTAGTGCAGCATTCAAGTTGCTCATCAATTGGCAGACACCAGAATCAAAAGTAGAGAAAGAATTATTGTTCTTAAAATCTTCATGAATCTGCGAGACATCAACATTAAACAGATGATTTTGATATGGGTGTAGATTCTGGTTGCTGACATGAGAATAGTATGTCCTATATGCAAACCTATAAAACAAAAGCATAATTACAGAAAATGCCCACCCCTCTAAAATCCACATGCAACTTTGCATGTTTTATGAGGCAATAATAGTTGCAGTGTTAAACCTGATGGTTATTTTCAGAGAAGTAGGTGTTGATATCTGATATATTCTCTTGTTACTAAATTCTTATGAAATCTACTCCAGCTTGAATTCATTATTTGTCTACAATCAAACATGTGGCACAATTCATGCACTTTAAGGTGTTGTAAGAAATTTATATGATAGCAAGGGTCTTTATGATATACATCAGAACAAAAGAACACTTTACAAAAATTTGGCAAAACGCAAAAAAGTTTGAAATAATTACAAAGCAATGGAGAAGAAAACACGAATAATTCTAAAGATAAATAGGCACTTCTTCTAGTGATAATAGCATCGGAAACCAAACGAAGTTAATGCACACCGACTGTAGTTCATGTCGAATATTTCCTGGTAAATTTCAACTGAAAATCGGCATCGGTCTTTTCTGAGCCAAAGATGAGTCACAGATGAAAAAGAAAAAAAAGCAAACACCCAGACCCAATATGCTTGCTGATGATAGGGGACTATATTTGATGAGCAGTAAAGGTCCAAATATCTGAATGCAACTTAAAAGTCGGGAGAAAGATTTAAAAGGAGGAATAAGCCCGCAACACACAAACAATTATACCTCGTCAACACATAGACGTGATGGTTCCTTTGCCAGCTCAAGGACACCCTTTATCAAGGACCTCAACCCCTTCTCTGGAGATATAAGATAAGGTTGATAACCATCTGCTTCTAAGACAATCTGATTGAAAAGGACAATTGTAAAAGCAAAGCACCTAAAAACCATTACAATTATAAGGAAAGGAAGAAAAGGGAATTAGGTTCGAAGACAGGACCTACCCTTTTGACATTGTTTATGTCAAAATGTCTGTCCAAGGGAAGCTGCTTAATCCTGTTAGGAAAATTGCCCTCAAAACTTGCAACAACTTTCCAACCACTACCCTGCAATGAACTTTTGTTAAAGGCAATATGCTTGTTGTAACAGAACATGCACACAGTAAAGGGCATTTCAAGTAACTGATTCTTCCAACTATACATGAAACTTCGAAATCGTGACTTTAAATGGTGCAGACAATCAACATATGCAGATTTCATACAACTATTAGCTGGCCTACAGCTCTAACCTTCTTGATTTGACAAATTTTCTTACTGGTCCAAAAATCCCATAAATTTTGTTGATTTTCTAGTACTCATACTTTTAACATATTATGCTCAAATAACTGCAACATTTGAGGCATTGTATAGCATATAGATCACTAAAGCAAGGCTCAACCACTCAAATGAGTAACAAAATTTCAGAGGCCATTTTCGTTCATAGAAAAATATAGCATTTTCTAGTGAAGATAGAACCTTGATAGGTATATCCTTTTTCTCATTTTATGATCATCTTGCAATATTAAACCACAATCATGTAACATGCAGCTTAAAGAAGAAAATACTTACTTCACCACCAATTAAGTGGAGGAGAAATTTATCCTCAAATTCACGGCACAGCTCCAAAGCTATGGCTCTTGTACCTTCCGCACTATGAACCATTTGTTCACCAAGCTTCACTAGTTCATCCTGAACTATTTGAGACTTTCCCTGAAGCCTGCAGTGTTATCCAGGAAAAGAAAAGGCCTTAAAAACCTTCAAATTCTATGAGCATAAGCATCCCCCAAAAAAATATCCAGAAGCTCCCATGCATTATGGTTATATCCAACTGCTAACTATTTTTTATCATAAAAGGAAACCAACTCCTAACTATGAATGCTCAAAATGAGAATTAAGAGAAATACATCAAATATACAGCAAGAAATATGGGCTGCAAACTCCAACTGAAAGAGATAGTTTCATGTGATCATGACATACAACTACCTAAACTAATTTCTTTGGTTACCTAAGAGCAGAAGTACAAGTGGGAAGAACTTCAAAATTAATAACTCTGTACCCAAAAACTAGCTTTGTCTTCTGGAAACCCAAAAAATGGTCAGTTAATTTGAAATAATACTAATTCTTGACTTAGAGAGGCAACACTTTAACGTGGTTGTGTAGTACCCTGTTGATTTGATATTCCACATAACATTGATGGACGGTGCCTTGCGGTAAAATGTAATTTTCGACAGACAAATATATAAATGGGATTTAAGGGATTTTGCAGTAATTCTCCCCTTTACTAGTGAGTCACGCATTGACTTCTAGATGATACAAAAGAAAATACAAGGTAAAGGAAAAAAAGAAACTTTATGAAAACGGGAGGACAAATAGTAGCTGGAAAACAAGCAAGTACCCAGAAAGGAGATTCGGAAGCCTCAGTTTCATACGGTTACGAATCTGGCCAGCAAGGGTATCCACCAAGGCAACTCTGCCAAGCTTGCTTTGTGGAGCTCCAGTCAATATAGATTTGAGACTTTCACTCTCAGCACGCCAAGCTGTTTCTAAAGAGTTCTCAGCACTTCCAGATTGTGCCGAAGCTATAGAAACAGACTGACCAATTAGAGCAACCCATGGAATGTCAGATGTTTTTGGTGGTCCTTGATTCAACAGAAGAGCCTGAACTGCTGCAAGGGCTTTCGAGTTTTCTGCTGCTTGATCAATTTTACTAATAACACCAATTGTTCTTGTGCCTACAATCAATTAAAAATGACAGAAAGAAAACATCAAACAAGCTTAAAACTCTAAATAAATTTTTAAGAAAATATTTTATCACTCTTTTTCAAAAAATAAGAATGCAAGCTTAACAAAACACCCACTTTCGGCATCACATTCCTTCGCAGTTCTGAGTGCTCGAGACGATGAAATTTCTGGTGCTTGGGTGGCAGGTACTATAACCAGCAAAATAGCATCATTGTGTTCAACATACTCACTGACCTGGCAGAAATCATAAGACGTATAATGTGATGTAAAAAAGAATATATAGAGTACTATGAATATTTAAACCAAAAACCAAGTAGTGACCCATTAAAAATCTCACTGTTTGAAGTTAGAACTAAAGACTAATAATGTTCAGCCACTCACCAAGGAGTCATCCATAATTCTTTGATCCAATCCAGGTAAGTCAATCAATTTTAGTGGTGGAGCTGAAGGAATAAAAAAATAAAAGAATTGTTTTAGAAAACTGCAAAGAACTTTAAGAGACAAAACAGAGATGCAAAACAACAGAAGATACATTTAGACTTTAAAAGAATAACAAGTGCATGCATGACATCACCCGAGCTCAAACTGAATACATTCAGTGTCACATATCAATATTTATTTAAACCAAAAAGAAAACATCAAGATCATCCATGAAGGGGCAGCATCCTAAAATGGTTAATACAGATGGCTCTCCTCAATTTATACATGGAACAGAGGGTTCATGTGAGAAATTTAACCTGCTAATAAGGATCTCATTTATAAATGACAGCAAAGAAAAGAATAAGAATCTTGGTTGTTTTTTATTCCACAAATTTATATGTACACACAAAAGTGCGTACAAACAGAGATCTATATATATATATATATATATATATAGAGAGAGAGAGAGAGAGAGAGACGTTTAGTTGTTTTTAATTTCTAGTTATAACCTACAAAAGAAAAAATTAAAAACCTCCACTGCTGAGTATAATACTGATTGTGTTGGCTAAAATAAGTTTACATATCAAGCTTCCCACATCATTAGGGCAATCGTCCTAAGATTTTTAATACAAGCTGAAATATGCAATGTCAGGTAGTGAATACTTTCCGCTCTCAGCAAAATCTGAAGAAGAGTCATAATGTAATCTAACTCAGAGGTTGCAGTCAAAATTATTCAATCAGATTCAAAGAAAAATCATCCTAGTCACATGGTCATTTTGACTGAGTTACAAAGAGAAATCAAAACCCTCAATTGTGGACTACAATCTCAGCTTCATCATCCAATTACACTAATAACAGCTGTGGTGCTTTTATTATCATTTGATGTCAGGTCTTATAAAGATCACTAATGATCAACTGAATAAAGCAATAAAGACCAACCTGTACTAGTACGAAGCTTTAGATATATTTCATCGCGAGTCCTTCCTGACGAACTCTTGCTCAGTCTATCCTGTAGAGAATGCCGTAGAGCACCTACAACGCGTCAATTTGAAATATAAAAAGCAATCAGAGCCATGACAAGACCAATCCACAGAACCTAAATAATGTGTACGCAACAGTGCCGTTGAAATATGTTAACAATGTGATATCAAGAACCACTATGCCACAAAAGTGAATTAATAAGGAACTGAATGTAAGTCAAGTAGAATGCCTTACTTGCAGAAACTTGTTGAGATTTATTGTCAATTTGCAAGATGATTGATTTGCTGCTTAAAGAACCATCTCTATTCAATTCAATGCTTATAGGAGCTCGAGTAGCACCATTTTCACCAGTTGGCTGTCCATGATATAGTTACAATAGAAGGAATTATCAAACAAAGAGATACTGCTAGTATGGAAAACCAATTGATTAAAAAAAAAATTTACAACAAAATGCAAAGGCTCAAAATGAACACAACTTACCAGAACAGGATGTCCAATTAGACTGTTCAAGATGGCAGATTTACCAGCTCCCTGATCAGTGCATATAAAACAAGATACAGTTCAGTTTTTCTATGTCATGGATAGGGAAGAAAAAAAAAAAAGTAAACACCTAAAATATATGTATCGTTTTTTTTTAGGTATATAAGTTACTTTAGTCTCTTATAATTCAAGTGATATCAACCAAAGCTACCAAAAGACACTCCAACTTTATAGTCAAGTGCATTCTTGGCCATGTGAAGCATCATAGATTGCAAACCAGATGGCTGTTAAATGAGTAGCACACTCACATCCAATGACCTGAGATATACCAAAGTACCACTAATTGTAGATAGAAAACTCAATCACATTTGTAGAATTGTAGATGACATTACTCACTTCAAGTTTCATTTTGATACCCAACACCTAAAACATTTTCGAACTAGATGGAACGAATCTGCATGGTTACTAAAATTAGTATCCATTTAAAATCATCTAAATGTAAGCTACTATGATAATATTACTATTCAAGGAGATTTAATTAGCATTTTGGAAGAATGTTTCATGATTTCAAGAGCTGAAATCTCTAAATAAAAAGAAAAGATCAACCAACTTTTCTTCCTCTAGCATACTCCTCTTATCCAACATCATTAAACTTACCATCTTCCAGACTAATTCTTGATAGGAAAGAGAATCACAATCATACCCTACCATTGCCCGTACATTATAGTAGAAATCCATGCGAATCCACGTTCAAAAAAACAAAAATCAAAACCCAAAAACGCTATTTGTGGATCTTTTCTCTTACAATTCCCGATTCCAATTTCTGTTTTACCCATTACATTTATTACAATATATATAACAATATTCAGTTTATTTTTATCCTCTATCTTCACTAATCCCTTCTTTTCCTATGAAAAAACCAAAACAACTCCTATTAAGTAACACATCCAAACAACCCCTTAAGATTTTTCCAATTCTCCCAAAACCCCATTAGATCCAAATGATCCATTTGCATCGCATCCAACACACGGACATAAACATACAGATATGGAAAGAAACTTACAACATTGCCGAGAGCGACGACGTTGAGGAAAGTGGAGGGGCGTTTGGAAGAGGAGGTCTCGCCTGGATCTTCGTCCGCAAGCAGAGCCGCCGCTTGCCGCATCGAATCCGATAGCTGAGTTAATTCCTCGATCGCCTCCATCACGATACCTCCCCTTTGGATTTTTATATTATTGT
Source organism: Bretschneidera sinensis (assembly GCA_023935145.1). Classification (NCBI taxonomy): domain Eukaryota; kingdom Viridiplantae; phylum Streptophyta; class Magnoliopsida; order Brassicales; family Akaniaceae; genus Bretschneidera; species Bretschneidera sinensis. Next base: position 59,751,957 of record CM043697.1, on the reverse strand, counting down.
CACTTTTCAAGATTTCAAAAACCAATTATCGATTATCAATTCTAAAAAGGGAAAGAGAAGAAAGAGATCTAGAGAGAGAGAGACCCTAGATTGGATCTGAATGATGCTATTTGGTGGGTGGTTCCGGTAAGAGTCCGGAGATTCAAATTTATAAATGTGTGTTTTAAATGATGTTAAGATGCTTTCTTTTGTTGATGATGTTCCTATTACATATATGGTGAATGGTTTTAAAGTAATATCTGAAAATGATTGTTTGGTTGTGGTGAAAATGAAAAGGGAAACTCCTTTTAATGACCCAGCAAACAGCAACAACAAAATGGGACAGTTTTGAAATTCAAAATATTATTTTTTTTCTCTCTCTCTCCCTCTGTAGATATAGTTATACACACCCAAAACTAATATATATTTTAATTAAAAAAAAAATTCGCAAACAATTATATTTCTTCCAAGTTAAGATTTTGAATACTATTTGACAGACTTTTTATAAGTTTATTATTCTCTCTTCTTTTTTTCCACGTATACCTCACTTTCTCTATCTATTTTTTATTTTTTAATTTTGTTATTTTTTTCTTTTTTTCAATCTAATAGCTTTTTTTAAAAAATCTAATGGCCTATATATAATTGCCACGTTCCACTTTATTTATTTTTGAACAATCGCTTGGAGAAAGAAAGAAAAAACGAGTAGTATTCCACAGGATGTGTGAGCTGGTTCTAGTAAGGCTTCTAAATTAGACAGTTGTGTTACACACATCTTAGGAGGCATACTCCCGATAAATTAGAATTATAAAAAATGTTAAATAGCAATTTTTAAGGAATTTTTGGTCGCAGTAAATTAAGAGTTTTGTACCATGTAAAAACTTGTTTGATAATTTTTAAAATCTTCACTAATAATAATAACTTTATATATACAAATTTTATTAATCAAATTTTCAAAATTCACTAATCAAATTTTCGCTCAATACAAAACTTTTGATTTGCAGCCAATACAATAAGAATTTTCTAACCACAAGAGGATCATCAAAAATAAGAAAAAAAGTTTCCTCAATAGTAGCTTCTTTCTTGGCCATTGTATCAAAAACACACAACAATATTTAAAGGGATGATATGCAGATTCTTCTTTCTGATTGCACAAGATGCAATTGGAGGAAAGGATAATATGTCTAGCAGTAGCAGATAGAAACGCCGTTGTGTGTAAGCGATCATAAGCTTGCTAAAGAAAAAACTTAACCTTTGGCAAAGTTTAGCAATTACTGATTTGAGTCAAAGAAAGGGAAGGAGAAGAAGGAGGGTTAAATTTAAGCAATAAAAACACACGTCCCTCTCTAACTGAATAATAATTGGTATGCTCACCATTCCACATATAGGTGGGTCCTTAGTTGATGCCATAGGAATGGGGACCCTAAGATCTTTAAGTGATTGTTTGGTATAACTTTTCAAAACTCATAAGCTTTTCGTCTCTGTTTTACCTACATTTTATTAATTAGAAAGTTATGTTTTATAACTTTTATTCTCATAATCAGTTTTAATGTCGTTTAATTATTATTAAAATATTAAAATTATTATTTAATAAAAATAATATTATTATTAATTAAATTATTAAATTATTTTTATTATTGTTGTTATTTGTCTAAGTTTCAAACATATTCAAACATGGTCTAAAGTTGGTTAATGTCCAAACCAATTGTGGGATATCAAAGTTGAGCAAGTTATAAGGTTGCACACATGTGTGTGCTTCAATTTTGAGCATGGGAAGGTCAGGCACACTGCTGTGGAAGTTTCTGCCCACAGGCAGGAGGTGTGCGCACAGCATCAGGAGGCTGCAACATCAGGTCACGCCACAGCACACAGCACCACACCAAAATGCATAGCATCACTTGGAGAGTGATGAAGGACTGAGATTAAAGAAGAACATGATCAAAGGGTCAAGAATGATTCACAAGATTGTCCAAGAATTAAGAGGCTATAAAAAGGGTTTTTTAGCCTCATTTCAAGTGGTGGAAAAGGTGTGTGAGAGAACCACACAGGTTGTGACATTGTGAGATCATTGTAAACACAAGAGAGAATTGTGTGAGAGACATAAACACAAGAGGGACTCTTGTATTGAGGCTGGTTGTAAAGAAGAGAGGTTAGTAGAGAATTGATAGAAAGCATTGTAATAGGTCTATCACTTTCTCGTTCTCTTCTTGGTTCTTCAAGAACTTGGATTCTTGAAGGAGATTGCTGTAACTTTGTAAGAACCATTGAGATAGTGCAGAGAGTTCGGAGGAACTCACGAGGACGTAGGCACATTGCCGAACCTCGACAACAAATTACTTGTCTTCTTTCTTTCTTTGATTTTCTGTTCTTGTGTTCGATTGCTGAAATTCTTTCTACAAGTCATTCAAGACTTGGGTGTTTGGAAGATCACCACTTGGGCATCTTGTCAAGGTGATTTCCAACAGTGGTATCAGAGCACAACAACTGGTTATCGGAACAAGAAGTAGAAGGTACGGAGCCAAGACTCCAAGAATCAAAGATCAAACTTCTTGGGTGAATCAAGAACAATTAAAGATCAAGATTCGGTCGAGTTCTTGAAGGTTGATTCAAGAACGGTGTTAAAGATCCATCTTCGATCTGTGTTCTTGAGGTTAAAGAAAGTAGTTGTGGTTAGTGCACAAATCTGGGATCTTGTCCGCAAAAGATGGCTTCAAATTTCTGTGTGGAGAAGTTTGATGGAAAGGGGGACTTTACCCTATAGAAGCGGAAGATCAAGGCGGTTCTAATGCAGCAGAAAGTGGACTTAGCTATTGGAGAAGATGATGCTTTTCCAGCAAGTGTAACGGAGGACCAGCAGACCAAGATGAAGAAGATGGCTTACAGCACCATTTTCTTGCATATGTCGGATAATGTCACAAGGGAGTGCGGAGACTCGGAGGATCCAACTGTCATATGGAAGAAACTAGATGAGTTGTTTCTTACCAAGACTCTCCCGGATAAGAGGTATCTTCGAAAACGAATATTTGCTTTTAAATTTGATCCTAAGGAAGAGTTGCAAGATAATCTTGATGCCAAGAAAAAGAGTGCATCAAGTGGTAAAGGGCTGTTCTTTAAAAGAAGGGCAGCAACTTGGTATGGCAGCAACCATGGCTACTACCAGGACAGAGGTAGAGGAGAGAGCCATGGGAGAGTGCACAACAGCATGTATGGCTACTACCGGGACATAGGTAGAAGAGAAAGCCATGGGAGAGTGCACAGCAGCATGTATGGCTACTACCGGGATAGAGGTAGAGGAAAGAGCCATAGGAGAGTGCAGAACAGCATGCATGGCTATTATCGGGACAGAGGTAGAGGAGAAAGCCATGGGAGAATGCATTCCAAACTGAGATTTGGAGGGAAGAGCTGCTACTACTGCCATAAGGAGGGTCATGTCAAGAAAGATTGCAAGAAGATGACAAGGGATAGAGGAGGAAACCATACCAAGAATGGAGAGGCTTTGGTTGCAAAAACAGAACAGCAAGATGGTGATGTTCTTGTTGTGTGCTCGGATGTGAGCAAGGGGCATAAAGGCAGTGGGAAATGGATCTTGGATACTGGGTGCACTCATCATATGTGCCCTCACAAAGAATGGTTCAAGAATTTCAAGAAGATCAATGATGGAAGAGTCTTCTTGGGGAATGAAAATTCTTGCCAAGTGAGAGGGATTGGAGACATCCAATTGAGGATGTTTGATGGAGTCACAAGGCTGCTGGAAAATGTGAGGTATGTTCCAGATTTGAAGAGGAACTTGATCTCATTGGGGCAGCTGGATTCCATGGGCTATATATGCAAGATAGAGGGAAGAAAGATCAAGGTGGCCAAGGGATCTTTGGTAGTGATCAAGGCAGCAAGAAACAATGGACTCTATGAGATGATTGGAGAAACAGAAACCAATGATCAAGCAGCAAGCTTGATGGCTGAGCTGGACAAGGCAGCCCTTTGGCACACTCGCTTGGGACACATGAGCCAAAAGGGCCTGCAAGTGCTTAGCAAGGAAGGTCTACTTGGTAGTGACAAAGTAGAAAAAATGGATTTCTGTAAGAGCTGTGTTTTTGGGTAGCAACATCGGGTCAGCTTCAACACCGGAGTGCACAAGTCTAAGGGCATTCTTGACTACATTCATGCGGACCTTTGGGGACTAGCAAGGACACCAACACAGGGAGGTAACATTTACTTTCTGTCTTTAATTGATGATTATTCAAGAAAAGTGTGGGTTTATTTGGTGAAAAATAAATCAGATGTATTGAATAAGTTAGTAGTGTGGAAAGGGCTGGTTGAGACTCAAATGGGTAGAGTAGTTAAGGGGATAAGAACCTATAATGGCTTAGAAATTTTTAACCAAGAACTTGATCAATTCTGTAGGTTAAATGGCATTCTAAGACATAGGACGGTTGTGGAAACTCCTCAGCAAAATGAAGTTGTTGAGTTGATGAATAAGACCCTTATGAAAAAAGTTAGGTGCACGCTAATAGGATCCGGGTTACCAAAATATTTTTGGGGAGAAGCTGTAGCTACAGCTGCATGTTTGATTAATAGATCACTCTCTATGATTGTATACCATAAGACTCCCGAAGAGTTGTGGAGTGAAAAACCCCCTGAGTTGGACAACCATAGGACTTTTGGGTGTGCTGCGTATGCACTCCAAAAGGAGGATAAGCTTAGCCCAGGATCTAGAAAATATGTGTTTCTAGGATATGGGGAAGGGGCTAAGGGGTACAGGTTGTGATCCTTAGAAAAAGAAGGATTTAAACTCACAATAAGTAGGGATGTTATTTTTAATAAATTGCTATTTCCCTACTTGGAGAAAACTAACCCTGCAGGGGCTAGTGAGCAAACCAATTCAGAAATTGTTGAGCATAGCATCAAGGGAGATTCTGTTCAGGTAGAGCAAATGAGGCAAGAGGGTTTGGACCAGGTAGAGCCCTTGGATAATTTCCAAGCTCAAGAAACTCAAGAAGAGGCTGAACAAGAAGAAGATGTTGTAGCAAGTCAGAAGAACTTTCAGCTCATAAGAGACCGGGAAAGAAGGCTGGTCGGACCACCTTCAAGATGTGGGTTTGCGGATGCTGCGGATGCAGCAGCTCCTTGGACAGAAGGAGAGATGAGTGAACAAGAAACTTACACGGATGCCATGGAGTGTAAGGATTCGTCAAAGTGGCAGCTGGCTATGGAGGAAGAAATGGATTCTTTGAGAAAGAACAACTTCTGGGAATTGGTAAAAATTCCAGGAAATCAGAAAGTTGTGGAATGTAAGTGCACTTACAAGATCAAAGAAGGGTGCCCTCCAAGAGATGAAGTCCGGAACAAGGCTAGGCTGGTGGTGAATGGGTTCACAAGAAGAGGAGACATAGGTTTCACAGAAACTTTCTCACCTGGACACAAGGTGGAGAAGATGATGAGTATCCTCACCTATGTCATTGATGGGCTGTTAGTTTGAAACAGCAGGAAGAGGATGGAAAGGTTTACATCTCAACTCAGTGAGGAGTTCGAGAGGAAGGATCTCAGCCTTGCACAAAAGATCCTTGGGATGAGGAGAATCATCCGGGAAAGGAAGAGAAACAGGTCAAGTGTTTCTTGGGCAATGGATGTTTTCAGCAAATGTGTGAGTAATCCCGGAAAAAAGCATTGGCTTGGGATGAAGTGGTTGCTGAGGTACATGGAGGTTCAGTGGTAGCACTCATAACAACCAGGGCAGAATGCATAGCGGCTACGGAAGCCATAAAGGAGGCTATGGGGTGCAAAGGGTTGTTGGACGAATGGGAAGTCCTAAAAGAGCAGGTGGTGGTAACTTTGGATAGCCAAAGTGCGGGGCACTTGTGGAGGTATCCGGTGTTCCATGAGGGGACGGAGCATATGGATGTTCGGTATCATTATATTCTGGAAAATGGTACAGAATGAAGCATTCATGTTGACAAGAAGACCACGGAGAAAAGTCCTGCAGATTTAGGCACCAAGGTTCTACCTTTAAGAAGGTCCAATCATTACCTTTGACTTCTTAGAATTGGAGTTGGTTAATTGGTAACTCCAGATGAGTTTGGATCCCGAAGCTTTCTGCACAATGGTTCAGGTTTTTGAACTCTTAGACAAAGGTAGAGATTATTGTTATTTGTCTAAGTTTCAAACATATCCAAACATGGTCTAAAGTTGGTTAATGTCCAAACCAATTGTGGGATATCAAAGTTGAGCAAGTTATAAGGTTGCACACATGTGTGTGCTTCAATTTTGAGCATGGGAAGGTCAGGCACACTACTGTGGAAGTTTCTGCCCACAGGCAGGAGGTGTGCGCACAGCATCAGGTCACGCCACAGCACACAGCACCACACCAAAATGCACAGCATCACTTGGAGAGTGATGAAGGGCTGAGATTAAAGAAGAGCATGATCAAAGGGTCAAGAATGATTCACAAGATTGTCCAAGAATTAAGAGGCTATAAAAAAGGGTTTCTTAGCCTCATTTCAAGTGGTGGAAAAGGTGTGTGAGAGAACCACACAGGTTGTGACATTGTGAGATCATTGTAAACACAAGAGAGAATTGTGTGAGAGACATAAACACAAGAGGGACTCTTGTATTGAGGCTGGTTGTAAAGAAGAGAGGTTAGTAGAGAATTGATAGAAAGCATTGTAATAGGTCTATCACTTTCTCGTTCTCTTCTTGGTTCTTCAAGAACTTGGATTCTTGAAGGGGATTGCTGTAACTTTGTAAGAACCATTGAGATAGTGCAGAGAGTTCGGAGGAACTCACGGGGACGTAGGCACATTGCCGAACCTCGACAACAAATTACTTGTCTTCTTTCTTTCTTTGATTTTCTATTCTTGTGTTCGATTGCTGAAATTCTTTCTACAAGTCATTCAAGACTTGGGTGTTTGGAAGATCACCACCTGGGCATCTTGTCAAGGTGATTTCCAACAATTGTGAATAAAATTAATATATTTATATTGTACAAATAATAAAATCAATTTGATAAAAGAAATACCTTCAAATAATTAAATAGTACTCATATACTCTTTTTAATAATTGCAAATTTGAAAATAGCTTCACAATTTATTTACCAAACACATCGATTAGTTTAACAGTATTTTTAACGTAATTTTAACAAACATCAAATAATTGAAGGAGTATAGCGCCCGAATTGATAATTGTTTTGAAGGACAAGATCTTACCCAATGATCCTCCCACAGATTTTACATTTCACCATTGCCAATTTGCCATTTGATATTTGAAGAAAGCTCGTCTAAAGTTCTGTACATACCTCTCCACATGTTTGAACTAGAAGACATACATGAAGCATTTGGCAAAGTGACTTTATGAAAGCATTTGCCTTTCAGAACTTAAGCCCAAAGAGAATTTGGATCTTGAAGCATTCTCCATGCCTGTTTCATCAACAAAGCTGCATTCTCCATACCTGTTTTATCAACAATGCTAGATTGAAAAGTTGAAGTTGGCTGAATCCTAATCCACCCCATCATTTTGGTTGACTAAAAATAGCCCAATCCTATTTTATGACCAAAAGAAAAAAAAAAATAGCCCAATCAATTTGCCTTAAAATGGGTCCAAATTCGAGGTCAGCTTTCACGGTAGGGGTTATTAAAAAAAAGTTACTGATGAGACATCGGATCACTTTAATATTTTATTTATATTTATATTAATATTATTAAATAAAATTTAAAATTAATATTTAAAATTTATTTAAAATTTTATTAGTAGTTTTAAAAATTTTTATTAATAATTTTTATAATTTAAAAATAATATTTTAAATAAACTTTTTAAAATTATCAATAAAATTTCAAATTATAAAATCCGGTCAACCCAACAATTACTCATTGAAGTAATGCCAACTGTTAACTGATTAATGTCACTTCACCAACCAAACAAGAACTAGTTTCCAAGTTGTAAAGGTAAGATTTATGTAATACGCTCTCAGATTCTGATTCTCCGCGTAAATTTCACTTCTCTCTCTCTCTCTCTCCCTCTCCAAACCTGTTTTTCTCTCTCTTAATTTAATCTCCCTTCTCTCTAGAAACAGGACAATTTCGATTTCAAAACAAAATCAATTACGCCAACTTATTTGATTCGTTTTTGGATCACAATTCAATTACCCTCTCTCTCTAACACCGCCTTTACTAATTTGATTCCTTTATTTATTTTTAATAAATACTAACTGAGATCCTAATCGATTTCTACTTCCTTAATTAAAATTCTGAAATAAAGTTTCCTATATTCTTCTTCTTCTTCATTACAAATAAATTATTTAATCTGCGATGGGTAGGAGTAGAGGAGGAGATCAGAAAGAGGAGGCAGAGAAGCCCATGGGATTGCTTAAAATGGCACAAACGCTGTCGTTTTTGCTGGTCTTCATGGGAGGCATAATCATAGGCTTAGCGACCAGTTCACACATCAACCAGTACTTCACTTCTCAATCTTCGATCCTTTCATTCGCCAGCAATCACGCCATGTTGTCGACGCCTACAAGCAACAATTGCACAATCATCAAAGCATGCGACGAGAAGAAGAAGAAGAAGAAAGTTGATTGCTTGAGCATGGAGACTTTTGTTCGCCCCATGAATCTGACTCATGGGATGACTGACGAGGAGTTGTTTTGGAGGGCTTCTTTGGTTCCCTTCAAAGAAGACTATCCCTTCGACAGATTGCCTAAAGTGGCTTTCATGTTTTTGACCAGAGGGCCTTTGCCCTTGTTGCCCTTGTGGGAGAGGTTCTTTAAGGGCCACGACAAACTTTTCTCTGTTTATGTCCACTCGCCTCCTGGGTATGACCTCAATGTATCCCAAGACTCTCCCTTTTATGGGAGGCAGATCCCAAGTCAGGTATGATTCTTCATATTTTTATTATATATGTCTATGTTCATCTACAAGATGGGTTTTCTTAGTTTCATTAAAATGCTCATATTTGGGATTGTTCTGTTGATATTATTATGTCTATTTTCATTTACAATATGAGTTTTATTAGTTTCATGAAAAATATTATTTGGGTATTATTCATTCTGTTGAATTCTAAGTTAACTTCATGGCCTCTGAAAATGGAAATAAGGGGAACAACATTCACTTTCAGTGGTATTCAATGTGAATCTTGGCAGACTGGCATGGCATGACATCTAAAATTCTAAATACATTGAGGAATGATTTATTAGGAAAGCGTTTACAATGATGCAAATATGGGCACTTATTATGAATATTCTGAGACATGTTGCTTTTCCTTAGAACAGGAGCCAAATGTTGAGATGAAAGGTTTTATAAGAGTGGAAGAGGAGGGTTTAGGGATGTGATTATGAGGAGGAGGAGGATAGATTGTAATCCATGTTGCTGCTTTAAGATAGTAAAATTTGAAGTTTTTAATCAAATTATGACTGTGTTATGCAATAAGCAATCATGGGAACATAGTTTGAACTTTTTTCTTCGTTCTTTTTATTTCTGATCTTTCTTAGGTAACAAGTATCTCAATGAATTTCCTTACATTTCAAATAATTTTGCTGAGGTTGCCAAAAGATAACTTTTTTTTTATAGTTTCCTATCTATGTTTTGATGAATTTGATGATTCACTCCACTAGCTTGTGTTGTTCGTTTTAGAAAATGGATTCAATTACCCCCACCCCCCTTAAGCTGATTTGGATGTTTTGGATGCTGTAGGCTAATTGAAGATCTTTGTTTATGTTTTAAGGGGTATACAATCATTTATCTATAATTGTTCTGCTCTTTCTTGGTGATAGATCTCTGGATAGACCAAGTTTGAAGTTTGTGGCATATGGTTATGGGCCACAATCTTACAATCTTCTTTATCATCAATGAAGCAATCTTTTTTCATCTTTTCATAATTAAGAAACAATAAAAAGGGCAAGGCATCCTCATAGCCCTTAATTCATTCAGATGATGATTGAGGAGATTTACAACTATGGGAAAGGACTATAGGAAATGTCATCGCTGAACCTCGTTGGAGATCAGTTACTCTAATAGAAATTTCCTGATTAGAGAATCCTCAAAACTTGATAGTAGCCTTTCAAAGCCCTCATCTCCGTATTAATTAGCTCCTCTGCATGCGTTAGTTCCCACTCAGATACTAGATCTCATAAGAGAAAGCGCTAACTGTACTGGGTTCTGTTTTCACGAATACCTTGGTGATAGGTAATTCCTTGCAATAACATTAATGTCTTTCAAGCAGCAGAATTTCTCTGCTCAACGAAAACCACCTTTAAAGGGAGAGGGTTCTTTTGCGAGCTTCGCTAGGAAGAGATTGAAGGATTTACCTGATGTTTGAGACACTCAGAGAATAACGTCTACTGTTGTCCTTGGACTCTCTGAAGATAGTATTATAACATGAGATTTCTTGTCAGCTCATTGGTTTGGTTGAATCATCTTCTTCGTTCTATGTGTAACTAATCTGGTTTCTATTTAAATATTGGAAAAGAAGTATCAGATATATTTTCGAAATTTGTGTCTCCTGACTCACCACTGCATAAAGCACAATCACTTTGTAAATACTGTGATCTCAGATACAGACTTCTCAAATATTCATAGAAGTTAGGTGCTAACGTTGTTAACCTTTTAAAATATGGGCTACTTTGTTGCAACGATTAATGATCTTCTAGGTCCCCCTCTCTTTCTCATATCTTATCTATTTGAGGATTTATTCAGCAGAAAAAAAAATGTATTTGAGGATTTAATTCTATGTTCTGAGAATATATCAGTCAACAGAAGAATGTTAACCTATGATTTAAGTTATATAGCAAACTAGTTGTAGTAGTGATGAACCAGGCTGGACCATTTGCCTGCCATGATAATATCTTCCAAGTGACCCACAAGGTTTAAGCATCATCTTTCTCATTTATAGAAAATTGTGAATCACAAATGAATTTTGCAAAATAATTAGAAGCTAATTTGTGTGGCAGCATATCGAATTTGCTGGATAAGGTTTATGCTGCTGCAGCTAATAGTTTGGATTGGGTGCTCTGATCTTACGAGAATACCTTAGAAATGAGAGGTCTTTGCATCTCAAGGGACTCTGTTTGACTTTGCATAAATGTGGAATTAGAAATATCTTATTCATTTATGTTCTGAAACCACTAATGCTTATATCATTGTTTGATGTAGTAGATTTTGTTTCCTAGAGGCAACCAGGTTTGTATGATGTCAACAACCATTACTTGGGAGATCTTTAATTGTAATGAAGAAAATTGTAAAAAAAGAAAGAGGGGGATTCTTGCTTTTCAAGTGGAGTGCAACACGCTTTGTATCGTTTCTTTTAAAAGGGTAAAAGTTCATTAAAGTGCCAGTTGTTCTAGTTTCACCTTCTATTGTCATGGTGTCAGTACATAGCTTTAGTTTTGACATATGCTGAAATTTGTTGTTAAAGGATTAGGTGATGTGTTTTCTGTCAAAAGAATATATGTTGGATTGATCATGTAGAATAGTTAACAGGTGGAGTTGAGAAGATTGACACATTTCTTCTGTTAATAGGAATTTACACAGGCATAAATAATATATGTATCCGTCAACTAATATGATCTTGTGTACCTTTACATGGAAAGGGGAAAGAAACATAAAACAATTAAGGGTGCGCTTGGTAGTGGAAAAAGTTTTACATTTACAATCTCTATTCTTAATTTAATTTGGGAAAAAAACACTTTCTTATATTTTTTTAGGCGGCTCCGCACAAATAAATGCGTAAGATTTAATTCACAATTCAAATAAATAAAGCATCATACAAGCAAATTTTATTTCCTCTTGTTATGCCATTTGAATATGCTCCACTGTTTGTAATTGTAGTATTAGAGAGGGCTTGGGCTTTTAGCATTTAAATAACTTCCTGTATCTCCTTTCTGATCTTATTATTGGTAAAAATTTCAGAATGTTGAATGGGGAACTGTGACACTGTCTGATGCTGAGAAGCGTCTTCTAGCCAATGCTTTGCTGGACTTTTCAAATGAGCGGTTTGTTCTTCTTTCTGAGAGCTGCATCCCAGTCTACAACTTCCGGACAGTCTACAAATATCTCATCGGTTCTGCCCACAGCTTTGTTGAGTTATATGATGAGCCCTCGCGTTATGGTCGTGGACGTTACAGCCGCAAGATGCTTCCAGATATTAAACTCTATCATTGGCGGAAAGGGTCTCAGTGGTTTGAAATGCACCGTAAAGTGGCCACCTACATAGTCTCTGACATCAAGTACTATACTCTTTTTAGGAAATATTGTAGACCTGCTTGCTACCCTGATGAGCATTACATTCCAACTTACCTCAACATGTTCCACGGGTCCCTTAACGCGAACAGGAGCGTGACATGGGTTGATTGGTCGTTGGGGGGTCCACACCCAGCGAAGTATGAGGCAGCTAATATTACAGAAGGTTTTATACAGTCGATAAGGAATAAAGGGACACAATGTTTGTATAATGAGGATCAAACATCATTGTGTTACCTCTTTGCACGGAAATTTTCTCCTACTGCGTTGGGGCCGCTGCTCAACTTGAGCTCAACATTAATGGATTTTTGAGGAACTGATTTGGCAGCCGTGAGATCCAATTTTGACCTTTTACTGGTGCAAATGTACAGGTAGTATTGTGTAGAGAATTTGGGTTCTCAATCATTCAGAGAATATCTTCTCAAATTTGATAGAAGATGATAGCATTTTTTTTACTTTTTTAACCTTTTGAAGAGAGAGAACATAGCTGTAGATAATTTATAGATATTCTTAGACATTAATGGTTCCAGAAATTTCTCTTGCTCATGGACTTTTGGTGGAAGAATTACTTTTGATCATTTTTTTTTTCTTTTCTGGCGAGGTAGTCTTGTGAAATTTAAACTCAGAATGGGCAAAGGGAAATCATCATGGGCTATTAACTCTATTGTCATTGCAGTGCCTGATAAGGGATTTGATTGGCTGAGATTTTCAGGGAAAAAAGGAAAAATTATATAAAAAAAACTCCATTATAATAACCGGAAACTATAATTAAAAGTTTAATAATGTACCTTTAAACCTCAACTATGGTAATCTAGATTGATAGAAAGGTATCATGAAAAAAAAAGTAGTTTAGTCCGTTAACATTCAGTTCATGACAAATGATTATTATAAGATCATTTTGATTGATTTGGGCCAGTATTTTTAAATGCGTTTTCTCGAACTCATACTTAAATGAGTAAAAATACAAATTTTAACTGCTAAACTAGTTGTTTTTGTAATGATATCATTGTGTTTCATAAATATTTATCACATGTTATCTGATTTAATAATAACTATAAACTATTTAATTAATCACTTACAGGTTACAACAATATAAAAATAAAAAAATTATATATTAATATTTTAAAATTATAATTATAATTCATATGCTCTAGAGAGTTAATAAAAGTATTAAATTTTTTTGAAAATTAATTAATTTAAATTTTAATTATTATTTTTATATAATTTATATTATTTTAATCAGTGTTTTCAAAGGCGATGGTGTTGGGCGAGGCGTAAACCCCAAGGTGTTGGGGCGTAAGCCTTTTGAAAAGTTGGGGCGTTTCGAAATTTTAATAAAATAATATTAATTAATTAATTAAAATAATAAAATAAAATAAAAATATTATTTTTTAATCTTATTTTATATTAATTTTAAACTTATTTCACTCTATAATGGTGTTCGTGAACTACCAGACCCTGAAGATAAGCTACATATGCTGCCCAAATATATAGCTCAATTTTAGTAAATAATTGCACTGGTCAAAAAGAAAAATAAAATAGTAAAGCCTGATTAAATATGAGCCATCAGACCCATCATTATCTTCTTTCTTCTGGTTGAAAAAAGACCCATAATCATCATGAAGGTCCAAGTCCCATTTACACTTCAATCCGACAATGACAAGGCAATGAAACTTTCAAATTAAATCTAACCTCTACATCTCCTGATGTCCAGTCGTCGCTCGCTTGCTCTCTCTCCACAATCCCAAAGTTGTACAAAAAAACGCTACTTTGCGTCTCATTGCTCATCAAGTTGCATACTTCACTGTGGAATTTCTCTACAGATCTAGGTCAGTGTAAATTATTTTGTTACTTATTATCACTGAAGTTGCAAGTCAAAAGGATAGAAATTGAAAGCATTAAAGTCTGCAATGAGCGATTTTGAGTTTGTTCCTTGCCTGTTTAACATAGAATTTCTTTCTGTTTCTCTCTAGTAGCTTCTAGCACCATGCTCTCTCTTCTTCCAGATCTAGATGTATCTATTCCCTCAAAAAAGGATACTCACTCTCTGCTCTTTCGTTCAGATTTTGCTCAGAACAAAGAACAACCAAAAATTGTTTAAGATCGTTTTGATATTGCAGGAGAAAAAAAAATTGCATTGGGCGTACGCCCTGGGTCTGGATGAACGCCCAGACCCAAAAAACCATCGCCCTGTGAAAGGTTCGCCCCAGGATTCACGCACTAGGGCGTTTTGACCTGACAACACCCCGGGCGCGCCCAGAAAACGCCATTCACAACACTGATTTTAATTAATTAATTTTATTAGAATTTCGAAGCGCCCAAAGTTTCAAAAAGTTTACGTCTTGCCCAACACCTTCACCTCTAAAAATACTAATCTAGATTAACCATAATTAAGGGTTTAAGGATACATTATTATACATTTAATATAAGATAATGCAATTATATCTTACACCAAATTATTGAGGTGTTTTTGTAATTTAAAAAAAAACGAAAAGAACATATTAATTCCGTTTTTCAGGCTACCGCTTAAAAGTAGCATGATAAAGAAAGGGATTAATATCATTTTTGCACTATATATATTGGTCCAAAAATCAAATGCACCCCTTTTTATAAAATACACCAAACAACACCCAACTGATACCGAATAGCATCTTTCAGTTAAATTTTCTGTAAAAGTTAACGGAAATTCTTGGCAATTTGGGAATATTTTGGGGGTCCCAACTTCTTCCACATTAAAAACCTCAAATTTCCTTCACGTATCTCCTACTTCAGCCACGTTAGCATTGCTGTAACCCTGGTGATGGGCTCTAACCCTGGTGAGTTGTGCTTCTCGTGAAGCTTTCGTAGGGAGAATTGAAATGACAGCCAATTTTAGGTGATAGTATTGGTAGAATTTATGGTGCCCTTAAAAAAAATTGCTTTATGTGATAAAACAACATCAAATTAAAATTTATATTTTTAATTGTAAAAACAAAAATATTGATAGTCAAAAAAATTATCATCAAAAGCAGTGTTTTCAGAGGCGAGCGCGTTGGGTGAGGCGTAAACCCCGAGACGTTGAGGCATAAACCTTTTGAAATGTTTGGGCGTTTTGAATAAAATAATATTAATTAAATTATAAAAATTTAAAAATTTAAAAAATATAAATTAATTAATTATCAATAAATTTTACTAACTTAAGACTATAAATGAATATTTATCCATATTTGCAACTGCTTTTTTTTCATCCATTGCTGCCAGTTAACAGTCAACAAGCGAGAAACCCGCTTTTTAAGCGAAGTTGATAAAACACCCAGGCAAGACTTGAACCGTGGTTTAAAAGAGGAAGACATTAAAAAGAACACAGTTACAAAAGGTCTGCTTTTAACCACGGTTTAAAAAAACTTTACCATAGTTACAAAAAGTCTGCTTTTAAGAGAAAGAAAAGAAAGTTATGCAAGCTAAGCCTAAGCAAAAGCCATAAGTCCTCACTGACACAAGTCATTATTGAATCTATACCCATTTGTCCCTTTGTCTCTCTCTCCTTGTACTATCTCTTTATATTTTTGACCCATCCATTCACTGTACTGGTGCACGAAGGCAAAAAAAAGGCTGTGACACCTCTTGCTGCAAAGGAAACCATTTTCTATTCTGTTTTTCCATTTTGCTTTCTCAGTATCCAAACACCAAGAAAATCATAAGAAAACCCAGAAAAGTGGTCGTTTCTCCGAGGAATAGATGTGAACAGAGTGCCATCAGTTGTTGACTGTGAGGAAGAGATCGGTGTATCATCGCCAAACAGCACTGTTTCTAGTATAAGCGGCAAGCAAAGCGAGAGGGAGCCTGTTGGAGACGAGACTGAGGCCGAGAGAACTTCTTGCTCTCGTGGCGGCGGCAGCGACGACAAAGATGGCAGAAACTGCGACGCATCGAGGAAGAAGCTCAGACTATCCAAAAAAAATGCATTGGGCGTACGCCCAGACACCTGAGGCGTCAAAGGCGTACGCCTCAGGTCTAAGTAAACGCCTAGACCTGAAAAAAGTACGCTCAGCGACAGATTTTCCCCAGGTTTCACGCCTTGGGGCATTTTAGCCCCATTTCGCCTTTGGGCGCGCTCAATTTCGCCTTTTTAAACACTGATCAAAAGTATGTGTTTTATTGTTAAAAATATAAACTTTACCATCAAATTTGATGTTTTACCGCATAAAGTAAAATCTTTTTTTTACAAAGTACTTGTGTAGTCACCCATAGTACTTCATGATATGCCTTCCATTCAGCTTTAGTAGTTAACCAATTTAAAGGTGCAACTTCGAATTGAACCCAAACCAGTCCTAACTATCAGATTTTTTCTGGGCCAATCGGCTTAAGTAGAAACTCAATTTTAGTTTTGGACATTTCCATTATCCTGCTTGTCTCTTTGGTTACTCCAACACCAACCTTAATCAATTATGCTTCAAAAGTAAGCATAATTCTTGGTCATTGGATACTTTTAGGGTTTAAGGATTGATCCTAACATTCTATTTTCTTATCAAAATGAAATCCTCTAAAATTACTCTCAATCAACTAAATTAACTCAATTTTAATTGTTGAAAGTTGGAGCATATGTTCCAATAATTGATCTAGCCATCCATGCTACCTTTCGTTGGTCTAAGAGTGGAAACAGCTTATAGTTTATTTTATAGTTTATGGTAATACAGTAGTGAAATTATAAACTGTTTAGTGTTTGGTAAAACAATTGTGAAAATAGTTTTTCAAAGACAAAATCCAAATTTTTAGAAATAGAAACCATTTCATTAACTCTCTTTTTTATGGGTGTTTGGGTTAGTTTTTGTTTATAACAAACAGAAACCAAAAAATAAATTATCCCAAGCAGGTTAAAGGCTTTGATCTTTCGATCCCTCCCCAAAACACCCATTGTGTTCTCAAGTAAAAAGTAGTTTGATCCATTTAGAGTGAGGCTCTAGCGGTCTACAGTGTTAGGCAAAGCTCTATCTTTCTTTGAGGATACTCGACATGCAAAACAAGAGGCATAGTGTTCAAAGTCATAGTCTATAAGAATCACACCTCGTAAAAGTTCTTCAAAGGTAAATTAGCTCATTCTCTCTCGTTCTTCATTTCTCAAGCATGTTGAGTTTTAAACCTCCATAGAGTATTTGACCTTGTGTTTGTACTAGTGTATAAAATGTAATGTATTTATTCACGTTTTGGGTAAATAATTATTTTATTTTTTGCGCATGCTTGTGTATGAATAGAAAGCATAGATAAAATTTATTTTTCTTAATTTATAAAAGTTTTTCCTAATGAGTAAATGTTAGGCTGAGATCTAGGCAGAATGATGAGCTAAACCCTTCCATTCCGTACACCAGAAGCATAGAATTTGAACCTTTAAAATGTAGATCCAAATGGAGTTAAAAAGATGATTCGTTATCTTTTCCTCAATAGTTAAGTGGCAACTCCCTACTCTATGAGTCATTACCTCCGACCAATGAATCTTTTCGTGGCGCTTTAAGAATGGAAATAGAACCTAAAAAGAAAGAGAAAGAAAAAAGTGTGCAAGGCACACAAAAGGTAAGCTTTTGTGCCCCACCTAGGCGAGCTCTTTTCCACTCTAATTTGAACCGCACATTCGCTCAGCTCCAATGAAGAGAGCTTGGGAAAAAAAGGAGTCGTAGGGGAAGGGAAAAGGCGAGGACCCTACAAAGAGGTAATCGAAATTAGAAACATAATTATCAGAACTAGACCAGACATCGAATCGGTCGAGATACCAAATCAGTAGGTCCATCGGCGGATAAATGATCAAATTGTCGGTTAATATAAAATAAATAAAAAATATATAGTAATCATAATAAATATTATAAAATATTGATTATATTATATCAAGTACTTGTACAAGTATAATCTATACTATTAATAGAGCCATAACTCCTATTTGTTGTCCACTCCTCAAAATATCTAATAAATCTTTGCTTAAATATATAACTCACATATTTAAATAAGGTTAGATATGTAACTCAACTTACTCAAACTCCTTGCATATTTCTCAAGTTTTCCTCTTTCAGTATCTCACTCAGAATTAACTACATCACTCTCTTTATCTCTCTCGTGTTCAACCCACGTTGATTTTTTTTATTCCTCTCTATCTATTTTTATTTTGTTTCTTTGTTTTGAACTGTTCTTATTTCTTTTTGGTGATTCTAACTGTATGGTTTTTTCTCTCAGGGTTTGTTTACCGGGTTTAGTTTTCTAATCAAGCTACAAGAGACTCTACGTGACCGTTACACTTGGTATGCTTATGGGTGAGAGAGAATTTTGCTTATGTTAGCATATTGTTTCACCACATAGAAAAGCATATCAACAAGCGCGTATAGTGGGTGAGGAGATAATTTTGCTTCTGTTAGCATATTGTTTCATTATATAAAAGAGTAGACCAACATGCGCATAGTGCGTGTTGAGATGCGAAGTTATTTAATCACATAGCTAAATTACTTAATCACATAGAAAGGCAGATCAACATGCTACACGTGATTTGACTTAAAAATTGAAGAACAAGATAGAGAAAATAGATAATTATCTCGATAGAGATGTGTGAGTTCATTGTCCTTAAAAGTAGTTTGCACTTTTCGGAGTTGATGACTTGGTGCAGCAGGTTAGTGGCAACCTACTCTCTAGGATTCAACTACCGTGTCCACTGAAAATGTGCACTAAAAAATACAAAGGTACTAACCAAAAGCTCGGACATGTTCCTTCATATGAATGAAAAAAATAATTTATAGAAATTAGAGTTTTTTTTGCTATAGAGAAAGTAATCAAAATAGTGAGAATAGTTATGAATTTTGTATCTTAAGAAGTGAGGAGATGTAGTCTATTTATAGGACATGTAAGGGAACAAAGCATTTATTATATGGTTGTAGAAATGCAACGGCTAATAACAGCCAAATAAATATTTAAAAATTAAGAAAATATAAGTGACATATTTAATGTAATAAATATGGCTATAGACTACTGCAGCAGGTTATGATTATAAGCTTATGGTATAGCTGTAGACATGTACTGTCGTTGGCATTAACAACTGTAGGCATAGCTCGATGTAGGAAAATCGCCTTTGAGTTTCGAAATGTAACTATATTTCCAACAATCCCCTACTATTTCAAAACTCAAAAATAGTTTTCCTTAAGGATTTTAAAAGGATTTTTTTTGAAGGAATTAACAGAAGAAACATGAGAATGCAATGGACCAATAATAATGTCTTTGGGGCTATGAACCATACCTAGGATATCTGAGTAGTGATCTACAGGAGAATGGTAAAATATAAATCTTTTATGAACTAAAGATCCTTAACGTAGATCAGTCAACTCATAACCCACATTACACTTTCAATGTATGAGCATTTCATATTCGGGGTAGTACAAATAAGTTGTGCGCCATACCTGCATGTTCATGAGTGCTCTAAATAATTTCCTAAATATTCTCATAAGAAGCGGCCCCATTTCCACACCTATATTGGTAGATCCATCAAGTGTGTATTGTGGTTAACACACCATCCAAAAAGGATTATGGTATCTATTAAGAGTTATTACTCATCAACACTATTGCACCATAGGAAGAGACTCTTAAAAATTAAATATTTGATAATGCACACTATAGGTACTGCTCATTTCCACCATACCCATGACTCCGAGTTTCTTTTCGATGAATAACGAATAAGCGAAGGTGTGGATTGAAGTGAGATGATATATAGAAGGATTAGAACCTACTAGGTCCAATACAACCCTTTATAAGTAGTAAAGAGGCTCCCAAGATTGGTGCACTTTTAAGTGCTAGACTTCGCATGTTTGACATCTCACTATATGTGGCGTTAGGCCTTACTGAGATAAAATTTTTGAAGGACATCACAAAGCAGAGATGGTAATCAATTTGAAGTCGTCATTTGACCTTAAAGGGACCAAAATCTCTTATCATCGGTCTGAAAGAGATTCAGGGTAAGAGATTGGGGTATGAGAGAAGAAAAATTTAAAGCTTCCTCTCCCATCTAGGTCAAAACCTAGCCCTTGTGTTCTTAGGAAAACATTTAATAATTAACAAAATCTATTTTTACTGCACACTAATCATGTAAGAAATCATAATAGCAGTTATATCATCAATTCGGCAATCAACACTTATATCAACCAAGTAATAAATCATCCATCATGTATAGAGGAAGTTAATCATTAATGACATGCAAGTAAGGAGCATAGGATGTTAAAAATCACCTAAAACAGAAGAAAACACATTAGTGCAATAGGGAATAAACCTAAAAAACAAAAGAGAATAAAAAACATGATTTAGGGAAAAACTAGAATCAGGTTAACCGACCAAGTCCAGGCAGGATCCAATCGGTTATTGGTTACGCAGTTTCAGAATTTTGTGATTTTTCTTACTTTCATTAGTTTCAAATGCAATTCAACTCACAAAATTTTTGCAAAATCCTATTCTATTTGATATATAACTATGTAAAAATAATCCTAAAATATTTTCTAAGTGACACACTATTTTAATTAATTATTTAGATGCAAAGAACCTTAATTTATATGACATGCAAAATCGAATGTAAACCTAAGGCGTGTTTCTATATGGCATACATAGTTAAATTAAATCATGGAGGTTCAAAATAATCTATCATCATGTTTATAATAAAATTAAATTACTAAGAAGAAGTGATTTTACCTTTTACAATTCAGCCTCTTTATGTGTTGCAGAGGGATTAACATTGAAAAATTAATCCAAGAACAAAAGTGATTTTCCATGTGTGGTGTAGATTGCCCTCAAATTATTTTAGTTTGTGCATTGATGTATGAACGCACATAGAAAAATTGAATTTGACTTGAGAAATGGTGTAGAGAAAGTTGGGTTTTGGTGTTTTCGACTTTAGTAGAGGCTAGGGTTTATGGAGAAAGGATTTGTATGAAAGTTGTAGGGCTTTTTCTGGAGTGGTTTAGGGTTTATGAGAGAATAAAAATAGCTGAAAATTTAGAGCTCTCAGAGTTTTAGAGATCTCTTAATTTCAGCTTTTTTTTTATGGTTGGAGCTTATGTTTTTGGTGTATGTAAGAGGGGTTATAAATAGGAATATAACTTAGATTCCATTCCATCTAGTAAGAGTAGAAAAACTAATACTACACAAAATAGTACTACTTATGGGACTAGGGCATGAAAAATAAGTGAAAAAAAATTGGGAAATAGCGTGCCTGATTTGGTCTACAACCTTACCAATCGAGTTAGAGCCCAACTGGTGGGCCTTAGGGCCTAGCTAGTCGGCTTTTGGACCTAATCAGTTAGTTGGGCCTCGTTTTTTTTTGGTTTTGTTTTGTTTTCGGTCCATTTTTGGTCTTTTTTTGTGCAATTTGAGTATGCTTAACCAATTTTTGTTCAAATAAAATTTTCCGCAATTTATTCTTGGGACTAGCGTTTCAAAATCAGGTCCCACACATGATTCGTTCTAATATTTGGAACGAAATTGAGTATCTACACACAGATGATCAACACAATGACTTGTTGTTACCCATGTGAACGAGTTCTTGGGATCTTCATTCATATAGGTTAGGTTTTCCATTGCTATTGATCTTGTTATAGGTATAAGCCATATTCCCCTTGATGTTTCACTCATTAACTCCATGGTTAGTTGTTTTATCAAAGAATCGAGCAAATTTTACTATCTCCTCATGAAGTGAAGGTGTAGCTCGAGGTTTCAACCCAAGAGGGGGGGTGAATTGGGTTTTTAAAAACTTTTGCGGAATTTATACAAGTTTATAAAAACTGATAAGCAACAAATAATTAATACAAGTAATAAGCTGTAAATAAAGAGTTTAAGGAAAGAGGATGTAAACACAGTTATAGTGGTTCGGCAATATCGGATTCGTTCCGACCCTACGTCCACTCTCTTCAAGGAACTCTTTGAAGTAATCCACTAAGAAAACTTAGTCGCACAACTTAGTCTGGTGTTGCACAAATCGTACACAAGCAATTTACAGGAATTGCTTAAACCGAAAAATCCCCTTCCTTTCGGAAGTTTCCCCTTCCTCTCGGAAGTAATCCCTTTACAAAGATGGTGTAAAGTAAAAGATAGAGAGACAGCAAATGAAAGCTTATTACAACAGAAATGTCTCTCTTTCAAAGTAAAGCTTGAAGAAATGGCTCAACAAGATTATTTCAAAGCTTTTTATGTTTCAAGAGTATAAAAACTTGATTATATGAGATCAACTCTTTTTGAATATGTGCTGCTTGTTCTTGAATGCTTTACTGAATGGGTTTATATAGCAATCAATTAATATGGCCGTTTTGGACTTTAATTTGAAAAAGATTTACTTTAAAACGTTCAGATTTGGAGTCCAACGGTCATATTTTTGAATTACCAGTCGACTGGGTCGAGATACCAGTCGACTGGGTTGATTCATCCAGTCGACTGGGAAATTACTGGTCAAAGTACCAGTCGACTGGGTTAATTCATTCAGTCGACTGCGTACCTTCTGACCCATATACCAGTCGACTGGTATATATACCCAGTCGACTGGGTTGTCTTCCAACCCAGTTTTTCTTTTGTTTTTCATCAAAAACATTTAAAAATAATGGTTTTAGAAAAACCTTTTGTGTTTGAGCCATTGAACAAGCTAATACAATGTATGAGTGAGACTTACATTGGTTCTAAACCTTAAGACCTATTCTAGATCTTCAGTCTTCACTTGATACTTGATTTGGTTCGAGTTTTTGCACTTTGTTCCTTGGTTGAATGTGTTTGATCCTTAATACAACTTAGTTTAAACATGTTAGTTAAATAACAGTTGTGTTTTGCCATCATTAAAATACGGGCGAGGGTCAACAATCTCTCCATTTTTGATGATGACAAAACTAATAATGTAAAAATAGTTTTAAAAACTAAGTGATATGATTTTTCAAAAATTTGGACAGAGTCTCCTCTGTTTTTCTAGAAAAACCACCCTGTAAACAAGCAAACACAGTTTATATTTCTTTCAACCAATCCAGAATCAAACTCAATCAATCAATTAACATTTTAACAAAGTTATGGAGCAATGCTCCCCCTAAATCTATGCATTGGTTGCGTTTTACTTAGATTTTCTCGTTTTTCTCATTTTTCTCCCCCGTTTTGACAATAGCAACCAAAGGGGGCATAACATAAAAAATAAGCTACTTAGCCAATGCAGTCAAATAGGTTATAAGAATACAAAGATGTACACGAAGATTTGGCTTCATTCGAATTTCAGAAGCCTTCCCGGGAAGAACTGGAAGTTTTTCAAGCATATAAGCATTTTATAGCAGTTTTAGTGACCAAACAGAGTTTTAAAACAGTTCTAACATATCACAAATAGCGTAAATAAATGCAAGAAATATGGCTAATAGTATTACATCATCATAGATAAAAAGTCAATACAAGCAGGGCCTCACAGAGCCATAACTAAGAAAAACATACATGAGATGTCCGTGCTATGTGACAAAAACTGAAAAAACGCTAAGTACAGATAAAAGATAGAGACTCATGGTGCGGGAGAGTCTGAGCTGTCATGAAAAAGTTCCCTAATCTCAGCTAGGGAACCCTCGGTGTGCTCTCGATGTAACTCGAAGTCGTCCCGTAGGTGGTCTATGGAGGAGCTCAGCCTCTGGTAATCACACTGCATGGACTGAAAATCGGACTCCATCGTCATCTGAAGACTCGTGATAGCTCGTAGGATGTTACCATAACCAGTCTGACCAGTACTCGAGTCACCAACGGGAGGTGCTCGGGTATCCGTCTCCATCTCAGCAGCCGTATCAACATCCTCATCGCTGTCACTCGCATCCTCTAGGATCCTTAGGCGCTTTCCGGCCTTCGGATAAAGAAACCCTTCATGAACAGTCCATCCCATCTTTTTCAGAGATGAGATGTTGATGATGTCCGTCAATCCGATATCCTGAGCCTCGGAGACAGGCAAAGGTACCCGAAAGTGCTGGAGGATGAGCGTAATGAGCATTCCATAAGGAAGACATCCGGAGTCGTTTGCTTCACCGTTTATCATGTTGGCGAGCAGCAGAGGATATATATTGAAGTGGTGCCCAGATTTTAGGCACCAAATCAATACCGTATCTATTTTAGATAAATACCCTCGACTCCCGAGTCTTGGGTGGATGGTCCAACTGACAATCAACTGAAACAACTTTGAGTCGAGGGGCAAGTCACTACATGTGTGAAATGTAGTGGGTCTGTACACATAGTTAGGGTCGCCCCTGACTATCCGACAGGCTTCCTCAACTTCAAAGTTGTCTGGCCATCCATCCAGACTCCACTGAACCCCCCTTATAGGGATTCTCAGAATGCTCATCAAGAGGTCAGTGTTGACCTCAAACTCCACACCGTTAACTCTGGTTCTGAATCTCAGAGCCAGATGACTGGGTTTCACCAAGTTCGCATAGAACTGGTGAACCAGTCGCGGGTAATACTTTTCATGAATTCTGACCAGTGGGGTCAGATTTATTGCCTCAAAGGCTGGTAGAATATCGAAATTACCATGACGAATAGAGTCGAAATCAAAGACTCTACCCGTCATGATTTTCTTGTGACGGATTACTGAATTATACCTCTTATGAGCCGCTGGGCTGTAAAACAGAGTCTGTTCCAGCTCTGTTCTGGGCTCCTTGCTGGATAATCCTGCTGCACCCTTCCCTTTCTACTCCGAAGCCGAAGGTTTTGAAGAGCTTGGCTTTTTAGGCGCATTAGGTCCACTTGTTGTGAGTTTAATACGGATTTTGTCACTCATTTTGGAGAAATCTGGAGTTTTTTGAAAAAAAGATTTTGGTAAAAATGAGAGATTTTAACCGTAGAAAGTTAAAAATCTCTTTAGGAATGTGTAGATCGGTGTGTTTAGAAGGGATTTGGATGGTTTTTGGATCAATATGATGAATTTTTCTACAGAGAGAAAGCTTGGGCTCTTTGAAAATGGCGTAAAAATGGCGAAAATGAACAGTCCCTTTTATAGAATCGCGATACCAGTCGACTGGGGTCGATATACCAGTCGACTGGGTCCCTTTGAAAAGATGAACAGTTTCTTTACCAGTCGACTGGGTAAACGTACTAGTCGACTGGGTAAACTGACAGTGAGTTACCAGTCGACTGGGCTATCTTTACCTGTCGACTGGAGGACAAGGGGTATTAAAAAAATTGGCTCCAAACAGGATTTGATCTTATAGACGACTGGAGAAGACTTACCAGTCGTTTGGAAGTTTTGACAGAGAGTTACCAGTCTACTGGATCAAAATTACCAGTCGACTGAAAAAACAGGTAGAGACTTACCAGTCGACTGGAGCACATTTACCAGTCGATTGGATCCTGAGTAAAATTTCCAGTTCTGAATTTTTTTAGCACGATTTTGTTTATCTATGACATTTTTGAGTGAAGGGAATAATTAAACATGGATTAATACTCTATCACTCAATGTCAAACTTGCAAATGATGAAATGAGATGCAATCAAACATTCAGTTTATCAAAATCAAGCAATCCCATCAACATTCTAATATTACAAAAACTAGCTTCACTTAAGGGTTTTGTAAGAATATCAGCTATTTGATCTTCTAAAGGTATAAATTCTAATCTTATATCACCTTTTTGAGCATGATCTCTTAGGAAATGATGTCTAATCTCTATATGCTTGGTTCTAGAGTGCTGAATAGGATTTTTGGTTAGGTTGATGGCACTAGTATTATCACAAAATATAGGAATATTTTTGAGAGTCATGCCATAGTCTTCTAGTTGTTGTTTCATCCATAGTACTTGGGCACAACAACTGCCAGCTGCTACATATTCCGCCTCAGCGGTTGATAGTGCAACTGAATTCTGTTTCTTGGAGAACCAAGAAGTTAACATAGCACCTAAGAATTGGCATGTTCCACTTGTGCTTTTTCTATCTAACCTACATCCAGCAAAATCAGCATCCGAATATCCTACTAGCTCAAAAGATGATTCTCTAGAATACCATAATCCTATGGTCTGGGTCCCTTGTAGATATCTAAGGATTCTTTTTACTGCAACTACATGTGATTCCTTAGGATTAGATTGAAATCTAGCACACATGCATACACTGAACATTATATCAAGTCTACTTGCAGTCAAGTACAGTAAAGCACCTATCATGCTTCTATAATATTTAGAATCTACAGTTTTACCTCCTTCATCAAGATCAAGTTTGGTGGTTGTACTCATAGGCGTTTCAATTGGCTTTGAGCTTTCCATCCCGAACCTCTTTAGTAGATCTTTGATGTAATTTTGTTGATTGATGAAGATACCTCCTTTTAGTTGCTTGATTTGCAGTCCAAGGAAGTAGGTAAGTTCTCCCATCATACTCATTTCAAATTCACCTTGCATGCACTTTGCAAACTCTTGACACATAGATTCATTAGTAGCACCAAATATAATATCATCAACATATATTTGAACTATCAAAGTGTCATTTTTGTGAGTTTTTGTGAAGAGAGTTGTATCTATTCTACCTCTTACAAAATCTTTATCAATCAAAAATTTACTTAGTCTTTCATACCATGCCCTTGGAGCTTGCTTCAACCCATATAGAGCTTTAGAAAGTTTATAGACTTGATTTGGAAGACTTAGATTTTCAAATCCAAGAGGTTGTTCAACATAAACCTCTTCTTCTATAAAGCCATTTAAAAAGGCACTTTTCACATCCATTTGAAATAGCTTGAATTTATTAAAGCAAGCAAAGGCTAATAACATTCGAATAGCTTCTAATCTAGCTACGGGAGCATAGGTTTCATCAAAATCTATTCCTTCCTCTTGGTTATATCCCTTAGCAACTAGTCTAGCCTTATTTCTAGTTACTATACCATTTTCATCCATTTTATTTCTATATACCCATTTAGTTCCAATAATTGAATGATCTTTAGGTCTTGGAACTAGTTCCCAAACATTGTTTCTCTCAAATTGATTTATCTCTTCCTGCATTGCAATTATCCAATCATTATCTTTTTCAGCTTCTATAAATGTCTTAGGTTCTACTTGAGACAAATAAGCTACAAAATTGCAAATATTTTTAATGGAAGAGCGAGTTCTTACCCCTTGTGAAGGATCACCAATTACTTGATCAATTGGATGATGACTTGAGGATGGTTGGTCCAAATTTGGAGTTGCCATCCCTTCGTTTGTTTGAGAAGAACTCACTTTTGGGTCAACAATGGGAGTAGGAGTTTCCATTCTTGGAATAAAATCTGCATCATCTTTAAAGGAAACTTCTCCACTACTCATTGGGTTAGATTCATCAATAGTTACATGCACAGATTCTTCTACTACTAGAGTTCTCTTATTGAAAACTCTATAAGCCTTTCTAGTAGTTGAATATCCTAAAAATATCCCTTCATCGGTCTTGGAATCAAATTTACCCAAGTTAGTTTTATTGTTATTTAAGATGAAGCACTTACTACCAAAGGCACGAAAATAGGAAATATTGGGCTTTCTCCCTTTCCATAGTTTATATGGTGTTTTATCAAGCAAGGGCCTTATCAAAATTCTGTTTAAAATATAGCAAGAAGTATTCACGGCTTCAGCCCAAAAATATTTTGGTAATTTATTTTCACAAAGCATTGTTCTTGAAAATTCTTCTAGAACTCTATTTTTCCTCTCAACAACTCCATTTTGTTGAGGAGTTCTAGGAGCTGAAAAGTTGTGATTAATTCCATTTTCATCACAAAATTTTGAAAAGCTTTGATTTTCAAATTCTTTGCCATGATCACTTCTTATGCTTGAAATACAAATTCCTTTTTCATTTTGTACCTTTTTGCAAAACTTTTCAAATCCTTTGAAAGCTTCATCCTTATAAGCAATAAAAATAACAAAGGTATATCTTGAATAGTCATCAACAATAACAAGAGCATATTGATGGCCACCTAGACTAATGGTACTAATTGGACCAAATAAGTCCATATGCAAAAGTTCCAAAGGTCTAGTAGTTGAGACTACATTTTTTGCTTTAAAGGATATCCTAGATTGTTTTCCCATTTGACAAGCATTGCAAATTTTGTCTTTCTCAAAATTGATTTTAGGAAGTCCAATAACTAAATCTTTTCTTGAAACAATTTTTAGCAAGTTCATGTTTACATGACCAAGCCTTCTATGCCATAGCCATTGATTTTCACTAAAGGCAGGAAAACATTTTTCATTAACGGAATGCAAAGATTTCAAATCAATTATATAGACATCTTCATGTCTATGGCCAATGAATTTGATCTTGTTGTTCTTGATGTCTATAACTAGACAATGAGAGGTCTCAAATGTGACTTTATATCCTTTGTCACATAATTGACTAATGCTAAGTAAATTTGGCTTAAGGCCTTGTACTAGCAAAACATTATCTAAGGTTGAGAAATCATTACCGACTTTTCCATGCCCGATGATCTTTATTTTAGTATTGTCTCCAATGGTCACAAGTCCACCATCTCTTAGAGTTAGCTCATTGAATACGCTTTTATCACCGGTCATATGCTTCGAGCAACCGCTATCAAGGTACCAACAGTTACCTTTCTCTTTGGTGTGAAGACAAATCTACATCACACAAGGATATACGATAGCACTTTTAGGTACCCAAAATTTCTTGGGGCCTTTGGGGTTAGTCCTGGAAAATACGGTTCCTTTTGGGACCCATACTTTCTTAATATGAGGTGCTCTATGAACAAGTTGATGATGCATAGTCCTAGCATGATAGTCATAGAAATTTCTAGGATGTCTTACATGTGAATTCCTATAAACCTTAGGATAATAGTTCCTAGGATACATGTTTCTATGGTAAGGAGTATGAAAATTCATGTCATTTATATAAAGAGTATGATGATGCATTCTAGGATACCTATGATGATAATTCCTAGGATGAAGATGAGCAGAATGCATTCTTTGATTATACACATTGTTCCTAGAATGAGCATGATAATGATTTCTAGGATGTGTATTAGCATTTCTAGAATGAGCATACATATAAGCATGAGTATTTTTAGAATGCTTCAATTTAGTATGATCATTTAAGTTTCTAGACTTCCTAGCATTTATCGAGGGAGTGCTTTTAACAATGCTAGGAGCTTTTGAAGTAGAAGCTCCATCTACACAAGAGGCTTTCATGAATAAGCTCTCTTTTGTTTTTTGTTTTCCCAATGGAGAATATCCTACACTAGATTTTCCTCCACTTAATCTTTGGGAAGAATGCACTTCATCAAGTTTTTTTTACCAAGCATAAGTCTAGATATAATGCTGTTTAATTCAGAAATTTTATTTTTCAAATTCTCATTTTCATCTTTAAGAAAATCTTGAGACGAATTATACAGTAAAGATGATAATTTTTCTTTTTCTTCTCTAAGAACTATCATTTCTTTAGAAAGAGATGATACTTCTTTCTTAAGAACAGAATTTCTAGAATCAAATTTCTTTAATTATTCATGCATTTCATTTATGACTTCTAGCAGTTCTTCACTACTAGTAACAATATTATTTTTTGAAGAGGGAGAAGATGTTACCTCACTTTCATCATCGATTGCCATCAAACAAAGGTTGGCAATTTCTTCGTATCCGATTTCTTTGTCTGATGACTCATCTTCTTCGTCATCGCTCCAGGTAGTTGCTACCATAGCTTTCTTCTTGAAGCCCTTGTATGGTTTGCTTGAAACCGGACAGTCAGCTTTTATATGTCCTGGCTTCTTGCAGCCATAGCACATAAGTGGTTCCCTTTTTGAGGTGGGATCCTTTGAGTAAGGTTTCTTGCTTTTTTTCAAGAACCTATGGAATCGTCTGGTGATTAAAGCCATTTCACCATCCTCTTCACTGCTCTCTGCTTCTTGTTCTAATTCCTTTTCTTTGTTGCTCGTAGAAGCTTTGAGAGCAATTTGCTTTTTCTTCTTCTCATCATCATTGACGATGGGAGTCATTTCTTCCATCTCGTATGTCAATAATGACCCAAGCAGCGTCTCAACATCAAGCTTGTCAAGATTTTTGGCCTCCTGAATGGCTGGCCTCTTTGGTTTCCATTCTGGTGGCAGAGATCTTAAGATTTTTCTGGTTAGTTCAACTTCCTCAATATTCTTGCCAAGCAATTTTAAACCATTTATAATAGTAGTGAATCGTGAGTGCATTTCGGAAATGGTTTCGTTAGAAGACATCTTAAAAGATTCATACTCAGAAATTAGCATGTAAATTTTAGACTTTTTTACTTCACTTGTTCCTTCATATGTGACTTGCAATTTATCCCATATTTCTTTAGCAGAAACACATGCAGATATTTTGTTATATTCAGAAATATCTAATGCACAATGTAGCATGCTTGTTGCTCTGCTATTGAGAGACATCGTTCTACAATCCTCGTCAGTAAACTCAGTTTTGAGTTTAGGCATTGTATGAAGAGTCTCTCCAATAACTATTTCTTTTGAGGGAATTTTAGGTCCCTCTTCTATAATTCTCCATAGATTGTAATCTTGTCCTTCGACGAAGATTTTCATTCTATTTTTGCAATAGTTATAATTTGAGCCATTGAACAATGGTGGTCTAGTATAAGAGTGTCCCTCAGAGTAGCTATTTGCTGCCATTGGATCAATTCTAGGAATTTAAGCCTAATAAAGAGAACGAAGCTCTGATACCAATTGTAGCTCGAGGTTTCAACCCAAGAGGGGGGGTGAATTGGGTTTTTAAAAACTTTTGCGGAATTTATACAAGTTTATAAAAACTGATAAGCAACAAATAATTAATACAAGTAATAAGCTGTAAATAAAGAGTTTAAGGAAAGAGGATGCAAACACAGTTATAGTGGTTCGACAATATCGGATTCGTTCCGACCCTACGTCCACTCTCTTCAAGGAACTCTTTGAAGTAATCCACTAAGAAAACTTAGTCGCACAACTTAGTCGGGTGTTGCACAAACCGTACACAAGCAATTTACAAGAATTGCTTAAACCGAAAAATCCTCTTCCTTTCGGAAGTTTCCCCTTCCTCTCGGAAGTAATCCCTTTACAAAGATGGTGTAAAGTAAAAGGTAGAGAGACAGCAAATGAAAGCTTATTACAACAGAAATGTCTCTCTTTCAAAGTAAAGCTTGAAGAAATGGCTCAACAAGATTATTTCAAAGCTTTTTGTGTTTCAAGAGTATAAAAACTTGATTATATGAGATCAACTCTTTTAGAATATGTGCTGCTTGTTCTTGA
Source organism: Bretschneidera sinensis (assembly GCA_023935145.1). Taxonomy (NCBI): domain Eukaryota; kingdom Viridiplantae; phylum Streptophyta; class Magnoliopsida; order Brassicales; family Akaniaceae; genus Bretschneidera; species Bretschneidera sinensis. The sequence continues at coordinate 59,720,575 of CM043697.1, read as the reverse complement.
ATGCTTTACTGAATGGGTTTATATAGCAATCAATTAATATGGCCGTTTTGGACTTTAATTTGAAAAAGATTTACTTTAAAACGTTCAGATTTGGAGTCCAACGGTCATATTTTTGAATTACCAGTCGACTGGGTCGAGATACCAATCGACTGGGTTCACTTGAAAAATACTCGTTTTCAGACCATCTGGGTATCCAGTCGACTGGTATATATCACCCAGTCGACTGGGGACTTTCTGTCCATTTTACCAGTCGACTGGGTTGATTCATCCAGTCGACTGGGAAATTACTGGTCAAAGTACCAGTCGACTGGGTTAATTCATCCGGTCGACTGCGTACCTTCTGACCCATATACCAGTCGACTGGTATATGTACCCAGTCGACTGGGTTGTCTTCCAACCCAGTTTTTCTTCTGTTTTTCATCAAAAACATTTAGAAATAATAGTTTTAGAAAAACTTTTTGTGTTTGAGCCATTGAACAAGCTAATACAATGTATGAGTGAGACTTACATTGGTTCTAAACCTTAAGACCTATTCTAGATCTTCAGTCTTCACTTGATACTTGATTTGGTTCGAGTTTTTGCACTTTGTTCCTTGGTTGAATGTGTTTGATCCTTAATACAACTTAGTTTAAACATGTTAGTTAAATAATAGTTGTGTTTTGCCATCATTAAAATACGGGCGAGGGTCAACAGAAGGGATATCATCTCGTTTTCTACCAACTGTCTCACAATGTTGTGTCTCAGCCTTATGTGTTTATTCTTCCCATTATAAGTTTTATTTTTGGCATTGACAATTGCCGCCTAATAGTCACAGTGTATAGATACTAAAGGCAATGGTTTTTCCCGCAATGGGATATCTGCTAAGAGATTTCTAAGCCATTCAGCCTTTGCTACTACTTTTTCCAAGACACTAAACTTGGACTCCATTGTAGACCGAGCAGTGCAAGTTTGCTTGAAAGATTTTCATAAAACTGCACCTCCACCAAGTACAAAGATATAATCACTAGTGGATTTCATCTCATATGAATCTGAGATCGAGTTAGCATTGTTGTATCTCTCTAAAACAACAGGAAATCCACTATACAATATACCATGATCCCCAGTCCCTCTTAAGTACTGAAGTACTCTATGGATGACAGTCAAATGATCACTGTTAGGATTATGAGTCCACCTACTCAATATGCCCACTTCATAAGCTATATCAAGACGAGTATTGTTCATCAAGTACATAAGACTACCAATAATTTGAGCATATTCATGTTGAGAAACATTAATTCCTACATCTTTCTCAAAATTAAATAAGCGTCATACGGTGTAGAGACTGGTTTACTATCAAAATGTTCAAATCTTTTCAACATTTTCTCAACATAGTGTTTTGTGACAACATGATGCCATTAAGAGTTTTTAAAATTGTAATACCCAAAATTACATCAACTTCACTCATATCTTTTATATCAAAATTTGAAGCTAAAAATTTCTTAGTCTCATTCGCAACCTTTAGATCAGTACCCATAATGAGCATATCATCTGCATACAAGCAAATTATCAGACCAATGCAATGTACAAATTTGCTATATATGCATATATCTGAATCATTAATTAAATAACCATTATCAAGCAAAACACTATCAAATTTTTCATGCCATTGTTAGGAGCTTGATTTAATTCATACAAAGATTTCATTAGCTTACAAACTTTATGCTCATTACCATGAACCACATACCATTTGGGTTGTTTCATATAAATTCTCTCTTCTAAGTCACCATTAAAAAAATTTGTCTTTATATTCATTTGATGTATTACCAAGAAATTAAAACGAATAATTTCAATTAAATAAATTTACCAATTAAACCGAAATAAGATTGCACCATTATAGACTACAATCGTGACAGATTACAACAGTAGACTTGAAATAAGATTGTACTGATGTAGACTACAATTGCGACAGACTAAAATTGCACATATATAAAATAAATTTAGCAATTACCAAAAATAGGCACAATACAACTAATGGATCTCCAAGCCCAAATAATCATATACTTTAGCGGCATAATATTGATTTTAAGTCTCACACTTAACTTGTTTTTATAAATTAATATCCACGTGTGATCAACGAAACGATCAGTTTTCTCTTTTTAGGTTCAAGTATAAGCACATTTGCTAGATACGCCCATAATTTTAAATAAGCAAGGTTGAATACATAACCTCTCCATAAATCATATGGTGTCTTCTCAAATTTCTTGTAAGGAATTCTATTATATATATAACAAGTAGATAGAATAACTCTCCCCCCCCTACACACACACAAGTTCAAAGGTGCTTCTGAACTAATTATTAGAGCATTCATCATTTCTTTATATGTTCTAGTTATTAAAGTAAAATGTTTTCAAAGAAATCTACATTCTTAGATTCAACATTTGTGTTAGGTTCAATGGTGCCAATATTTGTTTTTAACCCAAGAAACCTATATGCAAACTGTTGAGAGTCCTAATTAGATTTCTTATTATGTGTCCTAGTAGGTTTATTAGTCTGTCTTAGTTTATGTCTATCTTATCTAGTTGATGTCTCTTAGTCCTATTAGGTTTGATATTCATAAATCTATATATAGGATTGTTGAATTGTATTTAGATCAGCCATACAAAAACTCATTTCAATTCTTATTTTCAACATGGTATCAGAGCTAAAAGTTTGGGATCCTAGAGGTGATATGAGATAAGCACCATTAATATATATGTATATATACATGTGTATATGTATATATACACATATGTATGTATGTATGTATGTACATACACACACACACACATATATATATATACATACACATATATATATATATATATTAATATATATAGTTTAGAATCTTTTTGGTTTATGTTTTTTTTTTCCTGACAAATTTTTCGACGTGACCCAGAGTTGTTTCTCCAAAAAAAAAGGTAGAAGAAGAAAAATTCAATAAAAAGTTGAAAGAAAAGAAGAAGAGTTCATGATTGAAAAAGAATAAGAAAAAAAGTTCAAGAAGAAGAAGACGAAGAAGTTGTCTCTTTTCCACCTCCTTAGCATCAAATTGATTTTTGTTTGCCCTTATTTCGAACTCATCGAATCGAACATACTTGGATATGAAACTCATCGAAAACCCTGACACTTCACCGAATGTTTGATCAAACTCCAAAAATCACCATTTTCACCTCTCATTGGTTGGCTATTTTCTTCTCGTGAGTTAGTAATGAATGAAAATTAACATTGAAACTTTACAATTAAAATGGCAACTATGTAATCGAATATTGGCTTAGTGGAAGAAGAAGGAAAAATGAGGCATGGCCGTTTTCAAGCCAAGAACTTTGAGAATTGGGAGGAACAAATATTAAAATGCCCTTTAACTTGGTATTTATTATAATTCCACAATCATAGTTAAAAACTTGCCTAATTGAAAACAAAAACAATCATAATGGTAACAATCTATCCCTTTAAATAAAATAAATATATTAATGCTCTCTTAAAAATATATATATTAATGACCTTGTAGAATACAAGTATTGAGTGTTGTAGTCTAGATCCCGAGTGTAAAGAATTTAAGCATAGTAGTCATTGCACCACCTATGATACTGAAGAAGTACTAAACTTTTTGGTAGATCTTGTATATCACCAATTTTTGTATATCACCAATTTGCAAAAATAGAAAAAAAATGGAAAGTTTGATGTTTGGGGTAGATTTAAGCAAGCTAGCTTAAATATCTTTCAATGCAAAAATTGCCTTAATAAGATTTAAACAAGCTGATTTAAGCTTGCTTAAATCTAATCTCAAACAATGTCATAACAGTAATTGCACCACCATCATATTGCTTAGAATAATCGTTCAGAGCGTGCTCATCCAAGTCATCTACATGGTCTCCACTAGGTTCTTTGCCATTTTTCCAGTTTTGCTATATTTACTTTTTCTTTGTTGGGATAATCTAATTTTTGTAATTTATTCTCCCAATATAAGGGATGGAAATGGGTTGGCTTTTGTGGGTAACTGACTCTAACCGAACCCATTTAAGCGGTTTTGGATAAAATTTAACGTATTTGGTATGGCTTTGGAAAAAAAATGGATTTTGACAGTTTTGGGAAAGTGTTGGGTATGACCCCTCAAATTATGAGTAGTCGTTAAATCAAATTATATATATAAATTAATATTTATATATCTTTATACATAATATAACCCCTTCATAAAAAATGTCTCGATATTTTACCAAATTTTAAAATGAAATCAACAAAAATTGCAAAACAAAATTCTTGCGATTTAGATAGCCCCTCCATAAAAAATGTCTCGATATTACATAAATGTCTCCACTTAAATGAGATAGCAAAAGTAACTTTTGTGCAACTTTCGTCTGAAGTGTGACAAATTAACATTCTACACACACACATATATATACGAGGCTACTAACTTGCATCATTTCAGGTACAAATTAGCATCACATTTCAATTATTTAGGATAAAAACATCTCCAAGTATTCAATTTTATGTTGAACTAAGGATAGTTAGTTAATTCAATAAACTAATTCATTTAATATTTCATTTTCTAAAGATTTTTTATAATATCAAACCAATGGATGATTGATAAGATGCAACGTTAGTACTATTTGAATCTGCGTTTGAACATTCTGACATTGGTTTGATTGCCCTTTATCAATTAAGCCACATTCACGCACCGCATGCGTGATTGGAGATGGCAACACTTTCCAACCATATTCTATCATAGCCACTACCCTAGGGAATCCATAAATTGATAGTCCGACTGATTTGCAAAAACCAAAGGCATAACCCCAGCAGGATAGCCCTCATGCTCATGTACTCATCTCTCCCTGCGAATGGTCAACGCCATTTTTGGCATTGTTCCTTGAGTGAGAAGAGTGAAATTTTTTAAAATGCCCAAAAAATTTATACTTGAATGAGTTTTTAGAGAATATTGAAGGGCATTTTAATCAAAATTAATTTAAGCATAATGCTAATTTGTGTTGTGACAAGTTAACATTTTTGTTATATATTTATATAACGTAAGATCATTCATTTCTAAAATAAATTTTATATAAAATATAATTTTCTAATTTAATTTTCTTTATTTGATTAGATTCTGAAAGTAAACGAAAATAAAATGTAAAAATAATGAGAAAAGTTTAATGGTGTTATTGTGTGAAATATAAGATAAAATTCCTAGAAAGTGGAGTAAATTTTTTAGAACAAATGGGAAGTAATTATACAGGAGCTATATATCAACTTTAGATTTGACATTTTATTTAACTATATGAACTTTTTTTTTACAGTTAAATATATATATTTTTATTTTGATAAATAACTACTGAAAATATTACACTAACTAATGTTACACTTGATATAGAGTTTTGTTTAATTAATTTCATGAAAATGCTTTTAGCTACCCATCTCTGGTTTTTTCCAAAAAAAAAAAAAGAAGAAAAGAACCTACCCATCTATGGAGGAACAAGGATGAAGTGTCCATAACATGAACTAACGTGAGCGTTAGTTTTCACCGTTTATCTCATTTTCAAATTATAAAGTGATATTTTGTTATATAAATTGTTATTCCAGAAAAACAGATAAGATCTCAACATACATAGATTAACTTGACTTATTGCTATTATATTTGCCTAAGTAATACAGTAGTAACTAATTTGACAAAGATATTCACCATTGACTTTGATAATCAATTGAAATAGTAATTCTTTGGCCCCAAAGAAACAAGAACTAGTTTTTTAATATAGAATTCTTAGAGTATAGAAAATATCAATCAATTGATTTTTACCAAATACCCACCAACATTGCATTTCTAATTAATCAAAATGCTATACCGTTCAAAAGTATCATTTGAATACTTGTAATGAGTTGTTTTTAAGTTCAAAAGCAGTCCAGAAAGAAACAATTCCGCTTCAGTCTCTATCATTTTGTTTGTAGTCTAAATATTTTGAAAATTTTGGAATCTTTTGCAGAATATTTATAGCAATTTAAAAAAAAAATTCATATTTGTTAGATTATGTGATTGAATCTTAATATTTGATTTTTAAAATAGTGTTGTGTCACCTCATCACTCTCCCGCACCCCGAGTTTCTCCTTTTCTCGTCTCCCTTTTCCGCCAAAATCCTGTCTCCTCCCTTTCCTCTTCTCTCTACAGATTAGATCCCAGCCACGGTTACCTGTCTCTCTCGGCTCCTCTGTTCCATATCTGCGGTATCCAGCATCTTAAATTGTTAAATTATTTTGCTTTGGGTTGGTTTTCACTAATACATTCTGAACTGCAACCATTTTAATTTTTTGGAAGCCCTGAAATACAACCTAATCGATGTTGCACGGCAGCAGCCACAATGTCAATATCTTTCACATGTTAAGGGTTGGATCCACCGTGTGGGCTGCGGCCCAGTCAGTAGTAAACCCAACCACATCCATCCCAGCCTCATTACTCTCAGCAGTGAGCATCTCTGATTCTCTCAAATTTCAAACCTAAACACTTGCACAGACTCAGTTCGCAGCGACTTCTCCATCTGCTATCACTCCAATACTCCATCGGTTTCTTTGTTTCAAGGTTGAACTGTTGAAGGTTGGGTAAGTGGGTTCTCTCTTCCTTTCTCTCTCTTTTTTTCCTCTCCCTCACCTTTTTCTCTCTTCCTTTAGCAGTACTGGCTGCGGCGGCGGCTCTGACTCTCTTCACGACCGTGTTTCATTAGATGCATACCCATTTAGCTTCAGTCGTTAACTACTTCTCCGGTGGTTCTTTGTAGCTTTAGATTCTTTTAGCACACAAGGTGCTTGCTTCTGGGTCTTGATTAAATATCAAAATTGGGTTTTCTTTTCTGGGCGAAAATTACCAAACTGATCATATAAATAAAATCTAGTTTGCTCTCATAATCCCTTCCTTTTTCATTCCATTGCTACACCTCTATATATATGCAAATGCCGAGATGGACTTTTCAGAACAAGAAATGATATAAGCAAAAGGCGCCATAATTCTTCTATTTAAATCTCTCTCAAAAGGCACCATAATTCTTCTATTGAAAGTTCATTTTATTTTCAATTTTCTTTAGGATTCTATACAATAGAACCTTAGAATTATTGTTAATGAGATTGCTTGAGGGTATTGTAAAAAGCAGGACTTTGAAGATTTGCTTTGCTGAGTTCTTTATTGTAATGAAGCATGCGGCAGATGTAATGGTTGGTAATAAGATCATACATACTCTATGCAGCAAATTTGGTGTGGAGAGAGCAGGTTTTTTTCAGGCAGGAACTTGAGCATTTGGGTTTCTGGCCTGATGAAATAACCTTTGGGATCTTGATTGATTGGAGTTGCTGTGAAGGGAATTTAACAAGTGCCTTTATTTATCTGTCAAGATTTTGGCAAGAGGCTTAAAACCTGATATATGTTCCTATAATGCTCTTATTGGTGGGGTCTTTATGGAGAGCATGTGCAGGTGCCTCAAATTGTAAACCACCTTGATAATATGCCTGGAAATTTTAACTAAATAATATCTCTCTCTCTCTCCCTCTCTCTTATCAGTAACTGATAAAATGCCTAAATTTTAATTATGCCTTTGGTTGTTGTTCTAGTGGTAGGTAATTGGAAATACAATATTGCGTCCTTTGGCATTGTATATGCCTAAATAGATCATACTTTGATTGAGGTAAATATCAAAGTTGAGTGGACAAAGTCAAAATATTTAGTTAAAGACATGGCTGTCATTTAAGTTACAAAGCTGTCTTAAGCTACAAAACTGCTAGAATATTGTAATTCCTTGCTCCTAATGGTCATTTTGATAAGTATTCATAGTTCCTGAAATATGAAGTTAGGAACGAAGATGTAATTTCATTAGTTCTCACTTCCAAGTATTGGCTAAACCTAAAATATAGTTCCCTTGCTTCCTGATAAGTGCTATAAAACTGATTTAGAGTTTAAGTGCACATAAGTATATTTTATACATCCTTGAATATAATTGAAGTAGCCATTAAATTAAAAATTATTCATTCTGGTTGCTTTTAGACACCCTATCAAGTCCTGATGCTAAAATTACAGCCATGTATTTAAAACTTCATTTGATATTGAGTTACTTTATGACAGCCATGTTTTTTAGACACCCTATCAAGTACTGATGCTAAAATATATTTGAGTTACTTTAACTTTGATATTGAATCACTTTTGTAGTTGATGGCCCATTTGTGATAAAGGCATTGGCCTAACTTTAACTCAATTTCTCATTTTGCAGTGACTTTGTAGCAGCATTATCTGTTGCCTGCTTTTACAGTATCATCAAAGCACTTACATTCTGTGATATTGAAGCCAACTTGCTCAAAGAAGTTTCATGCTCAACTTTGCTCTTTTGGATGTGGTACTCACTAAGCACTTTGCTTTAATCTTCGTGTTTTTTCACTACAATTATTGAAAAACTTTTTTTTTTGGTGCTAATTATTGTTGAACAACCATATGCAATAGTAACATATCTAAATTTGCACCCCTTTGGAGGTCATATATTTTTCATTCATGTTTTATCATCTAGATCCTCTCCTTCATGGGTGATGAAGGCCATAAATTGTTTCTTCTTGTTTTATTATTTGGACCCCACCTTCATGTGTCATGAAGGCATAAATATCATTGATTAACTTGTTGTAGTCCTCCTTCATGGGTGATGAAGGCTTACATTGTGTATTTAATAGGAGCATAGTTTTTAAATCGAGATTCGAATCGTGAATTAAAATCTTGATTTTGTGAATTGAGAATCGAATCGAATAGTAAGATTAAGTGCAAATTCTTAAAATTAATTTAAATTGACAAATATACATATAAAACAAACAATATACATTAATTAACATATTAAAATAAAAATATTGAATGATCGTGTGACCAATTAGAAAGACTTTTGTCTCTAATCAAGTGATGTTAGTTCAAATCTCACCATGATATACTCTAATTAACATATGATAGTCATATAATAATAATTTGCTAACAGCTAACGAACAATAACTAAGATAGCATAATATAATAAGTAATGTAATAAAGTAATAAAATAAAATAATAGCATTACTATACTTAATACTATTATGGATTGAAATCAAAGATATGAATGCTATAAGGGCTTGTTTGTTTCATCACAAAAGTCGTAGAATCCTAAATTTCTATAATAACTTATGAAAGAGAAAAACTAATGAACTATGCTTATTTTAGCTCTAAACATCTTATCTTAAACCTGATTTTTATAACTTTTTTTTAATAAAAAATTGTTGGTTTTACTGAATTGGACGAATCGTACGAATCGAAACAAATTGTACTGAATTGTAGATTCGGTATTGATTCAGAATTAACTTAGATTCAGCATACTAATTCTATCATTTAGATCTTGAATTGTATCAAATCGTACGAATCGAATCGTGAATCGTAAGATTCTGATAACTATGAATAGATGTATTTAATAAGTTCTAAAATTGACTTGTAATTTTGAACGAAAGTTTAAGTATTATTTTGTCCCTACCTAAAAGAAATTCCTTGCTCCGCCACTGCTTCTCATCCCTAATTAACTAGTAACATTTTTTAGTCCCCTTTCTGTGACTACAAGTGAATATCAGTTGCATTAGTCTAGAATAATATTTAAAAGATAGTAATATCTGAAAATTGTTCAGGAGTTGTTGCTTTCGGGGTATAAGGGCCTCCATGTTTGCTGTGATTGTACTGTTTTATTTTATTACTCCATCATTTAATAATCCCCAATAGCTTTGTTATTATTATTACTATTATTTTTTTCTAAGGCCAAATAGATTTTATAAAGTTTATATAAAAAGAAGCCTGCCTTTTGTGATGGCCTACTTTCATTTATACAGATAAAAAAAGCCTTTTTTGCCCACAACCATTTGTACAGATAAAAAAAGCTTGCTTCTTATCCCTAATTAACTAGTAACATTTTTAGTCCCTTTTCCATGACTACAAGTGAATATCAGCTTCATTAGTCTAGAATAATATTTAAATGATAGTAATATCTGAAAATTGTCCAGGAGTTGTTGCTTTCGGGTATACTGGCTTCCATGTTTGATGTGCTTGTACTGTTTTATTTTATTACTCCATCATTTTAATAATACCCAGTAGTTTTGTTATTATTATTACTACTATTTTTTTCTAAGGCCAAATAGCTTTAATAAAGCTTATATAAAAGAAGCCTGTCTTTTGTGATGGCCTACAACCATTTATACAGATAAAACAAGTTTTTTGCTTTCAATCTATTCTCCACGTTCTATGATGCATGAGGCATATACTTCCATTTTACTTTGTTTTTCATACACTAGTACCGTAGTGTTTAGACAACCAAAAGAAATTGTACTTTTAGTCTTGTAGTTTAATAACTGGCAGCTTAGACTTAAAACCAAATCTGTCAATTTGATACCAATTGATAAATGATAAAGATGGATACTTTAGTATATTGGAGAACATCATTTTTCGTATGCCAAAATGGGACCCTAAAATGATGTAAAGCTACAATTGATATAATTTGCCAATGATTGTAATCAATACACATATCTTTTGCTTTCTTAGATTAATCGGAATGCTTAGATGTGAAGTGTTGCTTAGTGCGTGATTGTTATGTGTGATTTATTCCAGATATTTTAGTGTTCATTTGGTAGTTGAGAAAGGGAGGAAAAGACAAAGAAAATTAAAGATTTTAGTGACTTTTTTCTTTGTTAGACAGAAATTTCTGTTCGAATGAAATATTCACATCTTGTATTGGTTAGAGTTTTTGAAGTTACGTTTACAAAAATGGTGCAAACGGATAAAAATATAAGATTACCTTGCTGAAATTTATTGTTCAATAATGAGAAACAATGATTTGGGTTTTATACGAAGCACAAACAAGTTTCAGTTGTGAGAAAATATTTTTTGCAAGTATTCATTAGATCATTTAAAACATATGAAATTCAAGACGTGCATTTAAGTGCTAAGTAGTTTAGTAATGGGATGATGTTCTATACATTTATAGATTTTTTTTTGGAACACAACAAGGGTATTCTACTGAGTGGCTCATTAAAAAAATACATTATATTAAATAGCACTTGAGTGAAATTAAGATAGGACTTCTCATTTGTTTGCATGTTAATTGATTGTCTTAAGTTTTACTTGCTTATTGCTTTGTTCTTTTCTAAGCTTTTAGTTTGTGAATGTTCAAGTAGGAATGTGCTGAAACTTGGCTATCTAAATGATAGAAGGCATTAATGTTCATTTAGTTTGCAAAAGCTTGCGTTGTTCTTTCTTACAAATCACTCGTTTACTTTTAAGGGTTTGCTTAACTACTGTTCTGCGTATGATATAAAGCACTAATGCTGATTAATATTGTTTTGAAAACTTATCTTGTTTCATTTATGCTATTAGAGTTATTATATTCTGGATTATGTGAGGGATCAATGATCATTTATTTGTGAACCTTTTATTTTTGACACGGACAGCGTGGTGGCCACAAAACATTAAATGAAGAGAAGCAAAAGCATTATCTTCTTCTCCAAGAATTTAATCACCAACAAAAATCATCCTCCTTTTTTCTTCTTTTTCCTCTCCTTCAACTTTTCCTCCTCACCATCCCAAAATCAACAACAAAAACAAGAACCACAACAAGTTCCCCATTACAATCTTGCCACATGCATTGCCTCCTTGCAATCATGTGCCCACCACAAGGACCTCACAAAAGGCAAGCAAATCCACGCCTACATGCTCACCAATGGCCTTCTCAACACCTCCCCTCTCACCATCACCAGTCTCATCAACATGTACTCCAAGTGCAACCAAATGCGACATGCAATTTCACTCTTCAGTAATCATGACTGCAATGTGTTTGCTTATAATGCAATGATTTCTGGATTTGTTTCAAATGGGTTTGCTATAAATGGCTTGGAGGTATACAGGGAAATGAGGGTTTTTGGTGTTGTGCCTGATAGGTACACGTTTCCTTGTTTAATAAGGGGTTGTTGCGATGCTATGGAGATTTTGGAGGTGAAGAAGATTCATGGGTTGGTATTTAAACTTGGATTAGATTTTGATGTGTTTGTGGGTAGCGCTTTGGTGAATAGCTCTTTGAAGTTTGTGTTCATGGAAGATGCAGAAAAAGTGTTTGAGGAATTGCCTATTAGGGATGATGTTGTGCTTTGGAATGCCATGGTAAATGGGTATGCGCAGATTGGGCGATTTGATGAGGCTTTGGGCGTTTACGAGAGGATGTGTAAAGAAGGCATTGTCATGAGTAGGTTTACAGTGACTGGGGTTCTCTCGGTTTGTGCTGTGATGGGAAATTTTGACAATGGGATAGCAGTTCATGGGCTTGCGATGAAAATGGGTTACGATTCGGGTGTTGCGGTTTCAAATGCATTGATTGATATGTATGGGAAATGCAAATGTGTTGGTGATGCAATGGAGATTTTCGAAAGCATGGATGAGAAGGATTTGTTTTCGTGGAACTCGATTATGTGTGTTCATGAACATTGTGGTGATCATGATGGAACCTTGACGCTTTTCGGTAGGATGTTAGGTGCTGGGGTTCGACCTGATCTGGTCACAGTGACAACAGTCCTTCCTGCTTGTGCTCGTATGGCGGCATTGATGCATGGTAGAGAGATTCATGGGTACATGATTGTTAATGGGTTTGCAAAGGATGGAAACTGTGAAGATATTGATGATGTGTTAATATACAATGCTGTCATGGACATGTATGCGAAATGTGGGAGCATGAGAGATGCTCACTTGGTTTTTGACAAGATGAGCAACAGGGATGTGGCATCTTGGAATATTATGATCATGGGTTATGGCATGCATGGTTATGGAAAGGAGGCTCTATATTTGTTCTCACGCATGTGCAAGGCCAAATTTAAGTCTGATGAGGTCACATTTGTGGGAGTTTTGTCAGCCTGCAGTCACGCAGGCTTTGTGAGTGAAGGGTGGGAATTCCTGGGGCAAATGAATTTGAAATATGGTGTGGTTCCAACCATTGAGCATTATACCTGTGTGATCGATATGCTTGGGCGAGCTGGGAAGCTTGAGGAGGCATACGAGTTGGCAGTAAATATGCCTGTTGAAACAAACCCTGTAGTGTGGAGGGCTTTATTGGCATCATGTCGTCTCCATGGGAATGCAGATCTTGCTGAGGTTGCTGCACAGAGGATATTTGAACTTGACCCTGAACATTGCGGTAACTATGTGTTGATGTCGAATGTATGTGTAGCGGCTGGTCGATATGAAGAAGTATTAGATCTTAGACATACTATGAGGCAACAAAATGTGAGGAAGACACCAGGTTGTAGTTGGATTGAACTCAAGAGTCGTGTGCATGCTTTTATTACTGGTGATCGGACTCATCCTGAAGTTAAATCTATTTATGCTGGATTGCACTTATTAACTGCTCATCTGCAGGGTCTTGAATATATGCCAGATGTCTAGCATCAAGCCTGTGCTTGATGTCTAGCATGGCACTGTGTGATGGAATTTTTCTTGACCTTTGGGATGGATGAGAGTGAAAACAAGCTAATATTCTCACGAGCTATAACCTTGGTTGATACGATGTATTCAATTGGGCAATACACGGGAGGGATCTTCAAATTGAGCAGAAGTAATCTTATGACCACTTCAATTGTTCGCATGATGGCACCATTTAGACCAAATAATTGCATACAAGAGAACAGTTACAAATGTAGCCATGTCGGAGTATCAACTTTCAGATTGTATAAATCTTGGAAGAGGACCTGGACCAACTGGTATTCGTCCTTCTGTCATTTATGGATTTTCAAATAATGCTTTTATTTCATGGTCACGGGCCTAAATGTTCTAGGTTTATTGTTTAGTTGTTTATATGCATGCATTTTATGTGCTTACATGGACTCTAATAAAACTTGACCTTTCTATAATGTTTTGTTTGCGTATTTCAGTCTTTTCCTTTCGTGGAGAACAGTAAATAATTATATGGCGGGTGTTCCTTGGGTGTATTTGTTCCAAGTCAAGCTAGAGTTTTGCAACATTCGATTCAGTTGGACAGCGGCCAAATATTGTTCTGCAGAATGCCATCTAAATCCGGTTAGTTTTCTTCTCCTGATAAATGGGATGCTAAAAGGACAAGATTTCTTGTGGATTGGTATCACCAAGTTTGATTCTCAGATACCATTCCAAAGCATAATTTTGCATGGCTGCTTAGTTACATGGACTTAGGTATGGGTGTCGGGTATGGGTGTGTGTCTAAAGGTCGGATACGTCCACTTGCCAATTTTTTGGACTCGGGGACATGGCTGAAATGTTGGGTGTTGAATGGGTTTATATGTTTAAAATCAAAGCATAAATTATAAATTATAGAAGTTACAAGGACTACTATGCAAATTTTCATTAGTTTATAACATTTATTCCTGCACAAAACCCTAAATCTACACTGGCGAGTCCAGCCTGCGTCCCATACCCGTGTCGTGTCGTTGACATGGGTACTCTGCCGCAAACCGTCTAGTCCATGTAAATCAGCCATAAATCTACACTGGCGAGTCCAGCCCGCGTCCCATACCTGTGTCATGTCGTGTCGTTGACATGGGTACTCTGCTGCAAGCTGTCTAGTCCATGTAAATGAGCATGGCTGTATAAAAAGGTATAACTATAGAGGAAAGGCAACTTAAATGGGGTTTTAGTTAAAATGCACAGTTTGAGTTTTATCGGATGGCAGCTGAAAGTAGGAACCATTTATTTTTTGAATGGGTTTCTAAAAGTTAGTTTGGGATAAATTTGCTACTCAAGAACCATTAGTGATTGGAAAACAGTATTAAAATGGATGAAAAATTACATAGGTAAGGTTAAAGAAATAGGCATTACCTTATTTTTGTTAAAATGAATAAGACTATTCAAAACAGATAATGTTATTTGAGAAATGGGCATTACCTTATTTTTGTTAAAACGAATACACAGGAAATATTTTAAGTGTCCAATTCACAATGAGCCTCTCCTAGAAGACTGCTCAAGTTTCTTAACTTAGTTTTCTCTATAAAAACTGCATTTTTAAACATAGTTTTCTCTATAAAAACGACATTTTTGAATTGCGAAGCTACTGTGGTGTTTAGATCTTTTGGCCAGATTAAATTAGTCTGCCGCTGAGGTGTGAGAAATATTTAAGATTTTTATCACTTTTTGTATGAAGATCTTTTAGTAGGTCAGCTTGTATTCCTGATGACTACTTGTACTAATTCTGCTACTGGATTCCTCAACTGTGTTTACCTTTTACCAAAACGTAACTATGCAGCCAAGGACGAATTTACTTGGGGACTAGCGGGGGCACCTGCCTCCACTCAAATCTCAAGACCATTTGAGATATTTTTTTAATATTAATGAGTTGCTCCCACTAACAATTTCAATGTGTCCCCACTAATAGTATAGGAAAAGTGAAAATTTTCCTTTGACTCCCAAATTTGAAAAAAAATAAAGACAAAATATTTGACTTAAAAAATTGATATAGAAAGATATAAATTTTGTTGTCTTGCAAATTCTAAGACCAACAACTGATAAATTATATGGAGTAAGTGTTTCTATTTTTCTCTCTCTATCTCCCCTTAGTTCTCTCTTGTTTGGGATTTTGGAGAGGAAATGAGTGAATAGTGTTTAAAGGGAGGGGATGAGAAAGTAAAATGATTAATTACCTTTTCGTTTTTTGGATGTTAAAATAAAAAATGGGAGGGCAAAGTACCGTCTCCGTATTTGGTTAGAAGGTAAACGGGAAGGGAATGGTTAAATTATTAAGTTTTAATCCGTTTCCCTCCCCTACCCCCAAATCGAGAGGTATGAAAAATTGGGGCTTAGATGGATTGACCCTTACTGCAGCATCTCCTTAAAAAAACTCTTAAAAGAGTTATAGTACCTAATCCCTGCTTCTCCCATAAGTCTCAAACACATTATTAGCTTTGTTTGCTCAAGAACTTTACTTGATTTGGGGCTTTTATTCTTTAAAGAAAAGTGGCAATTGTACTTGTATAAAAATATAGTTATTTTGTTATGGTTAAGTCGATCTTGTATATAATTTTTTTTCTAAATATTCATATTAATGATATTATAAAAAATCAAGTATGTATTTCGTAAAATTTTCGTTATATTTTCCTCAAATTATAAATAATTTTGCCCCTATTAATCAAGATACTTGGATCCGTCCCTGTATGCAGCTCTTTGCCATTTTTTTTTGTTTTATCGCGCATTTGCAGCTCTATTTGGATCTTGGAAAAAGTGAGGAAAATAAAAATAAAGTAGAGGGAAAAAAGGAAGCAAAAAGAACAAGAAACTTTTTACTTCTTTGTGTGTGTGAGGAAAATAAAAAGGAAATATGTTACCCTTTTGCTTCAAGGGTTAAGAGGAATAATTTGAGTTTTTTCTTTTTTTATTGTTTGGTCTTCTTGTCTTTTTCTTTTGTTTTTTTATTCCTTTTAAATATTCCAGTGGAGGTTGCACCGGTTGAGCCAGTTTCTTGTGCAGTTGACTTTGCTGAGCACATTGAGGTGGTTGAAACGGTTCGAGAGGAAGATAAAGTTGATTGTAGAAGTGAGGCTATTGTGGATCCACTTGCCTTTGCTTTTGAGTTTATTCTCCCTACTTGGTTTCAAGTATCTCGACAACAAACGTTTCTAGCGAATTTTTTTCAACTTTTAGTGCTTTCGCTTTCACAGACTTTCATGACTATGCTTTGTTTCTGCACGCTTCAAAGCTCTTGCCGCTAGCACATTTTTCAACTTGAGGCCGAGTTCTTTCTAAGTGGTGGAGAATGATGGGGAACACGGGGAAGATTAGAATTAGGGATTTTAATATAAGAATTGGGGGATATGAGAATAACTATGTAATTGAAAATATTAAGAATTATTATCTTAGTTAGCTTCCTTGATTAGGACTAGGTTTATCTCTCATGGTTATCTAATTTGTTGGATTAGGATTAGGTTTATCTTTCATGGTTATCTGATTTGTTGTTCTTATCTTCTTAGGATTTAGTCTTTATCTTTAGGTTAGGAATTTCGCTATATATATATGAGATTCTCATTTGTTATTCAATATGTTATGAATGAATTCAGATTAAATTATCAATTTTCATACTCTGTGATTGAGTGTTGAATTGTCCATGTCATTTGGACTACTGTTCCATGTGATTTGGTTCAGTGTTCCCATGTGATTTGGATAATTTATCTTTAATTTCCCTTTTTTTTTCAATTCTCCTTACTGTATGACATCAGTTTTGATTGATCTGATAGAAGTTTTTTTTTCCTTTGTTATTTTGGGGGTTTTGTGTCTAAAAGTAAAAAGATTGTTTTGTTACATTAGATTTGAATGTGTAGGAATTAAAGGAGGAATGTGTTACAAATTATTTTCTTATTTTTATTTTCCTCTTTTAGTGTTACAAATTGTTATTTGTCTACTGGTTTCTCTTCCACTATTTACCCAAGATTTTAATACCATATTGATATTCCAAGTTGATAATTTGTATTTCATGTACCTTCATCTGAGCATTTGGATCGACAACAGTGATCCTGGATGTATTTTTTGCATAAAAGGAGAATTTGACATCGAGAAGATTAACTAGTCAAATACTTTTGTTGCAGCATAGGAAAGAAAATATCTATTTAAATTAGATTTTGGGATTATCTTATAATTACAATATTCTTGGAGATCAAGTAGTAGTTTTTTAGAAAACTTAGATTTAGGCAATTAGATATATATTAGAATTTAATTTCTTTATTTCAAGTATATCCTAAATTTTTGATTTAAAGGGAATTCATTTGTAAATCATGTTTATATCTTAGATCTTATAGATTTCCTCTATTATAAATTGCCTTTGGCTTTGAGTTGCACCTTTTTGGTGCTCTATTTATATAATTATCTTTACTTATAAAAAAAATTCTTTATTTAAAGTATTCCTTATTGGAGTAGGATTAGGACTTTTAAGACAAGAGAGATTCTTATGTTAATTTTCAGTTAGCTTATGAATGAATAAAATTATGTATTATTGAAATTATCTCAACCTTAAGCTGGTTTCTCTTCCAATCCCCAGGGTTTCTATCTTCTTTCTATTTCTTGTTCTATATTAGTTTGGATATAGAACAACAGTGAAAAGAAGAAAGAGACCAGGCTACTACGGGGATTGGAAGAATTCAATAACACTCAATATCAGTAATATGATTTTTATTCATTAAAAAATTAACTGAAAATTAACAGAGGGATCTATCCTATATAGAGATATTTGAAGTCCTAATCCTACTCCAATAAGGAATACTTTAAATAAAAAAATTAAGTTATAATAGATATCTAATTGTGTAAATCTAAGTTTTCTAAAATACTACTACGTTATCTTCATGAATATTGTAATTAAAAGATAATCCCAAAATCTGATTTAAATAGGTATTTTCTTTCCTATTTTGCATCATTCTCCCCCTCTTACAAAAACTTGACCTTGAGTTTTGAAGTAACGAAGGATCATAATTGTTGATTGCTAGAGGAAGACTTAAAATTTTCGGATGTGGTGTCCATGAGCGGAAACAAGAACGATATAAGAGGAGCTTCAAATAAATAGGTAGGACAAAATCAAGGGAAGGAATCTCGAGCATGCACATAATGTTCTCATCTTTGCTTTGACCTTGTTTGTGTTCATGTTGAAGTTTCTCAATAACTACATCCACATCATGATATTCGAACCCTTCCTCTATGACTTGTTCCGGCTCTTCAAGGTGTTCTTGGACTAGAGAAACCTTGTTTGTGTTCACTTTGAAGTTTCTCAATAACTACATCCACATCTTGATATTCGAACCCTTCCTCTATGACTTATTCTGGCTCTTTAAGGTGTTCTTGGACTGATATTCAATAACACTCAATATTAGTAATATGATTTTTATTCATTCAAAAACTAATTGGAAATTAACATAGGGATCTATCCTATATAGAGATATTTGAAGTCCTAATCCTACTTCAGTAAGGAATACTTTAAATAAAGAAATTAAGTTATAATAGATATCTAATTGCTAAATCTAAGTTTTCTAAAATACTAAGTTTTCTAAAATACTACTACGTTATCTTCAAGAATATTATAATTACAAGATAATCCCAAAATCTGATTTAAATAGGTATTTTCTTTCCTATTTTGCATCATTCTCCCCCTCTTACAAAAAACTTGACCTTGAGTTTTGAAGTGACGAAGGATCATAATTGTTGATTGCTAGAGGAAGACTTAAAATTTTCGGATGTGGTGTCCACGAGCGGAAACAAGAACGATATAAGAGGAGCTTCAAATAAATAGGTAGGACAAAATCAAGGGAAGGAATCTCGAGCATGCACATAATGTTCTCATCTTTGCTTTGACCTTGTTTGTGTTCACTTTGAAGTTTCTCAATAACTACATCCACATCTTGATATTCGAACCCTTCCTTTATGACTTGTTCCGGCTCTTCAAGGTGTTCTTGGACTAGAGAAACCACTTCATACTTGATCTCGTCTTGACAGGAACCTTGATGGGTAGAAGTTTTGGCGATAGTTTCTTCCACTAGTTGTGCGTCCTGTTTATCGAGTTGTTGCAACTTGAGTAATAGGCATTGAAAGTTGGAATCACGTCTTAAAAGTCATGATAATATTCAATCTGACTACAATGATCATAAATACAACGACCAGACAAATTAGTTTTAGCCCAAATAGCATCTTGTCTCCAACGATATCGCAAAAAAGCTTGAAAATCGATATAAGTTTGATAGATAATAATTTGCTCCACAAACCCATATCGATCAAAAACTTGATGCAACTCATCCTTAACACATGATGAATGGTCACACAAAGGATTTGGTTTAGGTCGTCTAAACTCGTTTCTCATAGTGGTTGTAATTTTTTTTTTTCACATAAATCAGAAACTATAGAAAGCAAAAAAAATAAAAAATTTTGGTAGAACATTGTTCACGTCACCGTGCATCAGCACTGTTGCAGCAATATTCACGCAGTGTGGCGACGCTTAACGGTATGCTCACAACATTGTATTTTTTTTTCCATATTTTTTTATAATAGATTTTGGCTAGGGTTTGTTTGGTGGATGTATGGTGATTTGGGTCTAGGGTTTGTTTGGGCTCTTACACCAAACTGAGCCACCCTTTGGATTGGAATAGAAACCAGCCACTGATATAATACTCAATGTTGTTTAAAGCAGAGTTGGTGATCAACTTAGAATCACCGAAAACGGTATTGGTAAGAGGATTTCGTTATACTTGGAGTGGCAAGAGTTTGAATGGCTACTGGACTCTTGATTTGAGTTCTAGTATGAAAAAGGGGCCAGTTCTGGTTTTAGAGATTTAGAAGAGTCGACAATTTCTGGGTTTTGGGGCTTCGTAGTGCTTGGTAGATTCCTCTCTCTTTTTGTGATTTCTAGAAATGGTTCTCGTATGGTGATATTTCCTGAAGGAGTTGCAACAGGGGGTTGGTGGAGGATTTACGGTGCCATTAAAGACCTAGTTGCTTTCTTCTTGCTGGAGAAGAGGCTTCGACCGTCTTCTGGAGGTCTCAATGGGGGTGTTAACCCTTTGTTCCAAATTTGTCGAAGGCAAAGGGGGACGGTTTGTCGTTTAAAGGGAGTTGTCCTCACTGTGGCCGTTGCTTGACTGGCAGATTGCGATTTGATGTTCAAAGGAGTAACTTCAATGGAGCTAAGCCGCCATGGCTATGGTTGGAAGTGAGAGGAGCTGGAGTGAGTGAGACCATGCACTTGATGGTAGGTGAGGTAGATAGAGTTGAGGGGAATAGTGGGGGACAACTGGCTTTTCTCTCAAATCAAATTCAAATTTTATTTCTATTTCTGCTGATTCAAGTAAAGGAAAAGATAAGGTGGGTTTGGGTTTGGTTGGGGACTCAGTTGCCCTAAGCAAAGGTAAAGAAAAATTAGGCTTGGGCTCGGTTGGTGAGATTGTTGCTTTGGATAAGGGCTTGGGCCAAAAGGGGCCCAATTATCTTTCTAGGGACTTGGAAGCTGGGCTAAGCAACTTTAATGGTTTGCAGACCTCTAACTGTCCTTTGGGCGGGTTGGGGGAGTTAAAAAAGTTTGGAACTGGGCCAGGTTCTCTTTGGAAGGCCTTCAGACAGAGGAAAATTAAGAAGCCTAGATGGGCTCGCTTCTCCAAAGCCCATTTCGCTGCTAGTCTTGAGCCCCATGAAGAAGTGGGTCGCAACCCGCTTTGGACCACTTGTTGCCACAGTTTCTCAGACGCAGTGGGTTGCAACCCGCTTTGGACCACTTGTGGCCCTAGTTTCTCAGACGCCGAGAGAGGGGGCGGAGATGGCGTCGACGAATGCGGTTCTTGTCGACGATGTTGTTCCGGCGCTGATGGAGGTGATTCGGCCGGATTCCAGGCAGGAGATGGTGTTTTCAAGCTTTTTTATCCGAACTTCTATGTTTTCTTGAAGGGAAGGCAACATGTTGTGGCGGGCAACGCTGGGAAGCCATTGACTACCATAGTAGACCTTTTTTTGTGAGGTTTTCACATGTGTTGATCTGTTGAAGAGTCCTGAGCCTTGCCATAATTTCCAGGTACTTTCTGTTAAGGAATTTAGGGGGGGGCGTTTCTTCTTCTTTTCTCTCTAGGTCATTGGATTTTAATAAGGATGTTGAGGAGAGATATTTGCTTGTGTTTTATGGACTTTTTATCTGCTTTTGAGTTAGAAGGGGGTTCGGTTCTTGATCAGACTAGGGTGTCTATGAGGGATCGATTCTTGGAAGAGAGTTAGTCGTTGCAGGGCAGAGATTAGTGAAGTAGGAGGGGTCCATGATGACATGTTGGTTGTAGTTGTGTGTGCTGACCATCAAGATGAGTGGCTGGTTAGTGAAGAGAGTGATGTAGAAAAGGTGAATTTAATCGCGTCTGAATGGGTTTTGAGATGGGTTAAGAAATTGCACAAGTTGGTTGGGGTTTCTATCATCAGAGTGGAAGAGCAAGCAATTAATTTGTTTGAGGAAATAGAAAAAAATAGGTTAGATGAAGGAAAATTGAGAGGTAGAAAAGCTTGATGGGAATAGAAAGCATAAAAGGGAAGTTAATCGAGAGCTCAAGAGATTGATGTTTGATGTCAATTATGAGGGGGTTCTGATGTGGTTGTGTGGGTTAGAGGAAGAGGGGTGATGTTGCTGATCAATTAAAGTGAAAATTCATCTATTGGAATGTGAAGAGGTTGAATGATTTGATTAAAAAAGCTATGGTAAAGCATTTTCTTAGAGAATGGAAAGGTGACGTGGTTTGTCTTCAAGAGTCTAAAATGGAATCGATCGATGATGCGATTATACGTAGTCTTTGTGGTATTAGGCTGTGTGACTGGAAAGCTTTACCGGCGATAAGAGCTTCAAGAGGTGTTGTGGGTGTGTGGAATAAGCAAGTGTTGGATTTGATTGATTTTCGAGTTGTGATCTTCTCAGTTTCTTGTGTGTTTAAGGGTGTCATGTCGAGTGGTGAGTGCTTGTTGACAGGAGTCTATGGTTTGGTGCTTAATGGTTAGAGGAGTCTTTTTTTTCTTTTTTTTGGGGGGGGGGGGCGGTGGGGGAACTTGCGGAGGTTAGATCCTGTTAGGATCTCCCTTGGGTTGGGGGGGCGGGTTTCAATGCTGTCCTTTATTCGTTTGAGAGAGTTGGGTGTTAGTTTGAGGATAGCTCCATGAGGGAGTTTCTGGCTTTTGTTAGAGGGCAAGATCTTATTGATTTTCCTTTGTCGGGAGTGTCCTTCACTTGGTCAAGTTTTAAGGAAACACCCTTTTTCTCTAGAATTGATCGTTTTTTAGTTACTGGTTGTTGGGAAGTTCTCTTTCTTAATCTTGTTCAGAAGCTCTTGCTTGGTTCCACTTCAGACCATCACCCTATTGTTCTTGAAGTGGGGGGTCTTCATTGGGGTCCGACTCCGTTTCGTTTTGAGAATCTGTGGCTTAAGGTGGAAGGTTTTTAGGATCTCATTAGAAGTTGGTGGCATGGTCGGGATGTGAGGGGCTTTGCTAGTTCTGTGGGCTTCAAAATTGAAATCTCTAAAAGGGGAGCTTAAAAGATGGAACAAAGAATCTCTTGGGAATGTCAAGTCCTCAATTAATGCTTTGATGGGGGAGTTGAATGGGTTCGATGAGAAGGAGATTTATTCGGGTCTTTCAGGGGAGGTTAGAGAGAGGAGGGTGTAGGTTAAGAAAGAACTGTCCAAACTCATTTCAATGGAAGGAATCTCGTGGAGGCAGAAATCTAGAGAAATTTGGCATAGGGAGGGCGACTGGAACACTAAATTCTTCCACCGGTTGGCAAATGACCATAGGAGACTTAACTTTGTTGCCTCAATCGAAGTAGGGGATTCAGTGTTTGAGGATGAGGAGAGTATGAAGGAGGCGATTTGTTCGTTCTACAAGTCTCTCTATAAGGAGACTTACGATTCTAGGCCAAATTTGGATGGTTTGGAGTTTTCTAGTATTGATAGTAGGCAGGCAATGTGGTGAGCGCCCTTTTGAGGAGGAGATTCTTTGTGCTCTTAGGGAGTGTAATGGAGACAAAGCTTCGAGTCCTGATGGCTTTTCTATGGCTTTCATCAAGCATAATCAGGAAGTCCTTAAAGAGGATATTCTTCGGCTCTTTGAAGAGTTCCATTTGATGGGTGAATTTGTGGATAGTCTCAGTTCCACCTTTATTGTCATCATTCCAAAAAAAGTGAGAGCTTCCAATATCAAATATTTTTGTCCAATAATCCTTGTGGGATGCATTTATAAACTCATCTCGAAGGTCCTTACTTGTAGGTTGAAGAAAGTTATCTCTAAAGTGGTGAGTCCTTTCCAAAATTCTTTTGTAGAGGGAAGAAAGGTTTTGGATGCCGCTTTGGTTGCTAATGAAGTGGTGGATGCTCATTTAAAAGATGGAGGTGGAGGGGTGATTTGCTAGCTAGACATGGAGAAGGGTTTTGATCATGTGTATTGGAATTTTGTGATTTACCTCTTAAAGAAGATGGGTTTTGGGGAGAAATGGCATAAGTGGATTTTCAAGTGTATTTCTTCACGATCCTTTTTAATCCTTATTAATGGTTGTCCATCTGGCTATTTCAAAGCCTCGAGGGGTTTGAGGCAAGGAGACTTTTTATCTCATTTTCTGTTCACTTTGGTTGGAGGCGATGAGCAAAATGTTGGTTAAATTGGTAGATGGTAGGCTATTAAGTGACTTTAAGGTGGGGAGAGTGGGGGGTCTTGTAAGTGTGTTGCACCTTCTTTTTGCAAATGACAATTATCTTCTGTGGGATGAAAACTAATCAAATCTTGCATCTTCGGTGTGTTCTTCTTTGTTTTAAGGCGGTCTCGGGGCTCAAGGTCAACCTTAGCAAGATTGATTTGATTCCTCTTGGTGAAAGCATTAATGGCCATTCTCTTGTTAGTTTGTTGGGGTGCAATGTGGGATCGCTTCCTATTACTTATCTTGGTGCCAAGTTTAAAGATGTTAGCCTTTGGAATTCAATTGTTGAGAGGCTTGAAAAACCTGGAAGGAAGAATCGCATTCTCTCTAAAGGAAGAATACTTACTCTCATTCAAAGAACTTTTTCTAGCCTCCCTATTTATTTCATGTCTTTATTTCCTATACCTAGTGTTGTGGTTAAGAGGTTGGAGGATATTCAAAGGAGATTCCTGTGGAGTTAATCGGGGGAGGAGTACAAATATAATTTGGTAAGATGGGGAGTGGTTAAGCAACCGATGGAAAGATAGGGACTTGGTTTGAAGTTTCTCACCTTATTAAATAAAGCTCTTTTGGGGAAATGGCTTTGGAGATTTTTGGTGTAGAAGGATCACTTTTGGAGAAAGGTCTCTCACCTTAATAAATAAAGCTCTCTTGAGGGGCTTTGGAGATTTTTGGTGTAGAAGAATCACTTTTGGAGAAAGGTGGTAGAAGTTTGGGATGGATTCTTGTGGGTGGATGTCAAAAAAGGGGAGGGGCTTATGGTGTAGCATTGTGGAAATGGATTAGGAGGAGATGGGATGACTTGCGTTCTTGTCTTTAAGTGTCGGTGGGTGATGGTAGGAGAACCTGACTTTGGCATGATTCGTGGTTTGGTAATACTCCTCTTAAAGACCGGTTTTCGGAGATTTTTCGCAATTGTGCGGGATAAATAAGCTTTTATTTCTTCTTGTATCTCGGTGTGTAATGGTATTATTTCGTGGGACGTACCTTTGATTCGTAATGTTCAAGATTGGGTGGTTGATAGAGTTCAAAGTTGGAATCTTTGTATAGCTATAATATGGATTTGTCTGAAGAGGATGTGGTTAGATGGAGGGATAGTAAGGGTAAAGGTTTTTAGGTGAAATCTTTTTATAAGATTCTTGTAGATGGGGATTCTTCGGATGACTCCCCCAATTTTCCTTGGAAAGCAGTTTGGTGTTCCGGTGTCCTAAAGAAAGTTTTTTTTTTTTTGGGTGGGAAGTTGCTTGGGTGAAGATTCTTACTTTAGATAATTTACAAAGAAGGGAAAGGGTGTTGGTGAACCGTTGTTTCATTTGCAAAAGTTGCGGAGAATACGTGTTTTATCTTTTGTTGGACTGTTCTTTGGCTAGAGATTTATGGGAAATTGTTTATAAGGTTTTGGGTGTCTTGGGTTTTTGCCGGCTTTGTGAAGGATGGAATTTGGGCCTGGAGTCGGTTTCGAACCTCAAAGAACCTTAAGAAAGCTTACTTTATAATCCCCTTTCTATTTTTTGGTTAGTTTGGAATGAAAGGAACCGTAGAGCTTGCTTACTTTATAATCCCCTTTCTATTTTTGGTTAGTTTGGAATGAGAGGAATCGTAGAGTTTTTGATGGCATTGAGAGACCCTTAGTTGTAATTAGGGAAATGTGGTTCAATGCCAATATTTTTTTGAACATGAAGTAGATATAGTAGATTTTGTGGAGTTTCTCTTCTATAGATAGCCTTGTACATGGGTTGCACTCTCTTGGTGTGCTTTTTCTTTTTATTCAATTTACTTATAAAAAAAATTATTCATTCATAAATAATTGAAAATTAACATAGGATCTGTCATATAGAGATCTTAAAAGTCCAAATCCTACTCAAATAAGGAATACTTTAAATAAAGAAATTAAGTTCTAATAAATATATAATTGCCCAAGTATAAGTTTACTAAAATACTACTACTTGATCTCAAAGAATATTGTAATTACAAGATAATCCCAAAATCTGATTTAAATAGATATTTTCTTTTCTATTCTGTATCAACTTCTGTTGTAACAGCATAATATCCTTTACATCTTTGATCCTGCTATTATCTGGAACATTTGAAAATGCAGCCTGTTCCTGATTTGTTTTTTGATGAGCATTATTTTTGTGATTGGGATCCCCTATAAAGTAGATCTGTTAAAACATGTAATAGTATCTTTCCTAATCGGATTCTCACATGTTTGGTTTGCCAATGTATTAAAAAGTTTTGAGGTTTTCACACGATTAGGTAACTGACTTGTCTCAGGAGAGCAATTGGATAAACAACATTACGAGGGCAAACAATGGTTTATTTACAAGAGTTCTTTGAATCACCAAGGTAGGGGCTCTGAGGAATATGTGCCGAGTTTCTTTGCTCTCGGGTATTATTGCTATCCTGAGCGTTTACTTTGATAGAAATTCTGGAATACAGACCAAGAGTTGGGCGCTTTTCTTTTCCTTGATCACTAGATGTTTGTGTTTTTGATCTCGATGGTTGCATGTAATCTGTTCTGTACCTTAATTGGGGTCTTCTCTTGGACTTCTACTGTAAGGCTATGTTGTATCATTTTTTTTACAATTATGAATAATGTTCCTATTTTTCTATTAATTTTTTTTATAAAAAAAGTGGTGTCTCAAATTACATGTTTCATCTGAAAAAAATGGGATTCATGTTTTTTTAAAATTTGTTTTAATCATATACTGAAAACAATGGAGATTATGAAACGGGTAGTTTTCTAGTTCTAGAACAAATACGGAATTATCCAAAAGAGTAATTTACATAGGTTTTTGATCTTCTTTCCTTAATGTTTTAGTTAAGCATCAAAGGGAAATTTTCAGCTAGAGATGGAAAGTTATCTAAGATCCCTTTTCTCTCTTTGTAATGCTTTGTTAACTACTTCCTCTTCAAATTCTGTCCTGGAACCTA
Source organism: Bretschneidera sinensis (assembly GCA_023935145.1). Lineage (NCBI taxonomy): Eukaryota > Viridiplantae > Streptophyta > Magnoliopsida > Brassicales > Akaniaceae > Bretschneidera > Bretschneidera sinensis. The sequence goes on along the minus strand of CM043697.1, from coordinate 59,693,444 downwards.
AAACTCTGTTTCCCTATATATCTTTCATTTTCTTTTTTCTCGTCTAGCTATCTAGTGGTGCTTGTTGCATATTTGCTTCTTAATCATTTGAAAAATATATGTAGCTGGGTCTTTTGGGGTAAAAAAGAATACTGGGTTTGTTTTGTATTGTTGAATCCTAGCAATAGTATTTGTTGGTGTTATGCGCCTGATTGGTACAACAGATTAAGAGGGAAATAAGATGAATAGGATAAAATGTGATGATTTCATCACATTCTTACATTTGATGCAAAAAATAAACATAAAAATAATCCTATCTCACTCATTTTTAAAAACTATCCTATCCTCTTAATCTTATCCCCTCTTAATCCAGTCTACCAAAAGGCTATAGAAGAGGCTGCTGTTGTTAACAAAGGAGCCATGGAATTGCCTCCTGGTTTTTGATTCCATCCAACAGATAAAGGAGATCATAACTCATTACGTCACAGAGTAGCAGCTTCACTGCAAATGCCATTGGGGAAGTTGATTTGAGCTAGTGTGAACCAAAGGATTAATTTTTTGGTTCCTTTTCTTGTGATTGCTAGCTTTTGCTTTTCTTTTCAATCTTTTTCTACTTTTGTGTTCAGTTGAGAATTTCCTTCATGGGGTCTCTTTCTTTTGCTTTTGTGTTGATGAAGAATCTAGACTAAATTGGGCATGTTTGTTGTTACTAAAGCAGTACAGGAGTACGAGTACTGGTGCAATTACAAGTGTTTCGAGCTTGGGTTTCGGGGGCACTGATCAGTGATCAGACCATTTTAAGATCATTAGCAAAAAATGAAGCATCTAATAGACAGGCAGTGCAAAGTGGAGCAGTTCTCAGCAAACCAATCTCTATGGTTAGCCTGGCGCGAGACTGGGCTTAAAGTTTGGAAATTGATTATTTTTTATATCATGGACATGGCTTAGGTGCACTCCAAAGTCTTTGTAGTTGTAATTTGATTTTATCATTTTATAAGCTCTCGAGTGATGAAATGGTCTCAACTATTTCTTAGTCGACCTGTAATGGGTTTAATCTAATGGAAAGGATCTGGTGGAGGCATTGACCCTTTTGCAAGGAGATAGCATCTGGAGATTGAATCAGATTGTTTGATTAAGTGTTAAATTCTTCACAAGTTGATCTATCTTTAGGACCGTTGATCCTTGAAGATGCCCTTTTGGTTCTAAGTTAGTTTTTGATTTGCACAATTTCTCATATTCCTAGGAACATTTTATTTCGTGGGTGGATGATGTACCCAGTTTTATGTTCCATTTGCTTGTAAGAGATCTTCATTTTGATAAATTAGACAAACGTTTCCCGTAAAATAAGTTACATTCTTTTAGCAATTGAAAAGTGTGTTTTGAGTTTTAAGATGCTTCAACTTGAAGTAAAAAAAACTGTGACAAAGCTTGAAGGTTGCCTCTAAGACTAGAAATAGAAAATTTCACAAGTTTTTCCAAACTAGCAGCCTACCCTTTAATTTGCATTTCAAGTTTTCATTCCTTTAACTGCAACAGAGATCTCACCTACCTTTATATATTGTGTGATCAAAGAATTGACATGACACATCTTATTCGTCAAAACCAAATTGGTTTAGATTCTGTCTCTGTTACTTTTTTCTGTCTTTGGAGGATTGTTTGAAGGCTAGAGCAATGGAGGGAAAACAAAAATTCCTCCATGGAACACTTGAAGTTACCATCTTTGATGCAACACCCTACATACCTTCATTTCCTTTCAATGTAAGTACTAATTATTCTAACTCATGTGCTTTGAAATTAATTATGCTCACTGCAAACTTAGCATTATCCATCACATAAGTGTATTTTTAGCCTAATATAAATGATAAAAGAAAAATTAGGGACATATGGTTTGATAAATTTTTACAAAATGGTAAAAAAGCATAAATAGTTCTGCATTGCTGAATAGTGAATCTCTGTTGCTTTCCTTAAACTGTTCAATAGAATTTTCTGTTTACAAATATGCTTTGCAGTGTATACTTGCAAATGGAAAGCCTGCTTATGCAACCATTAAGATAGACAACAAGAAGGTAGCAAAGACAAGCCATGAACGTGACCGCGTGTGGAACCAAACCTTTCAAATCCTCTGTGCTCATCCATCTGATACAACAATCACCATTACTTTAAAAACAAACTGTTCGATCTTGGGAAAATTCCACATCCACGCAGAAAAGATATTAAGTGAGGCTAGTTTGATTAATGGTTTCTTCCCTCTCCTAATGGAAAATGGCAAACCAAACCCTCATGAACTCAAGCTTAGATTCATGTTATGGTTCAAACCAGCAGAATTTGAACTTGGCTGGAGCAAAATACTTGGCAATGGACAGTTCCAAGGTCTAAGGAATGCTATGTTTCCTCAACGATCCAATTGCCATGTCACGCTTTATCAAGATGCGCATCATAGCTCTACTTTCCATCCTCCAATTGCTCTTTGTGGGTCTCCGAGAAATCTATGGGAGGATGTATACAAAGCAATTGAGGGTGCAAAGCATTTGGTTTACATTGCGGGCTGGTCTTTCAACCCCAAGATGGTTTTGGTAAATGATTGACAATCTAATTGCCTTGTCTAAATTTCTTTGTAACATTTTAAAAGTACTACTAATTAATACTAGTATGGATTTTGAGCAGGTTCGCGATCCTCAAACAGATATCCCACATGCGAGAGGAGTCAAGATTGGTGAATTGTTGGTGCGAAAAGCTGAGGAAGGTGTAGCTGTGAGAATTATGCTTTGGAATGATGAAACATCCTTGCCTCTAATCAAGAACAAAGGACTAATGAAAACACATGATGAAGAAGCCCTTGCATACTTCAAAAACACCAAAGTAATATGCAAATTATGCCCAAGATTACATAACAAATTCCCCACAGTATTTGCTCACCATCAAAAGACTATTACAGTTGACAAACGAGCACACAATTCCATAACCGAAAGAGAAATCATGAGCTTTGTTGGTGGGTTAGATCTTTGTGATGGGCGCTATGATACAGAACAACATTCATTGTTTCACACACTGAATACAGAATCCCATTGTTATGATTTCTATCAAACAAATATAGCCGGGGCTAACTTGCACAAAGGAGGGCCAAGAGAGCCATGGCATGATTGCCATGCTTGTGTAATCGGTGAGGTTGCTTGGGATTTGCTAACCAATTTCGAGCAAAGATGGAGTAAGCAATGTGATGCTTCTTTGCTTGTCTCTACAAGAAGCATAACAAATCTTATTCACCAGGTACCTTTCCCTTCAAGCTTATCCAATGAAAGGAATTGGAAAGTACAAGTTTTTCGATCGATAGATCATGTTTCAGCTACCCAATTGGCTAAAAACTTAACTGTGGAACGAAGCATCCATGAAGCTTATGTAGAAGCAATAAGGAGGGCAGAGAAGTTCATATACATTGAGAACCAATACTTCATTGGAGGCTGTCATTTATGGGACAAAGATAAGCATTGTTTGTGCAGTAATTTGATCCCTATTGAGGTAGCACTCAAAGTGGTAAACAAGATCAAGGCAAAGGAGAGATTTGCAGTTTATATATTAATACCAATGTGGCCTGAGGGAGTTCCGGAGAGTGATCCTGTTCAGGATATATTGCATTGGACTAGGGAGACAATGGCAATGATGTATAAGCTAATTGGAGAGGCAATAAAAGAAAGTGGCGAATTGGGTCATCCGCAAGATTATTTGAACTTTTTTTGCCTTGCAAATAGGGAAGAGAAGAGCAAAGGGGAGTTTGTGCCTCCATATTCTCCTCACCCTTTAACACAATATTGGAATGCTCAGAAGCATAGGAGGTTCATGGTATATGTCCACTCCAAGCTAATGATAGGTATGTTAATTCATCCATCTCTTTTAATTATCCAAATCTCCCTTTTCTTTTCTTTATGAATAGAACATTTATCCGTATCTAAATTTAAATGACCTCAAAGAATGTTCCAATATGGTCTTCAAAATTTCAATTACAACATTTAACTCTTCAAATTTTCAATTATGTTAAATTTTGCCTCCCATTCATTTCCTAGTCAATGGGTTTAGTGAAACTAGTCAAGTGTCCAATTTTCTCCATGCACGATGATGTGGTTATTGATGAGCGTAAGGAGAACGTGTGTAAATACGCGTAACAATGTTCAAATTAATCTCCTAAAAGATGAAATATTATACATGTGACAATCTAAAGTAATTTGGGTATGTTTTTTCCCACTCATCAATAACCACTTCATTTCACATGGAAAAACTTATCACATGTCCACTTTCACTACTCACATTAACCTGAAATTGACAAAGTGACAACATTGACCAAAATTGAAAGTCTAAAAAGCCAAATGTTGTAATTGAAACTATGGATATTAATTTGAATTTCGCTCCAAACCCTATGAACCAATGGTGTAATTTAACATGAAATATCAATGTTGTTGATAATTTAATTATTAACCATGTTTTTATTGGTGAATGGTGATTAATTGTTGTTATATCATCATCTTTCAGTGGACGACACATACCTATTAATAGGATCTGCAAATGTAAACCAACGATCTATGGATGGGCAACGAGACACAGAAATTGCAATAGGATGCTATCAACTAAAAACTGATTATGAAACCAAAATGAACCCTGCTGATAATATTCATGCCTATCGTATGTCACTATGGTATGAGCATATTGGTCACGTCGAAGAATCGTTTGAAGATCCTCAGAGCTTAGAATGTGTGCAAAATATTCGGTTAATTGGAGAACAGATGTGGAAAATTTATAACGACGAAAAAGTTATAGATATGAAAGGTGTGCATTTGATAGCGTACCCTGTTAATGTGACACAAGAAGGTTTGATTAGAGAGGTTGATGATGGTGAATATTTTCCTGATACAAAAACTTTAGTGAAGGGAAATAGATCAAAGATGCTGCCACCTATATTCACCACATAAGTCATGAAGATCGATATAGCTATATTCACATAATTGAATTACAATGTTCTACTAGACAGTTGTTGACACCATGTAAATATCAATAATCTTACTGGTGAGTGATATTGTTTCAGCAGAAATTGTTAATGTTAGAGCAAAATTATTTGAAATGACAAAATTACATTTAATTGTGAAGAAAAGGAGAAAAAAGTAGTGTGAGGGTAATTTTATCATTTGAAAAGCTTTTTCTCTAGTAATAACCATCTCTCAATCTTATTAAATATAACAATAATTGTTGAAAGAGTATTGTATTTGTAAGCTTGTAAAAAAAATAAAAAATGAAGCCAGTTATTTTTCATGAAGACCTTAGGAATATATTGCATTTTTCACTCTTTCATGTTCTAGCAATTAAATTGATACAATTTAAGCCTTACATTTTCATCAATTTTGCTATATACCATTTTTTTCTTTCAAAATGGTAATTAAGGCCACGAATTACATTGGACCGAGCTTATTTTGGATCGGATTTTATTTTCACTTTTCAAACTCACCCATAGGCTCAATATCTTTTTTTTTTAAAATATTATATTTTTCTATCATGAAAAGTTATTAACATAAATATTTTTTTGGGACAGGTTTTATTTAAAAATTCATAAATTATTTAAATTTACATATTTACACAAATAATTTTGTTATTATATTGATGTAAGTATTATTTTATATATATATATATATATATTAAAATATAATATAACATAATAAATGATATATTCCGATAGAGATTTTTCGCATGATCTCAATCATGGCTCGAAATTTTTTTTGAAACTAATTTTTGTTTTAGCCCACAAAATTTAAGGAAAGAATCTAATATTAGAGAGAGTTGAAAAGCGGAAGAGCATTAAAAATATTAATCACTTTTTGCAACCAAACCTATTAAATCTCTCATTCTCTCTAATCTTCTAACGCCTTCGTACCTTGCCAAAACGCACGTTGTTCCATCAGCTTAAAACGACACCGTTGCTTTTAAACGGGAACAAAAGACGGTGTTTGGTCATGCACGTAATTCTTTTCGTGAGTCGAACAGTTGCATTCCGTTTGGAAACAAAAGAGGCGTAGGATAACAAAGGTGCGCACGATATATAAAATGGTCCTCAACACCTCCCTGCGCAAATTAGGGCTACTCCTTCACGATAGATGCATGACTGGTACCTCTCTCTCTCTCTCTCTCTCTCTAGATATTCACGCATATGTATACATCCCATTTCACTTTGTGGGTCATTATTTTCTAAAGTAAAGAACTTGGAATTGAAAAGAGGAAATTCTGTAGCTGTGTGATTGTTTTGTATGCAAAGAGAAAATCCATTTGCAAGATTTTATTTTTGATAATGGGCAAAGCTAAATTGGCAGAATGTGTTAGATATTTGATTGAATTAAGCTATATATGTCCTTTTGACATATTCCGTACATATGTATGTCTCTGATTGAATTATGAGGGAATGTGGAAAAGAAAGTATATGGGTATCTGTGATTTTGGATTGCTATGATTGAATTGAACTTTCTCTTTATATGGGTGTGAAAATGTTTAGCAAGGCATCTCTAATAATTCTGAAGGAAACCAGAAATGCTATTAAAATTTGACGTGATTGGAAAATTATTAGTTTCTCCTTTCAGTGAAATTAAACAGAATCAATAGATAGTTTTGCATTTCTGCAATGCCAAAGCTGAAACTTTCTAGGATTTTGAGCTTAAAGTATTAGGGATTGAATGGAGGGGATTATATACTAAAAGATCGGTTACTAGAAAAAAGCGGAATAAAATATTCACTGTATTAGTGGATACATAGTTTTTTTTTCCTTGATAAGTTGTATTAGTGGATGCATAGTTTTTTTTCCGTGATAAGTTGTATTAGTGGATACATTGCTATGTGATGAAACATGTTTTTCAAAAGAATTGTAAGAAAAAAGGGTTAAACAAAGCAATTATGTGACAGTTGATCGCTTGTCCTTGTATGGATTTTGGCTTGATTCTTCAATGTAATCTCAGTCATAAACAATATGTGTATGTTTGAACACTGAGTGAATGATCAGCCAAAACCCTGTTAAGGACTTTTCTTACCAACTGATTCATTTATAACTTCTCAGGAACATTTTTCGGACTTATTCTAAAATTATTATTATTGGTTATAAACTGAAGAGAGGAAAAGGTCTCCTAAGCCCTGATTAGATCGCAGGTGCTGGCAGGAGAGGAAGGGAAAGTATCTCCCTCAAAAATGAAAACAACTATGGATACAATAAAAGATACCAACTAAGCAAAACAACCTATGCTACCATGAAAACTGTTTGAAGCCTGTATGACACTGCAATGAAAATATAAACTTCCTATACTGAGATCTGGCATCTAACATGAAAAGGAAGGATTTAGCTCCATGCCCCATTTCAAACTGTGAGGGAACCTGATATAACATCCCTTAACAAACTCTTGGATCGCTTTCCTTCATCCAAAGTCCATACAGTTATAGAAAGAGAAAGATTACTACTCATTTTGCATTAGGGATCATAAAGTTATTCATGTGGGAGATGGATGAATTTTAAACCCTTGAATCCATGAGCACATAGATAATGAGGTACTGGGATAGAATTCACAATTGAATGGATAAGCATGTTGTTTTGTGTGATGCTTCTATTTTGTGGCACATATGTGGATCAATTCTTTTGGCTGAGAGTAATGACTTCATCTATAGATAATTTGTTCTTCTGTTGGAAAGCATAGGTCTAAACATGGAATTCTCATCATGCATGTGCGGTCAGGTGTTGTATATGGAAAACCTATTTTGAAGAGAGGATAACGACATCATTATTATGCTTACTTGTGTATATAATTATCATTATTTTTATAAACTACTTATCACCAGCAGTTAGAATTAGACTACATATTGTCTATTTTGATAACCTGTCTTTATGTCCTGTTTATTGAACAAGAATCAATTACCTACACATAGTCTATCCTTTTCACTCTGTACTGATTGGGGTCAAATTGACTACTTGTTATTTTTTCATTGCTGTATGTTGGTCACTAGGAATTGTGTTGACCTTAAGCGGGTTAATGAGAAGAGTTTAATGTCTGAAGAGGCTGGACAGATGTTGGCGGTTTATGATGATCACTCAGACCAACGATCTCTGTCTTTTGATGATACCAGCAGCACAGAGGAATCACCTGATGAAACTAGACTCTCCCTAGAAACCACTAATGATGCGATTCCATATATTGGGCAAAGATTTGATACGCATGATGCAGCTTATGAATTCTATAGTGAATTTGCAAAGCGATCTGGCTTCTCGATCCGTCGTCATCGAACCGAAGGAAAAGATGGGGTTGGCAAAGGACTTACGAGACGCTACTTTGTCTGCCACCGTGCTGGTAACACCCCTGTCAAGACCTCAAATGAAAGTAAACCGCAAAGAAACCGAAAATCCTCCCGGTGTGGATGCCAGGCATATTTGCGAATAAGCAAAATCACAGAATTAGGAGCAACAGAATGGCGCGTGACAGGTTTTGCAAACCATCATAATCATGAACTCTTAGAACCAAATCAAGTTCGTTTCCTTCCTGCATACCGAACCATATCAGACATGGATAAAAGTAGAATCCTTATGTTTGCCAAAACAGGAATTTCAGTGCAGCAAATGATGAGGCTTATGGAGCTTGAAAAATGTGTGGAGCCAGGATATTTGCCCTTCACTGAGAAGGATGTGAGGAACTTACTTCAGTCGTTTAGGAAATTAGATCCAGAAGATGAGAGCATTGACTTACTAAGAATGTGCAGAAACATCAATGAGAAAGACCCCAACTTCAAATTTGAGTACACGCTTGACCAGAACAACAGGTTAGAGAACATCGCCTGGTCATATGCATCATCAGTCCAGTCATATAAGATATTTGGTGATGCAGTGGTGTTTGATACAACACATCGCTTGAATGCATTTGACATGCCACTTGGGATTTGGGTTGGAATAAATAATTATGGTATGCCTTGCTTCTTCGGCTGTGTGCTTTTACGAGAAGAAAATTTGACTTCATTGTCATGGGCATTAAAGGTAATGTAGTGAAAATAATAGTATGATTTTTTCCTGAGTCAATCTAAGCATGTCATATTGCACGTTGGATTGCTAGCTTTACTTGAACCACATACCCACTTGACCTTTGCTTTTGTTGCACTTTTGGAAGCAAAAGCAAAAGGGAGGGGGAACTAAATAGCTACGATGAATATAATTTCAGGCAGGAGATAGTTCATGAACCAGATGCATAACACAGGGACTTTTGTAAAGCATTTGTAGATGTATTATATTATTTGTAGAGTTGATATTCTCAACATGAGAACTTTAGAATGCTAGGGAGTAAGCTAAGTGACCATTGGGCATGTACCTGCTTGTTTTCTCATGCTCAATTTATAAGAGATCAATGGTTTTTTTCCCACTAATAAATGTGAAATGGTATATCCTGATATGTCTTCCTTTCTTATTTGTCTTGACTTGCCTGCTAGATTATGGGAACTCTATTTTGGATAAAAATTTGGCTTCTTTGCTGACGATGAACTTCCTAAATGTGTAGACAGATTTGTTTCTTTATGAAAAAGGTTTACTGTTCCTATATTTACGTTATTGTTTTGTTTTGTATTTTACATATGAAAGGCATTCTTAGGGTTTATGAATGGGAAGGCTCCACAGACGATATTAACTGACCAAAATATGTGTCTCAAAGAAGCCATAGCCATGGAAATGCCGACGACTAAACATGCACTTTGCATATGGATGATTGTGGGAAAATTTCCATCCTGGTTTAATGCTGTTCTGGGGGAACTTTACAATGATTGGAAGGCTGAGTTTTATCGAGTCTATAATTTGGAGTCGATTGAGGATTTTGAGCTGGGGTGGAGGGACATGGTAAATTCTTTTGGGCTGCACACTAACAGGCACATAGCCAACTTATTTGCCTTGCGCTCGCTGTGGGCATTACCATACTTGAGAAGCCATTTCTTTGCAGGAGTGACCTCAGCTGGCCAGTCTAAAGCTATTAATGCTTTCATTCAAAGGTTTCTAAGTGCACAAACTCGTCTTCCGTACTTTGTAGAACAAGTATGTTCTCTCTTGTTATTGCTTTCTACTTGAATTTCTTTGAATAATATTTGTTATGCCATGTGCTTGTTGGTGCATCATTAAATATCTTGCCTATGGTCGGTGAAATGAGTGTGCTGTTATATTTGATACTTCTCATTTTTGTTTTTAACTTAAATATCTAGGGGAGTTAGTAATCTACTATTAGCCGTTATGTCAGCACATGAAGATTTCCACGCTGAGTGGGCTCCAAGCTTTCAAGGTTACAGCCCTTCTTTGTCATATCTCAGGATAAGTTGGAACTTTTAAGTTAAGAAGATGGTCTTCTACTGCATATTGAAGATACAGACCTAACCTAAACCTTAACCTTTCTGATGACTTTGCATGTGGGAAAACTTTTGAAGTTTTGATTCACTTGTGTGTTCATCCTTAGTTCTTATCATGTACTGTCATCTTGCTCAGTGAAATGATTATTTGTGGAGATACTTTTCTTGGTCACTCACACAGTCATGCAAGCAGGTGGCTGTTGCCGTAGATTTCAAAGATCAAGCTGCGGAACAACAAACAATGCAGCAGAATCTTCAAAATATTTGCCTGAAAACAGGTGCTCCTATGGAGTCCCATGCTGCCTCAATTCTCACCCCTTTTGCCTTCTCTAAGCTCCAAGAACAACTTGTTTTGGCTGCCCACTATGCATCATTTCAGATAGAAGATGGTTTTCTTGTGAGACACCACACTAAACTGGATGGAGGCCGAAAAGTCTTTTGGGTTCCTCAGGAAGGCATTATAAGTTGCAGCTGCCAGCAGTTTGAGTTCTCTGGAATTCTCTGTCGGCATGCCCTTCGAGTCCTCTCAACAGGTAATTGTTTTCAGATCCCAGACAGATATCTTCCCATCCGTTGGTGCCGAATCAGCACATATTCTGCAAAGCTAATCCCAATCAACCCAAACAATCATGTAGAAAGAGTTCAGTTATTGCAGAGCATGGTGTCAACTCTCGTAGCAGAATCTTCGAAGTCAAAAGAGAGACTAGATATTGCAACCGAGCAAGTTTCCATACTTTTATCTCGTGTAAAAGAGCAGCCAATATCATCGCAAGATCTGAGAGATTTATCCCCCATTCATAGGACACAAATAATACCATAAACAGTTACCATAGACTGAACTCTGAATTCCTGTCGAAAATGGATGGTAACACAACAAAATTTGATAAAGGAGCATGTTGGTGGGCAGATTCACGAAGAAAGACTCGGTAAATGAATTCACTTGTATGCAGAGCAGCCTTGTGGCTTTATTCCTTGCATGCTAATTTTGTAAGTTTTGATACATGTCATCAGAATCATACTAGGTGTTTTGCTTCCCTCCTTGCATGCTTAGTTTTGTATGTTTTATTACATGTAATCAAAATCATAGTAGGCGTTTTGCTTCCCTCCTTGCATGCCTAGTTTTGTATGTTTTGTTACATGTAATCAAAATCATAGTATGCGTCGTGCTCCACAGCAGTAATTTACATGCCTTTTCTCAAGGGGTTGGTCACGAGGATTCTGATGTGTACTACAGAAATTTACTTTTTTTTTAATAGAAATATATCGATTATAGTCCAATGCTACGCTGACTTGACAGTAATTTGGGTTAGATTTTATTAAAATTCTTACATTTGGTGGTAATATGAGAAATTTACAATCAAATATGATAAATTATTGTTAAATGTGATGAATTTACTATCAGATTTAATCTAAATTATTGTCAAATCTCACACGAGTAATTTTTGTTATGACTTGCATACTGGGATCTTGATATATGTCTATGTTAGTCAATTATTTGTTTGAAAAGAGGAGATAAGCCTCAGCGAGACATTTCATTTGGTGATAAGTTCAATAGGGAAAAATGAAATCATTTCATTTTATCGTCTTATTCATCTTAGAGAAAAATTCATTGTCGTCACCGAGAATGCACAAAAGAAACGCCTATCACCTATTATCATCCAATGCTTGTATTTGGTCCAGCGGATAATGAAGGGCCATGTTGCCTCCTCCCTTAATTTGAGGCAAGTGCAGTGGATTATATTCCAAATCATCCAACCCAAATTCAAAACAAAATAAATAAGGGAAATACATTGTTTGCATCCAACCAAATTCTATACCTGTACAAGTCCAGTGTCTTCTGCAGACTCAGTGGCCATTGCAGCCCAATAATTGATGCAGGCCCACGTTGCCTCCTCCCTATTCTTGTATATCTATCGTACTGAGGAGTCTTAAATCACTCTCATCTAAGGCTGGAATCGAATCGAGTTTTTATCGAACTATTCGAGCTCGAGCTCGGTCAAAGCTCGACTCGATCGAGCTTGCGCTTGAACTCGAGCCTGAAACTTAGGCTTGAATAGCTTATCGAGCCGAGCTCGAATACCTTAAGGTTCGACTCGAAAAGCTCTCGAACAGTTTGATAAGGTATTATCAAGATCGAGCTAGAACTAATATTTATTTAATATTTTTATTTATTAAAATTATAATTCTACATCGAGTTCGAGTTCGAGCTCGAATGGGCAATCCAAGGCTCAGGTTCGAGCTCGACCTCAAATAGGCTCGATTGTTATCAAGCCGAGCTGAGCTTGAGCCTTCATAAAATTTATCGAACTCGAGCTCGAACTCAATTTTCGAACTCGAGCTCGAACTCGATCTCAAACTCAATTTAAACTCGAGCTCAAATTCGAGCTTGTTTATTTAAGCTTGAGCCGAGCTCGAATGCCTTAATATTCGGACTCGATTCGGCTCGAATCCACCCTTGCTCTCATCTATAAAAAGTTTATTAGAGGGTTTGAGTGTGAGTCTAAAAACACTCGTGAGGGCCACAAAACACTTGAGAAAGGTTAGAAGCGAACCTCAGTAAAACACTTGTAAATGTTGAAGTGTAAGAGTGAAAGTGTTGAACACTTGTGTAAAAGTCCACTAGAGCCTTGTAATTCTAGTGTGCTATTTGAGGATACGAAACCTTCAAAGAGGATTATTGAAGAGAGTAGACATAGGTGCTCGAGTTGAGGTTGAACCACTATACATTGTTTGCATCTCTCTGCCCTTCAACTCCTCTACACTTGCACAAAGACTGTTTTAAGGTTCAAGTTTTAATATTCTTTAGAAATTATATTTTTCTTCCTTGTGCTTTAATTTGAAAAAGATTGAATTTCTTAAAATTTCAATTATCTGTAATCAACCTAATTCACCCTCTTAGGTTTTATCTTGGTTGCTATAGTTACAGAGTTTTGTGATTAGTGATCAATCATTAGTGCCAATTTTTTGTCTAGTTACATGCTATCCCCTATTTTTCATTTTCAGTAACTATATGTGTATACGTCTACTTGTATTGTTTGATCTTAAACAAAGATGACCTTGAATTAATGTATCTCAATGTATCACAACGCCAAATAGTGATTCAACTAAGTTATTCTCTAGTAGTGCGTACCATTATGACTGTAACATTGGGGGAGACTCCATTGGGTGGTAGGCTGGTAGCCGGTTCAATCCACAATGAGGTGCAGGCTTGTCGCGGGTTGAGAGGTTCAAAACAAACGAGAAAGGCTTATTGCTTGATTCCCCTATCTAATTTTGTGTTATTTGGAATGAAAAAAAATATGAAAGCTTTTGATGGCAAAGAAAGACCTTTAACCTCCATTAAGGATGGGTGGTTACATAGTTTTGATGGCATGAAAGAAGTGACTAGTTAAAGTTTTAGTTGAACTCTATGAAAGTTCATTAAACAAAATGATATATGCACTGATCTTAAAACCAATTCACACATATGATTACTTATTTGAATATTTGTTCTTTGGTTTGCATTTCAAATTGAGAGGTGAAAATAAAATTTCTACTGTTGTAGGTCAAGGGTAATAAGGCTTGAAAATTTGGCTGGAAAATACATCCTCTATTGACGTTACACAGGCACCCAATGTGTGCTGAAGTGAGTTCTGCTTCATGCCTTCTTGCGCATATTACTTGACACTAATAGAGTGCTCACTTTTTGACCTTGCTTCTTACTTTAGAAAGATTTCTTTACTTCTCTTTTTGTTCTTTATTTTTTATTTTTATTTGTTGGAAGATGTCGTTGGTTGGCCTTCGACCTCTTGTACAAAGTTTATATGGGAACCGAAGTAACAGTCTTTATCTCCCTTTGCATGCAGTTGTCAATTTTAATTTGAGAGCCATTGCAAATTGATTACTGTTAGATTTCGAGTTGGGTTAGACACCCATGATGGGTGGCTCGACCCACCCAAGATATGTGTTGAATACAAGTGCAAGAGACAAACGATCGAAGGAAAAGACAATATATACAATATATAATTAGGTCTTTGTGGGTTTTCGGGTGAGTTGAGATTGAGAAATCTTTATTCGAAGATTTGTGCATTGAATAAATTGATGAATAATGATGTACCACTTGGTAACACGGGAGATGATTAGGAGTATAGCAAATTTTCGATCTCACGACTCATGAAAAATTAATATTCACTTATTTAGTTTAGTGCTGCAAATATAAGTGTGTGCTACATGAAAAACCAAGTTAAGTTGCGCAAAATACACTTCATGGGAAGTGGAAGAAATTTAAATAAATTTCTAAAATAGGGACGAAAAATGTGCAGCATAAATGGCGCAAAGAGTCTTCTCCATGAGTATAAAAGGGAAAATAATTGTAGAAATGATATTAAAGTGGATAAGTTGCTTTATACAATCACATTTATAGATGTATAGAACAAGTAACTCATTTAAATTACTTAGCGCACAAGAGTTGTCGCTTCTACAATTTAATGAGTAACAATCGCCTGATATAAAGTATATGATGAGAGCATTCTTTGCAAATTCTCGCTACAACGAAGCTGAGAATAAGATATTAGAGTTATGTTAATGTACGCATAATTGTATTAGCATTATCTTTGGGATAGATGCTATAGATTACTACCTTACCCTTAACATAAGTCCTTATATTGACCTCATTCGCCGGTGAGCGTTTGATTATAGAAAGCCACAAAGCATAATGTAAACACCTCTGTGGTACTGTCTCAAGTATGTTTAGATCAAAGAATGAGTTTCAGAGTAATTTAGAGAATCTACGAAAAATCACTTCTATTTTTGGCAAGGTGGGGAATTTATTGTTTGAAAAAGTGGAAATCAATTTTGTGAAATTTCTTATAAATTTATGAAAACCCTATCTCTTATATTTTATTGCTAAATAAATTTTTCAAATGAGGTTACCAAGAATAGTGGGAGTGAAGCTCTATTTAATAAATGTTGAAGTGTTTTTTTGCCTGGTGGGAGTGTACTATTAGGAAGTGATTCTCGTCCAAGTCATAATAAGTGAAAGCAATAAAGTAAATTCTCTTTTACCTATGAGAGGTTAGTAGAAAATTTTTGTGTATTTGTCACGGTGTTATATTCTGGGAACTTAATATATTTGAGAAAGAAAAATAATAAGATTTTCTCGTCGATATAGGATTAGTAGAGAATTAATTCTCTCATCATTATAAGATTAGTAGAGAATCATTTGTTTGTGCTTTAAGAGTCTTGGTTGAAAAAGATCATAAAGTTGCATGCTCTATAGATGAATAGTTAACACTTAGTGGATTGAGATAGATTATTTCATATGATCTAATTTAGAGTTGTTGATCATGTTCTAGCACCAGTAAATGCCTTTGTGAAGAGTGTGATGCTTGATGAAAGAATTCTTTAAATGGTATAAATCCATACATTGGTGACTGAAAAATTCGCTTTTATTTTATTTTATATATTTGTCACTTAATGTAACTAAATCTTTTCTAGATGGACATTGGATGACCTAGATGATTGTGTAGCTTATAAAGCATATGGAATAAGTTCTCTAGCAAGTTTCTTGTGCAACTAAGGACAATCATTTGAGAAAGATCACCGAACTTTATCAAGCTATGGGCTTATGATAAGGAATCTTGAGGTATCATCAATAATCCTCGAAAAAAGTACACATATATTGAATATATATTATTGATATTGAAAGATAAATTGTCGCCTAGAATGATAGGTTGTAATATCCGTGATCTTAAAGTAAGGGTAAAGAAGTAATTTAATAAATATTACATGGAATTAAAATAATATATACATGAAAGATTGACTATTGAATGAAATAATTCTTTTGAAAAATAAAAATAAAAATGGAAAAGACCAACACCTGGACATCCAGGTGTAGGTTGCCTACCATGCATACTTGCATGTTAGACAACTAAGGGAGAAAATATGAAGAATTGTGTAGACAGCTTAGTATAAACTTTTAGTTTTTTTGTATAAGTTTTGTTAAAAAATCAGCTTACAACAAAATTCGATTTCACTCAAAAATTTTATTCTCTCTTTCAAATTTCTCTCTTTCTTTAAACACTTAGAGACTGAAAGAAGGTTGAAAGATTAGGATTTTGAAAAAGTTTACAGGAGAATTTTAAAGAGATTCAAGGGAAGTTTTTTTTATAAAAAAAGGTAATAATGTGAATTTTATTTTATTTTAAATCATGCATACATGAAAATACCCGGAATTTGATGTAGAAATTTAAGGGTATGAATTACGGATGAATTACAGAATAAATTAAAATTTTTAATATAAATATTATGTCAGGTGTTGACAATCAACAATCGGGTGAAATTGCTGAAAGGAGCAGGAAAGGCAAGGAGGTGATCAACGGGTAGCTTTAAGTGCTACGTGGTGAGTTAGATTTACTTTTAGTAATCGAGACCAATAAAAATATTAATTTATGATATTTGAATAAATGGTTGAATTATAATGATTTAATGATGTACTTTCCAATAGGTATGATAATTGATTTATTTATTGATTAGGAATTTAATAGTATGTTGAATATTAATTATATAAGAATTTATATTTTGAAAAGGATGAATTAATGAAAATTATGCTGAGAAGTTATATGAAATTTCTGAAAATATGATTGAAAATTTTATATGATATATGAGGAGACAATTTAATAAATATGATAAAAATAATAATTTTGAGAAAGAGCTAGATAGTTGAATTGAATACTTTGATGTGTGCTTGCTTGCATATTATTGCTCATATGCATAAAAGAAAAGACCAGGAAGGCAGCTGGTCTGGCTGAGAAGACCAGGAAGGCAGCTGGTCTAGCTGAGAAGACCAAGAAGGCAGCTGGTCTGGCTGAGAAGACCAAGAAGGCATTTGGTCTGGCTGAGAAAATCAGGAAGGTAACTGGTCTGGCTGAAATATGTCGACATGTAGAAAGATGTTCTCAGATGATAATATGAAATAATGAGATGATGTGATGAAAAAGAAAGAAAGATGATTTAAACCCATGCATTTATTTATTTGGTTATTTTATTATTATTAATTGAGATGCTAAAGTATCAGTCTTGATTGTGAAATTGTTGAGAGACAAATGAGTCTCACAGAGAGATAGATATGATGAGAAAAAAATATGAAAGTATGATATGATAAAAATTATTTGATTGATTGATTTTATGCTGTGAACCTCATAACGGGGTAAATAATGATGTTGAATTGATAATCTCAAGATGATTAAATATATGAGAAGAAAAATTTATATGTTTGATGATTAATTTAAGAAGAGATTGCTAAATTGTTGGAATTATGACATGAGTAGTGATAATAGAATGTTATTATTGAATTATATGAGATAATAGATGAATGAATATTTTAAGATTATTTGAAATATCGAATTATTATATGTGAAGAAATACATGATTAATATTAGTGAATTAGAAACGATTGAATTATAATATGTGATTGGAAGTATATAATTGAGTATTTCTAGTAAATTTAATTTACTGAGCTTGTGAAGCTCACTCCTTATTGTTGAAAATTTTCAAGCAACAAGCATGGCAGATAAAGTTAGAGCTGATATCAGACTAATTACCTTAAGTAAGTCTCATGGTCAAGTTCTCAGACATTATAAGAAAGAAGAAAGAAAATTTGTAATAAAATATTTTCATGCATTTTGTTATATTTATATATTGTTTCTAATAGGAGAATGATGATGTATCTCATTTGAAAATAGTTGAGGATTAGATGAAATTTTTAATTTCAGTTGATGTTTTCATATTGTTGCATGTAGGTGTCGTGCGGGGATTTCAAAACGTAACGATACCGTCTCGGGGGTGGCTAACTCGGGATGGGTCATTACATAGGTACAGGCAATGGATTTCGTGAACTCTAGTTCATTCAGATTATGGATCTGAGTAAACCCATAGACAATTAAAAGAGATGAATTTTACCATATATCTTAGGTGTAGCTAATAAAGATGATTGAAGTGTCATAAATAAGATTACAACTGTTTATAGTATATTTCTTTAGTGTACTTAACGATATCATAATTGTTCCTTATTAAGTAGAAGTAGCTTATGCGAGTCATGATTCAATGTATCCATATATAGATATTGAGGCATGCACATTATTTTCGCTACAAGAAGTGAAATGAAAATATGAATGATTGTGCATTTTGAGAGTTACTATGGTAAAGCAAGAACTATAAAAGTTTTAAAGCATTTGTTGCTTGAAAGCTAGCCAATTTTGCTTCCATTTATTAGCAACATTGAATGCTAATTTCTAAGACCTCAATGAAGCTAATCGATTGCTACAAATACTACCACTTAAATGAGATTCTAGGTGGGGTTCATGGTCGCAAAGACATGCAAACTTGATCTTGGTACTTGGTAACCTTTTGGGATTTCAATCCCTAGTTTAAGTTGGCTCAAAAGTTGAGATTGCGCAATAAGTTTTACATGTTAATTTTTTGAATAAATTGATAATATGAAAAGTAGCACACATATATAATGAAATTTGATAAAAAGTATGTCACCAGGTTAAGATCGACTCTCTCACATGAGCGATCGCCTCAAGTGCCCTGATAGCGAGCTGAGATGAGACACTATATACTTTTGTCACTTAGGGAGTGAGCAAAAATGTATAATATGTATTGACAAAATTACTTTACTTGTGTCACCTTGACTAGGGTCAAGATAAGGTTTGTAAATAATAAATGATAATCTGATTGAACATGATTATCCCACAATCATGTAAACCTAAAAAGTTTGTCGGATGCGAGATCTTAATTGGGTATTTTAGAGGAGTAATCAGGTTGCTTGAAATAGCGAGCCAATAGAGGACTCGGGTTAGGCGAATGTGCACGTGAATCATGTAGTGTTATGACTAGATTAAGATTCGTATGGTGATCTTGATTTATTAATAAGTAAAAGACATACACTTTTCTTAGAAGAGAAGTCCACCATAGCATGTAATTCATACTACATGTACTTAATTCGACCTCGAAGGGAAGTGAGTAGATGAATCATTACTTCCTCACTGTGTGAGTTCCTTGAGGCTAAATTAGTCTTAACTAATTCCCTATGTCTCTTTCGACTGTGTTCTTGAAGGGACAAGTCAACGTTAGCTACTTTAGCATGTTTTCGACGATGATGAAATAATTAACCTTATGGGACATGTTTAGGAAAGCGGTTGGTCTGAAACGAAGAGACTCGAGTGCGGAAGGAAGACTATTTGGTAACACATCTTATATTGGTGATTCGTAGCCCACGATTATATCTAAATTTGGAATTTGATATGATCACGAACACCGAATGACAAAGTTGGTTAAGTATAACTTTGAGCAAAGAGACTTATGAGGGATTAGAGATACTTGAATCCGATGTGGCCAAATTAGTCTAGGGCATATAGTGACACTGTTACTAATGTTATTATTTTTCTTAGGGTTGAAGCCGCTATGTATCCCTAACAGGTGAATAGTATTGAGCTCCTAAGTGTAGGTGTACTCGCAGGTCGCACGATCCATTTGCCTGTATGAATTATCGAAAAGAAGTTTGGTGTTAAAGATTCTCTCTGTCTCTAGTTGGGAGATGTGGAGCCCATCATATGTGAGTGAGAGATGTTGGATTTCGGGTCGGGTTAGGCGCCCATGATGGTTAAGTAACCAATAAAATTCATGAACCGGAAGATAACTAAGTTTCTAGAAATATAAGATTCCAAACAGAAATAAGAAGATGTCTCAGCACATATTCTAGAGAGGGAAAGAGACTTTAAAGAAAGAAAATCTTCATTATTTTCTTAAGAGAAGAAGAAGGGCTCTTGGGTTGTGAAAATTCGGGTGCTTTCCTTCATTGTGATTACACCCATGACCGTGGTGAGTGGAAGATGTGAAGACTGGAAAGGAGTCCAAAGTACAAGAATTTTTGGGTGAAAATTGGTAAGGATTATTTTTTTTGATGCGTTAATCTATTACAATTACACTAAGATTTGTCAAGCCAAACTTAAATACCTGGGATAAAACCCAAGCTACATAAGACAAGAGGGGGGTATATGTTGTTGAAGCTATTTATCACCAGTTGTAAGAGAAAACCAACATGATTGCTATGTTTTCTTGGCCTTAGGGATTTTTTTTTTGGTCATCAGATAATTTTGGTTGTCTGACAACATTTTTTAAATTGAGTGCGTGAAGATTTCATGCAGATTATTAAAGAGTTCAATAAATTTCATTTAGACCATGCGATTGCAAAATTTGTTGGCGAATGTACGTAACTTAAGATAAAGCTTGGTCATTCTTTCTGGTAGCAAGTGAGATAAATTTATGTGTCTCTTTTGGTGGGAAGGGTAATGACTTTGCAATAAGATCTTTCAGTATCTCTGCAGAAAGCTTTGAAGCATAATGCAAACTTCAAACAGAGTAGAAAACTGCAATAAATGCTTAAAGTTGTAAGGAAGGAAACTACAGAGAAAAGCCCCGAAGAGATGACTGTGCAAGCATAGACAATGAAAATCTTAGTATGTGTTTAGTAGGAGAGAAAAGTGAGGGGAAAGAAAAGTAAAAGGAAAGAAAACTAAGAAGATGAGTGTTTTCTTTCATGTGTTTAGTAGAGATGATGGAAAGCTAAAAGGAAAGAAAACAGTTTTCTCTTGCCTTTGTTTAGTAGAGTGGAAAAGTGAGAGGAAAGAAAATGTAATAGTATTATTTTTACCATTATATCCTTCATTATGTTAATGGACATTATGTGATAGATTAGATGGGGATTAATTGGTAAATTGATAATTTCATCTCTTTTCTCTCATATTTTCCTGTCTTCAATCCTCCCAATTGTACATGCAAGAGGAAAACATCAATCATCTTAATTTTCTTTCCTTTCACTTTTTCTAGTCTCCAATCCTCCAAATTTGAGAGGATTGTGATTTGTACATGCAAGAAGAAAACATCAATCATCTTAATTTTCTTTCCTCTTACTTTCCTCTTATTTTCTCTACTACTAAATAAGAGAAATTTATTCTACGCACTTTTCTTTTCTTTTACTTTTCTTTCATTTCATTTTTTTTCTCCTACTAAACACTCCTTTAGGCTATTATTAGTAGAGATGAAAAGTGGGAAGAGGAAAGCGGGGAAAAATTAAGATTATGATTGGCAAAGATGAAAAATGGGAAAAGGAAAGAGGGAGAGGAAAAATTAAGATTATGATTAGTAGAGAGGAAAAGTGGGTGGAAAGAAGAGAGAGAGAAACGAAAGTGTGAGTGAAGAGTATTTTTTATATCATTTGGTAGAAAAGAAAAATAGGGTAAGAAAAGTGGGATGATTGATATTTTCTTCTTACATGTATAAATCACAATCCTTTCAAATTAGGATGATTGAGGAGTAAAAACAAAAAATAAATTATTTTTTTGTCATTTTCTTCTTTCCTCACTTTTTTACTTTCATCTTTATTAAATGTATAATGAAAAACATTAGTCTTTTTATTTATCACATAACCCTTGCATTTTGCCTCATGTTTCAATGTCCCCAACATTTTTAATTCAATCAATTTACATTTTGTATCATAAAAGAGTACCCAATAGGCCCTTTTGATCAAAACTCCACCAAAATTAAAACCAAAGCATACGTGTAGCTCACACGTATGCCTAATTTGAATTGGAAAAAACAACTTTGCCCTATTTTATTTTCTATGGAAAATCTCCCTTCTTATTTTCTTCAAACTCAAAATTCCCAATTACCCGATCTGCAATTCCTGAAGACAAATATGAGAAAAAACTATAAAAATTATCTTTTCGCATTCAAATGAGGCGCCTGTGTGGGTAATATGTGTGCACTAGTTTTAATTTGGCCGAAATTTTGATTGGGCCTATTTGATACTCCCCTATAATGTAGGATGTAAATTAATCAAATTTAAAATACAAAGGTATTTTGTGATACTAACCCTTTTATATTTCCATCATCACCCCTCCACTTTTATTCTCTACTTAAAGCAAGAGCTCCAAGTGGCTAGCAAATGGAGGGGAGGCGGTCATCCTCCCCTACTTGATGTTAGATGTAAACCTGAATTTCTTTAGTTTCCATTGATTCCCTCATTTTTTTTTCGAGCTGAAGAGTTCGGAACAAATGAATTTCATATATTTTATAAAATTCATTTACTGTTCTATACATTGTCATCTTTGGAAAGCCAATAAATTATTAAATTCATTTGTACTATGGAGTTGAGTTAGACTGTTTCAAATTATATCAAAATTTATAGAATTTACGAATAATATCCACAAAATGAATAATATAAAATTATGTTGACCAAAATATTCTCTCCCTCCCTCGTTTTCCCTCTCCTTATTCATTTATTTCAAAACTACAATTTAATTTTAAAAATGTAAACTTAAAAATTTATTTTTCAATTTATTTGAAGATGAAATGAATTTCATTTTTATTTTGTTTCAAACTAAGTGTAAGTGTCTACCTTGGTTTGTTACTTTCTTTTATGTGGGGCTTCCACCGAAGATATTGTAACTCAATAATGTAGTCATTTCCTCACTTAGTTGATGAATATGAACCCCAGGAAGCTGCAATTACTGTTGGCATGTAAGGAAGTAAGGTGCAGTTTCAATTGGCTCCATTATCAGGTTGGTGATATATTTTCCTCATTGGCGTGTAAAGATGTCTTTTGATGTAAAATATCTCATATTATCATGAATTGTTGCCTCTGCATGTCTGATGGAGGTGAAAAATGTTCTCTGTTGCTTGTAAATGGTGAACTGCTCTTAATTGTAGACAGGACGGGAGAAAAAGGTAAACAAAAATGTTTCTTTTTCATGACTTCTAAGGCTTTTGTTCTCACAATTTCTTTTGAACTGTTGTAATAGTTCAATTTAATCACCTGTTGTACAAAGGTAAGGATTAATAGATTCTTTGAAGTTGTGTTCTTTCAAATGGGTTTCATTCAATAAAACTCTACCAAAAAAAAAAACGTTGAATTCAGAGGATTTAGGTCATTGGACAGGGAGAAAAGATCCCATAAACATAAGAATCTGATTTTGCTAATTTCTGGGTCCTATGAATTAGTTTCACTTCTTATGTATTAAACAAATCAGAAGAACTGATCATTGCATCTTTTCTCCAAGGAAAACATAATTTCTAACAGAGCTCAGTAAGTGAAACAAAGATACTAACAATTTAACATATCCCCAAAAATTCTTACAGAGCTCATTAGATACATCCTGCAAAGTTTAAAGACTGAGCTTCCTCTTTTCTTTTTGCAAAATGATATCTGCAGCTTACGACAAGGAATGCATTACTGTTGTAAAACATGAACATCAAAGAACAAAATTAATTTAAAAAGCTAGTTTTCTGAGAAATTCTGGCGAATAACATCATCCAATAAGATTGCTTTTTCAGGACTCTGACCAGTCTTGAAAACCTTATATTTCAACTTATAACAACTGGAGTCACTCCATTTTTTAAGCACTGACATTGAGTAAGGGCCTCTTATATCACCAAGTGGACTCACAGAATACCATATAGAGCTCTCCATATTCTCTTGTTCTTCATCATCACTCAGTTCGATTAACTCTACTGTTAATGCACTTTTCTTTTTTACATCTTCAATTTGACCATTTGCTGGTTGATTTTGATCTTTGCTAGCAGTATCATAGCCAGGGTTATGTTGCTTCCGTTGAACAACCATGTCAAATTTGCCTTCAGAAGCACAAGCATGAGATTGTCGCGGTGATAATCCAGAAACAGATGCTCTCAAATTGTCATGTTTTACTTCTCGAACAAGTTGATGCCTCTCTCTTTGATGAATGCCATCTTCAACTATAGAAGTAATAATTTGAGATTGTGGAACTTCCTTGGAAACAGATGCTTCATACTGGTGCAGCTTTTCTTCTGGAGTAGTTCACCAAAATGGTCAATTAACTTTAAGCCATGTAAATGAACACATTATCCTGTATTTGACTTCCTACTTATCTTTTAAAGAAGTTAAGTGTTATAACAAAAAATAGAACGAAATTACAAGATGTCCATTTTTTTTTGCTTTCGAATTTTATCATAGGGGATATTTACATATAAATAATAGGGAACACATCAAGTGCTTCTTAAAGGAAGCCAAGAACAACCTAGGCTAATTCAAAATATTTGATAATATTTATCTTACTTCTCAATAAAGGTCAAGGGATTTACGAACATAGGCAACATGATTGACAAATATAGATGATGTAAGTTATTATTTCTCTCAATTTTCAATCTCTAGACCATGGATCATTTAGCTTGGAAACCATACTAGAGATTTGGACTGTTCTGTCATCCAGCATGGTATATTTTTCTCCAATATCTCCCTACCCTGGGTGGGTAATTTTCAGTGTTTTTCCCCAATAACTAGTAAGGAGGACGTGCTCCCCACGTGTTATTGACGCCCGTGCTTTTAAAATGTCTCGTGTGCAAGTATGCATAGAGAACAAAAGCCTTATACGTTTATTTTATTATATCAACCTTTTAGGATGAGAGTATGACATATTACACAGATAACAAGAATAAAAGTTTGAAACACACTAAATTCCAACATAATAGAAAAAGGCAACCTTTATGTTTAATGGTTATATAGCATTGTATCGACATCAAAAGAATAGGAATAATATTTACAAATGAATAAAATAATATTATCCGCATGAAATTATAAATAATTAGGCCCTCATATGATATTATGCACATTGGATCACTTATAATGACAAAGGGCAAATTACACTGCACTACTTTTAAGTTTGCTGAAATGACACTAATATACCAAACCTGTTCAAAACTCATGATTCACCCCAAAACATCATTTCCACCATCAAGTAGCCCCAAAATGAATTCTTTGAAGAATCAAAATTTTAATTGGATACTATTTTTCATATGACCAAAGTTCCCTTAGTGTTAAAATATCTCCAAGTGATTATGATAAGTTTAATAATTTTATTTATCAATTATTTATCTCAAAATTGTTTATGACACAAATTTTTAGGTTATTTGAATTCATATTTTTCTAAAAAAAATAAAAACATGCAGTATCATTTTAATTTTTAAAATAGAAAAGGTTGTCTTTAAATTTTATTTATGATAGTCTTTGATATTCATTTATTTGAGATGTTAGACTATTTAATTTTATAAAAAAACATATCAACAAACTTTATATTTAAAATATTTGATTTTCTTTTTATGATGGTCTTTGATTTTCTTTTATTTAAGGATACGATAGGCAATGATATTATAGTATTTTTTCAAATATAAAATATATTAAGCAAAATTTATTTTATACCATATAATATAATATAAATCTATTTAAAATATAGTTTTAACAATTTTCGGAAAAGAGGGATGATAATTTTATTTTTAAAATGGCCCTGAAAAATTCCTTGTTAAATATTTTCCATCCCTAATACTTCTATTTTTAAAAAATAATATTTATGATACCTAAGGGTACTTTGATCATCATGAAAAGTAATATCCTGTTAAAATTTTGATTCTTCAAAAAAATTCATTTTGGGGTTGCTTGATGGTGAAAATTGGTGTTTTGGAGTGAATCGTCAGGTTTTAAAAAGGTTTAGTATGTCAGTGTCATTTCAGCAAACTTGGGGATAGTGCAATGTAATTTGCCCTTAAAAATAACGTGTTGAGATCATTTTAGAAATCAAAATAATTGATTCTGAGTCGTTTATATAATTTTCATAAACCAAAAGTCACTATGAATTATGATATAGATATATTATATTGAGCGCCTTTCTGATTAGGCCACATGAACATTCATAGATTAGTTTTATTACATATTATACTACGCCTTTCATATGTTTTATTTGTTTTACAAGTACTATGTGTCATTTACAATTGATTTTTAACTTTTTTACCAAATCTGAGAGTTCTTGATTCGATGCAATTCTCGATTCACAAAATTAAGACATTGATTCATGATTCCAATCTTGACAACTATGTTCCGAACATCTCATCAGCACACCAACAAAAAATAAATAAAATTCACACATGCAGTTTTTGTATGTCAAACTAAAACTGCTATAAATTGAAAGATAAGGGAATCCAAACCTTTTCCATTTTTTTCAATAAAATTTTTCTTGAAGGCTTCTTTACTTTCACCATCATCACAGGGAGAACCGGATCCCATAACTCCAGAAGCAGATTTTTCATTGGCAGCATCTCTGTCTCCTGTAAAATTATATATGCGGTTGAATAACAGCTATATATATATATATATATATATATATATATATATCTGAAGTATCTCCTGTAAAATTATATATGCAGTTGCCAAATAAAACTTAGTAGCATTTTTCACTTGATGACAGATATTCTTCCATTCATTTATATAATTATTCCATGTTTTTGGTTTCATAACAACCAGTATATATCTAAAGTATCTGTGACATCAGAACATATGTCATAGTTCAACAGAATTATAATATTTTATGCCTTACTTCAGGATTACTTTGTGGCTTAGATTGTACTTCAACTTCGCATGATGGTCTTTTAAATGGCTTTATTTCCGAGTCAATTATAAGAAACTGCACCTTCTAATTAGTTAATCTTTTGTTTCATTATATGATTTCCATACTCCGCTATCGTCCTATTTTTATAATCGTAAAGAGCATTACATCCTATCAAACAAGACCAAGGTGTGTGCCTCCTGGCCACATCAACTAGTGCAAAGTAAAGAAAACTTCATATAGTCAAAACAATATGAAGTACAGAATACTCTAGGCTATTTTTGGAATGGTATTAAAGCTAACTCAAAGTATTTTAGCTTAAATTGGTTCACATTAATTTTTCTTTGAACCAATTTAAGCTAGCATGCTTTAAGTTAGCTTTAATACCATTCCAAACATAGCCATGGTCATACTATAGAGTCAAATTCGAGACTCATCATTATCATTGTCATGATAGAAATCAGAACAAAGATTTATGATTCTGAAAGAATTCAAAATCTAGTCAAAATGTCAAGAGTGTTATAGTATTTTGGAAGCACCTACAGTCAAATAAAGTTAGAATTTATGTCTAAACTAGAAAATTTTCTTATCTGTGCAATTATGTTAATCTCCTGTTCTTCCACCAGACGTGTATTTATGTTCATCTTCAATCACACTACTGAACATGACAACATAAATTCCAAGAGTACAAACAATCGGGAGAGACTAAAAATAAATAAATTGAGGTAGAGGCCCAGCAAACCTTCACTCTCTATTCTACCAGCTCGGCAGAAAATTCTGTTGCTTTTTAAATCATTGCTGGAAGATTTGAAAGCTCCTTCAAGGGCTGATGCTTGTGAGGCATCATGTTGCTGTTTATTTATTCTCAGAGAGTCGTCAAGAATGGCATCTGGTTCTGCTACATCAGCAATTACTTCTGGAACCTCATTTAATAAGCGTGATTGTTCTTGTGGTGTCTGAAGCAGCAGAAGACTGTCCATGTACTCGAAAAGTGTATACTAATATGCATGTTAAGGGTCACACTACCATTTAATTGAGATTAATATAGTAACTAATTAATGCAGCTGATCATGCATACAGATCTAACAAACAGGTATACATTATCTGTGAATTGACCCAGACAAGGACACAATAAAAGATTTTTTTTATAAGAATAAAACATCCTTTATTCATGTTTGGCATCGCAAATACCAATCCACGAGGTTTGACTAACTGGAATAGATCAGATTGGCCATGTGGAGGACAAAGTAACGCCACTTTTTCTTTAGAAAAGTTTTAGGCTTTTCTTCTTCCTTTTCTATTGTCCTTTCTGAGTTTTAATGATAAGTTTCTGTCTATACAGACTACAAACAATCTACATGAGAATACCAAATCAAATAGTAATAGAAAGTTTGGGCTGTACAAAAAGCTTCTCAGAATTTGGTAGCCTGTGCAGGTGTGTATTAGAATCACTCTCATTTTATATGACAGAAACTAGACCAAGGATATTCTCTCCTCCATCCTTTCTCATTAGCCCGATCAATGCGATTTTGTAATAGAGCCAGCTCTCCCACAATCCACTTAACATATTTTTCAAGGTAATGAGAGCAGAATGTGACATTGTGTATATCAGCAGCATATTAATAAAAAAGTAGAAAAGGAGGTTAATATATTGAGATTCTAAAATGAATTTATAAAATAAGTAAAGCAAGATAATAAACACATTTAATAGCTGTGAAAACAAAACGGACTTGGTTCAAGTACCACGCTAACACAAATGGGATGGTTTTATTTTAATGAAAAGTACAAAAGCCTGCTAACCGTGTAACTTTAGTGACTCCACTGACTGAGCAAAACCAGCATTGGCATTTGGTGATGGCACTTCTAGAACATTAACCTCCATGTTACAGAAAGGTTGAATGGAAAGATAGAACTTTAATTTTTGTAGATTTCTGTTAATGATTTAGAAATATATTTCATCTTCCATGTGGGACTGTGGGAGGCACTATAGACATGAAATGTTGGCTTTAATTCCCTAATTTGAATTCCATGAGTTCAGAGAAAGGAATGACCATCTCACGCTACAAGTTCAAAAATTGATTTTCCAATTTTTCTTTCTAATTCATCATATTCTCTTTCTGGTTTTCTTAAATTTAACTCCTTAATCCATATGTAATCATGCACATTGGACCATTCACTAGACTCCAAGAATCATACTCTTAAAAAGGGAACTCCTACCTCTTTCGATGTTGTATTGTAACACTTACATGCTTTGTTATATCCTCATGCAGAATTCTGGCCTTCTGTTCGAGCTCGACCTGTCAATCAAGGCATTCAAGTTTAAGGACAGCCTATTTTTTGCCCTTTCATTTTGAAACTTCAATCCACTAATTGCTGCATTTTCACAGAATTAACAGTGTTTACAAGCCATGTTACATCATATACTGGAAATCACACCATTGAGAAGAAAAATCAATAAGTTTAATCACCTCAAGCATAAAATACAAAAGAAAAGAAATCAGAAAAAATAATCTCAAAATGTGTGGTACAGTGGCTTCAACAAACAAAATGCTAAACAAACACACATGCAATCAGAAATTAAAAAGGTGTACCAGAAGCGATCTACAAAAGGCTGTGTAAGATCAAAAGTAAAGGCACTGTATTTTTTTTCTTTTACCTTCATTTTTTTTTACATTTACAGAAAACTAGTTGAGGAAAACATGGCACAAGAATAACTCTTAGTAGGCCTCTTTAGTTTGCTACAGGTAAAGCAGTTCCGCAAATGTATGAACATTTTTGCGTGAATGCATGGTCTCTGAACTCTTACTTTAAAACTTTAGTCAATAACAGTTTAGTCCTTTTATGCAGTTTAGTCATTCATATCTGATTGTTCGTATAGAACATATTATCAGAGCTAATGTATATCTACACTTATTTTTGCCACTCTCTCTCTCTTCTCTCTTCCAACAATAAACTGCTGTTCTAAAGCATTTTGCAATATCATTTCAAGAGCAAATAAAGATGCTTAAGCCTTGTTAGCACAGAGGTCTATATCTCCATGTACTATATGATAGCTTTTATTGGGAGAATAAATCTAGTTACTCTTCTTTAGCATTCAGTCATCAGTAAAAAAAAAACAGAGCAAAGGAAAATAAAGATTTGTTATTTTAAGATTTTTGTGTTATTTGTGGGTTATTATGGGATATGTTCTAATTTATTATTCTTTGGAATCAAGTAGAAATTATATTTGTCTTTCATTTATTTTAAATATCAAGACTACTATAATTACGATACAAGTACACTCACTACCCATTCTTCCAACTTTTTTCTTTCTCTTCCTGTCAAAAAAAATACTCTTCTTGTCTCTCTTACTTTCGACTTGGTATCAAATCATTCTTCTCTGGGATTATTCTTCCTTACAAGAAAAAAGAACTGACATCAAATTGACGTCAGCATCAATGATTGGGTACAACAGACACCAGGGGCAACTAACTGAGATGAGCAAACCCCCTCAAATGAAATGATGATCAGGAGGATCACTTTACGAAAATATAAAATTTTAAAAACAGAGAAGCTTTATAATCTAAGCCTACCAAGATCACAGACCCAGATCCACAAAACCTACAAATCTAACTCAGTCTACGTTTTGCCACGTAAACCAAGGTGGAAGTTGTTGTTAATATGTTGCTTACTTAATGACTTGCCTTACTTTAAGCCTTAATGTACTTGCCTTCAAAGCCGAAAAAGTGCTTCCACAAGAGATATTTGGTCAAAGGCTTAATCCACGATTTGCCACAAATCTAACTCAATCTACGTCTTGGTAGATCCAAAAACCCATCCAGTCAGTGATTCACTAATGTTAAACCCCTCACAAATCCCCCCTTCCCCCCCTTCACTCTCATCATCTTCATCATTCAGATCCAAAAACTTTCACCTTGACGAGCTGCGAGTTCTTTGGGCTGTGGCCACCCCAGATCTGGCCCCGATGGGCAACGGAGCCAGATCTAAGAGAGGATATAGAGAGGAAAGAGAGAGAAGAAGAAAGAGGGAGGAGAGAGAGATCTGTTTTGTTGGGGGTATCTGACGAAATATCAGAAACTGGGAAAGACTAGTTTAGTCTTTTCATTGGGATTAAGCCCTATTTGATGCCACGTGGGCAATTTAGATGGAAAATGCTAAGAAACCTAACGTTTGGCTAACGGACTGAATTGATTAAGAATTTTTGTAATGTTAATGACTCAAATAGGTAGAGGGGGGGGGGGGGGGGGGAAGGTTAAAAATCAAAATGGGAAACACCCGCAAAATCAAGGACCAACGTTGTGATTTCGTCTGTGTTTCTTTTTAGACTAATCTTAATACCTAAGGAGAGCTTGGTCACACAGAGTTTGGGTTATGGGGGACTACGCCCAACCGCCCTAGTGCTATTTCCAACAATATACTCACTTCAGTCATACTTAATGACAAAAACTATCTCACTTGGTCGCAGTCGGTAATTAATTATTCTGGCATTATTAGCTATAACAATTTTTATCTTTTGTCAAAAAGGTCCCTTCATATCATTAGATATATTAAAGAAATAAATAAGCATGCGATTAGTTGATAGAGTTCACAATCTCCTGGAAGAAACACCAAAATGCTTAAGCATGAAAAAACTTACGACTGTAGGACTTCTAATCAGTCCATCTTTTACTCTCCTCCGTAGATCCTCACATTCTTCCTGCAAACCATACTACACATATAAGTGTACTTTAATAAGGAGATGGAAAACTATAAATTCACCATGACCTTCAATCATCCATACAAGTCGGTTTCAGATAATTTGGGTTATAATTTAAATGATAGTAACTTATATACAAGCTATTAAATATTTGATGAATGGATTAATAAAGAATTAATTGATTAGTGGAAGAAGATTGCCAATAAGTAAGGAACCTTTTAAAAAATAGAACATCATGCTTGAAAACGAAAAACATATTCCCCTTAGTAACCATGGATCACTTAAAACCCATGTTCGGAAGAATCTTACTTAAATTAAATCCTATTAGAAACCTCCTAGCCTTAAAATTATTTAGTCAATAAGGTCTAAACTTATTCCACGAGTCAAAATTATTATTATTGATCAGAGGGGAGTGAAAAAGAGACAGAGATGGTCACTTCAAAGTATTTCTAGAGCTGTTAACTACTTCTACCTCTCCTGGTTCAAAGAAAAGAGAAAAAAGGTCAGAAAAATATTCAAATATTAGAAATATTGTTACCTCAGAGAAGTCATCATCTGACAGCTTGCAAGTAGGTACATCTTTTAGCATATTGGAAACTTGCAGGAGAATTTGTGAATTCATTTGACTACTTCCTGAAGTTTTCTTTATGCCTGTAATGACGCAAAACAATAAATGGAGCAAAAGGTAAAACATATAAGGTGCAGGAAATAGTGAAATGAATAATAGCAATACATCTTAAGAACGGCCATAACTTGATCTATTGTGAAGTCTTGTCCAAATAAGGATAAAATCATAATGAAATCAGAATACACGATGCCATAAAAGATCTAGAACTTGATTTTGACTCTGAGACTACCAGGATCTATGGAGCTACCTTCTGTATTGCCCTACAAGATCTCTTTACCACAGTGTGGACTACATTTGTTAAACAACTTTTTGGAAGAATATGTTATAGCTACCACCAGAAGGCTTCTAATATTAAATGTCTCATTTAGAGAATGGGTAAGAATGTAAGAATTGTAGGGCTTCAACATATAGCTTTTTCATCAAAGAAGCATGTCACTTATGGAAGGAATCACCCATAGAATACTTTTTTTTTGCAGTGACAGGAAAGTATACAAGAAACTTTAACATTACAAAGTTTACTAAGAGTCCACTAATTTTAATTTCTTCACAAGCACACTCAAAGAGAGATTATAACTCATTGGAGTTCTAGAATTTGGTTTTTATTGAAGTAAAAATTTGCAACAAAAAAAAAAAAGAAGCTTGGGGCAGCCCTATTTTCACCTTTTTCTATCATTCGTATTCACATCAACTGCCATGTAAAGGAAAATTCTTGTTGGTAAAATCAAATCTAAACTGCTAGTTCCATATCCACCAAAAAATTGTAGAGGAAATGTCATGTAAAGGGAATACCACAAATTTGGAAACCTCTGTCAAATCCAAAAGTAGTACACTATTCATAAAGGTCACTTATCTGCTCAGAAACATAACAACTGCTACAAGAGACAAACTCTCAAAAATAATAATTGAATAACTTCCTTGTTAAAATGATAATCACGATCATGCATTTTCTCAAAATTTATGATCATTTTTCAAAAGTACCTGTAACTTGGACAAGCTGATGAGAATTTTTCTGTAAGTAGTCATTTGGGTCTGATTTGACTCTCACAAAACTTCCCATCACCTTACCATCAAAAGTATCAAGATGTTTCACTAGCTCCTCCACTAAACTTCTCTTCAAGTAAACAAGCTTGATGTTTTTAGCAACCAAGGATGCAAAAAAACTTTTCTGTCCATCTAAGACTACTTCTTTCTGAGATTTTCTATCTGTACTCAACTTATACGACCTTTTATAGGTCACCAAGGTATTCTCATCATTGTCAGCTGAACTGCATCCAATCTCATCCTCTGATAGATCCAAGTTCTCAGAAAAATGGGCTGAAAGATGCTTATGTATACCATTTTTGTTCACCGATTTCCTTCCTAAAATGGCCTGTAGCCTTGCATCACATATAACTTTCTTCTTTATTTTAGGGTGAAAAAGCTTGTTTTCTTGGCAGTACCCAGTGATAATAGAAGTAACATCATAATGCGACAATACCTGGGTTGGTTTCTTACCAATGGACTCAAGGAATTCTAAGAGAGGTTTAGATGCCCATCCAATGAACTCCATTTTCTTTGATGTTGGCTTTCTTATTGTCAGGCATCTCTTTTTTTTGGAACTCCTTTTGTGCACTGACTTGTGTTCATCTATATCATTCAAATCATCATAATCAGATAAGATGAGTCGACTTTCATCATCAATTTCGTCACTGTCCTCTTCTCTCGTGCATATATCATTTGAATCAGAATCGTATGCATAATTTTTACCATTCTTCAACAGACTATCTGCAGAATGGAGATGTTCCCTAGTCAAGCCTTGTTTTTTCTTAGTTAATTCCCAATATCCCTTGAATAAGAACTCATATGTGCCTTGATCATTGAAGTCTATGGTGCCCTGTAAATCAATAGGCCAATAGCCACTGAGAAAATAAGCAAAAAAAAATTATAGAGTTTGTTGTTTTCTGAATCTCAGAGTTAATGATATATAAGTACTTTTAGCTGAAACAATTTCTAGAAACGTATGAAATAAAATCCTGACTTTAACATTCCATGAGAGATTTAACATTCAAACTTTAAACTCATTGTTGAAACTAGATTTCACTGTGATTGACAAAATACAAATTTTAGCTTACTCCAACAAGCATTCTCCTTTGCAGTTCAATCAAAGAGGTTGTCAATAATGGCAATACAATCATGAGGCAATCATATATATTTTACTCAGACTTCTAAACTCTGTATGGTACACAAGATAAGAGAATGGAAGGTGGTTAGGCAACCAACATTCCTCTCTCTCCTGTGAACAAACAACAACAAAATAAGTGAAAGATATGCCGTAATTCATTATTAGACCGATTGATTCAACCATGGAAGAATACTCGGTTAAGAATACATGTATCTATAAGTGGAAGATCTTGTTGCATTATCATCTCACTCTATAACCAAAATAATTTTTCGCAAATTAATAAAAGAAAAACGGGAGCAGGGTACACAGGACACCTACTCAGGTCCTTCTAATGACTTTAAAAAACAGAGATAAAATGAGAGTAAATGTAGAAGAATTTTATGAAACTCCTTCCATGGAATAATGAAAAGGATAGCGATATTGGCACTTGACAAATGGTTACCGGCACTCCACCTATTTTTGTTGCTGAAATTTACAATAATACCTATAATTAAAGTTAGATACTCTTTTGACTTTATGGATACAAAATACTACCATATTGATGCTATTTACAAGTTTCCATATATAACACAAAAGCTACCATAACGATTTTTCATCTCTAACTTTTTACCTTCTTCAATTTTGCAATCAAAATTTCTCCTCCTTAATTTTACTTCTTTCTTCACTAATTTTTCATAACAGTGGATAATTAATTGACGGAAAATGTGTTCCACCTTGAACATTAATAATTCTCAAGACTGCAAAGTTATGATTGTCTTACTAATTAACTTTTTTAGAACCACTAGCTGAAAATAGTATATTTTATGAAGATTTTCAGAAGTTGGATCATTGGTTAAAAAAAAACAATGAACAGCTCATTTAGACCTTTCAACAAACAACAATACTGCATTACCAATCAGATCCTTGATCTGCAAGATTGATTTAACAATCAAACCAAAAATGTAATCCAACCAACCCAAATTGGTAGGCATAAATATTTAGGTTTTTTTTTTTTTTTTTTTATTAAGCATTCTGGTGTATACAATGGTATTTACAAATTGACAGACATAAACTGTTTGGATCTATATATGAAAGAATGCAATGTCGTCTTAAGAAAAGTAATTTAATCGCATAGCATGCTACACAACATTAGCACAAAATATAGTATATCACATGAAGAAATCAGAAAACAAATGAACACCTTTAATTGCATCAACACATTATAAAATTTAATTGAAATCAATGTGATAAAAAAAAGAATACTAATATAAATGAAGAAGAATAGTTGTGTCCAAGCAAAGAGAGAATCATTGAAGTCATTTGTGTCCAAAAGATAAAAAAAAAAACTCTTCATGTTCTGAAATTTCTTCAGGATTAACATCAATTGCATGAAAAAGTGAAGAAGGAAGTAAAAAAGAGGAAAAGTATTGACTTCAAAAGTGAAGAAAGTAAAGAGTTGGAGATGAAAAAAAAAGGTGCTAATAAAATGCTGTGTTATGGAAACTTGTGAAGAGCATGCATATAGTAAGTAGTATTTTGTATCCCTAAATTCAAAAGAGTATCTCACTTTAATTAAGGGTATTATTGTAAGTTTCAACAACAAAAAAAAAAAAATAGGTGGAGTGCGAGTAACCGTTTGTGGAGTGCCAATATCACTATCCTAATGAAAAAAAAATCCTAAAAAAGTCATTTCTAAACTTTACTTGAGTAGACTCAATCCCATTAAAAGGAAGTCTTTTTTTTATTGTTAAAACCCACACACACGCCTCGAACCCCTGCCCGCCAACGCTCCAAAGAGGAAGGACAAGAAAATCCTTTCTTTAAGCAAGAAAATAAGTATTTTCTTCCTTTCGTTCCAAACCGAAATAATTCTTTGAGATATATGAGAAAAGTTTTTTCCACAGAAAGAGCTACCTGTACAAGTGAAATAAATCTATCATCTACCTTCTTTCCTCTCCTTTTCTTTTTCTCTGGGACAGATAAGTGGGGGGTGTCAAACCTTTCTATTACAGGTCTGTATTGTATCTCTTAAATTTTACATGGAACTTTTCATTTTTAAACAGGCAAAGATAACTCTCAGAAGAAGAGCTACTAGTCTGAAGAGCAACTCCAAAAATTTAAAAGTACTATTTCAAAGGACTGGTTAGAAACAATCCATACCCCATCAGAGTTGACATCCTTATTTTCTTCTATAAGCAGTGCAAGCTCTAAACAGTGATTGCAGAACCCTCTTTGCCCTTTAACTAGCACAAACTCAGCATCCCAGAGGCAGCGCCCGCATACAGCAAATGGACAGCTAAAGCAATGAAATTTTGCAGATTTGCTGCAGCTGAAGCAATAATGCCAAGCTGAAACGACAACAAAAACATATCCTCTTACTAACTAGTACGAGTCTGTGTTCTACCACTGATGGTAGGTATGAAGGAACAAAATAGATAATAAAGCTGAGATAAGGCAAACACATTTTTCAGTCAACAGTATCCCAATATGATGGTGGAGACTGAGTTCTAGGGTGGATTCCACTTCTACTAGAAAAAAATATATATATTAGAAAACCGTATTTTCCAAGAAACTGATGATTTACAGAAATACTCGACTCTAGTACCTGAATATCGAACAAAGTTTAGAACACAGAAAAAACATTAACATGACATGTGAAAACATGTTATCTTTTTTCCTTTCTTGTTTGGCTTTTCTGTCAATTGCCAATTGCAAGAGGAGCAAATTAAGATTAGATGCTTTTTAAGAAATAAGAAATTACATATAGCAAATTAGATTAGACAGGTGAAGAGGGAGCAGGCTCATCCAATACATTTAATGTAATTTATCCAAACCATTTAACACAATGTGATTTGGTTACTATGCCAAGGTAATAACGAGTAACATGAAAAACAAATTTAAGAAATGATAGAGAGGATGAGGACTCTTTGGAATCATTTAGTGTTATTTTCGTGAACCAATAACATGGAAAATGAGACAATTATAAGGTATGATAAATAAACATGCATATCTCATCACATCAACAGACGTGATCTAAAGCCTCATGAATGTACAAGTACCAAAATGTTTCCGCGAAAATCAGACATAGGTGCTAGCAACTCACCACAAAACCAGCGCTCTTCAGTCTCCAAGAGAGCATCAGTTTTTTTTACACAAGCTGGATGAAAAGCTTTGAGGCAATGCCTAAAAGCAACATATTACATGACAGAGGATGTCAGTTTGAAAACATTAAAGTATATGCCATGTGAAACTCCATAAGTTAAACAAAGCTAAAAGACCGACCAGTCACCCAACCTATTATAAACTGTATCAGATAACATGCATCCTATGGTAATTACCAAATATGTGGTGGCCTGGTCATCAGAAAAGATTATGGCAGGTTATGAATTCCTCCCTTCTAGAAACCCCTAATAAACCTATAACCTCTCTTTACGCACAATTGAAACTAACAGAACTTATTAATATGATCCATTTTGCTTGAATAGCAGAAGTCAATTCATTAATGAATGCCTATAGGAAACATAAAGAAAAAATCCTGAACGGGTGAGATACTCAGGATCTAGTATTGTAATTTTTCAGCTTTCATGAACCAATAACTTCTATTTCCTCTATTTTGCTTCCTGAAGAGTTTCATTTCAACAAGTACATAAGTTTTTTGCACACACATAACATAAAAGCCCCAAAGGAACAGAACCGCATGTCTATCAAACTATTGACCATTTATTGAAAATAAAATGAATTATCTTTTCTTTTAACCACAGTACCTATAAATCCCATGACAACATAAAGATAAAATATTTTCACTTTTTATCATGTTAGATTGCTATAAACATGAAAATGAGTACCGGAAAGCATAAGAGAATAAGCTTATCAACCCTGTTTGAAAATTGAAATGAATATTCTTACATTAAACCTCATCGTAAATTTAATTTTTATTTTAATTTTTAAATAAAAAAATTATGGTCTCTAATGCAAGCAACATGTGTCAAACAATTATGTACCAAAAAATTAATTAATTTAAATTTTAATTATTAATTATTATTTTAATTATTTATTTATTACCATTTTATAAAAATTTCGAAAATCACAGTGTTTCAAAAAGCTTAGTCCACTCCAAGGGTGAGGCTTACCTCACCCAACCCCTTCGCCTATTGGTCAGTACTATATGAAAAGATCAACTTTTCCCTTACTTCATTCACCAAAAAGTATTACTCCATTTATTAAGAAAAGAACAAAGATCCAAAATTACCGGCCAGCTAATCATCAAAAGGGCGAAGGGTAATCGTAATCCACATTATGTTTTAACGCCTTCAATTTTTTTTTCTTAAAAAAATAGGTGACGATATTGAAAAAACGTACTTGTAGTCGCAGACCCTTAGCATTCCTCCATCTTTGCAAATGAAGCAGTAATCTTCAGCTATATCTTCCTTCTTTGTAACGTTCTTCCTCTTCCTCCCCATTTTCGATGCACTAAGCCAAAACCCCCACTTCTAACAAGAACCCAAATGCCTTCGTTTTGGTGAACCAAACAACCCTGTAAAACCAAGAAAGAAAACATAAACCTTAAAAATCAAGAACTACAACGCAGCAGCTGCACTTTTGATTACCCATTACAGAAAAGAAGACAATAAAGGTAGTGTTTTTTCCTTTTTCCCTTCTTTTTTGGTGCTGAATTAAAAATATAAAAGTCTCTTTTCCCGAGGGTACAAGCAAAAGAAAAAATGGAACGTGTACCATGAAGAAAAGGAAAATGACACGTGTTGAAGGAGAAATGTTCTCGAAATAATTACTCTTGTGGAAAACATCTGCCTTATATTAGAGGAAGAGGAAAAGACTGAGAAGCAGTTGCCTTGCACGTGCATGAAATTTGTTTTTATTTTTATGGATTAATATGAAAATTAAATTTCATTACAAGTTCTTTTAAATCTACCTTCTATACACAATCATGTTTTCATATTTTTGCAAAATGTATCATAAAATTTTGGATAAATAACAACCATGGCCTGATTTGAGTAGTGATTTAAGAATCCATTTGCTTAAATTTTTCGAGACAAAAAATTGCTTTAAAGAAGCGAAGCTTATATCTCTCAAGGTTAGCTATAGCCTATTAAATGTAATTACATCTCAAATTTATAAAATAAAAATTACATTTTACCGTTTAAAAATATTAGTTAAAATTATAGATATTGTATTTACTTCAACATGTTGAAACCTCACGTATGAGTTATTAAATTAGAAAAACAAGCGATGTAACACTATCATTTAATTTGATCTTGTTAAATTTTCTAATGTTCATATGTACTTTAAGATGCATCTTTAATTTTAGTTCAAAGTTTGAAGGGGAATGATATGTTTTGAAAATTTGAAATGTAATATATTTATGGTCAAACCTAAATGATATAGTTATAATTTACGCTAAATTTTATAATTTAACTTTATGTGTTCAAGTTTGAAAAAACAAACTTTTTTTTTTCATTTTCACTAAATTTTTTAATTTTCTTAGTTATTTATTATGTAAAATAAGTAAAACAAACAGAGATGTTGTTTAAAGAAAATGTCATATATTAATCATTCAAATAAAAATTTTAATAATTTATTATAAAAATCAATTTTTTCTTTAAAAAATTAATTTTATCAACATATTTATAATATTTTACTATGTTAAGTGTAAAGAATGTCAAAAGAAATTTTATAACAAAAAATATTAAAATAAAACAACATATTTTAAGTACTCAAATAAAGTATGTTGATCCCTAACTTGATTTTAATGATAACAAAACCAATATTAGTTGATCTAACCACATTGTCTATGTGTTTTAGTACTTAAAGGTTTTTATTTAAAGACGCACACACCTCAAGAGAAGAGACTAAAAAACAATATTAGAAACTACTAGGTGATAACTCTATTGTAAATTTCTCTCTCAAATATATAGTTGTACTTATGGCTCAAAATTTTACAAAATGTTTTTAACAAAATCTTTTAGACTTGATCTTAAATTTATAAGTTTTGTTAAAATAAGAAAAATATTGTTTCAAGGGATTCAATTGACTGAATGGTTTATCCAATCGACTAAATGAAGGACAGAAAGCCCTCCTCTTTGATTCAATCGACTGAATAAATCACTCAGTCGATTGAATAAAGGTCAAGTATTTCTTGCCTAAGACTCAGTCGACTGAATGAACATTCCAGTCGACTGATTGAGGGGTAGAGAGTTCCATCCCTCAGATCCAATCGACTAAATGGATTGCTAAGCTGACTAAATGGCTTTTACCTTAAACTTTTTTAATTGGCTCAATCGACTGAACAATCATCCAGTTGACTGAACATTCGAGTATAACGCCTATAATTTGAATTTCATAATGCTGTTCAGAGCATTTAATGCTCCAAACTACTCCAAAATGTCCATACTTTGTGAGTAACGGCCATATAGGTTTAAGACTATATAAACCCATTATAAATGAGCAAATGTAACAATCCAAGAACATTCAATTCATTCTTGATCTCATTTATTGTTCATCAAAGCTTTCAAAATTCTTCTTGAGCCAATCTTAAAGCTTTGTTCTTGAAAGGGAGACAATTTTCATCTTGTAAATGTATTAACTGTTATCTCTCTTGAACTTCTACAAACTTCAATTTCAATCGTTGTAAGAGAAAGAGTTGTTGTAATTCTTAGAGGAGTTTAAGTGTTAGTATTTTCTTGTATTCTTCCTAGTGAAAAGAACCTTGTAAGGTTTGGGCAACACCCTCGAAGTTGCTTAACTAATTTTAGTGGATTACTTTAATAAGGTTCCTTGAAAAGATTGGACGTAGGGTCGAAAAGATTATGATATTGGCGAACCACTATAAACGGAGTTCGTATTTTCTCTTCCTTTCTCCTTTAAATTATAGCTTTATAACTTGTTGTGCTTGCTTGTTTCTATAAGTGTTTAAAATTTGTTTGTTGATTGCAAAAAGTTTTAAAACTCAATTCACCCCCTTTTTGGGTTACTCTTGGTTTACAATTGGTATCGAAACTTAGTTCTCATTTATTAGGCTTAATATCTTTGAGTAGATCTTATGGCCACTAATAGCTATACTGAAGGACACTCCTATACTAGGTCTCATTTGTTTAATGAAAAAAATTATAATTATTAGAAAAATGGAATGAAAATCTTTATGGAAGGCCAAGATTATAATTTGTGGAGAATCATTGAATAAGGACCTAGAATTCCTACAAAAAGTATAACTATCGGTGAAGTAAAAGCTACTATGCTTAAGCTCAAAACTGAATTTATTGAGAATGACTGAAGGATGATGTCTTTTAAATATTAGAGCTACTAGTATTCTACATTGTGCTTTAAACATTATTGAGTACAACAAAATTTCAGTATGTGTTTCAGCAAAAGAAATTTGGGACAAATTTCAAGTTACATATGAAAGCACTAGTGAAGTTAAGAAATCAAAAATCTATGTGCTAGTGTTCTATTATGAATTTTTAAAATGTCCTCTACCGAAACAATTTCTGAGATGTATTATCGTTTTGCTAGTATTATTAATGGTTTAAAGCTTATCGGTAGAAATATTGAGAAGTTTGAGTTAACAAGGAAGATTCGTAAATCTTTGCTAACAACTTGGAAAGCAAAGAAGACAACCATAAGGAAGTTAAAGACCTTGACAAGCTTGACGTCGAAACACTTCTTGGCTCACGATTGACTTACAAAATAGAAGAGATAAGCCAAGTTGTGGTTGATTATGAGTAAAAAAAAGAAGGCTATTGCCCTCAATGCTACCACAAGCAAGAAAGTGGAAGAAAAAGAGAATGATAGTAGTGAGGAAGATGGAGAAATGGCTCTCATCACTAAGAGGTTTCAAAAGTTCTTGAAGAAAAGCAAGAAGCCTTTCACTAAGGACAACACAACAAAAAAGGAACCTATTGTGTGCTTTGGTTGCAAGAAACTCGGGCACATTAAGGTGGATTATTCTACAACAAAGAAACCGTACAAAAACTTTAAAATGAAAGTCATGGTTGCAACCACTTGGAGTGATGATGATGAGGACATCTCAGATAGTGAGAATAACTATGAAGAGATTGCCAACCTTTGCTTAATGGAAATTGATGATGAAAGTGAGGTAACTAATTCTTCCCCTATGAATGATATTGATAATGATAATAGTAGTGAAGAATTGATTGAGGCAATAAATGAATTGCATGAGGAATTAAAAAAATTTGATTCTAGGAATGTTGCTCTCAAGAAGATAGTTTCATCTCTCATTCAAGAGATGGAAGCTCTAAAAGAAGAAAAAGAAAAACTCTCTTTAGAGCTTAATAACATATCACAAGATTCTTTGCAAAATGAAAATGATGATTTGAAAAAAAAAAAGTGATGGAGTTAAATAATACTATATCTAGGCTTGTAAGTGGAAAGGAAAAGCTAGATGAAGTGTTAGTTTGTCAAAGAATGAGTGGAGAAAATTACGGTTTGGGTTATTCTCTATTAGGCAAGAAAAGATCAAATGAAACTATCTTTGTGAAAGCAACATGTGTGGATGAACCCTTTACTTCTAAGGCACCTAGTAAAGTTAATAATGTTCCTTTGTAAAATACTAGGATGCCTAAGAATTTAAATGCCATTTCCTAGGGTAGAAAATCACATGCTAATGCTAGGAATAGACATCTAAGTAATACTTATGCTCATATGTATGCTCATCCTAGAAATCCAAATGCTAGGTATGCACATTGATTACGCCCAAAGTATAACACAGTTATTGTAGTACAGCTTTGGGGTGTCGATTCCACAGGGAAACAAGTTAATTACAAAGAATGTGTAAACTTTAACTCAAACGATAAAAGATTAAATGAGAGAATCTGAGTTGTAAGCAAATTGTGTAAATAGATTGAATAATATAAATAAGAAATGACAAGGTTTCGAAAACCCTCCCTAGGTTTGTTGCTCTAATCCTAACTCGATTCAGTTGTTTTTATCTCGATTGCAAGTTTCACATCCCAAACAGACAATCAGCAAATATTCAATTAAAGTGCATTTATAAAACCTAATGTAATTGCTATGAATTATTCTTTACTTTCAAGCACACATGACCTAAATTATAAATTATCAAGAGACGACGATATATCTAAATGACAATACCGCAGCAATGGACGAATCTATAAAAGAGATCTACTGGACTCAATCACACCCAAACAGGTACACATAAGAAAAGCATGACTGAACTTATATGGAAAAGAAGCATGCAATCACCGGAGTAATAATAAATCTACTAATTAAATTAAGAATAAAATATAACAATGTTTAACGAAAATAATTCCACTACAACTGAATTAAATAAAGAAAAATAAGAACAACTACACCTAGGGATTCATCCCTTCGCC
This sequence comes from Bretschneidera sinensis, assembly GCA_023935145.1. Classification (NCBI taxonomy): domain Eukaryota; kingdom Viridiplantae; phylum Streptophyta; class Magnoliopsida; order Brassicales; family Akaniaceae; genus Bretschneidera; species Bretschneidera sinensis. The sequence continues at coordinate 59,649,808 of CM043697.1, read as the reverse complement.
TTGCTTGGAGACTAGCCAGCCATAGGGCTCATGCCTCCTTGAGTTGCCTCTGGCCTCTCAACGATCATCTTTAGCTTGCTCTCCAAATTTATACTTCGGGTTTCTCCTAAAAGCCCTCTGGATTGCTCCTAAAGGCCCTCTGGATTCATCCCCGATTGATTCTCAAAGCTAAAGTGGAGTGGGTCTTATATAGGCAAATACCAAGAGTGCAATGTGTTTCCCATCCAATGTGGGATGTGGGATATAGAAATGTGTTTTCCAACCGATGTGGGATGTGGGATTTAAGCCCAAAATCACGCTGAAATCCCACACAGTCTGCACAGCCTGACCTTTGTCTACTAAAACTGCCATAACTTTCTCTAGAAAAATCATATTGATGAACCATAAAATTCTCCAGAAAATAGACTTCCGAATCTTTCTAAGCATATATGGTTCATCTTCTGGTTCTTCTTGTATCAATACAATTTAATTTTCAAAGATGATTGATCTGTACGGGCAATTCTGGCAATTTAGTGAAATTCCTTTCCAGTGCGGGAGCAGCTGTTGCTCTTTTAAGCCCTCCATCTTGTCCTTTCGGAAGCATTCCTTCACTCCAGTATGCCTCGAGTCTTTGTGCTTCAAGCAATGATAACTTTTCCTCCTCTTTTGAGTTTAAAGTAGCTGAAAATGTACCGAAATAGATCAATGATCCAAGAATGATACTTTAGAGTTGTTAACGTATAAACGTGCAATTAAAACCTAGATCAACCCTAAAATGATAACAATTAAGTACTGTTAAGATGCATTTTATGACTCTCATCACAACCCCCAACTAGCTTATTGCTAGTCCCTAGCAATTGAAGCGAAAATAAGAGATGAATTCTACGGTAGGAATCAAAGTAAATGAAAAACAATATTAGTGTTAACCAAGAGTAATTCACATTTTGTCTCAAAACTTGCACATAACACACAGCACAAAGAATCATTAAATTTTACCCAAATCCAAAAGTAATCCAAACATCAATTTTAAAATCGTTATTGACTCTTAACATCCATCTTACCACAATCCATTAATTCAAACACCCGGATGATTTTATGCATAAGATTCGTGAATACAAGTCTTGGCCTCTAAAAACATAATAAATTGCGTGACATCAATCACAAAAACAAGCTCCATAGGCTCACTTTTCAAATCACTCTCCACTATTGTAGAAAAATCACACTACATTGGATCAAAAGGTCTTTAATAAGCTTGTAACGTTAGGCTAAGGTAAAGGTTAAGAAGGAATGGGAAGGATTTAACAAGTAAAAGAACTTAATCTCTTAGTTTTGAACACAACTCTTTAAGTACTGGATAACCTTACTTCAACACCCAACTCTTTCAACCATTTTCGAGCATTTCTTTCAACAAATCAACATTTTTTTCTTTTCTTTCTTTCTTCTTTCTTTGCCATAATTCTTTTTTTTAAAATTATTTTTGGCACATAACCATTCACCTTCTTTTTCATTTTTTTTTCATAACCCCCAACTTATCTCCTTTAATGTACTTGGGTTGCGGTAGTGATATTTTTTTTCTTCATATTTCCACCCTTACTCCTTTTAAGTGCTTCTCACAACATGTGTATAACTAAGTTATTTTAAAAGAAAGGTAAGGATAAAAATATTTTTAGGCTCATAAAGGTAAGTAAATGGTTTATCGAAAGAAACAAGGTTCAATTTTTCTTTTCAAGAAAAATGCTCAAATAGGTGACTAGTGATAAATATAGCAATGGTAGGTTTAAAAGGCTCAAACGGTTTAAAAATGGCCTATATCATATCTTAAGTAGTGTGCATTCTAGGAATTCGCCTAAAGTGATTATCAAGTAAGTTCTAGAGCTTGTTGAGACCGCAAAAATATTCACAAAATAATCAAACATAAAATTTCTCTAGATGTTATAGACTAATCATACAATCTTACCACAAATTAGAGTCTCAAACCAAATGAAGATTGATATTTAAATTAATTTCAAACCGAAACAAAATTTAACTCCCTCTAAACGCTATCTGCTATCTCAATTAAGTTTATATCATTGACATGTGAATTAACTCCAAGGCAACCGCAAAGCATGCTTAAAACAAAAAGAGAGGGAAAATGACAACAAGCAGTTCAATGGAAAAAGAAAAATGTATGGAAATAAAGAAAATGGAAACAAAGAGATGTGTTTCCTCCACCCCCAACTTAAAAATTACATTGACCTCAATGTAAAAGAAAGAGTAAAGAAAACTCCCCTTGTAGCCAAAGGTGCACAGAAGTTGAAAATTGTGCTCCACCATTTGAACTGCTTCGTATTTTTGTCCCTGAAAAAGAAATATGAAAGTAAAACTGGAAAACAACAAGATAATAATAATAAAAAATAAAAAAAGAAATATATAAAAAAACAATAAAAATAAAAGATACGTTGTGGGTTGCCTCTCATAAGCACTAAGTTTTACGTCTTCAGCCAGACGCTCTTATTCCCTCATTGAAAAACATAGGTTGAATGCATCTGCCACTGCTTCATTGCCAAATTTGGTGCTTCTATGCTTTTGGGGGGCCTCAAGGATGTCATCAGTAACATCCGCAAATTTTGGCTCGATGTATGCTTTGGTGAAGCCATGGATAAGGGTGGACTCAAATGGATTAAGGTGCTGGACCTTTTCCATGAATGAGTCAATCATGTATGCTTGTGCTTAATGGCTTTCATCCACATCCTCTGATTTTTCCGTTGTTGGGATGTGTAATGACTTACCCCTTAGTGTCTCAATAGCATTCACCTCCTTCAAATTATGTTGTGCTAGGTGTTGACAATGGAATATGGACTGAGCTTGAGAAGGGAACTTACCTCGCTCAGTCACACTCAAGTAGCTCATCAACTTGGACACTTGGCTCTTTATCTCTTTATGTTCTTCAACAACCTGCATAATCAAATATTCAAGTCTTTGATTAGTCTTACCCTGTGCCTCAATAAAAGCATGCAAAGTGTCTTCTAAAGGACTCCTAGAAGATAAAAGTGCATGATATGGTGCAGAATATGAGCTAGGGGGTTGTGCAAGCTGCTGATTTTCAGATTTCCAACTGAAGGTGGGGTTATCGCGCCATCTCGGATTATAGGTATTAGAGAAAGGTGTAAAAGGCTTCGTGTACATGCCTAAGGCATTACATTGTTCCTCATACATCCTTCTCATATCGACAAATATGGGGCACTCCTGAATGGGATGACCTACCACGCCACACACAAAACATGGTTTCAAAAATTCGGCATGGTTAGCCATGTGTGTTGGCTTTGAGCATTTAGTTTTTAATGCCTCTAGTTCCCTGGTGAGCATCTCGACATTGGCCTTAAGGTTATCCTCTTCCCTAAGATGGTAAATTCCACCACCATTTGGGTTTTCTATAGGTCGTGACCTATTTGTGCTCTCAGTAGCGCTAGGTCCAGTCCAAGTGTGAGCTTTTTCAGCAAGCTCATTGAGGTACTTTATGGCCTCATCAGGATCTTTCTCTAAAAACTCACCATTACACATCATCTCTACAAATTGACGCTATTTATATGTAAGTCTCTCATAAAAATAGCTCACTAAGCGCCAACTCTCATACCCATGGTGAGGGCACATACTCAATAACTCTTTAAATCTCTCCCAAGACTGATACAAAGTCTCGCTGTCCTTTTGTGCAAAGGTGGAGATTTACCTTTTTAAAGCATTGGTCTTATGTTGGGGAAAGTATTTATTAAAAAAAATCTGAGTCATGTCAATCCACGACCCAATAGATCGTGGTCTAAGTGAGTATAACCAACTCTTAGCTCTATCCTTCAAATCGAAAGGAAAGAACTTAAGCCTCACAATGTCATCGGTTTCGTCTTGACTATGAAAAGTCGCGACTATTTCCTCAATCTCTCTAATGTGCACATATGAGTTTTCATTATCCAAGCCATGAAATGTAGGGAGTAAATGTATCATCCATGTTTTAAACTCTAATGGGCGAGTATTGGCTGGAAATATGATGCATGATGGTGTGGCTATGCGTGTAGCATTGAGGTAATCCTGAAGGGTCATAGGGGGTTGATATTCATGTTCACTCATTTCTTCGGGACTAGATGGACTGTCAAATAAAGGATTTAGAAATGAATTGAATTCTGACTCTAGCACAGGCCTACAAGCATCTCTATGTCTTTGCATTCAAGGTAACAAAATAATGAAAAAAATTACTATAAAAAGAAAGAATAAGATAAAATAAAATTAAATTAATGCAGCAAGCTAAAAGAGGGAACAAAGTTACCGCCTTTACAAACTGCTGAAAAGAAAAACTATTTACAGTTCTTCTATCGTCATGTCAAAAGTTGACAATCTTCTTTGTACTTAAGCGCGTTTCCCTGGCAACGACGCCAAAATTTGATAATGCCCAAAGTATAATGCGGTTATTGTAGTACAGCTTTGGGGTGTCGATTCCACAGGGAAACAAGTTAATTACAAAGAAGGTGTAAACTTTAACTCAAACGATAAAAGATTAAATGAGAGAATCTGAGTTGTGAGCAAATTGTGTAAATAGATTGAATAATATAAATAAGAAATGACAAGGTTCCGGAAATCCTTCCTAGATTTGTTGCTCTAATCCTAACTTGATTCAGTTGTTTTTATCTCGATTGCAAGTTTCACACCCAAAACAGGCAATTGGCAAATATTCAATTAAAGCGCATTTATAAGCCCTAATGTAATTGCTATGAATTATTCTTTACTTTCAAGCACACATGACCTAACTTATAAATTATCAAGAGACGACGATATATCTAAATGACAATACCACAGCAATGGACAAATCTATAAAAGAGATCTACCGGACTCAATCACACCTAAACAGGTACACATAAGAAAAGCGTGACTGAACTTATATGGAAAAGAAGCATGCAATCACCGGAGTAATAGTAAATCTACTAATTAAATTAAGAATAAAACATAACAATGTTTAACGAAAATAATTCCACTACAACTGAATCAAATAAAGAAAAATAAGAACAACTACACCTAGGGATTCATCCCTTCGCCTTGCTTGGAGACTAGCCAGCCATGAGGCTCATGCTTCCTTGAGTTGCCTCTGGCCTCTCAACGATCATCCTCAGCTTGCCCTCCAAATTTATACTTCGGGTTCCTCCTAAAGGCCCCTAAAGGCCCTCTGGATTCATCCCCGATTGATTCTCAAAGCTAAAGTGGAGTGGGTCTTATATAGGTAAATACTAAGAGTGCAATGTGTTTTCTATCCGATGTGGGATGTGGGATATAGAAATGTGTTTTTCAACCGATGTGGGATGTGGGATTTAAGCCCAAAATCACGCTGAAATCCCGCACAGCCTGACCTTTGTTTACTAAAACTGCCATAACTTTCTCTAGAAAAATCATTTTGACGAACCGTAAAATTCTCAAAAAAATAGACTTCCGGATCTTTCTAAGTATATATGGATCATCTTCTGGTTCTTCTTTTATCAATACAGTTTAATTTTTAAAATGATTGATCTGTACAGGCAATTCTGACAATTTAGTGAAACTCCTTTCCAGTGCGAGCAGCAGCTGTTGCTCTTTTAAGCCCTCCATCTTGTCCTTTCGGAAGCATTCCTTCACTCCAGTATGCCTCGAGTCTTTGTGCTTCAAGCAATGATAACTTTTCCTCCTCTTTTGAGCTTAAAGTACCTGAAAATGTACCGAAATAGATCAATGATCCAAGAATGATACTTTAGAGTTGTTAACGTATAAAAGTGCAATTAAAACCTAGATCAACCCCAAAATGATAACAATTAAGTACTGTTAAGTTGCATTTTATGATCATCACACATGTTATGAATGTGTATCCTAGAAATAACTATCATTCATATCCTAGAAACAACATGTACGCTCATAACTCTAATAATGCAAGAAACATGTATTCTAGGAATGCTAGATATCCTTATCCAAGAAATGAAAGATTTGCATATTCTAGACATCTTAAAAATTATTATAATTATTGTAGACTAGGGTTCTAACCCAAGATGGGGGGTAAATTGGGTTTTTAAAAACTTTTGCTAATTATTTGCAAGTTTATAAAAACAGTTAAATGCATAAGCATACAAACAAGTAATGTGCTTTAAGTAAAAGAGTTTAAGGAAGAGAAAGTGCAAACTCAGTTTATAGTGATTCGGCAATATCAGATTCCTTTTGACCCTATATCCACCCTCTTCAAAGAACCTTTTTGAAGTAATCCCCTAAAAATTTTAGTTTTACAACTTCATGGGTGTTGTACAAACCTTACAACCAATCCTTTCCTCTTGGAAGCTATTCCCTTCCTTGTGAAAGCTAATCCCTTTCTCACGAAAGTTAATCTCTTCCTCACAGAAGATTGCAAAGAAATGTTTAATTCTAAACACTCTAAAAGTTATTACAACTCTTTCATCTTTACAATAAATGTGATTTGTTGTAAAGTAAATGGTAGAGAGATAGTAATGAATGCTTTTACAAATGAACAATATATCTCTTTTAAGAATAAGCTTGAAGAATGGCTCAACAATAAAATTTTCAAAGCTTTTGAGAATTAATGAGCAAGTTTATGAATTGAATGTGTTTTCTTCTTCTTTTAAATGCTTATTGAAGTGAGTTTATATAGCCTTGAATCAATATGGCCATTAGACACTGACTTCGTAGGTTTGCTACATTAAATACTCAAGTCCTGTGTCTCAAATGGTTGTATATTCGAATTACTAGTCGACTGGTTCTTTATAGTGTCAACCAGGTCAAGTGAGAAATATCACTTTTAGGCTGTGGGAGAGTACTAGTCGACTGGATCCTAAGCACTAGCCAACTGGGAACTTATTGTCCCAAATGCTAGTCGACTGGGTGCTCTACCCCAGTCGACTGGCAGCCAGTCGATTGGGTTGCCCTTCAACCCAGTATTTCATGTAATAAAACTATTTTTGACTTGGAAGTATTTAAATTAATAGTTTTGTCAAAATTATTTTGTAAAAAGAGCCATTAGACAAGCTACTTACTTGAACATAAGAGATTTATAATTGGTTTCAATACCTTAATGCCATCTTGTCTTGGTATCTGATACTGGTTGAGTTCTTGCATCTTGATTCTTTGCTGAAAGCTTTTACCGTTTAAACACTTAGATAAAATTTTTAATACAATAGGGTAGTGTTTTGTCATTATTAAAATTAGATAAGAGTAAACAATCTCCCTCTTTTTTATAATGATAAAACTTGTAGACTGAGGTTCCAACCCAAAAGGTGGGGGTGAATTTTGTTTTTAAAAACTTTCGCTAATTACTTGCAAGTTTATAAAACACAGCTAAATGCACAAGTGTATAAACAAGTAATGTGATTTAAGTAAAATAGTTTAAGGAAGAGAAAATGCAAACTCAGTTTATGGTGGTTCGACAATAACGGATTTGTTTCGACCCTACGTCAACTCTCTTCAAGGAACCTCCTTGAAGTGATGCACTGAAACTTTTAGTCGTACAACTTCATGGGTGTTATACAAACTTTACAAACAATCCCTTCCTCTCGGAAGCTAATCTCTTCCTTGCGGAAGTTAATCCCTTTACAATAAATATGGGTTGATGTAAAGTAAATGGTAGAAAGATAGCAATGAATGCTTTTACAAATGAATAATATCTCTCTTTCAAAGAAAAGCTTGAAGAATGGCTCAACAATAAATTTTTCAAAGCTTTTGAGTATTAATGAGCAAACTATATATTGAATGTGTATTCTTCCTTTTTTAAATGCTCATTGAAGTGGGTTTATTAATATGGTCGTTAGACACTGACTTGGTAGGTTTGGTGCATTAAATGCTCAAGTTTGGCATCTCAAATTGTCATATTTTTGAATTATCAGTTAACTGGGTCTTAGTACCAATCGATTTGGTCAAATGAAAAAGTTCACTTTTAGGCTGTGGGAGAGTACCAGTCGATTGGGTCCTAAGCACCAGTCGACTGGGAACTCATTGTCCCAGTTGCCAGTCGACTGGTATAGATCACCCAATCGACTGGGAACCTTTTGTCTAATATCCCAATCAACTGGTATAAAGAGCCAATCGACTGGGTTGCCCTTCAACCCAGTTTTTCATGTTAAAAAATGTTTTTGACTTAGAAGAGTTTGAATAAATAGTTTTGTCAAAATAATTTTATAAAAAGAGCTATAAGACAAGCTATTTACTTGAATATAAGAGATTTACAGTTTGTTTCAATACCTTAATGCCTATACTTTATCTTCTGTCTTGACTTGGTGTCTGATACGGGTTGAGTTCTTGCATCTTGATTCTTTGCTGAATGTTTTTATCGTTTAAACACTTAGATAAAACTGTTAGTATAATTAGAGTAATGTTTTGTCATTATTAAATTTAGATAAGGGTCAACAATCTCCCCTTTTTTGATGATGACAAAACTAATGAGAGAAAATAATTTTTTAAAAACTAAGTGTTGGGTTTTTAGAAAAAAAAATGTAAAGTTTCCTCTGTTTTTCTGATAAAACCAACATGTAAAATAGTTCAAATGCAGTTTATAAACAACCCAACCAAGCAACTCAAAATAGACTAATATTCAATAAGATCTTCGGAGCAATGCTCCCCCTAAATCTATGCTCTATTTTAAGTCTATAGTTATATTTCTCTGTTTCTCATTTTTCTCCCCCGTTTTGACAACAACAGAAAAAGGGGGTGTTAACCCAAAAATAAGTAACAGAGTGTTGTGGATAGTAAGATTATGCATAAAAAAACTTGTATGCGAAAACTAGGCATAATTCAGAGTTGGAAATACTTCCCGAGAAGAACCAAAAGTTTCCATACTAGCATAAGTACTTGAAACATGTATCCGAGTAAAGAAGGATGTAAACTGAGTAATCACATAGCGTAAAAGTAAAGCAAGTTTATGAATCATAAGGTAATCATGAAATATAGTCAAATAAATCCATATATCCATACATCACAGGCTTCTAGGAGCCAAAAATAAAAATTGAAATGATAATGTGATAAATATCCGTGCCAAGAACAACTAAAAGCTATATACAACTGAAAAGATAACAACAGGCAACTCAGCAAGTGGGAGAATCAGAGTCGTCTTGTATAAGATCCCGAAGCTCAGCCAAGGAGCCCTCTGTGTGCTCTCGGTGCAGCTCGAAGTCATCTCTAAGGGAGCGGAATTCATGATGCATGGCATCAACAGAAGAACTCAAGCTCTGGAACCCAGACTACGTGGATAGCTGGAGGCTCGATATAGCCTGGAGTAGATCACTGTATCCAGCTAGACCAGTACTAGAACCACCATGCGGTGGTGCTTGGTCATCAGTGTCCATGGTAGTGGTAGGGGCTGCATCACCTAGACCCTCATTATCCTCCTCACTGCTGTCATCCTCTCCAATCCTGATGTTCTTCCTGGCCTTGGAGTACATCATTCCATCTCAGACCATGCACCCCATCTTTTTTAGAGAAGAGATGTTGGTGATATCCTTAAAACCGATGTCCTCAGAGGCAAGAAGAAAAACCCGAAAGTGCTAGAGGATAAGGGTGATGAGCATCCTATAAGGAAGGCACCCAGAGTCACTAGCTTTACAGTTTATCATGTTAGCGAGTAGTAAGAGGTAGATATTGAAGTGGTGTCCAGTTTTAAGACACCAAATCAATACTACGTCTATCTTCGAGAGATAGCCCTAATTCCCAAGTCGTGGATGGATAGTCCAGCTCACAATGAGATTGAACAACTTCTAATCGAGGGGCATGTCATTATATATGTGAAGTGTAGTGGGCTGAAAGATATAGTTAGGGTCGCCCCTAATGATCTGACATGCTTCCACGTAATCGAAGTTATCCGGCCATCCGTTCGGACTCTATTGGATCCCTCCCATAGGGATCCCCAGTATGCTCACCAAAAGGTCAGTGTTGATCTCAAACTCCACACCCATCACACTGGTTCTGAACTAAAGAGCCGGTAGACTAGGTTTCACAAAGTTCGCGTAGAACTGGTGAATCAGGCGTGGGTAGTATTTTTGATGAATCTTGACTAGCGGGGTCAAATGCATAGCCTTAAAAGGAGGTAGTATGTCAAAGTTAGCATGACGAAAAGATTCGAAGTCAACGAATCTACCCGTCATGATCTTTTTATGATGAATGATAGAGTTATACCTCTCTTTGGCGACTGGATTCCAAAACAGGGAGTCGTCGAGCTCTGTCATCGCATTTTTGCTAGAGGAGCCTGCCAATCTCTTCCCTTTGGTGTCCGGTGCCATGGATTTCTTGGACTATGGTCTAGTAGGTGCGTGAGGTCCTCTAACAGTGGTTTTGATTCTGATTCTCTCAGAAATTTTGGAAAAAAAAGGTGTTTTTAGGGAGAGTGAGAGATTTTGGGAAAAATGAAAATTTCAACTGTGGAAAGTTGAAATAAAGGTTATGGGGGATGAGATCAAGGATTCTATGGAGTGTTTTTGTGAGATTTTGGGTAGAAAGATGAGATTTTCTAGAATGAGAAAGCTTAGGGTTTTAAAAAATAGCGTGAAAACTGAAAAATCTGAAGAAACTATCTAAATAATCGCGATACTAGTCGACTAGGCTAGGGCACCAGTTGATTGTGTCCTTATCAGATTTGGGAATTTTTAATATACCAGTCGACTGGATTGGGACACCAGTTGACTGGGTAAACTGGTAGAGATATGTTAGTCGACTAGGTCATCCATACCAGTCGACTGGGTACTTACCAGAAATTTAAAATTTTGGCTCCAAATAGGGTCTTGTTCTACTAGTCGACTAGATACATGGACTAGTTGACTGGGTAAAAAGGTAGTGTGATACCAGTCGATTGGGATAAACTTACCAGTCGACTGGACCCTTAAAAAAACTTCAAGTTTAGAGTCTTAGCACGAAATTTGTTTATCTACGCCATCGTGAGTGAGAGAAATATTAAATAAGGTTTAATACTCATTCACTAGATGTCAAGTATGCAAATGATGAATGATGATGCAATCAAGCATACAGTTTATCATAGTTTAATAATCCTATTAACAGTCTAATTTTACAAAAACTAGCTTCACTTAAAGGTTTGTAAGAATGTCAGCTATTTGATCTTCTGAAGGAATGAATTCTAGTCTTATATCACCTTTTTTAGCAAGGTCTCTTAAGAAATGATGTTTAATTTCTATGTGTTTGGTTCTAGAGTGTTGAATAGGTTTTTGGTTAAGTTGATAGCACTGGTATTATCGCAATGTATTGGGATAATTTTAAAGTTCATGTTATAGCCTTCTAGTTATTGTTTCATCCACAATACTTGGGCATAACAACTTCCAACTGCAACGTATTTCGCTTCGGCGGTTGATAGTTCAATCGAGTTTTGTTTCTTGGAAAACCAAGAGGTTAACATTGCACCTAAGAATTGGCATGTTTCACTAGTGTTTTTTCTATCTAACCTACACCCTACAAAATCAGCATCTGAATATCCTACAAGCTCAAAAGATGAATCTCTAGAGTATCATAATCCTAGGGTTTGAGTCCCTTGTAGATATCTAAGGATTCTTTTTACTGCAATTACATGTGATTCCTTAGGATTAGCTTGAAATCTAGCACACATGCATACATTGAACATTATATCAGGTCTACTTGCAGTTAAATAAAGTAGGCTCCTATCATGCTTCTATAAGTTTTAGTGTCTACACACTTACCTCTTTTATCAAGGTCAAGTTTTGTAGATGTGCTCATAGGAGTACTAAGTGACTTTGAGCTTTCCATCCCGAACCTTTTTAGTAGGTCCTTGGTGTATTTTGATTGATTGATGAAGATGCCTCATTTCAGTTGTTTTATTTGAAGTCCAAGGAAGTAGGCGAGCTCTCCTATCATGCTCATTTCAAATTCACCTTGCATGCACTTGGCAAACTCTTAACACATAGATTCATTAGTAGCACAAAATATGATATCATCAACATATATTTGGACTAATAGAGTGTCATTTTTGTGAAGAGGGTTGTGTTTATTTTTTCTCTTATAAAATTATTGTCAATCAAAAATTTACTTAGTCTTTCATACCATGCTCTTGGAGCTTGCTTTAACCCATATAGAGCTTTAGAAAGATTGTAGACATGATTTGGAATACTAGGATTTCAAATCCAAGAGGTTGCTTAACATATACCTCTTCTTCTATAAAGCCATTTAAAAAGGCACTTTTTACATCCATTTGAAATAATTTAAACTTATTAAAGTATGCAAAAGCTAGTAACATTTGAATAGCTTCTAATCTTGCTATAGAAGCATAGGTTTCATCAAAGTCTATTCCTTCTTCTTGATTATATCCTTTAGCAATTAGTTTAGCCTTATTTCTAATCACTATACCATTTTCATCCATCTTATTTCTAAATACCCATTTAGTTCCTATTATTGTATGATTCTTTGGTCTAGGAACTAGATTCCATACATTGTTTCTTTCAAATTGATTTATTTCTTCTTACATGGCATTTATCCAATCAATATCTTTCTCAGCTTCTACAAATGTTTTAGGTTCTATTTGAGACAAATAGGCTACATAGTTGCAAATATTTCTAATAGAGGAACGAGTTCTTACCCATTTATGAAGGATCACCAATCACTTGATCGATTGGGTGATGATTTATATACCTCCAATCTTTGGGAAGACCATCCTCTTGTTGACTTGTGGATGGTTGGTCCAATTTGAGAGCTTCTATCTCTTGATTTGTTTAAGATGGCCTCTCTTTTGGGTTAACAATAGGAGTAGGTGTTTCCGTTCTTGGAATGAAATCTACATCATCATTGAAAGAAACTTCTCTACTACTAATTGGATTAGACTCATCAAGGGCTACATGTACGGATTCTTCTACCACTAGAGTTCTCTTGTTAAAGACTCTATAAGCTTTACTAGAGGTTGAATATCCTAAGAATATCCCCTCATCGGTCTTTGAGTCAAATTTACCCAAGTTAGTTTTATTGTTATTTAGGATAAAGCATTTACAACCAAAGGTACGAAAATAGGAGAGATTAGGCTTTTTACCTTTTCATAATTCATATGAAGTTTTGTTAAGCATATACCTAATTAAAATTCTATTCAAGATATAGCAAGAAAAATTTACCGCTTCTGCCCAAAAGTATTTTGGTAAGCTATTTTCATAAAGCATTGTTCTTGCAAATTCTGCTAGAACTTTATTTTTCCTCTCAACAACTCCATTTTGTTGAGGAGTTCTAGGAGCTGAAAAGTTGTGATCAATTCCATTTTCATCACAAAATTTTGAAAAGCTTTGATTTTCAAATTCTTTTCCATGATCACTTCTAATGCTTGAGATACAAATTCTTTTTTCATTTTGAACCTTTTTGCAAAAGTTTTCAAATCCTTTCTAAGCTTCATTCTTGTAAGCAATAAAGATAACAAAGGTATATCTTGAATAGTCATCAACAATAACAAGGGCATATTGATGGCCACCTAGACTAATGGTACTTATCGGACCAAATAAGTCCATATGCAAAAGTTTCAATGGTCTAGTAGTTAAGACTACCCTTTTTGATTTAAAAGAAATTCTAGTTTCTTTTTCCATTTGACAAGCATCACATACTCTTTTTCAAATTTGATTTTGGGAGGTTCAATGATTAAATCTTTTCTTGAAATTATTTTAAGCAAATCCATGTTCACATGACCAAGCCGTCTATGCCATAGCCATGGGGTTTCACTAAATGTGGGACAACATTTTTCATTTTCCGAATGCAAGGATTTTAAATCAACTATATAAACATTTTCGTGTCTTTGGCCAACAAACTTGATCTTGTTTCTCTTGATGTCTACAACTAGACAATGAGAGGTTTCAAATATTACTTTGTTGCCTTTGTCACATAGTTGATTGACACTTAGTAAATTTGGCTTAAGGCCTTGCACTAATAATATATTATCTATGGTTGATAAATTATTACCAACTTTTCTATACCTGATGATCTTTATTTTTGTGTTGTCTCCAATGGTGACATGTCAGCCATCCCTTAGAGTTAGCTCTTTGAATACACTTGTATCACCGGTCATGTGCTTTGAGCATCCGTATCAATAGTTACATTTTTCTTTGGTGTGGAGACATATCTATATCACATAAGGATACACAATTGCACTTTTAGGTACCCAAAATTTCTTGGGTCCTTTAGGGTTAGTCCTAGAAAATATAGTTCCTCTAGGGACTCATACTTTCTTAACAACATTAGGTGTTCTATATTTATAGACATGTTGATGATGTACAATCCTAGGATAATAGTTATTGAAATTTCTAGGATTTCTTAGTTGTGCATGTCTATAATTCTTTGGATAAGAATTCCTAGGATACATGTTTCTATTGTGAGGCTTATGAACGTGCATGTCATTTCTAGGAACTGTATGATGATGATTTCTAGGATACATGCTTGTATTATTATGAATATGCATATTATTTCTAGGATAACCATGATGGTAATTCCTAGGATATGCATGTGCAGTGTGCAAGTTTTGAGTATACATATTGTTTCTAGGATGCACATGATGGTTACTCCTAGGATGTGTATAAGCATTTCTTGAATGAGCATACATATAAGCATGAGTATTTTTAGGATGCTTCATTCTAGTATATGCATTAGAATTGGTATTTTTAAACCTATTAGCATTCATTGAGGGAATGCTTTTGACCTTGCTAGTGGTATTTGAAGTAGAGGCTTCATTCACACATGATGCTTTCATGAATAAACTCTCTTTTGATTTTTGCTTGCCTAATGGAGAATAACCTAAGCCGAATTTTCCTCCATTTAATCTTTGGCAATATAGCACTTCATCTAGCTTTTATTTTCCAAGCATAAGTCTATATATAGTGCCATTCAATTCTATTATATTTCTTCTTTAAGTTTTCATTTTCATCTTTAAGAAAATCTTGAGAAGAATTATAAAGCAAAAAAGATAGTTTTTCTTTTTCCTCTTTTAAGCCTTCCATCTCTTTAGAAAGAGATGACACCTCCTTTTTGAGAATAGTGTTCCTAGAATCGAATTTCTTCAATTCTTCGTGCATTTCATTTATGACTTCTATTAATTCTCCACTACTACTAACAATGTTATTTTTAGAAGGGGAAGAATTCGATACCTCACTTTCGTCGTCAATTGCCATAAGACATAGGTTGGCAATCTCCTCATATTTGATATTTTTATCCACGGAGTCTTCTTCTTTGTCATCACTCTAAGTGGTTGCAATTATAGCTTTCTTTTTAAAGCTTTTATATGGTTTGCTTGTTGCAATACAATTGGCCTTGATGTGACCGGGCTTCTTTAGCCATAACACACAAGTGGTTCCCTTTTTGAAGTGGGATCATTTGTGTATGGTTTCTTGTTTTTCTTCAAGAATTTGTGTAACCATTTTATGATTAAAGCCATCTCACCATCTTCTTCGCTACTCTCCATCTCTTCTTCCGTTTCTTCTTCTTTGTTGCTCGTAGAGGCTTTGAGAGCAATCACATTTTTCTTCTTCTCATCATCATTAACAACAAGATTCATTTCTTTTATCTCGTATGTCAATAGTGATTCGAGTTATAGTTGGAGCCATTGAACAAGGGAGGCCTAGTGTAGGAATATCCTTCAGAATAACTATTTGATGCCATCAGATCAACTCAAAAATTTTAAGCATGAAATTGGAAACAAAGCTTAGATACCAATTGTAGACTAGGGTTCTAACCTAAAAGGGGGTGAATTGGGTTTTTAAAAACTTATGCTAATTATTTGTAAGTTTATAAAAATAGTTAAATGCATAAGCATACAAACAAGTAATGTGCTTTAAGTAAAAGAGTTTAAGGAAGAGAAAGTGCAAACTTAGTTTATAGTGGTTCGGCAATATCGGATTCCTTCCGACCCTATGTCCACTCTCTTCAAGGAACCTCCTTAAAGTAATTCACTAAAACTTTTAGTCGTACAACTTCACAGGTGTTGTACAAATCTTACAACCAATCCCTTCCTCTTGAAAGCTATTCCCTTCTTTGCGGAATCTAATCCCTTCCTCACGGAAGATTACAAAGAAGTGTTTAATTCTAAACACTCAAAGAGTTATTACAACTCTTTCCCCTTTACAATAAATATGATTTGCTGTAAAGTAAATGGTACAAAGATAGCAATGAATGCTTTTACAAATGAACAATATATCTCTTTCAAGAATAAGCTTGAAGAATGGCTCAACAATAAATTTTTCAAAGCTTTTGAGAATTAATAAGCAAGTTTATGAATTGAATGTGTTATCTTCTTCTTTTAAATGCTCATTGAAGTGGGCTTATATAGCCTTGAATCAATATGGCCGTTAGACTTTGACTTGGTAGGTTTGGTGCATTAAATACTCAGGTCCCGCGTCTCAAACGATCATATTTTTGAATTACCAGTCGACTGGTTCTTTATACCAGTCGACTGGTCGACTGAATCAAGTGAAAAATCTCACTTTTCGGCTGTGGGAGAGTACCAGTCGACTAGGTCCTAAGTACCAGTCGACTAGGAATTCATTGTCCCAGATGCTAGTTGACTAGGGACATTCTTTCCCATACCCCATGTAATACCCATATTCGTAAAGAAAGGGTAAAGAAGTAATTTAATAAATATGACATAGAGTTAAAACAATATATATGCGAAAATTTTAATTTTTATAAAACAATTAAAAAAACATACGCGTGTTGGTGTAAAGAAAAAGAAAAGGAAAAAAAGAAAAAAACGTCCAGATAAAGGAAAAAGAAAAAAGAAAAAAGAAAAAGAAAAAAATTCGTGCAACACCTGGAAGTCCAGGTGTTGCAACCTTTGTCAATGTTTGCTGCATGTTAGGTAGCTGTGGAAAATGAAAACAGTGGAGCAGTGAACGGTGCCGCTAAAATAGTTTATATAATGAATTGTTTTATTAGTTTTACCAAATCCTGTTTGGTTTTCTTCAATCTCAAATCTAAACTACTCTATTTCTTTAAACACTTGGGGACCCAAAGAAAGGTTAAAAGAGTAAAATTTTGAAGGAGTTTACGGGAGAATTTTATAGAGAGTCACGGGAAGCTCTAAGAAAAACAGAAGGTAATAACACGAAGTTTTTTTTTAAAAATTTAGTTTACATGAAATTTCCCAGAATGCAAAGTTAGATTTTTTGAAGGGTGTGAATTATGAAGAATGTAAGAATAAATTAGAATTTAATATGAATATTATGTCAGGTATTGATGATCAATGATAAATGCTTAAATAGTCATATTTAAGCCCCTTAATTTACGCTTGTTTGGCTCTTTGTTTATGTATTTTAGTAGATTCTATTTCATTTTCGTGTTTTATGTATTTTTCACAGGGCTTTGACAAAAAGATAAGATTTTGGCGTTCTAAGGAATAAAAAGTAAAGTTCTGCGATCCAGCAAGGTGCGCTCGAGTGCACCTCCCTTGTGATCGAGCGCACAGGCATGTGAGCGCACACTCAGAAGGATTAAGCGCACACATACACTCGAGTGCAGATCTATGCGATCGAGTGCACACGCTCCAGAAGCGGCAGAGCCAGAATTGGAAAGAAGTCTCTAGACCTTAAATAGGAAATTAGGGTTTCGGAGCACCCTGAGAACCCTATATATAGCCTTGTAAAACACAGAAAACACACTTTTGGATTAAGCTTGAAGTTGTAAGCTTTGGAGAGGAATTTACAACTCGTCTCCTCAGCAATCTTCGGATTTTATTTTTCTGTTTTAGTTAGTTATGGTTATTATGTTTAGTTTACTAAATATGTGTAACTAACCTCCTAATAGGGCTCGATTGAAGCCCTAACTATGATTTCCTACATATATGATTATTGATTACCTTTGCTAATAGCCATGTTATGATGCTTTAATTGATTAATGCTTGTGTTTATTTAAATTCCTCATATGTGTGTGTCTGATCAACATATGCATGTGGTATGGATAAGTTAGTTAGATCAATTTGGATGACCGAGTCCTGGGTCTAACAATAGTAACAAAAGATATCAATGCCAGATTCTTGGATTAATAAACAAGGAAAACCGGGAGCGGACTAAGCCCTAGGCCCTATGTGGTTGTCGATTTCCATAACCCTTATGCTCTCTTAAGAAAAAACTCAGTATGCATCATGCTGAATCCCTTAAGAGAGAAAAGAGTTAGAGTATACACCATGCCTAACTCGTTGCTTATGGAGATCAATAGCCTAAGGAGTGGACCAAGCCCTTATGGTTGGCAACCATTAGGTATTCATGATAGGGCTATAGCATTGGTACTTATTTAGTAGGAAAGCGTTAGTGGTGGATATCAAAGCCCTATGTCCTTATCATTATTAATTCACACTCAAACATCTATTTCTATCTTTTATATAGAGAAACTAATTATCATTTGAAATTAACCAATCCCTGTGGAGATGATCTCGCACTTGCACTCTATGCTACTATTGACCTTGTGCACTTGCAAGTAAGACTGTACGATTATTTGCTTATTAATTTAGGTAAATAAACGCATAACCATAACAAATTTGAGTGGACGGATAACTGTATGAAAGCTTTCAACACATTGAAGGATGTTCTCACCTCCGCCCCAATAATGATGGCGCCAGATTGGAATCTTCCATTCGAATTGATATGCGATGCCAGTGACTTTGCCTTAGGAGCTGTCTTAGGGCAAAGAGTCAATAAGGTACCTCATGTTATTTATTATGCTTCTAGAACTTTAAATGGTGCTCGGCTTAACTATTCTACTACTGAAAAGGAATTGTTAGGTGTTATTTTTGCTTTAGAGAAGTTTAGATCATATCTTATTGGCTTTAAGGTTATTGTATTCACTGATCATGTTGCTCTGAGATATCCGTTTTCCAAGAAAGATGCAAAGCCTAGGTTAATCAGATGAGTACTCCTATTGCAAAAATTTGATTTTGAGATCAAAGACAAAAAAGGTAGTGAGAATATAGTTGCAGATTATTTATCAAGGCTACCCCATGAGAATGACAAAAATGAGCTACCCTTGAATGAGAACTTCCCTGATGAACAATTGTTCGCACTAG
Organism: Bretschneidera sinensis; assembly: GCA_023935145.1. Lineage (NCBI taxonomy): Eukaryota > Viridiplantae > Streptophyta > Magnoliopsida > Brassicales > Akaniaceae > Bretschneidera > Bretschneidera sinensis. The sequence continues at coordinate 59,630,823 of CM043697.1, read as the reverse complement.
AGGTAAAACTTCCTTGGTATGCTAATATTGTCAATTATCTAATTGCTAAGGTTTTTCTTGGCCTAATCTGTTTAAAGACGCCTTCACATTCTGCAACTCATGTGATAGATGCCAGCGGACAGGTAACATCTCATCCCGAAATCAGATGCCCCTACAAAATATCCATATAGTCGAACTTTTTGGTGTATGGGGCATTGATTTCATGGGTCCATTCCCCAATTCCTTTGGTAATTTAAATATTCTTGTGGGTGCGGATTATATGTCTAAAAAGGTCAAGGTTGTCCCCTCAAAGACTAATGATCATAAAGTGGTGTTGAAGTTTCTACATGATAACATTTTTACCCGGTTCGGGACACCAAGAGCGATCATCAGTGACGGTGGTAGCCACTTTCATCATCATTCTTTTGCCGCACTCATCAAAAAATATGGAATCACCCATAAGGTTGGCACCCCATACCACCCTCAGACTAGTGGCCAAGTGGAGATAAGTAACCGAGAAATCAAAAGCATCTTGGGGAGGATCGTGAATCCTAGTCGGAAGGATTGGTCTTTACGACTCAATGATGCTCCATGGGCATACAGGACAGCTTACAAGACATCAATTGGGATGTCCCCATACCGTTTAGTCTTTAGTAAAGTATGCCATCTATTGGTAGAGCTGGAAAATCGATCATATTAGGCCATTAAACAATTCAACTTTGATATGAAACAAGCGGGTGAGAAAAAGAGGCTGCATTTAAATGAGCTAGAAGAATTAAGGTATGACGCTTATGAGAATGCCAAGCTTTAAAAGGAAAGGGCAAAAGCTTATCATGACAAACAACTAGTGTGAAAAGAATTTCATGTAGGACAAAGGGTGCTGCTCTACAATTCAAGATTAAGGCTGCTCCCAAGCAAACTAAAGTCCGGTTGGGCTGGTCTATATGTGGTCACCAAGGTCTTTCCTCATGGTGCTTTGGAGATTCATAGCTCAAATAACAATCAGACATTTATAGTTAATGGACACCGAGTCAAATCATACCTCGATCTCAACATACCTCATCGAGACGAGGACTTGACACTTCAAACCGCACAATATATAGTTGATCCAAGGACACCTAAACCACTTAAATTTCCAGTTTCTATCGCACATACCGTTACTACCCAATGCATTGCGATCGAGCACATATACACCTTGTGATCGAGCATAATTACACCAGAAGTTGCACCCGGTACGTCTTTGACTGCCCCACCTGATGACCAGCAGTGAGAGGATACCCCGTCTGGCTGAAGACGTAAAACTTAGTGCTCATGGGAGGCACCCCACAACATATTCTTTTCATTATAGTATTTTTATTTTATTAATATTTATGTTTATATTTAATTGTTTATTATCCATATTTCTTGTTTTCCAGCACAACGTTTGTTTTTCTTTGTCAGGAACTTAGTGCGTGCATCCAGTTCAAGTTTGGGGCCGTGCTACGAGCAATCCAAGCAGTCTAGTTCTCTATTTCCCAAGTCAGATCTTTTCATGTCACACACACATTGAGGATAATGTGTATATTAAGTTTGGGGGTAGTGGGAGACACTAACACACGCACACACTTGAAACGCATGCATACACCAAGTCCCAGTTTTTTTTTTTTTTTAGAAAAGATAAATACATGTTCATTTTGTGTTAAAAATTTTGATTGATTTAAAACATGATAAAACTTCATTATTAAGCTTAAAATCTATAACACAATTTTTTAAATAGGGATTTTAAAAAGTTTAGTTACCTGCCTCAAGGCACTTAAGAATTCATGAGTTTGATCTAAATCTGAGACGAGCACATTAGCACGCATTTGTGTGGGGTATGACATATAATTTTATGTACATGTTTCTATGACCTAATTGTAAATCGGATAACTTGTTAGAAGAACACTTTGGTATAAGAAAAACAAAGAGAAAATGTCCATCATGCAAAAAGAGAATAAAAAGCTTCTAATGATCATTAAAAACTTTCCACTGAATAACTGGACATCTTGCCTCAGTAAGCAGTGAGTGTTCACGTCAAAAGGTGGGAATTAAGCATTTAATGATCATAATAAAAAATTTCACTGAGTAATTGGGCGTCTTGCCTTAGTAAGTAGTGAGTGTTCACGTCAAAAGGTGGGACTTTCACTTGGAAGCATTAAGACCTATTAGTTTCATAGTCTTTTTGACTCGAGTTAGTAAGTCCTTAGGGGTGTCTTTACACCTAATGCCCTAAAACCATCTAGTTTGGGAGTCATTAGCTAAACACTCGTTACAAGGGTCAATTAGAAAGCTCAGTGGAACTCAACATGAATCTCATGATGAAAGAAAAAGAAAAGAAGTAAGTACTATGCCATTTTTATTCTATTTAATAAGAAATTCGATGAAGGTTTGGACACCGAAACACTATACATTAAAATTATTTGGAAGCCCTATCTTCTATGTGCTAATTCATCACACACAACTCAAATTTGCGATGCCTTAAGCCAACCTTAGGTAAGTAACATGAGCTTTTAAAATCCTTATTCATTACAAAAATGTGTTTTTATTATAAGTTTACTCATGAACGGTCATCATGGTTTTATGTGCAACCCAAATTTTTCGATATCATGAAGAATGAATTTATCTTTAAATTTTGTTTTAATTTAGTTTTTCATTTTGTCTTGCTAAGGGACTAGCAATATATAAGTTTGGAGGTGTGATAAGTGCTTTAATAGTCATATTTAAGCCCCTTAATTTACGCTTATTAGGTTATTTGTTTACATATTTTAGTAGATTCTATTTCATTTTCGTGTTTTATGTGTTTTTCACAGAGCTTTGACAAAAAGATAACATTTTGGCGTTCTAAGGAATAAAAAGTAAAGTTCTGTAATCCAGTAAGGTGCGCTCAAGCACACCTTCCTTGTGATCGAGCGCACAGGCACACAAGCGCACACTCAAAAGGCTCGAGCGAACACATGTGCTCGAGCGCAGATCTATGCGATCGAGCGCATACGCTCCAGAAGCGGCAAAGCCAGAATTGGAAAGAAGTCTCCAGACCTTAAATAGGAAATTAGGGTTTTGGGGAACCCTTAGAACCCTATATATAGCCTTGTAAAACACAGAAAACACAGAAAACACACTTTTGGATTAAGCTTGAAGTTGTAAGCTTTGGAGAGGAATTGACGACTCGTCTCCTCAGTAATCTTCTGGTTTTATTTTTCTGTTTTAGTTAGTTATGGTTATGATGTTTAGTTTACTAAATATGTGTAATTAACCTCCTAATAGGGCTCAATTGAAGCCTTAATTATGTTTTCCTACATATATGATTATTGATTACCTTTGCTAATAGCCATGTTATGATGCTTTAATTGATTAATGCCTGTGTTTATTTAAATTCCTCATAGGTGTGTGTCTGATCAACGTATGCATGTGGTATGGATAAGTTAGTTAGATCAATTTGGATGATCGAGTCTTAGGTCTAACAATAGTAACAAAAGATATCCATGCCGGATTCTTGGATTAATCAACATGGAAAACGGCGAGCAGACCAAGCCCTAGGCCCCATGTGGTTGTCGATTTCCACAGCCCTTATGCTCTCTTAAAGAACAACTCAGTATACATCATGCTGAATCCCTTAAGAGAGAAAAGAGTTAGAGTATACACCATGTCTAACTCGTCACTTAGGGAGATCAATAGCCTAAGGAGTGGACCAAGCCCTTATGGTTGGCAACCATTAGGTATTCATGATAGGGCTATAGCATTGGCACTTTATTTAGTAAGAAAGTATGGTTAGTGGTGGATATCAAAGCCCTATGTCCTTATCGTTATTAATTCACACTCAAGCATCTATTTCTATCTTTAGATAAACTAATTCTAATTTGAAATTAACCAATCCATGTGGAGATGATCTCGCACTTGCACACTATGCTGCTATTGACCTTGTGCACTTGCAAGTAAAACTGTATGATTATTTGCTTATTAATTTAGGTAAATAAATGCACATAAAATTTTGAAGGGGTTTACGAGAGAATTTTACAGAGAGTCACAGGAAGCTCTAAGAAAAACAGAAGGTAATAACGCGAAATTTTTTTTTGAAATTTAGTTTACATGAAATTTCCTGGAATGCAAAGTAGGAATTTTCAAAGGGTGTGAATTATGAAGAATGGAAGAATAAATTAGAATTTAATATGAATATTATGTCAGGTGTTGATGATCAGCAACCGGAGGAAATTACTGAGAAGAGCAGGAAGGGCAAAGAGGTGATCCACGGGTATCTTTAAGTACTACGTGGTGAGTTAGATTTACTTTAAGTAATCAAGATAAATATGAAATATATAGTGATAATATTTGAATAACTTATCAACCTATGATTTGATAATAGATGAAAGTTGTTTAATGGGTATGATAAGTATAATTGATATGTGGAAAGTTTTTATATGAGAAGAATTAGTGAAATTGATCAAATAGTAATTTGAGAAAAGGAAGGATAGTTAAATTTAATGTCTGAATACATGGTTGTTGTTATATTACTGTTTATATGCATATTTCATATGATTGTTCATATGCATATGCATGAAATAAAAGAACCGAGAGGAGGCCGGTCTAAATGAAAACCATGACAGTCGGTATATGCTGGAAATAGATGAAAATCGTAACAGCCGATATTTGCTGGAAATAAATGAAAATCGTGGCAACTAGTATATGCTAGAAATAAAAGAACCAAGAGGGGGCTGGTCTAAGATAAAAACAAGTCGACATGTGGGAAGACGTTCCCTAATAATAATTTATGCATTGCATCTGTTTTAAGTATTGATTATATTACTGAAATGCTAAAGTGTTGTTTGTTATTTTAAATTTATAGATGAACGAGTCTCACAGAGAGATAGTTATGGTGAGAAAGAAACATAGAAGTATGATATGACAAGAACTTTCTAAATGGTAGACTATATGTTGTGAACCTCATAACGAGGTAATAATGAGATAATTGATGGTTTTAAGGTGAACAAATATGTAAGAAGAAGAGATTGATAGAGAATGAGACTTATGATATATGTAGTGATAATAGAATGATATTATCAAGTTATCGGAGATATAAATGATTAAATATGAAAAGAGTATTTATATGAATTGAATACTTCTAGTAAATTTAATTCACTGAGCTTGTGAAGCTCATCTCTTAATGTTAAATGATTTCAGGTAGCAAGCAGGACAGATAGTTGGTGAGCTGAGATTCAGATGGATTTATTATCTGTAAGCCACGTGTCCACATCCTTGGAGTAATGAGAAAAAAAATATTTGTAAATATTCATGCATATTATGTTGTATGCAATGTTTATGTTGAGATCTGAATGATGTATCTCCTCTGTTAAGGGTTGAGGATTGATGCAATTAATTGCGGTTGATAAATTTTTATTGTTGCATATATGTGTCATGCTAGGATTTTCAAAATATGATGAAACCATTTCAGGGGTGTCCAACGCGGGACGGGTCATTACAATTTTGGTATCAGAGCATTAGGTTTTATGATTATGTAGACTGCATAAGAACTTAAAGAAGTTAAAGATCTAAATAAACTATATTTTAATGCAGAGTCTAAGGATGACATGTGGACATGCTAGAGCTAGAGGTAGAGTTTTGAATCAGATATGACATGGTAGACCCCTAATATTTAGAAGAACTAAAGCGGAGGAGGAAGTTGAGTTAGTGGTTCCTGCAAGGGAACGGATTGATAGTGCGGCAGGTACTAGTAGAGCAAGGAGAGAATCTAAGGTTAGGAGGGATGAATTGAGAGATGCTCTAGAGAATGCCCTAGAGAGGATGAATGCAACTGAAGAGATGAGAGGGGTATAAGAGAACCTGATGTGGTGAGACAAGAGGTTCATAAGAGAGAAGATGTGTTTGCACATGAGATGCAAGGTAATTGTTTTGTGAGATTTCTTAATTTTAAATCCCAGTCTTTTAGAGGATTGGTAAATCCTGTAGAAGCAGAACAGTGGATTACATATGTCGAGAAATATTTTGAGGTCTTACCAGTGACAGATAGACAGAAGGTTGCTTTTGCTTCATTTATGCTAAAGGGTGAGGCTTCTCAATGGTGGGAGGATATTTTGCCCAGGGTAAGCACACAGGTAGAACAACCTTTAACTTATAGTAAGTTTAAGGATGAGTTATTTGCGAAGTATTTTTCAGATACCTTTCGGGCACAACAAGAGAGGTTTTATTCATCTAAGGCATGGTAATTTATCAGTGGCTGAATATGATAATAGATTCATAGCCTTGTCAAGGTTTTTACCTGAATTAGTGAATACGGAGGAAAGAAAATTTAAAAGATTTTTAGACGGATTACACTATGACATTCGGACTAAGCTCTCTTATATGGGCATTGGAAATTATGCTATACTAGTGGATAAAGCATTACAAATTGAGAAGGATTTGGTGGAGTTTAGAGGTAGGAAAGAGTGGCTGAATAGGTCTAGATTTGAGGGACCTATAGGTGGTGACAGCATAAGTGTGTATAGTGGGAGACCACCCCAGATGAGGTGTTCCTTGTCACAAGGAACTGTAGTGCAAAGTTAGAGGCAAGCAGGATCTGTTGCCTTTATCGCTCAGAGTAATACCGGTGGGACCTTTAGGTTCAGGAGACGTGCTATGGGAAGTGGGAGTTATAGTAGAAGAGTAAGTATGACATCAAGGGGAGGTGGTAATATGATGTATGATTGAGAGCTAAGGGTTTGCTTCAGGTGTAATCAGATGGGGCAACTGTCTCGGAATTGCCTAACGGAGATATGCTTTGTATATGGTGAGGGAGGACATGTTGCTACAGATTGTCCAGTGAAAAAATCTATTGATGTAAGTATTGGAAGTGTTTGGAGAAGACCAGTGGACAGAGATGGTGGATCAGGGAGTGTGTGGAGCAAAGATCGAGGATCAGTAGCTGAGAAAAGACATGGTAGCCAATTATAGTATAGAGACAGCATAGTCTATGCATTGACCCAACAGGATACATAAGCCACTCCTGATGTTGTCATGGGTATAGTATCTATCCTTGATATGCCTGCTAGATTATTGATTGATCCTGGTGAAACTCATTATTTCGTATCTATTGTTGTTGAGGTTCCTACTGGGAATAGGGTTAATATCAAGACAATTAATCGAAGTTGTGTGGTTTATATGGTTGATAGAGAATTTGAAGTTGATTTATTGCCTTTAGATTGACAGATTTTGATTTAATTCTGGGGATGAATTGGTTATCTGTATATCTTTCTTGGGTAAATTGTTTTAGGAAGAATGTGGTGTTCAAGATACCTGGACAGGAAGAGTTTAATTTTCAAGGAGAACGTAAGATTCTTGCTAACTGTCTTATTTCTGCATTAACTACTAATAAATGGTTGAAGAAGGGTTGTGATGGGTATTTGACATATGTAGTGGATTCTAACAAAGAGAGTAGGAAGTTAGAAAAAAATCTTGGTAGTAAAATTTTTTTCTGATGTATTCTCTGAACAGTTGACTGGTTTGCCTCCCAATAGGGAGATTGAGTTTTCTATTAAGGTGATTCTAAGAACATCACTCATATCTATAGCACCTTATAGAATGGCACCAGCTGAATTGAGAAAGTTGAAAGTTCAGCTTCAGGAGTTGCTAGAGAAACAGTTTATTCGATCTAGTATGTAACCTTGGGGAGCTTTAGTATTGTTTGTTAAAAAGAAACATGGGACAATGAGATTGTGTATGGATTATAGACAGTTGAATAAAATCGCCATCAAGAATATATATCCTTTACCTATGATACATGATTTATTCGAGCAGTTACAGGGAGCTAGGGTGTTTTCTAAGATAGACCTAAGATCAGGTTATCATTAATTGAGGATAAAGGAGGGGGATGTGCCTAAGACTGCTTTTAGGACACGTTGTTCCCGGTCATGCCATTTAGGTTGACTAATGCTCTTGCAATATTTATGGATCTAATGAATCGAGTGTTTAAACCATTCTTGGATAGATTTGTGATTATGTTTATTGATGATATTATGGTATATTCCAAGAATGAAGATGAGCATACACAACATTTAGAGATAGTGTTGGAAATTCTGAGGAAAGAGAAATTATATGCAAAGTTCTCTAAGTGTGAGTTTTGGTTGAGTGAAATATCTTTCTTAGGGCATGTTATGTCGGGAGAGGGAATAGCAATTGAACCACAGAAGGTAGAAGCAGTGTTGAATTGGGAAAGACCCACTAGTGTAACTGAAGTTAGAAGTTTTTTTAGGTTGGCTAGTTATTATAGGAGATTCATCCAAAAATATTCTATGATTGTTGGACCATTGATTAGATTGACCAAGAATGACGTGAAGTTTAAGTGGTCAGAGGAATGTGAGATGAGTTTCCAAGTGTTGAAAGAAAAATTGACTACTACCTCGGTATTAGTGCTTCATTCTAGTGATGAAGGATTTGTGGTTTATAGTGATGCGTCACATTAGGGGTTGGGATGTATGTTGATGCAATATGAGAGAGTTATAGCTTATACATCTAGTCAATTGAAGAACTATGAGAGGAATTACCCAACCCATGATTTTGAATTGGCTGCCATAGTTTTTGTTTTGAAGATTTGGAGACATCATCTATATGGAGCCAATTGTGAAATTTTTACTGATCATAAAAGCTTGACGCATTTACCGACCTAGAAAGAGTTGAATTTGAGGCAGAGAAGGTGGATGGAGTTTATTAGTGATTATGACTGTACCATTCATTATTATCCAAGAAATACTAATGTAGTAGCTGATGCATTGAGTAGAAAGGCTACAAGGAGATTAACTGCTATTGGGAGTCATAATACTAGCTTAATGATAAAATTAAAAAGAATGAGGATGCAATTGAGTGTCATTGATAGAGGAGTATTGATGGAAAATATGGTGGTACAATCTTCTATTATTGATCGCTTATTACAGATGCAGGGTAGAGATGATGGGATAGAGAAGATCCGATGGGAAGTGTTAAGTGGGAAGCCAACTGAGTTTAGAATTAGAGGAGATGTGATTACACCCAAATTATAACGCGGTAGTTGTAGCATGGCTTTGGGGTGTCGATTCCACAGGGAGACAAATTAACTACAAGAGAAAGTGCAAACCTTAAAACGAACGATAAAAGTTAAACGAGAAAATCTGAGTTTGAAGTAGTGTGAAATAATTGTGTAAATATAATAGAGAACAAAAAGGGTCCGAGAATCCTCCCTAGGTTCGTTGCCTTATTCTATTCTTGATTCAGTTGTTTTTATCTCGATTGCAAGCTTCACATCCCAAACAAGTAATCGGCAAATATTCAATTAAAGCACATATATAAACCCTAATGTAATTGATATGAATTGCTCTTTCGAATTAAGCACACATGACCTATCCTATAGGTTTATCAAGAAACGACAATATATCTTTAATGACAATATCGTAGTAATGGACAAACCTAAAAGAGAAGTCTATCGGACTCAATCACATCCAAACAGATTGACATAAGAAGAGCATAACTAGACTTATATCTAGGAGAAGCATGCAATCACCGGATTAAGAGAAAATCTTCTAATTAGATTAAAGAATAAATCATAACAATGTTTAATGATAATAAATCCAAACTACAATGAATCAAGACTAGAAAATAAAAACAACTACACCTAGAGATTCATCCCTTCGCCTTGCTTGGAGATTAGTTGGTCATAGGGGAGAGTGTGGTAGCCTTCATGATGTTTTCCTCGGCCTCTGGCCTCTAATCAATGTCTCTTTTACAAACCCTAAGTGGTCTATTTATAATACACAAGGTCCAAGGGTGTTTTAGGGTTTAAAAAGTCATTAAAATCCTAATTAGGTCAAAGCTCGAAGAAGAAAAGCGTGTGCGCGCTGTGGTGCTGCTGTATGGGCGCTGCGGTGCTAGGCATGATTTGGCTGGGAGAGCTTCTAGGCACCACGGTGCTGGCTGTTGGGCAAGATGTGGAGGTTTCTGGGCACCGCGGTGCTGGCTGGTGCTGTTCCGGGGGCCTGACCTTTGTCTACTAAAACTGCCATAACTTTCTCTCGGAAAATCATTTTGATAAGCCATAAAATTCTCTAGAAAATGGACTTCCAGATCTTTCTAAGCATATATGGCTCATCTCCTGGTTCTTCTCGCATCAATACAGTTTAATTTGCAAAGATGATTGATCTGTACGGGCAATTCTTGCAATTTAGTGAAATTCCTTTCCAAGTGCTTGTGAACCTTCACTCTGGTGTTCTTCAAGTCATTGTACTTCAAGAAATGATAGTTTTTCCATCTCTTTTGAACTTAAAGTACCTAAAAATGCATCGAAATACATCAATGATCAAAGAATGACACTTTAGAGTTGTTAAGGTATAAAAGTGCAATTCAAACCTAGATCAACCCTAAAATACTAACAATTAAGTACTGTAAAGATGCATTTTATGACTCTCATCAAGATGGCATGGTGGTATTGGGGCATCGAGTTTGTGTTCCCAATGATGTGGAGATGAGAAAGGAAATACTAAGGGAGGCTCATAATTCTATATATTCTATGCATCCAGGAAATAATAGATGTACAGGGGATTGAGACAAAATTATTGGTGGTCAGGGATGAAGAAGGATATAGCGGAACATATTTCTAGATGTCTAACTTGTCAACAAGTGAAGTTTGGGAATAGACATCTAGCAGGTTTATTACAACCTCTTCTAGTACTTGAGTGGCCATAGGAAAATGTGAGTATGGATTTTGTCTATGGTTTTTCCTGTACCTAGAGGGGTCATGACGTGGTGTGGCTTATAGTAGATAGACTTTTTAAGTCTTCACATTTCCTTCCTATAAAAACTACCTGGAGTCCTGAAAGGTTGGCTGAATTGTATGTAGCAGAGATTGTAAGATTACATGGAGTACCCTTGAGTATTATATCAGATAGAGATTCTAGATTTACTTCTAGATTTTTGAGAAGTTTCCAAGAAGCTATGTGTATGCAATTACAGTTTAGTACAACTTTTTGTCCATAAATTGATCGGCAGACGGAGAGAATCATTAGAATACTAGAAGATATGTTGAGGGTAAATGTATTGAGTTTCCCAGTGAGCTGGGTGCTTATTTACCTTTGATCGAGTTTGCATATAATAATCAGTATCAAACTAGTATTGGGATGCCACCATTTGAAGCTCTATATGGTAAGAGGTGTAGAACTCTAATATGCTGGGAAGAAGTTGGAGAGAGAAAGATATTTGGCCTAAAAATGATAGATCTGACTATTGAGAGGATTAAACTGGTTAGAGAGAACCTTAGAGCAGCACAAAATAGACATAAGGGATATGTTGATAATAGAAGACGACCTCTCAAGTTCAAGTTGGTGATTGGGTATTTTTGAAGATATCTCCGTGGAAGGGCGTGTTGAGGTTTAAAAAGAAGAGAAAGTTGAGCCCGAGATTTATGGGGCCATATGAGGTGATTGAGAGAGTTGGACCAGTAGCATATAGATTGGATTTGCCTCTAGAGTTAAAGTAATTACATAATGTGTTTCATGTCTCACTTTTAAGAAAGTACTTACACGATAAATTCCATAGTATCTCGAATCAGGCGATAGAACTTTAGGAAGATTTGACTTTTATACTAGTATCGGTTAGAATTCTAGACAAGAAGGAATAAGTCTTACGTAATAAAGTCATTCCCTTGATTCAAGTATTATGGCAAAGCCAAGAGGTTGAATAAATTACTTGGGAGCATGAAGCAAGAATGAGGAAAGATTACCCCCAACTCTTTCATGAATTAGGTAAAGAAATTTCAGGACCGAAATTTTTGTAAGGTAGGTAGAATTGTAATACCCATATTCGTAAAGAAAGGGTAAAGAAGTAATTTGATAAATATGACATGGAGCTAAAACAATATATATGCGAAAGATTTAATTTTTATAAAACAATTCAAAAAAAAAAAATGGATGTGTTGTGGTGTAAAGAAAAAAAAAAGAAAAAACAATTCGTGCAACACCTGGAAGTCCAGGTGTTGCAACCTTTGTAAATGTTTGCTGCATGTTAGGCAGCTGTGGAAAATAAAAATAGTGGAGTTGTGAATGGTGTCGCTAAAATATTTTATATAATGAATTGTTTTATTAGTTTTACCAAATCCTATTTGGTTTTCTTCAATCTCAAATCTAAACTACTTTATTTCTTTAAACATTTGAGGATCGAAAGAAAGGTTGAAAGAGTAAAATTTTGAAGGAGTTTACGGGAGAATTTTATAGAGATTCACGGGAAGCTCTAAGAAAAATAGAAGGTAATGATGTGAAGTTTATTTTTGAAATTTAGTTTACAAGAAATTTCCCAGAATGCAAAGTGGGAATTTTCAAAGGGTGTGAATTTTGAAGAATGTAAGAATAAATTAGAATTTAATATGAATATTATGTCAGGTGTTGACGATCAGCAACCGGAGAAAATTGCTAAAAGGGGCAAAAAGGGCAAGAAGGTGATCCACGGGTAGCTTTAAGTGCTACGTGGTGAGTTAAATTTACTTTAAATAATCAAGATAAATATGAAATATATAGTGATAATATTTGAATAACTTGTTAACCTATGATTTGATAATAGATGAAAGTTGTTAGATGGGCATGATAAGTATAATTGATATGTGGAAAGTTGTTATATGAGAAGAAATTAGTGAAATTGATCAAATAGTAATTTGAAAAAAGGCAGGATAGCTAAATTTAATGTCTGACTACATGTTTGTTGTTATATTACTATTCATATGCATATTTCATATCATTGTTCATATGTATATGCATGAAATAAAAGAACCGGGAGGGGGCTGGTCTAAATGAAAATATGACAACTAGTATATGCTGGAAATAAATGAAAACCGTGACAGCCGGTATATACTGGAAATAAATGAAAACCGTGACAACCGGTATATGCTGAAAATAAAAAAACCGGGAGGGGGCCAGTCTAAATGAAACAAAAGAACTGAGAGAGGGCTTGTCTAAGATAAAAACATGTCGACATGTAAGAAGACGCTCCCTATTAATAATTCATGCATTGCATCTGTTTTAAGTATTGATTGTATTACTAAAATGCTGAAGTGTTGTTTGTTATTTTAAATTTATAGATGAATGAGTCTCACAGAGAGATAGTTATGGTGAGAAAGAAACATAGAAGTATGATATGATAAGAACTATTTAAATGGTAAACTATATGCTATGAACCTCATAACGAGGTAATTATGAGATAATTGATGGTCTTAAGGTGAACAAATATATAAGAAGAAGAGATTGATAGAGAACGAGACTTATGATATGTGTAGTGATAATAGAATGGTATTATCAAGTTATCGGAGATATAAATGATTAAATATGAAAAGACTATTTATACGAATCGAATACTTCTAGTAAATTTAATTCACTGAGCTTGTGAAGCTCATCTCTCAATGTTAAATGATTTCAGGTAGCATGCAGGACAGATAGTTAGTGAGCTGAGATTTAGATGGATTTATTATCTTTACGGGCAATTCTAGCAATTTTAGTGAAACTCATTTCCCAGTGCTTGTAAATCTGAAAAACAACGAAAACAACTCAAAGTAACAAATTACTAAGCTAACAAATGTAAATTAAGTGGCAAAAATATGCAATATTTTTCACTCATCAGTGGGACCCTATGAAGTTATTGAGAAAGTTGGGCTAGTTGTGAATAGCCTGAATTTGCCTCCAGAGTTGAAGCAATGACATACATGTTTCACTTTGGCGAGAGCACTTACTTGATAAATCTCATAATATTTCGAGCCAAGTTGTAGAAATTCAGAAAGATTCGACTTTTATACAAGTACCAGTGAGAATTTTAGATAAAAAAAAGAACAAGTCTTGTATAATAAAATAATTGCATTAGTTCAAGTTCTATGACGGAATAAGGATGTTAAAGAGATTACTTGAAAGCGTGAGACAATTATGAAGAAATATCATTCACAACTGTTTCTTGAGTTAGATAAGGAAATTTCGGAAACGAAATTGTGAAGCTCATCCCTAATTGTACAATGATTTCAGGTAGCAGGTAGGACAAATAGTTTGGTGAGTTGATATTCAGACGAAATCATTTTCTGCAAGCCTCAAACTAATGAGAAAATAAAAATAAAAATTTATTTGTAAATATTCATGCATATTATGTTGTATATAATGTTTAAATCAAGATCAGAATGATGTATCTTCCCTGTTGAGGGTTGAGGATTGATGTAAAAATTTCTGTTGGTATTATCTTTTTATTGTTGCATATATGTGTCGTACTAAGATTTTCAAAATGTGACAACACTTTCTCGGGGGTGGCCAACCCGAGATGGATCATTATAGAATTACATACCTCCGTGATAAAGCATCAGTAACAATGTTCTTCTTACCTTGCTTGTAACAGAAGACATAAGGAAAGATCTCGATGTATTCCATCCATCTAGCATATCTCTTATTTAATTTACTTTGACCCTTGAGATGCTTCAATGATTCATGATCGGTGTGGATCACAAACTCCGTAGGCCAAAGGTAGTGCTGCCACGTCTCTAGAGTGCGAACAAGAGCATAAAGTGCTTTGTCATAAGTGGGGTAATTCAGGGCCACCCCACGTAGCTTCTCACTGAAGAAGGCTCTGGGCCGCCTATCTTGCATCAAAACAGCTCCAATCCCTATTCCTGAGGCATCACATTCAATCTCAAAAGTTTTTTTAAAGTAAAGTAATGCTAACACAGGTGCAAAACATAACATTTCTTTAATAGTAGCAAATGCATTAGCTTGATCAATCCCCCAGTGAAATCTAACATTCTTTTTAATTATTTCAGTGAGTGGTGCAGCAATGGTGCTAAAATCCTTAACAAAATGCATAAAAAACGGGCTAAACCATGAAAGCTTCTTACCTCAGTGATGCCTTTAGACGTTGGCCACTCCTTGATGGCCTTGACTTTCTCTTCATCCACCTCAATACCTTTTGTACTAACAACATAACCAAGAAAAACAACTTTTTTCATGCAAAAGGTACATTTCTTAAAATTAGCATACAACTTTTCACATCTCAACACATCAAACACATATATCAAATGCTCAATATGTTCATCTAAGTTCTTGTTGTATACTAGGATGTCATCAAAGTACACGACTACAAATTTGCCTATGAACGCATATAATACATGGTTCATTAATCTCATGAAAGTACTAGGCGCATTTGTAAGTCCAAATGGCATAACTAACCATTCATAAAGTCCATATTTAGTCTTAAAAGCAGTTTTCCATTCATCTCCCTCCTTCATTCTAATTTGATGGTAGCCACTTTTAAGATCTATTTTACTAAAAATACATAAGCCATGTAATTCATCAATCATATCATCTAATCTAGGAGTGGGATGACAATATTTTACCGTAATATTGTTGACTACTCTGCAATCAATGCACATTCTCCAAGTCCCATCCTTCTTTGGCACTAGTAGCACTGGCACTACACATGGGCTCATGCTCTCCCTCATGTACCTCTTGCTCATCAAATCTTCAACTTGTCTTTGAAGCTCCTTTGTCTCTTCCGGATTACTCCTATAGGCTGGTCGATTTGGAATAACTGCTCCAGGTACAAAATCAATTTGATGTTCAATGCCTTTAATGGGCGGCAACTCACTCGACTTATCCTTTGGAAATACATCCTCGAACTCCTGCAATAAATAAATAGCCAAACTAGGAAGAGATTGGTTAGTTTCATTAATATTAAGATAAGATTATTTGTAAACCAAAAAAATCATAGGTTGATCTGCTAAGAAGGCTCTCATAACCTCACTCTCATTTGCATAAAAACTCATCTTTGTCTTCCCTTTTATCTTTGCAGGTTCTTTTTTTTTTTTTCTCTTGTGGCTCCACTCTCTTTTCTTTATTCTCAACTATCTCTCTATTTTCTTTTTCACCCTATCTTTTTCTTGAGGTTTCGGCCCCACCCTCATTTTTCTTTCTTGTGTTTCGGCCTCACCCTTTCTTTTTTGCTCAATCTCACTTTTCAACTTAAATTGGTCCTCATAGACCTGTTTTGGGATTAAAGGAGCAAGCTTGATTGTTTTTCCATCCTTTACAAAGTTGTACCTGTTCCTAAACCCATCATGAATCACCCTCCTATCATACTGTCATAGTCTCCCCAACAAAATATGGCCAACATGCATAGGAACTACATCACAAAGCACCTCATCACTATACCTCCCAATGGTAAAAGCCACCAAAACCTACTTATTGACCTTGACCTCCCCACATTTGTTTAGCCATTGCAACTTATAAGGTCTAGGATGCTTCAATAAAAGTAAGCTTAACTTCTCAACTAGGGTGGTACTAGCTACATTGGTGCAACTTCCTCTATCTACAATCATACTACACACCTTGTTGTTTACATAACATCTAGTATAAAATATGTTCTCTCTCTATTACTCCATATCAACTACCTTAATTTGCGTATTGAGAGCATGCCTGGCAACAAGAGACTCACCTTCTACGGGGTATTCCACTCCATCATCATCACTAGCATTGACCAACTCGGGCATCTCATTACTATCATCCTCACTCTCAGTCATCACCTCCCCAGTGTCACGTATAACCATCACCTGCTTGTTTGGACATTGAGACGCGATGTGCCCTGAACCTAAACATTTAAAACATTTAATATCTCTATTCCTTAAAGGTTGGAAATCTACCTTGGGTTTTTTCTTACTAGTTCCCTTATCTTTTCCTTTAGTTGGTTCAGCCTTCCCTTTTGCTATAACTTGATCATTTTTATCCCATTTTGGTTTCCAATGAGTGCTAGAAACTGAAGTATACCTTACTGCCCCCTTTATCTTTAACTAGCTCTCCACCTTCATAGCCATATGCACCATGTTTTATACCTCTACACAATGTTGCAACTCAACTACATTGACTATGTCCCTATTCAAACCACTTAAAAATCTAGCCATTGTGGCGTCTGGATCCTCTTCTACATTAGCCCGAATCATAACCACCTCCATCTCCTTATGGCAATCCTCTACACTCCTAGACCCTTGTGTAAGGTTTTGTAATTTTTGGTAGAGGTCTCTATAATAGTGGCTAATTACAAATCTCTGCCTCATGAGAGCTTTCAACCCACCCCATATTTCTATAATTCTCTCATGATTCCTCCTCCTATTGGTCACTAATTGATCCCGCCAAATAATTGCATAATCAGTGAACTCAATTACCGCCAACTTTACCTTCTTCTCCTCAGAATAATTGTGACCATAAAAAATCAACTCTATTCTCTTCTCCCATATTAAATAGACTTCAGGGTCATTCCTACCTTGGAAAGATGGTATTTTCATTTTGAGGCTCTCAAGGTTCCTATCTACCCCATCTCGACCCTTAGATTTCTCCTAGGTCCTCTTCCATGCCTACCTCATCTATGTCTACCCATTCCACCTATTTCAACTTCAGATGCTATGTCTTCCTCATCCTCATCATCTTCTTCGTTCTTATACTCATTTTCAATGCTAGGCTCACGTCTCCTCCTATCTCACCCCCTTGTAGATTTCTAATCACTACCTCTTATTGATCCATCCTATCCTTCACCTCCCCCAACACCAAATTCAACCATTCAAATTGTTGTTACATGGCTTGCAACACAAAGAATGAATTATCCACCACCTCCTTAGGTGTTAAGTCACTTTTATGAGACATTTTTAATGCGCTGCAAAACAAGAATGTTAGTGATAAAACCTCACACACTGTTTTACATGTTTACGCTCAAATATTGTCACTCCACTCGTGTTTCACTCTTTTGGCCTTTTCCAATACTATTCTCACCCACTATTGCCTTTTACCTCACATGTTTTCCCTTTCAAGTTCTTTAAGAACTAGTTGAACTGAATTAAGACACAACCTTGTATTATTCCTACCGACAATAGATTCAAGAAACAATAAAGGGAAAAAAAAAATGGCACAGATCTCAATGAATTTGTACGAGGAAAAGAGCAATTAGGAAATAAGATACTAAAGATGATATATTCAACCCCTTTGAAGATAAAGATCAATCAACACCAAATCACTTCAATTTTTGGATTGCAAAGTATATCGAAAAGCCAGTTTCGAATTTTTTTTTTATAACTATGTAACAACCCTTGAATACACTACCTTCTTTTTTTTTTAATACAGATTCGGTCAAACAACAACAATAATTGTAATTTTCGAAAAAGATTGATCTGATTTCAACAACAAGAAACGAAAATAAAAGGAATCAAAGCAAAGATTTCAGATCTGAAAATTAAAGCAAAGATTCATGTAATCTATTAAAGGATTCGCAGATCTGAATTCTTGAATCAAGTACACGAGTAATCAATTATGAAAATCACATATCTAAATTCAAACATACAAAATTAACAGGAATGAAGAAGGAATCGCAGATCAGAATAAAAAACCCTATAACATACCTAAGACAAAACCCAAAAGCAAGAATTAAAAAGGATAAATCAGACCTGATTTGAAGCCTGAGCTCTGACACCAATTGATGTGAACCTGTGGAATGGAAATCCCTTGAACCCATGATCAAATTGAAACTTACCCAAGAAAGTCAAGAATCAAGTTAAGATAATCTAGACCTGTTAAAATCTTGTTTCAAAAACCTAGATTCGGTGAGAACGTCACAAAGGATTTGCCTTTGATAAGTTCTTAGTTCAATTAAGAACAAGTAAAGAAAACTGAAAATTCTCTATGAAGAAAACTTTTCCTCAAAATATGGCTACAAGTGTTTTTGTACCCCTCTATGAAACCCGAGGGCCGAATAAGGCCTAGACATGGGCTAAACATCTTCAAGCCCAAAATATCCTAAACTATATGCCTATAGCTAATAAAAGAAATCAACTTAATGAATTAAATAGGCCCAAATGCCTACAACCATAGAAATATAAAATAGGCCCACATACCTATACTTAATGAAATAAAAAGTCTACACAAAACCACTAGGCTATGTTGCTCCCCTCTGTAGCTTGTATCATATGGATTAAAGCTGATTCTTCTTCTTTTAAGCCCATCTTGAATGTTGGGGTCTTGCTCGATAAATTTGCAAACTTAGCCCAAGTGATTGCACCAATCCTTGTATTGCTTCCTTGATCTTCTTAACTCTTGACATTGTGATTAGCCCATCTGGAACTTACAAGGGATCCTTAAGATTCGGTCCACCATGGTGCCCATTAAGAGGTCTATGTTAAACAATCTTTTGGTTTTGAAGATCCTAACCTTCCAACCCATGTCTATAAGCTCTTTATGGGTTGAAGCAAGCTCCAAGAGCATGGTATGAAAGGTTAAGTAAGTTTTTACTTGATAATGGTTTTACAAGAGGAAAAAATAGACACAACTTTTTTTACTAAACCTCATAAACATAACACTTTTTTAGTTTAAATATATATTGATGATATCATATTTGGTGCCTCTAATGAGTCCATGTGTCAAGACTTTGCTAAGTGCATGCAAGGTGAGTTTGGGATGAACATGATGAAAGAGCTCAACTACTTCCTTGGACTTCAAATCAAACAAACAAAGGGAGGGATCTTCATCAACCAATCCAAGTATACAAAAGACTTGCTAAAGAGGTTTGGAGAATTCAAAATCAATTGGGACTCCGATGAGCACTTCAACAAAGCTCGATTTGGATGAAAGAGGTAAAAGTTTTGATACTAAGAAGTATAAAAGCATGATAAGGGATTTAATTTATTTAACTAGTACACCTGATATTATGTTTAAGGTATGCATATATGCTAAATTTTAAGCTAATCCTAAATAAACTTGCTTAATTGTTGTTAAAATAATTTTAAGGTATTTGCATGGTATTCAAAATCTAGGGTTATAATATTCAAGAAAATCTCCTTTATATTTAGTTAATTTTACTAGTTGTAGGATAGATAGAAAAAGTATTAGCGGTACATGCCAATTTCTGGGTGCGATGTTAACTTTTTGGTTTTCAAAGAAACAAAATTCAATTGCACTTCAACCGCCAAAGCGAAATATGTGGCCGACAGTAGTTGTTGTGTAGAAGTTTTATGGATAAAACAGTAACTAAAAGATTTTGGCATGCGTTTTGAAAATATTCAAATTTTGTGTGATAATAGTAGTGCTATCAATCTAACTAAAAATCCAACTCAACATTCTAGAACCAAACACATTGATATTAGACATCACTTTATAAGATATCATGCTAAAAAAGGTGATATCAAACTTGAATTCATTCCTAGAAAAGATAAAATAGTTGATATCCTAACTAAACCTCTGAATGAAGATAGTTTTTATTGAATTAGAATGTTAATGAGCATGAAAAACTTTGAATGTTTATTTGTTTGATTGCATTTTCATTCATCATTTGCAAATGTGTCATTGAGTGAATGAGCATTGACTCTTATTTAATGTTTCTCTCACTCAATGATGGCATAGAAAAATATATGCTTGAAAATTTTCAACTTGAAGTTCAAAATTTTTCTAAAATACATGATTTAGTCGACTGAATCATCTATTAAGTCGACGGAATGTCATATCCCAGAAAACTTGAACTTTCTACCTCTCATTAAGTCGACTTAATGTTTATACAGTCGACTGAATGAACTCATGGAGTCGACTGAATAAACCATATAGTCGACTGAATGAAAGTTTTATTTTAAACCTGATCAGTTCTGTAACTGATTCAGTCGACTGAAGAAAGACCTAATCTACTAAACCCGCGATTCTCTAAATATAACCTTTCATTTTTAAAACGTTATTTTCACTAAATCTGAAAAGTTCTTTAACTGTTTCAACTTCTCTCTAGAGATTCTTTAATTTCTTGTCAATATCGTTCAAGTTCCTCCATTTAAACTTAAAATCACTCATCAAAACCTTTAGATTCACAAATTTTTCTCTACAAAAATTTCTGAACGAAAACGTTTGAAGAAGCCTTATCTCGGAGGAGACAATCCTACCACAAGGAGAAAGAAGGCTTCTCAAAAAGGAAAATGCAAAGAAAAAGAAGGTGAGGTGAGCAAGAAGGCCAAAAATAACCTTGATGCTTCAAGCTTTCGAAATGCTAACGCTAAAGAGAGGTACGATAAAGCGATTAGAGTCAAAGAGATTATGCATGTTAGAGTGGTTGATTTCAATTCGTATCGGTTTAGTAATTTTGATACAAAACCTCTCCTTGATAGATTAGGATGGACTCACTTTGTAACCATCCATGAAAATTATTACCCTAGTTAGTCCATCGGTTTTATGCAAATCTCAAACAACCCTCACACTTTGCCCCTCTGTTCAAAACAATTGTTATAGGTAAAGAATTTACTGTCACCCTTGAGGATTTACTGTCACCCTCGAGGTTTGGTGTATTGTCTTAACTTTACTTGAAGGGGGTATGAAGTGGCTTGTTGATAGGTGGCCTGATGACTTTAATTACGAAAATACCTGTAGGGTAGTTAAAGGGAATCCAAACTATGTGTGTAAAGTCCAGACCTACAAAACTTATCCTAATTTGCCCTTAAACTCTAGGATGTTGAATCTGATTATTAACTGGTGTATTAATCCTAGACCGGGGAACAGAATCAGTCCCTCTAAGTTGGGCCTTCTGCTAATTTACTGCCTCAAAACGAGCACAACCTATAACCTTTGCCCTCTAATCATAGAAAACATGGTTACTGGAAATGAAAGTGAAGCTGGATGTTTGCCTTATGGGATGTTGATCACTTTTATCCTCTAATACTTTAATGTTCCCTTCCTTAAAACAAAAGCTGATGCCATTAAGACCAATAATTTAATCAATTTATCTTCCCTTAAGACAATGGGTTGCGTGATACGGGAATGAGTTGTAGTCACTAAGCTAGGGAGCATTAGAATTAGAGATGAAGACTTTGATGAAGAGGAAGAGGAACAGGATGTTCCTATAGGTAGTGAGCAATATACTCAGGGTAGCTCAATGGGTTCTGATTCATTTGATGCGATCCTTCAAGCTCTTACAAGCCTTTAGCTTTCGATAAACAATATACAACAATCCGTTGATCTACAACTTTAGACTGTGAGGTTTGAGAGTCATCCATGTATGATGAGCTGATGTCTTTAGGATTGAGACAAAATGATCATTTCTAGAGTTCAGATACTAGCTTGGTGAGATATATGACCACCTTCACTACTATGGTCCTTCTCCACCACCTAATTGGGAGCACTAATTCTCATTTTCATGCATTTTGGGTATTTTGGATTTTGCTTATGTCAGTTACTAATGTTTAGATGGATATTTTGCTTTTTTGAACTTTTATATTTTCTTTTCTAGAGTTGGTCAGGAGAGTTTTAACTCTTTATTTTTGGCTATATACCTACCTAGCTATGGTAATTTCTTTATATTTTATACTTTTGATCTCTCTTTTGTGATAATGGAAAAAAAATGGAGAAAAATAGGATTATGAGAAATTTTATATATGTAATGTATGCATAGATTGAGGGGGAGCTTTTCCCCTTTACTTGTTTAGATTATATAAATTCTTGGTTGGGTTACATTTTGAAAATTTGCAAAGGTTTTTATCGCAAAAATAGAGAAGACTTTGTTCAAATTTTTATAAAAACCAAACACTTAGCTTTTAAAAAGTGTTTTTCTCAAATGGTTTTATCATCATAAAAAAGGGGGAGATTGTTAACCCCGATTTTAATGATAACCAAACCAATATTAGTTTATCTAACCACATTTTCTAAGTGTTTTAGTACTTCAATTTTTTTTATTCAAATACGCACGCATCTCAAGAGAAAAGACTGAAGAACAAGATTATAAGCTACTAGGTAGTAATTATATTGTAAATTTCTCTCTCAAATATATAGCTTTACTTATGGCTCAAAAGTTTACAAAATGTTTTTAACAAAATCTTTTAGACTTGATCTTAAATTTATAAGTTTTGTTAAAATAAGAAAAAAACCGTTTCAAGGGATTCAATTGACTGAATGGTTTATCCAGTCGACTGAATAAATGATAGCAAGTCCTACCCTTTGACTCAGTTGACTGAATGAATCACTCAGTTGACTGAATAAAGGTCAAATCTTTCTTGCCTAAGACTCAGTTGACTAAATAAATAGTCTAGTCGATTAATTGAGGGACAAAAAGTTTCATCCCTCTGATATAGTTAACTAAATAGATTGTTCAGTCGACTGAATAGCTTTTACCTGAAACATTTTTAATTGGCTCAGTCGACTGAACAATCATCCAGTCAACTGAACACTCGAGTATAACAATTATAATTTGAACTTCAGAACGCTGTTCAGAGCATTTAATGCTCCATACTACTCCAAAATGGTCATACTTTATGAGTAACTGTCATATGGGTTTGAGACTATATAAACCCATTATAAATGAGCAAACCTAACAATCCAAGATCATTCAATTCATTTTTTTGTCTCATTTATTATTCATCAAAACTTTCAAAATCCATCTTGAGCCAATCTTAAAGCTTTGTTATTGAAAGAGAGATAATCCTCATATTGTAAATGCATTAACAGCTATCTCTCTTGTACTTCTATAAACTTCAATTTCAATCATTGTAAGAGAAAGAGTTGGTGTAATTCTTAGATGTGTTTAAGTGTAAAACATTTTCTTGTAATCTTCGTAGTGAAGAGAACCTGGTAAGGTTTGGACAACATCATCGAAGTTGCTTGACTAATTTTAGTGGATTACTTCAAAAAGGTTCCTTGAAGAGAGTGGACATAGGGTCGGAGAGATTCTAATATTACCGAACTATTATAAATGGAATTTGCATTTTCTCTTCCTACTCCTTTAAATTCCAGCTTTATAACTTGTGCTTGCTTTGATTTTATAAGTGTTTAAAACTTGTTTATTGATTGCAAAACGTTTTAAAACCCAATTCACCCCATCTTGGGTTACACTTTGTTTACAAAATACATACAAAAAAGGTATAATATGCATACCATTTTTATTTTTAAGCATAAAAAAAGTAAACTTTGAGATTTTGAGATTTATTACAAATGTTAAGGTGAACAATGTGTCATAAGCATGTATTTTGATTGAGTTGGTCTTTGAAATTTTATATAATTTTAGATAATTAGAGGGAAAATATTATCTTTTTTTCTCTTCTTTCAATTTTTATTTTTAGACATTGTTGATGCAAAAAAATCGCTGTGACTGACGTGGTCGGGGTACTGACGTGGCCTGGGTGCTGACGCGGTCTAGGTGCTGACATGGCCTTAATTACTAAAGTGGTTCTGCAAAAACAACAGTGGTGAACTAAAAACCCTTGGAAGGAAGGGAGGAGGGACCTCCGAGGGCGCTTTAATGCTTAAGTTAGAACGGGAACTTAAAGTAAGCTGAGGCCGAGTGCTTAAACTTAAAGCAGTGTGGGTGTAAATAGCTCAGTGTGTATTCAAAATCGAGTCCTCTCCGAATTCCATACCTTGGTTTATTTATAGCCCTCTGAACAGGTATTGTCCACGTCTCGTCAGAGTTAAGGCATTAATTGCATGATCAGGGGATGACGTGTGTCAGGGCGGCATGTTGTAGGGCAATGTGTTGTAGGGTGGATGCAGGGCGGTGTGTCATAGGGCTGCTACAGGGCGGCATGTTGTAGGGTGGCTGCAAGGTGGTGTGTTGTAGAAGGAGCCCATGTGTAGGTCTATTGGGCCGGAGTGTTATGGGCTACACTACAGGCGTTTCTTATCGGGCCGGAGTGTTATGGGCTATATCATAGGCCCCCCACTTCCTTGAGTACATTTATGTGCTTAAGGAAGTATTTGCAAGGTACGGTCTTATGAATGGAAGGGGTCGTGTGCTGTGCTTTGACAAGGCTAAGCCGAGTGTATCCTTCTGTTCGGCCGTGGAGCTCTGGGTGTTCGACCCTGGAGAAATTGTTACTGACTTGACACATGGCGAGAGTCAATGCAGTAGTATATAACATCCTTTAGGAATGGGTTTAGTTGCTCTCGGGAAGCGAAAAGCCGCCTAGGGGAGCGTGTGAGTGGCCTAGGGATCTTAAAGGTCTCATCTTTTTCTGTGCTTACATTAAGTGCCCTCGTTGAACATGTTTTCCCTTCTTATAAAAAGAAGTTTCTGTTATCTTTTCTTTTAACAAAAGCGAGCTTTGTTCTCTAAGAGTTGGGAGCCCTTGGCCTCACTTTCTTCCGAGAATCCTCACACTAATTTGTGAAAGCTCGGATGGTAATGGCCCTGGAGAGGGAGGGGAGTCAGCAGTTCCTTGAGGGATTGATGGAAGCCAAGAGGAGGGTCGAGGTCATGTATCCGGAGGTAAACTCCTCTGGCCTTGTTCTGCTGGAGTCTGAGGAGGATGAGGAGCCTGCTTTGGAGAGGGAGCAGCTTGAGGGGTAGGAGCAATCGGGAGGGCAAGAAAAACATCCATGCACAAGGTCGCCTATCCTAGGGGAAAAGCATCTAGGCTCAGGATGAGAGCAGTCCGCCACAAGGAACGAAGAGGCTAAGGTAGTTCCTGTTCCAGGCTAGCCCGGTCCAGAATTATCAGTTTTTTCTTTGTTCTTCGAGGCCGTTAGGGTCCTCTTTTGTTTGTACTTCAAGGTCGTTAGAGTTTCTTCTGTAATCCTTTTGGAAAATTAATAAAATATCCTTCCTTCAATCTTTGCCTTGGACATATCATTTTCTTGCTTTAATACTTTGCTTTCCACAGAACGAGAGTTTGATTTTAGTGAAATCTTCGCCGAGCGTTTGAAAAACAGTTCAAACACTCAGTCTTGGAGAAATCTTGGCCGAGCGTTTGAGGAACAATTCAAACGCTCGGTCTTGGAGAAATCTTGCAAGTAGCCTATAAGCTCGGACTCGGAGGAACTAGGCTGAATGTTTTCATATGCTCGGACTGGGAGAAATATGACCGAGCGTATGATAAACAGCTCATACGCTTGGACTTGGAGAAATATGACCGAACATATGACAAGCAGCTCATACGCTCAGACTTGGAGAAATATGACCGAGTGTATGACAAACAGCTCATACGCTTGGACTTGGAGAAACTAGGCCGAATTTTTTTATATACTCGGATTTGGAGAAGTATGACCGAGTGTATGATAAACAGTTTATACGCTCGGACTTGGAAAAATATGATCGAGCGTATGACAAGTAGCTCATACGCTCGAACTTGGAGAAATATGACTAAGCATATGACAAGCAACTCATACGCTCGGGCTTGGAGAAACTAGGCCGAATGTTTTCATATGCTCGAACTTGGAGAAGTATGACCGAGCATATGATAAACAGCTCATACACTCGGACTTGGAGAAATTTGGCCGAGCGTATGCAAAGCAGCTCATACACTCAGACTTGGATAAATTTGGCCTAGTGTATGACAAGTAGCTCATATGCTCGGACTTGGAGGAACTAGGCCAAACATTTTCGTACACTCAGATTTAGAGAAATTTGACCAAGCATATGACAAGCAGCTCATGCACTCGAACTTGAAAAAATATGACTGAGCATATGTCAAGCAGCTCATACGCTCGGACTTGTAGAAGTTTGGCTGAGCATATGCAAAGTAGCTCATATGCTCGGACTTAGAGGAACTTGGTCGAGCGTTTTCATATGCTCGGATGTCGAGAAATTTGGCATGGCGTATGACAAGTAGCTCATGGGTTTACTTCCATCGCGCTCTTAGGCTTTTGCTTTGGGCTTTTTCTTTGTCTTAGGCCCATAGGTTCTTTTTTTATAGGCGCAATAAATAACGGCTGCTCTCATTAAATGGTGATGCGTTGCGCATAGCAAGGGGGTGTTTTGATGACAGTTGGTACCTCGAGGTATGGAAAAGATGCCTTGGTGACAGCAAATGGTGCGTCGCTTTGTTTGAAGAGCTGAGTTAATGCTCCTCGGTTCTACTGCCCTAACCTCTATATAAGAAGGTTCCTCCTTATTTCAATTCTCACTTACATTTTGAGAGGCTTTGGGCATAAGTTTAGTGAGAAACAGTTTGAGAGCCCTCAGTCTTCTTAGGAGTCACCCTACAAATTCTTCTTGGTGAGTAAAATGTCTGACGATAGTGATATTAGTGGGGCCCTTTCGAGGGAGCTAGAGGAAGCAATAGGTTCTTCCTCCAATGACGAAGTCTCTTCCTGGGAGGTGACCCTTCGTGATGGGGCTCTAGCTCTTGTGCCTTACAGAGGGGATGGAGAGGAAAATGAGGAGGGGGAATCATCTGGAGAGGAGGATGTTCGGGTGTCGATGATCATCAGGGATGATGCCATAGATACTGATAGGGAGGAGTGGACGTTCGAAGCGAACTCTATCTCAAGTGTAGTGAAGGACGCTGAACTCGTGGGGATGAGAATTAAGTATAGAATCCCCATGGAGTACCATATGAGGGCACCGAGAGGAGGGGAAAGGGCTTGCAATGCTCTCCCGAGCCAGGTGCTTTATGAGTTATGTGTTTATGAACACTAGCTGAAGGCCAGGCTTAGGTTTCCTCTCCATCCGTTCTTTTGCTCGGTGTTCAGATACTTTGGTATCGTGATGAGTCAGCTGGTGCCCAACTCAATCCGACTGATCCTAGCATTCATCGTCATGTGCCAGGAGGTGGGAGGAGTAATGAACATTAATGTGTTCAAAGCCCACTTTTAGCTAGCCTAACTTGGGCATACTAGGTGGGTGATTGTAAGCTTGAGGAGGCGGAAGATAGTATTGAAGAATAAGCCTTCTTCCATAAAGAGGTGAAAGGGGGTTTTCTTTTTTATTCGAAGTGCTGAGAGCTTCGAAATCCCCCTCAATTGGAGCTTGGAGCATTTTGGAAGGTGATGTTGACCGTGCCCTTGGATATTGAGGTGCTTGGAGATAACGAGGAACTCCACAGGCTCGACCTCGGCCCTCTCAGCCTCTCCTCGAACCTCGAGCATGGTAGCACTTAGTTTTTAAGTTTATAACAATTTTTATTATTTTTACTCCAAGTCATTAATGCTCGTTCTTTGTGCAGAGATGGAGATAGCTGCCATTGCGAGGGAGAGGGCCAAACGCATAGCCCGAGAGAAGAAGAGAGCTGCAAATGTGGGGAGCTTTGGACAAGAGAAGAAGAAAGCCTAGGCCTCAACCCTGGTACCCCTTGTAGTGGAGAGCCCTCTGAGGCCTCCAGTTCCTGAGGAGAGGGCAGGTCATACTGCATCCACTATTCCCTCGGGACCTTCTTTATCTAGGGAGGGGCTTGGGATGGCTGCCACCTTTGCGCCAGGATGGGCACTAAGGGTGGACGATTTTGTGTTCGCGTATCCAAAGGTTACTCGCAAACACCTTATTATGGGGATCCCTCCACAGGATATGGTGGAGATTTCGGCGAAGCTCCTCGAGGCGCTTTGCTCGCCTACGGAGACTGCTCTTTCCCATGTATGGTTTGTTTCCTTTGTTTAGGTTCTCTAATTTGTTTGTTTTTCTTTTGATAATGCCTTTGTTTCGGGTTGGATTCCTCGGTGGTATCCTTGCCAAGTGAAGCGCTTGGCTAAAACTGAATACAAGTTGGAGGAGACCCGAGAACTGGTCTAGGCCTTGTCTCCTTCCTTAAAAGCAGCCGAGAGGGCTAAAGATACCTCCAAAAGGGAGAGGGGCCATCGCTGCCGGGCCGAGGATGCCTTAAGGAGGGAGAGTGAGCTGCTGAGGGCCGAGATGGAAGAGATGGTTACCAAGAGAAGAGGAATTTGCAAAGGCCACCGAGAGGGAGGAGGCTTTCTGGAGAAGGTCGGAGCTCAGTTTTTGACGGGCTTCAACGAGGCCAAGTGGATAGCCGAGTCCTTTTACCTGGAGGTCGATTTTTCTGGTCTTGACCTGGGGGCCCTCTCAGGAGAGTCAGATGTTGCGGCTGCTGGAGGTGATGCAGAGGATATTGTTACGGTAGGTGCTCAGGAGGCTATAGAGGGCGAGGCCCAAGAGGCTTTAGAGGTGAGACCCGAGAGGCTCCGAAAGGCGAGGCCCAGGAGGCACTTGCTTCTTTATGATAGATTTTTTTTTTTAAATCTTTTGTAGCCAAGGCTGATAGAACCTATATTTTGTACCTCTTCTCTGGACTTAAAGAAATCTCAAAATTCTTCCTCAAACTTCGAACTTTATTAATTTTTACTTTACTGATAGAATTTGTGGAGGTTCTTCGCATTCCAAGTATGAGGTACCGACTTCCCATTTAGTTCTTCGAGCTCAAAAATGCCCATCCGGCAAACTCTTCGGATTCTGTATAGGCCTTCCCAATTTGGAACGAGCTTTCTCGTGTGCTGAGGGTAAGACACTTCACTTTTTCGTAGGACGAGGTCATGGAGTTTAAAGCTTCAATTTCGAACTCAGGAGTCGTAATATCGAGTGGCCCTATGTTGGTATACAGCTAAACGAATTTGGGCTCTGTCCCGAGCTTTATCGACCAAATCTGTGTTCATCCGCAGGCTTTCTTCATTGTTACTTGGTTCAAAAGATTGCACTCACATCGATGGAATCCCAATTTCTACAGGGATGACGACTTTCGATCCGTATGTCATGAAAAACAAAGTTTCTCCTGTTGGCGTTCGTGCGGTCGTTCGATAGGCCCAAAGAATATTGGGGAGCTGGTCAGCCCACCGTCTATCCTCCTCGACGAGTCTTTTCTTGATTCCTTGGAGTAGGGTCCTGTTGGTAACTTCAGTCTGACCATTGGCCTACGAATACCCAACGGATGAGAATCGGTGCTCAATGTGAAGGTCTTCACAGAATGTTTTAAACCGAGAGCTGTCGAACTGCTTTTCATTATCGGTGACCAACACTCGATGAATCCCGAACCGACACACAATCGATTTTCAAATGAAGTTTCGGGCTTGGTGATCCGTAATGCTGGCCAGTGGTTCTGCCTCGACCCACTTGGTGAAATAATTGATGGCTACAATGAGGTGCTTCATTTTCCCAGTTGTCACGGTGAACGGGCCTAGGATGTCCATCCCCGACATTGTAAAGGGAAGTAGACTAGTGATCGAGGTGAGGGGATTAGCAGGTTGGTGTGGCATTAGAGAGTACTGTTGACAATTTCTGCATTTTTTTACTAAATTAGCTGGATTCTCTTTCATTTTGGGCCAATAATACCCTTGGCGAAGAACCTTGAAGGCGAAGGCTCGAGCTCTCAGGTGATTCCCACATATTCCCTCATGGACTTCTCGGAGGGCATCTTCGACCTCGGCAGAATTGAGGCACCTCAAGTAAGGCATAGTCAGAGCCCACTTATACACTTGTCCATTTATAATCGTGTATCAAGATGCACGAGATATTAGTTTTCTGGCTTCGCCCTTCTACTTGGGGACCTCTCTGTCTCTCAAATACCGGAGGATCGGGTCCATCCATGATTCTTCCTCTTCTATTAGTAGGACCAAGGCTTTGTTTATACTAGGAATGGAGAGGGTTTTCAGGTAGACAGCTCGAGTTGTTTCCAGGTGTTGGGAGGAGGCCAAGTTGGCCAGAGCGTCTGCTTCGAAGTTCTCAGCTCGCGGGATTTAAGTTATCCAGAAAGCCTTGAATCATGCGGCGAACTCTTTCACCTTTTTGAAATATTGGGCGAGCTTTTCTCCATAGGCCTCGAATTCCCCCGTCACCTGACTCACCACCAGTTGGGAGTCGCTGAACACCTCTAGTGTCTCTGCAGCCAGTGCTCCGGCCAATCTTAGGCCAGCCAGTAAAGCCTCATACTCTGCCTCGTTGTTGGAAGTTTTGAATTCAAATCTCAAGGTGTACTCAACTGTGAAGCCATCTGGGCTGCGAAGGACGAGTCCTGCTTCACTTCCTATCGTATTTGAAGATCCATCTATATAGAGGGTCCACCTATGAGGTGGTTCCTCGGATTCTGTTTCCAACTCTTCGTCTGGATCTATGGATAGGGTTATCTTGACAATAAAGTCGGCCAAGGCTTGGCTTTTTATTGCCTTCCGTGGGTGGTATCAGATATTAAATTCCCCCAGCTCTACTGCCCACTTTACCATTCTTCCGGATACACTTGGTCTATGCAGGACTTGTCTTAGAGGCTGATCGGTCAGGAGGTTGATTGTGTGCACCTAAAAGTATGGTCGAAGCTTTCGTGCAGCTATCACAACAGCATAAGCCATCTTCTCAATCAAAAGATATCTTATTTCTACTTCGTGAAGGATCCTGCTAACATAGTAGATGGGTCTCTGAATGCCTTCTTATTCTCGGATCAAGATAGAGGCCACAGTACTTTGGCCAACTGATAAGTATAAAAACAGCTCTTCACTAGGAAGGGGCTTGGTTAGGAGTGAGGGCGAGCTCAAATACTTTTTTAGCCCTTCGAATGCTTCCCGGAAATCCTCCGTCCAAGAGAATTCTTTGGCCTTCCTGATGGCCTTAAAGAAGGGTAGACATTTTTTCGCAGATTTGGACATAAAGCGACTCAGGGCGGCGATTCTCCCAGTGAGCCGCTGTACTTCTTTTACGAATTTAGGGGGGTTATATCAAGGATGACCTTTAAAGATCGATTCTGTGGTCCCGAGCCTCCATACTCTTGACTAGCATGTCGTCCACGTAGACTTCCATGTTTTGCCCTATTTTCCCTTTAAAGATTTTGTTCACTAGCCTTTGGTAAGTCGTGCCGGCATTCTTGAGTCCGAAGGGCATGACCTTGTAGCAATACAACCCTCGATCAGTGATAAAGGCGGTCTTCTCTCGGTCTGGCCTGTACATGAAAATTTGATTGTAACCAGAGTACTCGTCCATGAAGGAGAGGAATTCATGCCCTGAAGGGGCATCCACCATCTGATCGACTAGCGAGAGAGGAAAGTTATCCTTTGGATAGGCTTTGTTCAGGTTAGTAAAGTCGATGCAGATCCGCCATTTACCATTGCCCTTCTGGACCATTACTACGTTCGACACCCACTTGGGGTATTTTGCCTCTCGGATGAAACTAACCTTAAGTAGCTTCTCTACCTCAGCGTTGATGGCAACCTGGCATTCGGGTGTAAAAGTTCTTTTCTTCTGGACGACTAGCTTGTACTTCGCATCTACGTTTAGGCGATGCTCAATGGTCCTAGGGTCGACCCTAGGCATGTCTGACGCAGACCAGGCGAACAAGTCTCGGTTCTTCTGGAGGAGGGAGATAAGCTCTTTCCTATGATTTTTGGAGAGATTTGATCCTATCTGGACGGTTTGGGTGGGGTCTTTCCCTAGGGGCACTGAAGTCAGCTCTTCCACTGGTCACCCTCTCGGGGTTTTCATTTCATCCCTGAGGTCTTCCACCTCGAGGGGCAGAGCTTCTGTCTTGTTTCCTTCTTTGATAGCATTCAGATAGCAGGATTGAGAAGCCCTCTGATCATCTCTAATTACTCCCACTCCCTCACTGGTGGGAAACTTGACCTTCAGATGGTACGTGGAGACAATAACTTTTAGTTTTTTGAAGGTGGGTCGCCCGATGATCAGGTTGTAAGAAGAGGGTTGCTTTACCACCAAAAAAGTGGTTTGCACAGTGGAGATCTGTGGTGCTGTCCCTGCGGAGACAGGGAGGATTATGCTTCCTTTGGCGAAAACTAGAGATCCACCGAAGCCATAAAGGGGGGTCGAGGTTGGCTCTAGGCGCTCATCCTTAAACTCTATGCATTGGAAGGCGTCATAGAATAATATATCTACAGAGCTTCCGTTGTCAATCAAAACGCGTCGTAGTTCATGATTGGCCACTAGGAGGGAGACTACTACTGCATCATCGTGAGGAGTTTGTACATCTTCTAGGTTATCCTCCATGAAAGAGATCACCATCTCTGACTTTCTTCGATTATGTGGTCCGTTAACAGAGGCCATAGTTCTGGCATACGCCTTCCTGCTTTGTCTCGAGCTCCCTCCGACGACAAGGCCTCCATATATTGTCTTGATGATCCGGATGGTAGTTGCCACTTCTTGGTTCTTTTGTTTTGGCGCTTCCCGGTCAGTTTTGGAGTCTTATCGAGGATCTTGTCACTCTCGGTCTTGGAGATGAAGATGCCCAGGGTCTCTCCTTGACTGGGCAGGCGCTTCTCTCCTCCGAGGCTTTGTAAACTCCTTTAAATGACCCCGGTTGATAAGGGCTTCGATTTGTTCCTTTAAGGCATGGCATTCTTCGGTATCGTGGCCTTAGTTCTTATGGAAACGGCACCATTATCTTTGATCCCCACCAAGGTGTGGCGTCCTGGGTGGCCATTGGAGGACTGACTTATCATGAAGTTGCATGAGGACATTGGTCCTGGATGCGTTGAGGGGAGTGAAGCTGTCGAACCGGGGATGAGGCTTATACCTGTTGTCTTGGTGGGGTCTCTTAGCCGCCTTTCTCTGTGGATTGACGTCTTTTCTCTTCTTCTCTGTTTCTCCTTCTTTTTCCTTTCTGAATGCCTGGTCATCCTCTGCCAGCATATACTTCTCTGCCCGGGCTAAGACCTCGTTCATATCCCGGGGTGGGTGCCTAGTGAGCTTGGAGCTGAAGATCCCAGACCTCAACCCATTTTTGAACGCCATCATCTGAACATTTGGGTTGAGGTCGGGGATTTCCCAGGCGGCCGTGTTGAACCTGGATATGTAGGCTCGAAGCTTTTCTCCGTGGTGTTGAATAATGTTGAGCAAGCTTTTCGAGGTCTTCTTTGATCCCTTGCTGCTGAAGAAGTGCGAGGCAAAGGCATAACTAAGTTCTCTGAAATTGCTAATGCTCCTTGGCCTCATACGCGAATACTAAGTGTCCGCAGCCTTCTCGAGGGTCAAGGGGAAGGCTCGGCACATGATAGGGTCGGAATGTCGATGTAACATCATGGTCGTTTTGTAGTGCTGCAAATGATCTAGGGGGTCTCCTGAACCGTCGTACATTCTGACATGCGGCATTCTGAAGTTGAAGGGGAGCGGGGTCTCGAGGAAAACTTCTGTAAATGGGGGATCTTGGATGCTAAGCTCGTCCAAGATACTAAGGTTTTTGTATTTTAGGGCCAAGTCTATTTTCTCTTCCATTTTTTCGAACCGTCTCTCTAAGTTGAAGTTGCTTTTCGAAGAGGAGCTCTCCTTGGACCGGCTGCAACGCAGCGAGGGCTCGGTTGGAGGCTGGTTGTAGGTAGGATCATCTCTGTAAGATGATTTTGCTTGCTCCGGAGCTTGGTGGGGAGAAAAGGAAAGTTATTGGCTTGCGTCTCAGACTTGAGTTGCCAGGTCAGCTATCATCCGGGAGAGCTCTTGGAACTAAGCTTGAGTTACAGGGGCATAAGGATGCGCAGTCGCTTCCTCGCAATCAGGAGAGTTAGTTCCGGAGAGATGAGGGCACTGCTCCCCGATGGGAGGCCTCCTGCTTGACCCGGGGGTTGCATGCTCGGGGATTGCAGGGAACAGTGGTCCAGATTGCTGGCTGCGGGTGCTCCCCCGGATAGGAGCAGAGCATGCTGTTTGGGTTTCCTCGTTGGTCCTCCTCGTACTACTTCTTGGTGGCATTGCAACGGATGAGTTCTTTTGTATTTCTTCGCTTTTGTTATAGTGAGAGATTGTGGTTTCCCACGGACGGCGCCTATCTGTTGATGCCAAAAAATCGCTGTGACTAACGTGGTCGGGGTGTTGACGTGGCCTGAGTGCTAACGCGGTCTAGGTGCTGACGTGGCCTGAATTACTAAAGTGGTTCTGCACAAACAACAGCGGTGAACTAAGAACCCTCGGAAGGAGGGGATAGGGAACCTCCGAGGGCGCTCCCATGCTTAAGTTAGAACGGGAACTTAAAGTAGGCCGAGGCCGAGTACTTAAACTTAAGGCAATGTGGGTGCAAATAGCTCAGTGTGTATTCAAAATCGAGTCCCCTCCGAATTCCATATCTTGGTTTATTTATAGCCTTGCATGATCGGGGGATGACATGTGTCAGGGTGATGTGTGGCTGGGCGACGTGTTGTAGGGTGGCTGCATGGCGGCGTGTCGTAGGACGGTTACAGGGCGATGTGTTGTAGAAGGAGCCTGTGCGTAGGTCTACTGGACCGTTCCTTATTGGGCCGGAGTGTTATGGGCTACACCACAAGCGTTTCTTATCGGGCTGAAGTGTTATGGGCTATCCCAGACATGATGTCCATAAAATTCAAAAACTATAATAATTCGCATAAAAAACATATTTTATGATCTATGATATTTACATCAAATGGTATTTATATTATTCAAGTAAATTAAATGATACAGAACTATAGATATATACTATATTGACGCGTAAGTTTAATAAAAAATAATATTTCAATCATCACTTAGAAAATGAAATACAAATTTAAGTTATTAAAAATAGAACTAATAAATATTATTGGCCGTCGATATTGCCAAAGCTAATATTGTTAACTTCAAAACAAAAGTTTGTAAATTGACGAAATTACCCTATATTGAATTGAATAAAAAAAAAATTAAAATACAGTCTTCTCTTTGTTATTCCTCCATGACCCCTCAATAACCAAAGAGCATATTGAAGCAATGTTGGTACAGAGAAGAAGCAAACAATGATAAAATGATCAGAAGGAATTAATTTCTGCTTTAAACAATTTCAACCCATCACTCCACCAACTTTGATTAAAAGGATTATTGAAAAAACAAGGTAACTATTTCATAACAGCTTTCATATTGCATCCACAACCTTTGAATTAATGATCACCAGTTGAAATGGATAAAAACAGATGTAGCAGCAACATTTATCTGGAATAATCTACACCAGCAATGTAATAATCATATCTGGTATTCTGGTAACTCAGATAATTTAGCTAGAACACCCGAAACACGAGAACAAAAAAAAAGAAAAATGTGAATGACATAAGTCTATAAAACGGTAACATTACACGATAATCTGCAAAGTAAAAATTTTAAAACCAGAAGCTAGTCGAGGACACAAATAGATCTTAATCTTTGTTCAATGGTGTCTTCTTCCCACACTAATGCACTCCACCATGATTGCTGGCATTCAATACACCTCAGTTTCTTTCCGTTACCATTGTTGAAAGGCAACCTCATCAACATCGGACACATGGATATCTTGATCGTTTCTAAAGATGGCCACTGCAATGAGACATCAGTCCAGATACTTTCTAATTTCGGCAAATCAAGAAGTGTTAGTGTTTTCAAACTAGGAAGTGCACCCCGCTGAAGCCCGTTGTTCTCAGATTCCATGATAATCTCTTCAATTTCATGACATTCTTCAACTATCAAGTGTTGAAGTTTAAAGAGTTGTTGAATCATACCATTTGAGAATATCTTTTTCAACTTTTGA
Source organism: Bretschneidera sinensis (assembly GCA_023935145.1). NCBI lineage: Eukaryota > Viridiplantae > Streptophyta > Magnoliopsida > Brassicales > Akaniaceae > Bretschneidera > Bretschneidera sinensis. Next base: position 59,594,681 of record CM043697.1, on the reverse strand, counting down.
CATTTATGTAACTTCATAGTTGTCAGTTGGGCTAGGCTTCCAAGAGGTACTGGACCCTCCCAAATGCTCTCTAAATTTGGGGCATTGTTTATGTACATCTTTTCCAAGCATTCTAAGACACCCATTGTTATTCCATTGCCATTAATAATGGTTTCAATGTCACTGCATTCTTCAATCAGACAACCCCGCATCTTGTTGATGTTTTCGGTGCCGAAGTCGGATAGCCCCAAAGCTCCCTTGTGGCCAATCAGTTCAAATGCATCAGTTTCAGCAAGAATCTCTGTAATTGCATGATCTACGCCTTCACCATTGGCAAATCTCAAACACCTGCAGATTTGATATTCAAAATAATCGAGAATCCTGTACCTGGTATAGTCATGGTAACCAACAGAAAATTGAAATGCAAAGCGGAAATCTCTCCACAAAGTGCTCTTTCTGATAAATAACTCAAGACAGTCCACCTTAGGAAAGCAAAATGACAAAGAAGTCAATTGCGTCAAGGTAGCCACCTCCCGGGTCACAACTTTAACAACCTCATCCCAAAATTGATTGTATGGATCCACATCAATGCTCAGTTCTTCCAACAAAGAAAGGCTTGAAATGACGTTGGGAATGATATTCATTGTCCTTGGTTGTCCCTGGTTAAGGTGTCCTATGTCTACATTTGACAATGACATGCGTAGACACCGCAATCGAGCCATACCCCTGATCTGAATTGGTAAGTAATTGATCCCAGAGCCTCGAATATCAAGCACCTCAAGATTCTCAAGTGCTTCTACATTGGGTGGGAGTTCTGAAAGATTCTTGCAAGAATTAAGATAGAGTGCTCTTAGACCAGTCAAGGCACTCAGAGATGATGGTAGTGACATAATTTTAGTGCCATGTAGGTCTAGAACTTGGAGATTTTGCATTGATCCAAAGAAAGGCTCTGGGATAACTGTCAAGTTGTAATTTCTTTGTAGTAGTAATGTGGAGAGACGTTTGCAATCTGGATTTTCTGGTAAGGAGCACAGTTTGTTATCCATCAAAGAGATTCGATTGACCTGTTTCCATTCTTCATCAGCTGGGGCTTGTGTTAGCCCTTCACTGACTCTCACCAAAACTTTAGAGTCTTTGCTGTGTGATGAGATTTTAAGGGCCATATTCCGAAGCACTTTATTCATCCTTACGTGTTTCATCTTCTCACTTCTTTCTAGCAAAGATACATTAATAAGATCATGCAATATTGTATGCCCCTTGTCACGTGCATCTCTGAACTGGTGTGCATCACCAATAAAACCTTCAGCTCTCCAACACTCAAGCAGATAATCTATGTATATTTCATGATCTTCAGGATATAGTGCACTGTACAGAAAGCAAACCTTTTTGTCCTCACCATCTAAATCTTCATAACAGAATTTTAAGAATTCGAGCACTTCATCCATGCCTTGGATTTTGATACTAGGCCATCTTCTTAAGCTTCTCAATCCATCCCCCCAAAGGTGAATATTATCTTTCTTTCTGAAGGTTTTCGCTACTCTGTCTAACAAGAGAGGCAAACCAGCACATTCTCTGACCACCTGCTCAGCTACAGGTTTAACATTTGGAAGATTTATGTTTCGACCCACTTTTTCTCGAAACATTTTCCAAGCATCAGCATCCGACAATCGTTTAACATTGATCTGTTCATCAGTCTCCATGTTATAGCAAATGTCACGGAATCTTGTGGCCAGTACCACCTTGCTATCCTTATGGTTGCTGCGAATACCTACTGCATGCAAATCAAGACTGTCCCAAACTTCATCCAGCAGTAGCAAATACCTCTTGCATTCCAGCTCTTTAGATATTCTCCAAGCAGTGTCATCAGGGTCAGTTATCCCTATTGTATTCAGTTTTAGCCGTTTCAAAATTGCATTTTGCAACTTTTCAACACTCCAATCCTTTGATACAGTTATCCAAATGACAATATCAAACATTCTAGCAATATCTTTGTTGTCATTCAAGTTCTGCATTATTGTTGTTTTCCCAGTTCCCACCATTCCCCAAAGCCCAATTCTTGTTATGGTCTTATCACTCAAAAGGCCCAGTACCTCCTCGACCACACAGTGGAGTGATGGTGTGTCTTCGGTGCTAGGAGCATGTATTATTCTGACAGGCTCCGGAAGACCCTCAACTACTATTCCTGTCTCAAACTTCCCGCCTTCCCAAAGACTACGCAGTTTTTCACACTTCTCTGCCATGCATTTGCTAAGATTTGGACGCGACAAGTAATTAGTAAGGCCTCCTTTTCTTTTTTTTTCATATTTGGATTTTAGTTCAAGCACCTCCTTATCGGCAATACTGACCCTACAAATCCAAGCTTCGCATTCTTTCTTAATCTGCTTTGTCTTGTCTTTGTTTAATTCAGAGTTCACATCGTCCCTTCTCGCATAAAGCTTCTCTGCTTCTGCCATCATCTTGTTGTAATTGCTTTTAAGATCTTTTGCATAATTAACTTTTAGAGAAACATACGAAAATAAGCTTCTTCCATCTTTGTAAGCCTCAACTGCTAATGCGGAACTGACTGCGTCAGCCATACCTGAATTAGCAGCAGAGTGAAATTTAAAGCATAAAAAATATTTGAAATAAAATGTTAAAATCTGAGCTTTCATCTATAGGAAAGCATCACCGAACTTAATGAAAATTTTCAACATGGCTGGTCACAAGATTCTAAAAAGATTTGGTGAAGTCATAGACCAGAATATGAACTTCCCAATGACCAAATTAGAATGATTAGTCTTTAAAAAGCTGAGAATAGGGAAAATAACAAAAAAATTTGATAAAGAAATAAATGAAGTGAGATACAAGGACTTAACATTATTAGGAACACAGATTTAGCCGCTTTCCATTTACAAGAATGAGTAGGGTAGTTCTCTTGCCCCTCTATTTTTGACTTATCGGATGAGTAAATGTAATGCAGAGAGAATGATGCTAAAACTTAAAAGAGGAGTGCAGGGCTAATCAAATTTAATAATTATTCACTTTATAGAATTAACTCAAGAACATCCGAAGGAATTACATAGAGTCATAAGCTAATCAAATTTAATAATTATTCATTTTATATATTTCTCAAGAACATCCAAATGAATTACAGAATCATAGCTTTTTAACCCTCCCCCCCCCCCCTCCCAAAATAAATAAATAAATAAGCTTTTATATTCTATTTAGTTTAAGTGTCGATAGTTATAAAATAAGATAGTTTATATATGTCCCCCCTCCTCCCCCCCCCCCCCCCCCAAAAAAAAAAAAGAAGAAATTTTTTTGACATGTGATAAAGACAACGGTAAAATCACATGTTTGCTAATTTTATGGCCAATCACATTTTTTACCAACAAGAAAAATAGAAGACCGCAAAAAAAATGTTGTTTGTCTTCTCACTTTTCTTCCTAAACCCAATTTCAAAATGACAAAGCCCTAAAATAAGCCACCAAAAATTTTAATGAATTTGATGAAGTCCAATTCTCTTTTAGTGTTCATTTCATCAAATTTCAAGCACTACTTATTTAAGTTTTTTTTCAAGTAATAGATTAGCTTTTGAAAAATATTTATTTATATCATTAAGATAAGCATGGTTTTTTAATGTTAAAAAACCCATGCCTCGAACCCCTCACCACAAAGTTGACAATGAAATGGCCTTACCAATGCTCCATAGCGGGCAGAACCATTAAGATAAGCATTATTAAGTTTGTCAGAGACTTGGATTTCAGTTCAAGTTAGGAAAAAATTTGTAACAGATCTGTGAAATTGTTTAAAATTTTGCATGAAAAGCACAATTTTTTTCATTGAGAAGCAAACATCAAATTTTATTAATTAGTGAGAATCAAATACAGCAGGAAACATGAAATCCAAATGAACAATAACAGAAAAGAGCCCATGAAATTGAACAAAGCACACTCGATAAACACCACCCTAAGACACCATGACTACATTTTGGACTTTTAACAAACACAAACAAGGCACCCAGAGCATTGCTAATATTTTCTCTCTTTGATTTGATAGCACCACCAACTATCACTCAAACCACTATACACCCAAATCAATCAGTAAACCCAATAATGATCTGCAAACATTCCAAAAGAGCTAAGCTGTTCAGACATTCAATTAAAACACTCATTTTATACACACTAGAAACTGGAGTAGTAATTACCACTCAATTTTCCAAATAATTACTACTCAAGTTTTGAGAGTGTATGTCCGGGTGTTTAGTGCTAGTGTACCACAATCTTTACTCATTCCAAAAACATACTGTAGATCACACCATCCTCCTTTCAAATTTAAAGAACACACTCCACTCTATTTCAAAAGCAAAATTGATCTCCAAAAAATATTGCTAACACCCAGATCTTCTTTAATTTTCCAGCATGAAGAAAATGACATATAAATACTGGTGTATGCATAATTTATCAATTTGCCCAGATTTTGGTTGATATATTATGAGCCTTTGGTTGATTAAAGAGAACGTGTCTGAGTTGCTATCAATGAAAGGATATCTCAAAATCATTCTTTTGGCCAACACTGTAGGTAACTAGCTGATGTTGGTACATTTGTCTTGATTAACCGAACCTTAAACATCATAGTTTTGGTTTCTTTCTTAATGATTCTCTTTCTCCTATGGATAAGAAAATTCCTAGAAAGCTAAAACCTTTAAATTTTAGTGACAATTCATTATAAAAGGTAAAATCATATGCAAATTTATCAAGACCAACCAGTAATTAATTAGGACCTTTCAATGCATGTTAATAATGTAAGCTATTTATTTATTTTTTTTTCATTTCTTTTCACTTTATATAGTGTTCATATTCTCAGTGACATATAATGAGATGCACACGCACATGGAAACATATTTACCAAGTCTCGACCACCACCCTCCCCGCCCCCGCCCCCCCCCCCCCCCCCCAAAAAAAAAAAAATATATATATATATATATATATATATATATATATATATATATATATTATATCTCAAGGCTCAAACACTTTTGCAAGGTACTTCCTAACAAAACGGAATAGTATTGAATTTGAAGGTCAAAGGTAACCATACTGAAGCAAAGTACTCCACAGACAGTTTGGTTTTCTTTTTCTTTTAATTTTGGGTAATATGAGAAAAAAGTTATAAGAGGAGAATCACAGGACATCAAAATTACACACAGTATTCCCTAGCTGAGATTCCATTATCCATTGCCTAGAAGATAGAATATCCTTAGTAGCCCATTTAGCAATAGAATTCTCTTATCTCAAAAACACAGAGAGTCGGAGATGAAGATTACCTGGAATATGCTCAGTATTAGCTTGGATTGAACATGTAAGAGATGACCACAGCAATTGACAAAGCTTCAACCATTCCCAGCAAAGGTGAAAGGGAAACCCAAACTCTCTCTCTTTAAATTATTTTCATTTGATTTTTCCTCTTTCACCTCTCTGGTTGCAGAAGAAGATGAGAAGCCTACCAATCTACTGTCTACACCTTCCTGTGAGCTGCGAGTTGACTTTGAGAAAGCAAAATTACAGTAATGGAAACTTATATTGGTTTAATTATTAATCTCCCCATATGGTTTTAAAAAGAAATAAAAAAACCTCCCCTATTTTTTGACGAATTTGTTTCTTTTAGCGAAATTGTTAGGGTGAGCAGATTTCGGTTAAAACCGAACACCAAACCGAACTGTTCGGTTTTTAAAAGTTCGGTGCATTTAATTTGGTTTTTCTGTTTTTTTTTTTTTTTGTTAATTTCGATTCTTTAGTGACCGGTTCGGTGCAATTTATTCTCAACCACACCAAACCGAAACATCGAATTTAATTTGCTATAGGTTCACAGTACCCTAAGTCCCCTAACCAAAACACCAATTCTAAATCAAATCCCTGAATCCTATCCTTACGAGAGAAGTGGTGCTCATCGTCTTCTCTCTCTCACCTCTCCCCCAGCCTCCACACCACAGGTGACAAGCGTCGGCCCTCACTTCACTAGTCACGATCGTCGTGTCTTGGTCAGTTGGTCCTCTTTTTCACCGTCTTTCCTGTCTGGCCGTCTCTGGTCTCCCATCTCCCTCACCGTCTCCCTTTAGTCTCTCGACTCTTTCCCTCATCGGCTCTCCCTCTTTCTCTCACCGACTCTCTTTCCCTCACCGGTTATCTTTCTCTCACTGGTTCTCCCTCTTTGTCTCTCTTTCTCTAGCCGTCTCTTTACACAAGCTACAACTAACAGAGTAACAGGTAAGTTTTATTTTGTAATCTTTTTCCTTTTTTCCTTAAATTTTTGGTATAAATCATCCTTAATTTTTTTTTTCCATTTTGTTCCTTGTGCTATTGCTTACAGGTCTCTAGACCTATTTGCAGTCCTCAGTGGTGTCCTAGTCATCATCTTTTTCTCTCTCTCTCGTAACAATTTCTGGTAAATAAAGAGACTGCAAGTAACCTATTTATGTCTTTGTTCAAGTTGATAATTTCCAATACCAGCAAGTTTGAGTTCTTCAATTGACACTAATTTTTTATATTACTTTTAAATGTTTTTAAAAGCAAATGGGTTTTAATTTGTATGAAGTATGAACAGCTTGATAAGTTAGTGGTAGTCTCAACGTCTTGATAAGTTAATGAACAACTTGACACAGTGAGCTCCCAGCTCTCTCAACGTCTCTCAATGACAGTCTCTTCTCTCCTAAAAAAATTTGAACACTGCTATATCGGTCCTGTCAATCTTGATAAGCTATTATGATCTCTCTTTCTATGTGTGTTTATGGGGTTAGTATTGCTATCTTTCAAATTTAGCTGCTGCTACTGTTTTTCGGGATCGTTGGCTTGTTGATTGTTTGTTGTTGATTTGGGTTGTCATATTTTGCTGATGGTTTTGTTGTGTCAAATGTCTAATATTACTCAATAGCGTAATAGGTTTCCTATTTTTGTTTTGGGATCATGCATTGTTTTGTCAAGGGTATGTTTGTGATGATGATAAATGTTTAATCCCAGCTCATTATGAGACCTTTCATGGTCTAGGGAATATAATATGATGTGGTAATAAAAAAAATATGATGTGGTAATAAAAAAAAATATGATGTGTTTTTTGTGATTTACATGTTGTTTACTGAGATACCTATAGTTATCTTTTCATTCTTTAGTGTTGTTTCTATCTTTTTTATATATAAGTCATGCTTGGAATTGTATGATTTACATGTTTTTTTCTTTCGTTCTTTAGTGTTGTTTCTTTCTGTTTTATACTAATAATTGAATCTAATCTAAATCACCTTCTAATTGTAGATATCGCAACGTTGAAGATACACAATGGCAATTAAGGGGGATCAAACTGAAACTAACAATACTGATGCATCTTCAATCCACCTATGGGGTTTGAACATGAAGTCTCTTCAAGAGAACATTCTAAACAGAAAAATGTGGGAGAGGAACTCACATGGATACTAGTGCCTCTTCAAATCCACCTAAAGCTCCCAGAAAAGCAATAGAGCTAAGGTCTAAAGTTTGGGCACATTTCAAAAAGGTTGAAGAAGATGGTAGAGCAAAAGGTGAGTGCAACTACTGTTTTAAAAGATATTGTGCTGATGTTAAAAAAATGGCACCTCACAAGTTAAGCAACACATGACTAAATGCAAAAAGTTTCCACATGCTATAGAATCTGATCAAACAGAGTTAGTACAAACAAAAATAAAGGAAGATAATGATGTGGAAGGGAGTGTTAGCATTCATAAATTTGATCAAGAGGTTATTAGGAAAGTTGTGATGTATATGATAATTGTTGATGAGTTGTCATTTAAGTTTGTTGAAAGTGAAGGGTTTAAGTATGTGATGCGTACTGCATGTCTTAAGTTCCGTATACCATCTAGATGGGCTATTGCTAAGGATGTTTACCAATTTTATGAAGAGGAAAAGTTGAAGTTTAAACATTTTTTGAAAACCTCTTCTCAAAGAATCTGTCTTACCACAGATACATGGACTTCCATACAAAAAATCAATTACATGGTTCTTACGGTCCACTTTATAGACAATGATTAAAAATTGAGGAAGATGATACTAAATTTTTGTCCAATTACAAGTCATGAGATGCCTTGTAACGACCCATCCCGGGTTGGCCACCCCGAAACGGTGTCATTACATTTTGAGAATCCCAGCACGACACATATATGCAGCAGTAAAAATAAATATTACCAAAAGAACTTTACGTAAATCCGTAAAATGCATGAAGAGTTACAAATAAATTTTTCATTTTATTCTCTCATTTGTCTGAGGATGATGACACGTACGCGGTTTACAGAAAATTATTTCTTCTGAACCTCAACTCATCAAACTATTTGCCCAGCCTGAATCATTGTACAATGAGGGGTGAGCTTCACAAGCTCAGTGAATTAAATTTACTAGAAGTATTCCAAATTCCATAAATAGTCCTTAATTATTTAATATTTTATTCTTCTCTATTAATATCTTATTCTCAATCATTAGTCCATCTTAAGACCATCAATTATCTCATAATTACTTCGTGACGAGGTTCACATCATAAAATCTTCTATTTAAATAAGTCTTAACACCATAACTTCTATGAGACTCAACCATTTATAATTAAATTCACAATCTCGGCATTTCAATAATCTCATTATCATAGTTGTCTTTTTTTTATGAGACTCAGCCATCATACACGACAATATACATCATCTCAGCTTTTCAATAATATTTTCATCATAACTGTCTCTTTCAGCGAGACTCAATTATCTATCATTATTTTCACGATAATAAATCACACCTCAACACCTCAACATTTCAACATCTCAATAATCTCATCATTATAGCTGTCTCTTTTCATGAGACTCAGCCATCTATAATTAAATTCACAATAAAAATATCACATCTCAGCATCTCAAATAATGCAGCAATAATTAAAACAGATGCAGATGCATGAATGATTATGATGAGAACGTCTTCCCACCTGTCGACAGGTTATTATTATCTTAGACCGGTTGCCCTCCCGATTCTTTTATTCTCATCAGACCGGCTGCCTTCCCGGTTAATTCCGGCATATACCGGCTGTCACGGTTTTCACTTTTCATCCCAGTATATACCGGCTGTCACGGTTTTTATTTTTCATCCCAGCATATACCGGCTGTCACGGTTTTTACTTTTCATCCCAACATATACCGGCTGTCACGGTTATTTAATTAGACCGGCTGCCTTCTCGGTTCTTTCGGTTATATTATTAAATGCATATGCGCATGAACAATAATATGAAACAGTAATATAAACAGTAATATAAAAACAATATAAAGATTCAAACCACTTAATTTGGCTATTTTGATTTTCTACAAATTTTATATAACAAGGTTTCTTAAAAATTTCTTACATCCAATCATCCTGATTTTTATCAAATTATATAAAAATTCCACTAAATTCTTCTATTCCCAAATCACATCAAATAATCAATTAAAGACTGTCAAGATCTACTAAATTTCACCTCAAATCTTCCACCAAAATTTGTCAAGATCTATTAAAATTTACCTTAAATCATCCACTAAAATTTGTCAAGATTTACTAAAATTCATCTTATCATAACTCATGTTAAAACATCAGTATGTCTCATCAATAATTTATTTATTGCTTTTATTTTCAAATAAACTCATGATTTCCAAAAAAATATCATCTCTCACCGAAAAATATTTCCACATGTCCAAATTTCCTATCATACCCATAAATCAATTTTTCATCTATCACTCAAGCATACTTTAATAATTTATTTTAATATAATCACTAAATATTTTATTTTTTTTATTTAGACTACTTAAAGTAAATTTAACTCACCCCGTAGCATTTAAAGCTACTCGTGGGTCACCTTCTTGCCTTTCTCGGTTCTTCTCAGAAATTTCTCCCGTTGTAGATAGTCAACACCTGACATAATATTTGCATTAAATTTCTAATTAGTTCTTAAATTCATCATAAACCACTTCCTTTGAAAATTCTCATTTTAAATTCCAGGAATTTCATATATGTTAAAAATTTAAAAATAAATACTATACTATTACCTTATAATACTGATAGCTTTTCATGATCCTTTATGAAATTCCGTAGAAAATCTCTTCAAAATTTTGTTCTTTTGACTTTTCTTTGAACTCCCAAGTGTATCAAGAAAATAGAGATATTTGAAAGAAAGCTAACGAAATCGGTAAGGAAAATTTGCGTTTACAGTGCTTGTGTATATACAAGTTGGCTGCAACACAAAACTCTCGACAGCCCAAAAACATTTTCAACTCAAACACCTCTTTTTCCTCTCCTCCCTACACGTGTTTTACACTAAGTTTTCTTTAGACAAGTTTGGCCTAACTTTGGCCTAATTTTTTACAGCAATGGCTACCATGATTTCAGTATTTCTTTTCTTTGTCTTTTGTCTTTTTTTTTTGTTTGATTTTCTCTCTTTTTTTTTCTTTTCTTTATTCCTTTACTGTTTCCTTTCTCCTTTTTGATTTCTGTCTTCGGTCTACCAAATTTTTTTTTTACTACTCTTCTTTTTTACTATTCACCTTTGTTACTATTCATGCTTTTTACTATTCATGCTTTGTTTTTCTTTTTTTTCAATACTAATCCTTCGTATAAAAATATTATTTAAATTTCCTGACATATTTATCAAATTACTTCTTTACCCTTAATTTACGAATACGGGTATTACAATTCTACCTACTTTACAAAAATTTCGTCCTCAAAATTTCTTCACTTTACTCCATAGTCAAATATAATCCCTCTTCATACTTGTCTTACGTTTTCACGAAATCTATTCAACATTCTTATTCCACCATCAAACTTTACACTAGTAAAATTATTCTTTTACACAAGACTTACTCTCTTTGTCCAAAATTTTCACTAGTACTTGCATATAAGTCCAAACTTTATGAATTTCTATAACTTAGCTCGAAATATCATGTAAACACATTCTTAAAGTGCAACATGAAATACATTATATAAATGTTTTAAATTCTAAAGGCAAATTCAGGTTACTCACAACTAATCCAACTTTCTCAACAATCTTATAGGGTCCCACATACTTCGGATTCAACTTTCCTTTTCCATTTAAATCTCAATACACATTTTCATTGAGATATTTCTCAATACACCCAATCACCTATTTAAGACTCAAGAGGTTTACTCTAAGCTGTTGTACGGTTTTTCTCTAACAAATTTGATCATCTCTAGCTCAATAATAAATAGACCAGATATATTTTTTTCTTTCATTTCTTCCCAACACATAGGAATTCTATACCTCCTATCATACAATGTCTCAATGGGTACCATCCCAATACAAATTTGATACCGATTATTATAAACAACTTCAATCAATAGCATGTAAGCATCTCAATTTACTGAGAAATTCATCACATTTGTCCTTAGTATATATTCTAGTATTCTAAAAAAAAATCTAATATGAGCATGAAAATTATATTAAATTACTACTGTGTATCCGTGGATTTCTGAAAGCCTCTCCCAATACCAAGATGTAAATCTAACATCTTTCTTTGACGCTATGCTCAATGGTACTCCATACAACCTCACAGTCTCAGCTATATCCCTTTTAAATCTTGACCATCAGAATTTCTGTTTAAATCCTCTATATTTCTTATTGTTACTTGATTTCATCGAATCTACATCATTATATACCTTTCTCACTATCCCCTCTCTTAACCTCACATTATTTGGAACACAACTTCCAAGTTCCAATACTAAAATACTCTTACTTCAATTTTAACCTCATATTACGTTCTAATAAGCACTCAATGCTTAATTTTTTTTTCTATCTCTTGATCTCTACCTTGCATCTCTAAAACATTTCATTATGGATGACTGTACAACCATATTTATTAACCATGATCCTCTGCCACTGTTATTCAACTTCATTATTATCTCTTTTAAATCTATCATCAATTTCACATCCGGATTCCCATAGCAGTTAACCTTCTTGTGGAATTTTCTACTCAATACATCAGCTATCACTTTTGCATTTTTAGATGATAATAAATTATACAATCATAGTTACTAATCAACTTCATCCACCATCTTTGCCTCAAATTCAACTCTCTCTAGGTAGATAAGTATGTCCAACTCTTATAACCCATGAATATCTAACAAGTGGCTTAATACAATTGATGTCTCCAATCTTTTAAATAATCACTATAGCACTCTAAGTCATGAGTAATGTAATTTCTATCATGTATTTTCAATTGCCTAGAAGTATGGTTCACAACTTTCCTATGACACACATATCCTAATCATTGATATGACTTATCATTATACACCACAAATCCTTCATCACCAGAAGGAAACACCAATACCGGAGCTGTAGTCAATTTCTCCTTTAGTAATTGAAAATTTTTCTCACACTTCCTTCACCATACAAATCTCACATCTTTACTGGTCAATCTATTCAACAGCAATTCAATAATAGACAAATTCTGAAAGAATCTTCTATAATAACCAGCTAATCCCAAGAAAATTCTAATCTCAGTTATATTAGTTGGTTTCTCCCAACTTAACATTATCTCTACCTTTTGTGGATTATCTGTTATGCCGTTTCCGAATATTATATGTTCCAAAAAAGTTATTTCCTTCAACCAACATTCACACTTAGAAACTTTACATATAATTTCTCTCTCCTCAGAATCTCCGGCACACTGTTTAATGGTCCATATGTTATTTTTCCTTCTCAGAATATATCAGAATGTCATTACTGAACACAACCATAAGATTATCAAGAAACAGTTTAAATATTTTATTCATCAAGTCCATAAATGTTTCCGGAACATTAGTTAATCCATATGACATCACGAAAGCTTATGAGCATAACGTGTCCTAAAAGTAGTCTTAGGCACGTCTCCCGTCTCTATCCTCTATTGGTGATAACCTGATCTCAGGTTTATCTTAGAAAACATTCTCACTTCTTGCAACTGCTTAAACAATTCATTTATCCTAGGAAAAAAAATGTATCTATTCTTATTCAACTATCTGTAGTCTATACACATCCTTATCGTTCCATATTCCTTCTTCACTAACAACACCTGACTCCCCAAATATATTAGATCAGATAAATTGTTTATCCACAAATTCTTAAAACGGTACGTTCAACTTTCTCAATTCAGCTGATGTTGTTTTGTAGGGTGCTATTAAATATATGTGATAATCGTAGTATCACATCAATAGAGACTTTAATCTCCCTACTTGGAGGCAACCTAAACAACTCATCAAAAAATTAATTTAGAAAATTCTTTCATCACTATCTCCTTTTTATAATTCATGATATATGCTCAATACTCCTTAAAACACTTCTTCAATCATCTCCTATTGGCCAGAGCAAAAATAAGATAGTTAAAAGTATCTCACGTCTATATCATGATCCTTCTTTCTGGAATAATCAACCCAGATGTAAAACATTGATAACCAATTATTTCCCAAAATAAATTTATTCGAAGATAATAAATCAACTTCAGATTTTCTGTCACTGGTACGAATCACACAATCCCTCATGAATATTCATGATTATCACTCTATCTCAAATGAGAACTTTAACAAGGATATTTTGCAATTCAAGGACTAATAAATTCTTCAATAGATTTTATATGAATACTGGATGCAAAAGAATGGGTTGCATCAAAGTCAACCAACACTGACATGTCCACCTTCTTCACACATAAAGTATTTCAAATTTTGAACATTCTGGGATAAACATCTTTTCTGAATATAATTATAATAAACTTTTATATCCCAATCATACATCAGTTTTCCACTTCCACTTGGTGGCATACTTATTTCCTCTACTATGACTTCCAGTTCTCACAATCTATCTCCCGAATTTAAGGGTCTCATCAATAGTATTTTAAGATACATACGCATCAGATTTTGTTTGCCTCTGACTCTGTACTTCAGTTTTCAGTAACAAGGAATGCCTCATTTAGGGTGGTCTCTTACCCTGTACACTCATACTACCTCTACCTCTATAACCTTTATGTTTAAGTTCCTTTAATCACTTTTTCTCTTTCTCTTAAACTCTATCACATCTCTCTCGATCTGAAATAATATATCCACCAATCTAACATAATTCATATGCATCATGTAAGATAGTTTCGATCAAACCTTAAAACATAGTTCATCGTTGAACCTCTTACATTTCTTCTCCTCTTGGTCTACTATTTTTGGTACAACCATTGAAAAAAAAACATAAATCTGCTATCATATTGAGCCACAGTTAACACATCTACCCCAAATAAATAATATCTCTATCTTGTTGAGCTTTAGAGATATAAGGAAAATACCTATCAAGAAAAAAAAAACTTCCTTAAACCTATTTCAGGTTAAGGGTCTATCAATATTCATACTTACCTTGGAAAAAATATCCTTCCACCATTCATAAAACGTCTCTTTCTAAGCATAAAAGGATTCGTAGATCCTTTAACAACAAAGCATTTAGCTTAATTATATCTCCCAGCATCTTATGCATAAATCCATTTTTCTCCTTTTTTTTAAGTGTCTACAATTATTGAATTAACAACATCAGGCACTACTCTAGTTTGCTTATCAAGTCTATGCTATAAGTTATCCACTCGATCATCTGAGACATTCATCTTCTCAAAAGCATGAGTAAGAGCTTATCTTAGCTCATCTCTTTTAACTTCAGATTCTCTCATACCTCGATTATATTACTAATATTAATCATATTATCAACACTTTCCCTTCGAGGAACCACAGATTCAGACTCAACCTTGACTTATCAAAAAAAATATTTTGGGCCTACCACGCCCTCTCAAATCAACAATTCTAACTCTAACTCTAGCGCATCCACGTGTCATCCTCAGACTGTTCATTATAATTTACTGTAATCTTCCACTTTCTTACTTTTTATGCAGTCTACAGAATCATATAACCTAATGCTCTGATACCAAAATTGTAACGACCCATCCCGGGTTGGCCACCCCGAAACGGTGTTATCACATTTTGAGAATCCCAGCACGACACATATATGCAGCAGTAAAAATAAATATTACCAAAAGAACTTTACATAAATCCGTAAAATGCATGAAGAGTTACAAATAAATTTTTCATTTTATTGTCTCATTTGTCTGAGGATGATGACACGTACGCGGCTTACAGAAAATGATTTCTTCTGAATCTCAACTCATCAAACTATTTGCCCAGCCTGCTACCTGAAAATCATTGTACAATGAGGGGTGAGCTTCACAAGCTCAGTGAATTAAATTTACTAGAAGTATTCCAAATTCCATAAATAGTCTTTTATTATTTAATATTTTATTCTTCTCTATTAATATCTTATTCTCAATCATTAGTCCATCTTAAGACCATCAATTATCTCATAATTACCTCGTGATGAGGTTCACATCATATAATCTTCTATTTAAATAAGTCTTAACACCATAACTTCTATGAGACTCAACCATTTATAATTAAATTCACAATAATGTCCCACATCTCGGCATTTCAATAATCTCATTATCATAGCTATCTTTTTTTTATGAGACTCAGCCATCATACACGACAATATACATCATCTCAGCTTTTCAATAATATTTTCATCATAACTGTCTCTTTCAGCGAGACTCAATTATCTATCATTATTTTCACGATAATAAATCACACCTCAGCATCTCAATAATCTCATCATTATAGCTGTCTCTTTTCATGAGACTCAGCCATCTATAATTAAATTCACAATAAAAATACCACATCTCAGAATCTCAAATAATGCAGCAATGATTAAAACAGATGCAGATGCATAAATGATTATGATGGGAACGTCTTCCCACCTGTCGACAGGTTATTATTATCTTAGACTGGTTGCCCTCCCGGTTTTTTTATTCTCATCAGACCGGCTGCCTTTCCGGTTAATTCCAGCATATACCGGCTGTCACGGTTTTTACTTTTCATCCCAGCATATACCGGTTGTCACGGTTATTTAATTAGACCGGCTGCCTTCCCGGTTCTTTCGGTTATATTATTAAATGCATATGCGCATGAACAATGATATGAAACAGTAATATAAACAGTAATATAAAAACAATATAAAGATTCAAACCACTTAATTTGGCTATCTTGATTTTCTACAAATTTTATATAACAAGGTTTCTTTAAAATTTCTTACATCCAATCATCCTGATTTTTATCAAATTATATAAAAATTCCACTAAATTCTTCTCTTCTCAAATCACATCAAATAATCAATTAAAGACTACCAAGATCTACTAAATTTCACCTCAAATCTTCCACCAAAATTTGTCAAGATCTATTAAAATTCACCTCAAATCATCCACCAAAATTTGTCAAGATCTACTAAAATTCATCTCATCATAACTCATGTTAAAACATCAGTATGTCTCATCAATAATTTATTTATTGCTTTTATTTTCAAATAAACTTATGATTTCCAAAAAAATATCATCTTTCACCAAAAAATATTTCTACATGTCCAAATTTCCTATCATACCCATAAATCAATTTTTCATCTATCACCCAAACACACTTTAATAATTTATTTTAATATAATCACTAGATATTTTATTTTTTTATTTAGACTACTTAAAGTAAATTTAACTCACCCCGTATCATTTAAAGCTACTCGTGGGTCACCTTTTTGCCTTTCTCGGTTCTTCTCAGAAATTTCTCCCGTTGTAGATAGTCAACACCTGACATAATATTTGTATTAAATTTCTAATTAGTTCTTAAATTCATCATAAACCACTTCCTTTGAAAATTCTCATTTTAAATTTCAGGAATTTCATATATGTTAAAAATTTAAAAATAAATACTATACTATTACCTTATAATACTTATAGCTTTTCATGATCCTCTATGAAATTTTGTAGAAAATCTTTTCAAAATTTTGCTTTTTTGACTTTTCTTTAAACTCCCAAGCGTATCGAGAAAATAGAGATATTTGAAAGAAAGCTAACGAAATCGGTAAGGAAAATTTGCGTTTACAGTGCTTGTATATATACAAGTTGGCTGCAACACAAAACTCTCGACAGCCCAAAAACATTTTCAACTCAAACACCTCTTTTTCCTCTCCTCCCTACACGTGTTTTACACTAAGTTTTCTTTAGACAAGTTTGGCCTAACTTTGGCCTAATTTTTGACAGCAATGGCTGCCATGATTTCAGTATCTCTTTTCTTTTGTCTTTTGTCTTCTTTTTTTTTGTTTGACTCTCTCTCTTTTTTTTTTCTTTTCTTTATTCCTTTACTGTTTCCTTTCTCTTTTTTGATTTCTGTCTTCGGTCTCCCAAATTTTTTTTTTTACTATTCACCTTTGTTACTATTCACACTTGTTACTATTCACGCTTTTTACTATTCATGCTTTGTTTTTTTTTTTTCAATACCAATCCTTCGTATAAAAATATTATTTAAATTTCCTGACATATTTATCAAATTACTTCTTTACCCTTAATTTACGAATACGGGTATTACATACCTTAGGTAGAGCAATAGAGAAATGTTTGATGGATTGGGGAGTCTATAAAATATTTATTATCACTGTTGATAATGCTTATTCAAATAATGGTATAGTCAGACACTTTTGAGGAAAAAATTACTCAATTAGAAAACTGCAATAGCAAAAGGGGAATACCTTCATATGAGGTGTATTGCCCATATTATCAATTTGATTGTGGGTGAGGGGTTGGATGAAATGAATGAGTTTGTTGCTCGTGTTAGTGATGTAGAAAGATATGTGAGGCAATCTCCAGCTAGGATGCAAAAATTTAAATATTGAGTTGTGCTTGAAAATATATATTATAAAGTTGGTTTGTGTATAAATGTTTGCACTAGGTGGAATTCCACATATTTGATGTTGAATGTTGCTCAACAGTATGAGGCTGCATTTGATAGGTTTGGGGAGTTAAAGAATGAACCTATGGTGAGTGAACTTAACACAAATGGGAAAAGGATGCCAAATGCACATGATTGGAGTGAAGTTAGGAAGCTAATGGCGTTTTTAAAGCATTTTTATAAGTTAACTTTACGGGTGTCAGAGTCTTTGTATGTCATATCCAACACTTATTTTAATGAGATTTGTGAGGTTGATTGCCTATTACGATCATGGCAAACACTAATGATCTTGAATTGAATGATATGACTAAGAAAATGAGGCTTAAGTTTGACAAGTATTGGGGAAACTTTGAAAAAATGAACAAATTGATTTATGTTGTGGCTGTGCTTGACCCTCGACAGAAATTAGTATATGTGAGGTATGTTCTTTCCCAAATGTTTGTAGGTTTGAAAGGTGAGGAGATGGGAGATTAAGTGAAAGATATCACATCTAAAATGTTTAATGAGTATAAGGCTATAACGCAACCTCAATATGGTGAAACTAGTGTGGCAAATCAAAAATCAAGTGCTGTTGTGGAGGCTGGGAAACAAGTATTTATGAACATAATGTATTTGAAGTTCTACAATGAGACAGGAGGTGTGGATAGCAAATCTAAGTTGGATACGTATTTGAGTGAGGATATTGAGAAGCATAGTGATGAATTTAATATTTTGGAGTGGTGGAAACGCAATAGTGCAAGATTTGAAGTCCTCTCAAAAATAGCTCATGATATGTTGGCGGTTTCTGTTTCCACAGTTGCTTCTGAATCAAATTTTAGCACGGGAGGATATGTTCTTGATCCATTTAGGAGGTCCCTATCTCTTAAGATAGTATAAGCTCTTGTATGTGCTCAAGATTGGACTCGGAGTTCATTTAATCAAGTTAATGTTGAGGAGACATTTGAGGATGTTACCAGAATTGAGGATGGTAAAGAAACTTTTTTTCTATGGTTTTTTAATTATTGTCTTTCAGAGATTTAATTGTTCTAAAAAAAATATTCATATTTCTCTTTTTCTTTCTTTCTTTCAGAAATAACAAGATTACGAATTGCAAAAGACATTTGAATGCCTTGAAACAAGTGGTGCTGATTTGAAAATTTTGGTAAGTCACTAAGTCATAGTTTTCTACTCTTCTTGTACTGGCTACTGCTTTGGAACTGTTGTAAAATTTTTATTAGTTAGTTGTTGTTGACAGTTGACATTTATCCTTTGGCACCTATCCTTTATATTTTTTTTTCTACATTTTGGATTTGTGGATGCTATGTTGACATGTTGTTGCTACTTGCTAACCTGCATTGAAGGATGAAGACATTTAGGAGCACTTAGGGATTGATCTCATTGTTGTTCCTTTATTTTTGTTGCATAATTGCATTGTTGTTGTAGACAAACGACAACTCTTTTTGTTTTGCCTGTAATAGTGTAGCATAATGTATTAATGTTTAAAGGCTTAGAGAATAGAGTCTAATGTAGCTTCTTGATAATAACTAACATCTAAGCTTTAAACTTGAGATATTTTTAAATTTCTTAGATTTTACTTTTTGCATTTGAATCAAGAATTGTAGTAATGTATTATGTTAATTTTAAGGGCTTAAAACCCAATCTCTTTTGCATTTTGGGATGATGAATGAGCACTAGGAATGATGAAAGTGAAAAACAAGTTTTAAAATGATTTTTTCACCCATAAATAACCGAAAATAAAAACCGAACTGAACCAATAGATTATTTAGTTTGGTTCGGTTTAATGTTTTTGAACCGAAAAAACTTAAAAATCGAATTTTTTTTTTGCACCAAACCGCACCGAAAAACCAAATGCTCACCCTTCGAAATTGTAAAATACAATGACAGGATCATAAGAGTAACCATTATCACATTTTGTGTTGGGGAATATTACATTGGCTCGGGTCCTTCGGATAGAAATAACTAAAAAATTTACAATTTTAATATTTCTATCACATGATTGTTCGCATAGCATAATACTTTTAGTGATTATGCTCGTACAATACATGAATTTTTAGTTATTTGAATTTATTCAACTATGATATTATAATATGCAAAGTTCATAATTTTAATATTTCATCTCATGATTGCTTATATAGTATAATACAATTAATCTTCAGTCCTGTACATTGCGCACGAGCTTATAGTTATTTAAATTTATTCTACTATGCTGTTATAATGTGCAAGGTTATATGGTATTATCAATTGATTTTTTTAAAAATTAATTATAGGCATCAATAATTTATTAATTTTAACCTATCATATGAAATTTTGGACATGTATGCATAGTTTTTTAAGTTTTATCATGAGCTACTTTTTTTGTTAAAGTATTGATCTGAGACATCCAAATCAACACTCGTCCAACCACCATCATCATGTCTTAATATTAATTAGATATATATTCATTTATGGTTCATCTATGTATTCTTGCGTAAAATAAACCATATCAAATAAATAATCACTTAAATCTTGATAATGAATAATAGATTTTGTTGACTACTATCACAATTGAGAAGATACAATAACGTAGATTAACTTATTTTACCCAAGAGATTTTTGTGATTTTAATCTTTAATCTCAAGTTCTAAATTAAATATATAATATTTTAAAATTTCTTTTAATTTTTTATTTATATTATTTGATAGATAAGTAACTAATAAATTATGTGTTTATAGAATTTAATTAGAATATTTTTAGCGGCTTATCGTTTGATTTTTATTAACTCTTTTTTTCATCAGATGTTTTGGTATTTATATAACTATCATTTTATAATCACATGGTTAATTTAATTCATTGGATATATATAAATTTGCAGTCTCTGCAATTAATTCGATATTTTGTAATTGAATGTCTTTTTTTATTTGATTTGTCTTTATTAATCAATATTATATTATTTAAAACTGATTTTAGTCTAATTAACACTTGTAATATTGTATTTGAATTTTTTTAACAAATAATTGAAAATATGATTAAAAATTAAATATTATAATAAAAATGATATGGATACTCTCACCTCATGCAAAAGAGCAGGAATAACAATAATTTATGATTCTTTTTATATCCCAAATCAAAAGAAATATGAAAACAAAATCATGGTTAATACTTAACAGTGAGTTTTATATGTTATTTGATAAATTCACTTTTCTAATATATAGTAATTTAAGTTAGTTTACTAGCTACGTAAATATTTGTATTAGCTTATTGTATAATTCGTATTAAATCTTTCACACTTTAAATGCTTTGATATTTGTATAATTATAGTTTTATAGTTAATTGATTTCATTGGATATATGTAAATCTGTAGTCTCATGTAGTCAATTGGATACTAAGGATTGTTTCGATTGAATATTAATTTTTTTTTAAAAATAATTTTATGAAATTTGATTTGTTTTTTTATACATAATATAATAAGATTTAAATCTAAAGTATTTCAATTAGAAGTTATGATATTGTACATGACATTTTTTTTTCTTCAAATAAGTGAGAGTAAAGAATAACTATTGTATAAAAAATGACACAGATATTAAATCCTTATGCAAAAGAGAAAAATACAACAATATTTTATGATTACCCGATATCCAATTGGTTTTACTAAAAAAATATAAACAAAAACACGTATGCAATCCATGATGAAACCTTTTTATAGTGAAATATTATTTAATATTTAATTTTTTATCTATATAATTTAAGTTATTTTATTACATAATTTGATTGTTTTCTTTATTTTAAGTCTTATATAAATCGTATTTTATTATTTTTGACTTTTATATAGTTTATAGATTAGATTTTATATATCCCACATAACTATAATTATTAAAATTATATTCAGTTAGAAAAAAAATGTTATACATATTAAGAATTTTTGCAACTGAATACGTTTTTTTTCTTGTTTTGTTTTTTTTAATCAAGATTATATTTTTAAAGTTGAAGGTATTCTAATAATCAACTACTTAGAGTATTGTATTTGAGGTTTTGTATCAAATAAGAAGTAAAAAATAAATTATTGTAAGAAAAATAATATGGACAATCACATCCATGTAAAAGGAGTATTCAACAACAATATTATAATCCGGTATATCCAACTGGGTTCTAATCAAAATAAATATATAAAAAATACATAAATGGTTAATATAAAAACCTTCTATGGTAAAATATTATTTGATAAATTCAATTTTTTAAAAGTCCAATTTATTTTAATTTTTTAATTTGATTTTATTTTTTACTTTAAGTGTTTTATAAATTATCTTGAATTGTTTTAGACTTTATAAGATTTATAAATTTGATTTTATGTAGCCCGCATAACAACAAATACCAAAATGATGTTGTGTTGAAATTAATAAAAATTCATGTAAATTCATTTCACTCCTTTTTAGAATATAAATATCTACTTTCAATTTTTGAGTTTTTCAACCAAATATGTGAGAATGCTACCCAATTTCAATTTTTGAGTTTTTCAACTACTACTTTCAGGAAGGTGTTCTTTCCCTCGTACTTATTTAATTTTATGTATGTTGGAAGATGAAAAAATTTTATTTATTTATTTTTGGTAATACACACCGGAGAAGTGGATATATATAATTAAATAGTCTTGTGATGACCATAAAAAATATAAGAAGTGTCGAACTTGAGACCTCACACAATAAGATCTCAAGCACTATCATTGACCCACCCCTTAGTGGTTAGACGGAAAATATTTATAAATACAAAAAAATAACCTCTTTTATTAAGAATCAATCTTTACGACTTATCTCATTCTCTTTTTAAAAATACAATCATTGTTTTTCATTGCTTAAAAAGTAATTCAAAAGAGAATCTCTAATTTGATATGTTCTTTTAAATTCTTAAGCGTGACTTTGTTTATTTATTAGAACCTTAAAAATAGCAATTCATCACAATTAAGTCTTTAGTTTCTCTTTCCTTTTTCTTGTGAAGAAAACCCAAATGGCTCAATATATATATATATATATATATATAGAGCCATTTGGGTTTTCTTCACAAGACGTGACAATGTCAGTAAAAGGTTAATAAGTAAGAACCAACTACTATGTTTTAACATCTCAAACAAAGTAAACAAATTATTTAATCTTAACATCTTAAAAAATTACAAAATCTATTGGTTAAATAATGGATATATATAACATAAATTAAAATCGAGATATTATTATTTCAAATCAATATGTAATTTTTTTTGAGAGGGTATAAAGATGAATCGTTGAACTAAAAAAATTTCACTTTTTTCATATATTAGTATATATAAATATATGAAATAAATGAAGATTTTCAGAAGTCAATTTCATCTTAAAAATAAAAATCATCTACTGATGTCAATGGATCAGATCAGATGTGTAAGTATCTCCATTCGCTCCCACCCACAAAGGTGAAATTCACTATCCACTTCCACAATCATATGGTGAGTGGACAATTTTTTGGAGACCAATCCCAACCAATAGGGGTGAAAGGGCTATTCACCTCCCACTCAATTTTTTCTTTAAAAAATTAAATATTATTTTATCAAATATTTTAAATAAAATTTGTTACCTCAATCCACAAACCATTCTTAATAAAACCAACAATAGTTAAAAACATAGGAAAAACTCATTGTTTTTGTATTTCTAACCTAAAAATATAGGAAAAAAAACTTATTTTGGACATGTATTTTTGTAAATATGATACATACTGTAAACCGAGGTACAAACCCAAGGTGGAGGATGAATTAGATTTTAAAAACATTTTACTAATTAACACACAAGTTTTTAATAATTTAATCAAGCAATGCACACAACAAATAAAATGCTTGAATTTAAATGAGTAAATGAAGAGAATATGCAAACTCCATTTATAGTGGTTCGACAATATCATAATCTCTCCGACCCTACGTCCACTCTCTTCAAGGAACCTTCTTGAAGTAATCCACTAAATGTAGTCGAGCAAATTTACGGGTGTTGCACAAACTTTACAAACAATCTCTTCCATAAGGAAGTTACAAAGAAGTGTTTAATCCTAAACAATCTAAGAGTTATACCAACTCTTTCTCTTTACAATGAATGGTATTAAATGTAAAAGAAAGGTAGAGAGATAGTGATGAATGTTTTACAAGATGAAGATTATCTCTCTTTCAAGAACAAGCTTAAAGAATGACTCACAATAATTTTTTCAAAGCTTTTGAGAGTATTAATGAGCTATGAGATGAATTGAATGTTCTATTGTTCTTTTTTAAATGCTCATTGAAGAGGGTTTTTATAGCCTTGGACTTATATAGCCGTTAGACATTGATTTGGCAGATTTAGAGCATTAAATGCTCAAGTTCTGCGTCTCAAACGGTCATATTTTAGAATTACCAGTCGATTGGGTCCTCATACCAGTTGACTGGGTTAAGTGAAAAAAGTTTGCTTTTAGGCTTAGGGAGAGTACCAGTTGACTAGGTCATAAGACCAGTCGATTGGGTCCTATTACCAGTCAACTGAAAACTTACTGTCCCTTTTACCAATCGATTAGGTTGTCCAAAAACCCAGTTTTATGTTTTTAAAACAGTTTTTGACTTAGAATCATTTTTTGTATTTTGTTTTGTCAAAGTCTTTTGCAAAATGAGCAATAGTTCTAGGTAACTGAAAATAGAGATTTACAATGTGATTAAATTACCTTAGAGCATATTCTAGATCTTTTGTCTTCTTTTAGTATTTGAACGTGTTGTTTTCTTCCGTTATGTTTCTGTATTGAATGTTTTTCCCGCTTAAATACTTAGATAAAACTGTTAGTGCAATTTAAGTAGTGTTTTGTCATTATTAAAATCAAATACGGGTCAATAATCTCCCACGTTTTGATGATGACAAAACCATAGAGAGAAAAAACAATTTTAAAAACTAAGTGTTTGATTACGCCCAAAACATAACACGGTAATTGTAGTACAGCTTTGGGGTGTCGATTCCACAGGGAAACAAACTAATTACACAAGAAGGTATAAACCTCAACACAAACGATAAAAGTTAAAGTGATAAAATCTGAATTGTTGATTGTGTAAATAATTTATGGATAATAAATAAAGAACAAGGCTCCGGAAATCCTCCATAAGTTCGTTGCCCTAATCCTAACTTGATTCAGTTGTTTTTATCTCGATTGCAAGTTTCACATCCCAAACAGACAATCGAAAAATATTCAATTAAAGTGCATGTATAAACCTTAATGTAATTGATATTAATTATTCTTTACTTTCAAGCACACATGACCTAACTTATAAATTATCAAGAGACGACGATATATCCAAATGACAATACTGCAACAATGGACAAATCTATAAAAGAGATATACCGGACTCAATCACATCCAAACAAATGCACATATGAAGAGCATGACTACACTTATATGGAAAAGAAGCATGCAAGCACCGGACTAATAAGAAATCTACTAATTAAATTAAAGAATAAAACATAACAATGTTTAATGAAAATAATACCAATCGACAACTGAATCAAATAAAGGAAAATAAGAACAACTAAACCTAGGGATTCATCCATTCGCCTTGCTTGGAGACTAGCCGGCCATGGAGCTCATGCTTCCTTGAGTTGCCTCCGGCCTCTAAACGATCATCTCCTCCTTGGTAGCGAAAGCTTCGATGATTCCTCAGCTTGCCCTCCAAAATTATACTTCATATTCGTCCAAAAGGCCCTTTGGATTCACTCTCTGATGATTTCAGATGAGGTCCGATTGATTCCTCAAAGCTGAAATGGAGTAGGCTTTTTATAGGGAAATACCACGAGTGCAATGTGTTTCCAATTCGATGTGGGATGTGGGATATAGAAATGTGTTTTCCAACTGATGTGGGATGTGAGATTTAAGCCCAAAATCACACTGAAATCCCGCACAGCCTGACATTTGTCTACTAAAACTGCCATAACTTTCTCTAGAAAAATCATTTTTACAAGCCGTAAAATTCTCCAGAAAATAGACTTCCGGATCTTTCTAAGAATATATGGCTTATCTCCTGGTTCTTCTTGCATCAATACAGTTTAATTTTCAAAGATGATTGATCTGTACGAGCAATTCTGACAATTTAGTAAATCTCTTTTCTTGGTTTCTCTTCATCTTGGCTCTTCTGCGACCATTATCTCACTCGAGTATTCATTGAAGTTTCGTGTTTAAAACGATGATAGCTTTTTTATCTCTTTTTTAAGCTCAAAGTACCTGAAAATGCACTGAAATAAGTCAACGATTCAAGAATAACACTTTAAAGTTATTAAGGTATAAAAGTGTAATTCCAACCTCGATCAACCCTAAAATGCTAACAATTAAGGATTGTTTAGATGTATTTTATGACTCTCATCACAACCCCCAACTAGCTTATTGCTAGTCCCTAGCAATTGAAGCGAAAATAAGAGATGAATTCTATGGTAGGAGTTAAAAACAAAGTAAAGCAATGCTAGCGTTGAACCAAGAGTAATTCACTTTTTGTCTCAAAAATTGCATATAACATACGGCACATAAAATCATTAAATTTCACCTAAGTCCAAAAGTAATCCAAACATCATTCTTAAAATTTTTATTGACTCTTAACATCCATCTTGCCACAAACCATTAATCCAAACACCCGGATTATTTTATGCATAACATTCGTGAATACAAGTCTTGGCCTCTAAAAACATAATAAATTGTGTGACATCAATCACAAAAACAAGCTCCATAGGCTCACTTTTCAAATCACTCTCCACTATTGTAGAAAAATCACACTACATTGGATCAAAAGGTCTTTAATAAGCTTGTAACATTAGGCTAAGGTAAAGTTTAAGAAAGAACGAGAAGGATTCAACAAGTAGAAGAACTTAATATCTTAGTTTTGAACACAACTCTTTAAGCACTGGATAACCTTACTTCAACACCCAACTCTTTCAACCATTTTTCGAGCATTTCTTTCAACAAATCACCATTTTTTTCTTTTCTTTCTTTCTTCTTTCTTTGCCATAATTCTTTTTTTTAATTTATTTTTGGCACATAACCATTCACATTCTTTTTCATTTTTTTTCTTTTCCACAACCCCCAACTTATCTCCTTTAACGTACTTGGGTTGCGGTAGTGATATTTTTTCATATTTCCACCCTTACTCCTTTTAAGTGTTTCTCACAACATGTGTATAACTAAGTTCTTTTAAAAGAAAGGTAAGGAAAAAAATATTTTTAGGCTCATAAAGGTAAGTAAATGGTTTATCGAAAGAAACAAGGCTCAATTTTTCTTTTCAAGAAAAATGCTCAAATAGGTGACTAGTGATAAATATAGCAATGGTAGGTTTGAAAGGCTCAAACGGTTCAAAAATGGCCTATATCATATCCTAAGTAGTGTGCATTCTAAGAATTCGCCTCAAGTGATTATCAAGTAAGTTCTAGAGCTTATCGAGACCTAAAAAATATTCACAAAATAATCACACATAAAATTTCTCTAGATGTTATAGACTAATCATACAATCTTACTACAAACTAGAGTCTCAAACCAAATGAAGATTGATATTTAAATTAATTTCAAACCGAAACTAAATTTAACTCCTTCTAAATGCTATCTGCTATCTCAATTAAGTTTATATCATTGACATGTGAATTAACTCCAAGGCAACCACAAAGCATGCTTAAAACAAAAAGAGAGGGAAAATGACACCAAACAGTTCAATGGAAAAAGAAAAATGTATGGAAATAAAGAAAATGGAAACAAAAAGATGCGTTTCCTCCACCCCCAACTTAAAAATTGCATTGACCTCAATGTAAAAGAAAGAGTAAAGGAAACTCCCCTTGTAGCCAAAGGTGCACAGAAGCTGAAAATTGTGCTCCACCATTTGAACTGCTTCGTATTTTTGTCCCTGAAAAAGAAATACGAAAGTAAAACTAGAAAACAGCAAGATAATAATAATAAACAAGAGAAAAAAGAAATATGAAAAACAATAAAAATAAAAGGATACGTTGTGGGCTGCCTCCCATGAACGCTAAGTTTTATGTCTTCAGCCAGATGCTCTTATTCCCTCATTGAAAAACATAGGTTGAATGCATCTGCCACTGCTTCATTGCCAAATTTGGTGCTTCTATGCTTTTGGGGGGCCTCAAGGATGTCATCAGTAACATCCGTAAATTTTGGCTCTATGTATGCTTTGGTGAAGCCATGGATAAGGGTGGACTCTAATGGGTGCTGGACCTTTTCCATGAATGAGTCAATCATGTATACTTGTGCTTGATGGCTTTCATTCACATCCTCTGATTTTTCCGTTGTTGGGATGCGTAATGACTTACCCCTCAGTGTCTCAATGGCATTCACATTCTTCAAATTCTTTTGTGCTAGGTGCTGACCATGGGGTGTGGACTGAGCTTGAGAAAGGAACTTACCTCGCTCAGTCACACTCAAGTAGCTCATCAACTTGGACACTTGGCTCTTTATCTCTTTATGTTCTTCAACAACCTGCACAATTAACGATTCAAGTTTTTTATTAGTCTTACCTTGTGCCTCAATAAAAGCATGTAAAGTGTCTTCTAAAGAACTCCTAGAAGACACAGGTGCATGATATGGTGTAGGAGTTTGTGCAAGCTGCTGGTTTTTAGACTTCTAGCTGAAATTGGGGTGATTTCGCCATCCCGGATTATAAGTATCAGAGAAGGGTGTCAAAGGCTTCTTGTACATGCCTAAGGCATTACATTGTTTCTTATATATCCCTCTCATCTTAACAAATGTGGGACACTCTTCGGTGAGATGATCTACCCCACCACACACAAAACATGGTTCAAAATATTTCGCATTATTAGCTACGTGTGTTGGCTTTAAGCTTTTAGTCTTTAACTCATCGAGCTCCTTAGTAAGCATCTTGACCTTGGCTCTAAGGTTATCCTCTTCCCTAATATGGTAAATTCCACCACCATTTGGGTGCCCTATAGGTCGTGACCTATTTGTGCTTTCAGTAGCACTAGGTCCAGTCCAAGTGTGAGCTTTTTCAGCAAGCTCATTGAGGTACTCTATAGCCTCATCAGGATCTTTCTCTAAAAACTCACCATTACACATCATCTCTACAAATTGGCGCTCTCTATATGTAAGTCCCTCATAAAAATAGCTCACTAAGCGCCAACTCTCATACCCATGGTGAGGGCACATACTCAATAACTCTTTAAATCTCTCCCAAGACTGATACAAAGTCTTGCTGTCCTTTTGTGCAAAGGTGGAGATTTGCCTTTTTAAAGCATTGGTCTTATGTTGAGGAAAATATTTATTAAAAAAAATCCGAGTCATCTCAGTCCACGACCCAATAGATCGTGGTCTAAGTGAGTATAGCCAACTCTTAGCTCTATCCTTCAAAGCGAAAGGAAAGAACTTAAGCCTCACAATATCATCGGTTTCGTCTTGACTATGAAAAGTCGCAACTACTTCCTCAAACTCTCTAATGTGCACATATGGGTTTTCATTATCCAAGCCATGAAATGTAGGGAGTAAATGTATCATCCATGTTTTAAACTCTAATGGGCGAGTATTTGCTGGAAATATGATGCATGATGGTGTGGTTGTGCGTGTAGGGTTGAGGTAATCCTGAAGGGTCCTAGGGGGTTGATATTCATGTCACTCATTTCTTCGGGACTAGATGGACTGTCAAATAAAGGATTTAGAAATGAATTGAATTCTGACTCTAGCACAGGCCTGCAAGCATCTCTATGTCTTTGCATTCAAGGTAACAAAATAATGAAAAAAATTACTATAAAAAGAAAGAATAAGATAAAATAAAATAAAATTAATGCAGCAAGCTAAAAGAGGGAACGAAATTACCACCTTTACAAACTGCTGAAAAGAAAAACTATTTACAGTTCTTCTACTGTCATGTCAAAAGTTGACAATCTTCCTTGTACTTAAGTGTGTGTCCCCAGCAACGGCGCCAAAATTTGGTTACGCCCAAAACATAATGCGGTAATTGTAGTACAGCTTTGGGGTGTCGATTCCACAGGAAAACAAACTAATTACACAAGAAGGTATAAACCTCAACACAAACGATAAAAGTTAAAGTGATAAAATCTGAATTGTTGATTGTGTAAATAATTTATGGATAATAAATAAACAACAAGGCTCCGAAAATCCTCCCTAAGTTCTTTGCCCTAATCCTAACTTGATTCAGCTATTTTTATCTCGATTGCAAGTTTCACATCTCAAACAGACAATCGGAAAATATTCAATTAAAGCGCATGTATAAACCCTAATGTAATTGATATGAATTATTCTTTACTTTCAAGCACACATGACCTAACTTATAAATTATCAAGAGACGACAATATATCCAAATGACAATACCACAGCAATGGACAAATCTATAAAAGAGATCTACTGGACTCAATCACACCCAAACAAATACACATAAGAAGAGCATGACTAGACTTATATGGAAAAGAAGCATGCAATCATCGGACTAATAAGAAATCTACTAATTAAATGGAAGAATAAAACATAACAATGTTTAACGAAAATAATACCAAACTACAACTGAATCAAATAAAGGAAGATAAGAACAACTACACCTAGGGATTCATCCTTTTGCCTTGCTTGGAGACTTGCCGGTCATGGAGCTCATGGTTCCTTGAGTTGCCTCTGGCCTTTCAACGATCATCTCCTCCTTGGTAGTGAAAGCTTCGGTGATTCCTCAGCTTGCCCTCCAAAATTATACTTCAGATTCGTCCTAAAGGCCCTCTGGATTGCTCCTAAAGGCCCTCTGGATTCACTCTCTGATGATTTCAGATGAGCTCCGATTGATTCCTCAAAGTTGAAGTGGAGTAGGCCTTTTATAGAGAAATACCACGAGTGCAATGTGTTTCTAATCCGATGTGGGATGTGGGATATAGAAATGTGTTTTTCAGCTGATGTGGGATGTGGGATTTAAGCCAAAAATCACGCTGAAATCCCACACAGCTTGACATTTGTCTACTAAAACTGCCATAACTTTCTCTAGAAAAATCATTTTTACAAGCCGTAAAATTCTCCAGAAAATAGACTTCCGGATCTTTCTAAACATATATGGATCATCTCCTAGTTATTCTTGCATCAATACAATTTAATTTTCAAAGATGATTGATCTGTACGAGCAATTCTGGCAATTTAGTAAATCTCCTTTCTTGGTTTCTCTTCATCTTGGCTTTTCCACGACCATTATCTCACTCGAGTATTCATTGAAGTTTCGTGTTTAAAACGATGATAGCTTTTCTATCTCTTTTTTAAGCTCAAAGTACCTGAAAATGCACTGAAATAAGTCAACGATTCAAGAATAACACTTTAGAGTTATTAAGGTATAAAAGTGTAATTCCAACCTCGATCAACCCTAAAATGCTAACAATTAAGTATTGTTTAGACGTATTTTATGACTCTCGTCAGTGTTGTTTTTTTTTTTTTTGGTGAAAAAATTGGATAGAGTTTCCTTTGTTTTTATGATAAAAACTAACCTGCAAACATTTAATGACAATAATAATCATTCCAACCAATCAATGCAAAACTATTTTAAACGTTTTAATATGTTTGGAGAAATAGTCGGACAGAGTTTCCTCTATTTTTATGATAAAACCTGCAAAAATTCAATGACAATAATAATCGTTCCAACCAATCAATACAAGACTATTTAAAACATTTTAATAAGTTTGGAGCAATGCTCCTCTTAAATCGATGCTTTATATCAGTTTATATAGATTTTTCTCTTTTCCTTTCTCGTTTTGACAATAGCATAAAAGGGGAGATAAACATAGAAGATAAGCAATTCAAGCACCATAGGCAGTAAGATAAAGCATAAACAAACTTGTGTACAAAAACTGAGTATAAACCGGAGTCGATAAGATCTCCCGAAAAGAATCAGAAGTTTGCACAGAAGCTTGAAACTTGTAAAGCATATTGAAGAGCTCTAAGAGCTTAAACTAGGCAAACATATAGTTAAAAGAAATCATATACATGAGCTAAAAAGGTATATAAACGAAAAATAAGTAGGCATATACAAAGGTCCATACAACACTGAGCCAAAGGAAAGTATCTGATGCAAACTAACCAAATGAATGTATGAAGAATAAAATGAAAAGTAATGTTCTTGCTAAGCATCCATGGAGCTAAAAAAATACATAACAATGGCAGATGAGAAAAACTGATGACTTAGCGAGTAGGGAAGTTAGAGCTATCTCGGAGTAGATCTCGAATCTCATGCCAAAGAAACTTTCGAGTGCTCTCGGAGTAACTTGAAATCATCCCGTAGGGTGCTGATGTCATGATGCATGTGATCGATATCGGTCCGTACCATCTGGAAGCTCTGGTCAATGAAAGAGCTCAAGCTCTGGAATTTGGATTGCATAGATATCTAGAGGCTCGCTATTTCCTGTAGTATATCATCGTGTCCAACTTGACCAATAGTCGAGCCACCATATCCAACATGCTGTAGACTAGGTGCCTATTCGTCGGTGTCCATGGCAGTGGGAGGAGCTGCATCATCAGGCACATCATCATCCTCATCGCTGTCATCATATCCCCTATCTGAATGTTCTTCCTAACCTTAGAATAAACCATGCCATTCCAAATCGTGCACCTTGTCTTCTTCAGTGAAGAGACATTGATGATGTCTTTGAAGTCGATGTCTTGAGCTTTGGAGGCAGGCAAGGGAACTTTGAAGTGTTGCAAGATTAAGGTGATAAGCATGTCATAAGGGAGGCACCCCGAGTCATGAGCCTCGCCATTGAGCATATTGGCTAGTAAAAGGGGGTAGATATTAAAATGGTGTCCAGTTTTGAAACACCAGATCAATACTATGTTAATTTTTGACATATAACCTCGACTTTCAAGTCGTGGGTGGATAGTCTAATTCATGATGAGGTTAAACAATTTTGAGTCGAGAGGCATGTCGCTACACTGATGAAACGTAGTGGGTCGAAAGACATAGTTAAGGTCACTCCTAACTATCTGATATGCCTCATCGTAGTCAAAATTGTTTGGCTATCCATCCAGATTCAATGAGATCCTAGCCACTGGGATTCTCAGCAAGCTGACCAATAGGTCAGTGTTGACCTCAAACTCTATACCCATCACACTAGTCTTAAACCTAAGAGCTAGGGGACTAGGTTTGATAATATTGGCAGAAAATTGATGTGTAAGGCGGGGAGTAGTATTTACGGTGGATATTTACAAATAGGGTTAGGTATATCGCCCAAAAAACAGGTAATATATCAAAAATAGCATGATGAATAGAATCGAAGTCTACAAATCTACCCATCATGATTTTTTATGTCTAATTACAGTGTTATACCTGCTCTTGACGGAGGGATTTCAGAAAAGCGAGTCATCGAGCTCGATCTTCGCTTGCTTGCTTGAGGAACCAGCTATCCCTTTTCTTTTAGAGTTCGGTGCCGAGAACTTTTGTGATCTAGGCCTCATGGGTGCGTGAGGTCCGACAATGGTTGTTTTAACTTGTATTCTCTCAGACATTTTAGGAAATCTCGTTTGATGAGAGGTTTTTAGGATAATAATGAGGATTCAACTGGGAAAAGTTGAAAATGATGTCATTTGAAGGATGATTAGGGTTTCTATGGAGTTATTTTAAAAGATTTTGGGCTAAAAGCAAGGATTTTTTTAGAGAGAGAAAGCTAGGGTTTTGTAAAAATGGCATGAAATCTGAAAAAAAAAATAAAAATAAAAATGAAGCAACTATATATAGAATCGCGATACTAGTTGAGTAGGTTCTTCATATTTTTGGGATTTTTTGATATACTAGTCGACTTGGTTAGGGTACCAATCGACTGGTAAAACTGGCAGAAAGACACCAGTCGACTGGATTGACCCTACAATAGGTTGTCCAAAATTTTTTAAAATTTTGGCTCCAAACTTTTCTTGTGATACCAGTCGAACGGGTCATTGTACCAGTCAACTGGTAAAATGGGCAGTAAGTTACCAATCGACTGAGTAAATGGATAGAGAGATACCACTCGACTGGGTCATCCAACTATTTGACTAGGTCTTTTAAAAAAATCATAAAATTTTGAACTCCAAGTAGGAATTTTGCAAGAAATGTTTTATCTATGCTATTTTGAGTGAAAAAAATATTATATAAGCGTTAATACTCATTCAATTAATGACAAGTATGAATATGATGAATGTAGATGCAATCAAATGCACACATGTTCATAGTTTGTTAAACCCATTAATAGTCTTATTTTGCAAAAGCTATCTTCATTTAAGGGCTTAGTAAAAATGTCAGCAATTTGATATTTCGAATGAGTGAATTCTAATCTAACATCACCCTTTTGAGCATGATCTCTTAGGAAGTGATGTCTTATCTCTATGTGTTTGGTTCTCGAATGTTGAATCGGGTTTTTTTTTTTTTTTAAGTTGATGGCACTAGTGTTTTCACAATGAATTGATATATTTTTAAAATTCATGCCATAGTCTTCTAGTTGTTGTTTCATCCACAAAACTTATGCACAACAACTTTTGACGGTTATATATTCCGCTTCAGCCGTTGATAGTGCAACTGAGTTTTGTTCCTTAAAGAACCATTAGGTTAACATTGCACCTAAAAATTGGCATGTTCCACCAGTGCTTTTTCTATCTAGCCTACAACTCGTAAAATCAACATCCGAGTATCCAACAAGCTCAAAAGTTAATTTTCTAGAATACCATAAACCTAGATTTTGAGTGCCTTATAAATATCTTAAGATATAGTAAAGCTCCTATTACGCTTCTATAAGTTTTAGTATCTACACACTTACCTCCCTCATCTAGGTCAAGTTTTGTAGAGGTTCTCATAGGAGTGCCAATTGACTTTGAGCTTTCCATCCCAAACTTCTTCAATAGGTCATTGGTGTATTTTGAATAATTGATGAAGCTTTTCAATTTTTTGATTTGGAGTCCAAGGAAATAGGTAAACTCTCCTATAATGCTCATTTCAAATTCACCTTGCATACACTTAGCAAAATTTTGACATATGGGTTCATTAGAAGCATCAAATATAATATCATCAACATATATATTGGACTAATAGTTTGTCCTTTTTGTGAGTTTTTGTAAAGAAGGTTGTATCTATTTTTCTTCTTGTAAAACCATTTTCAAGTAAAAACTTACTTAGTCTTTCATACCATGCTTTTGGAGCTTGCTTCAACCCATAGAGAGCTTTAGAAAGTTTATAGGCATGGTTTGGAAGACTAGGATTTTCAAATCCAAGAGGTTGCTCAACATACACCTCAACTTCTATAAAACCAATTAAAAAGACACTTTTTCACATCCATTTGAAATAGTTTAAACTTATTAAAGCATGCAAAGGCTAATAACATACTAATGGCTTCTAATCTAGCTACGGGAGCATAAGTCTCATCAAAGTCTATTCTTTCTTATTGATTGTAACCCTTGGCAACTAGTCTAGCTTTGTTCCTAGTTACTATTCTATTTTCATCCATTTGATTTCTATATACCCATTTAGTTCCTATAATTGTGTGATTTTTTGGTCTAGGAACTAGAGTCCATACTTTGTTCTTTTCAAATTGATTTAATTATTCTTGCACAACACTTATTCAATCAATATTTTTTTCGGCTTCTACAAAAGTTTTAGGTTCTACTTTAGATAAGTAAGTTACACAATTACAAATATTTCTTATAGATGATCTAGTTCTTACCCCTTGTGAAGGATCACCAATCATTTGATCGATTGGATGATAATTCACATACCTCCAATCTT
Source organism: Bretschneidera sinensis (assembly GCA_023935145.1). Taxonomy (NCBI): domain Eukaryota; kingdom Viridiplantae; phylum Streptophyta; class Magnoliopsida; order Brassicales; family Akaniaceae; genus Bretschneidera; species Bretschneidera sinensis. The sequence continues at coordinate 59,559,152 of CM043697.1, read as the reverse complement.
TGGGAAAGCCATCTTTTTGTTGACTTGTAGATGGTTGATCAAGATTGAGAGCATCTACCTCTTTATTTGTTTGAAGTTGGTTCTCTTTCTGGTCAACAATGAGAGTAGGTGTATCCATTCTTGGAATAAAATATGCATCATCATTAAAAGATACTATTCTACTACTAATTGGGTTAGACTCATCAAAGGCAATATGTATGGATTCTTCAACCACTAGAGATCTTTTGTTAAAGACTCTATAAATTTTACTAGAGAATGAATATCCTAAGAATATCCCTTCATCGGTTTTTGAGTCGAATTTACCTAAATTAGTTTTATTGTTATTTAGGATGAAGCACTTACAACCAAAAACACGAAAATAATAGATATTAGACTTTCTACCTTTCCATAGTTCATATAGAGTTTTATCAAGTATAGGTCTAATTAATACTCTATTTAAAATATAGCAAGAAGTATTTACGGCTTCGCCCAAAAATATTTTCAGAAAGCATGGTTCTAATAAATTCTTCTAGAACTCTATTTTTTCTCTCAACAACTCCATTTTGTTGAGAAGTTCTAGGTGCTGAAAAATTATGATCAATTCCATTTTTATCACAAAAATTTGAAAAACTTTAGTTTTCAAATTCTTTTCTATGATCATTTCTAATACTTGAAATAGAAATCCATTTTTTCATTTTGAAATTTCTTGCAAAAGTTCACAAATCCTTTATATGCTTCATCCTTGTAAGCAATAAAAATAACAAAGGTATATCTTGAATAATCATCAATAATAACAAGAGCATGTTGATGGCCACCTAGACTAATGATGCTTATTGGACCAAATAAGTCCATATGTAAAAGTTCCAATGGTCTAGAGGTTGAGATTGCATTTTTTGATTTAAAAGAAATTCTAGTTTGTTTTCCCCTTTGACAAGCATCACAAATCTTGTATTTTTCAAATTCGATTTTGGAAAGTCCAACAACTAAATATTTTATTGAAAGAATTTTAAGCAAATCTATGTTCACATGACCAAGTATTCTATGCCATAGCCATGGATTTTCACTAAAAGTGGGAAAATATTTTTCATTTTCCGAATGCAAAGATTTTAAATCAACTAGATAGACATTTTCATGTCTATGGCCAATAAACTTGATCTTGTTACTCTTGATGTCTATTACTAGACAATGAAAGGATTCAAATATAACTTTGTTGCCTTTGTCACATAGTTAACTAATACTAAGTAAATTTGGCTTAAGGCCTTGCACATATAAAACATGGTTAATGGTTGAGAAATCATTACCCATTTTTTCATGCCCAATAATCTTTATCTTTGTGTTGTCTCCAAGATGTGTCCGCCAACCCTTAGAGTTAGTGCTTTGAATATGCTTTGATCATCGGTCATGTGCTTTGAGCATCCACTATCAAGGTATCAATAGTTACCTTTTTCCTTGGTGTAGAGACATGTCTACATTACACAAGGATATACAATTGCACTTTTAGGTACTCAAAATTTCTTGGGTCCTTTGGGGTTAGTCCTAGAAAATATGGCTCTTTTAGAGACCCATACTTTCTTAACATTGTAAGGTGCTCTACAATTGTAGACATGTTGATGATTCATGATCCTAGAATGATAATTATTGAAGTTTCTAGGATTTCTTGAATATGTATGCCTATAGTTCCTTGGATAAGCATTCCTAGGATACATGTTTTTAGCATGAGAGTTATGAACATGCATATTATCTCTAAGATATGCATGATGGTAATTTCTAGGATGTGTATTTCTAGTATGTGCATTCTTTGAATGATTATTCCTAGCATTTGCATATCTTGAATGAGCATACATATATGCATATGAATTTCTAGGATTTTTAACTCTAGCATATGCATTAGAATTCTTAGCATTTGAATTTAAATTTATATTCTTAGGCCTACTAGCATACATTGAAGAATTACTTTTAATCTTGCTAGTGGCCTTAGAGGTGGAGGGCTCATCCACACATATTGCTTTCATGAATAAAGTCCCTTTTGACTTTTGTTTGCTTTATGGAGAATCACCCAAGCCGAATTTTCCTCCACTTAATCTTTGGCAAGATAGCACTTCATCTAGTTTTTCTTTTCCAAGCATAAGTCTAGATATAGTGCCATTCAATTTCATTACTTTCTTTTTTAAAGTATCATTTTCATTTTTAAAAAAATCTTGTGATGAATTATATAGCATGGAAGATAGTTTTTCTTTCTCTTCCTTTAGACCTTCCATCTCTTTAAAAAGAGACGAGACTTCCTTCTTGAGAGCAATGTTTCTAGAACCGAATTTCTTCAATTCTTCATGTATTTTATTTATTACTTCAATTAACTCTTCACCACTACTAACAATATTATTATTATTTAGAAGGGGAAGAATTTGATACCTCATTTTCATCATCGATTGCCATCAAGCAAAGGTTGGCAATCTCCTCGTATCAAGTATCATTATCTGAAGATTCTTCTTCTTCATCATCACTTCAGGTGGTTGCAATCATGGCTTTCTTTTTGAAGCTCTTATATGGTTTGCTTGTTGTTGGACAATCGGCCTTGATGTGACCGAGCTTCTTGCAACCGAAGCACAAAATAGGTTCCCTTTTTGGAGTGGAATCCTTTGTGTAAGGTTTCTTGCTCTTTTTTTTTTAAGAACTTATGAAACCTTTTGGTGATTAAAGCTATCTCACCATCTTCTTCACTGCTCTCATTATCTTTTTCATTTTTTCCTCTTTGTTGCTTGTAGAGGCTTTAAGAGCAATCAATTTTTTTCTTCTCATCATCATTGACAAGGGGATTAATTTCTTCCATCTTGTATGTCAGTAGTGATTTAAGAAGCGTTTCGACATCAACTTTATCGAGATTTTTGGCCTCCGTTATGACCGTCTTCTTTTCTTTCCAAGTAGATGGCAAAGATCTTAATATTTTCTTTGTTAGTTCAAACTCCTCAATGTTCCTACCAAGAAGCTTCAAACCATTAACAATAGTGGTAAAGCGTGAGTGCATTTGACAAATAAGTTTCGTTAGAAGACATTTTGAAAGATTCATACTCGGACACTAGCATATAAATTTTTGATTTTTTAACTTTGCTAGTTCCTTCATATGTAACTTGCAATTTGTCCAAAATCTTCTTAGCCGAAATACAAGCATAAATTTTATTATATTTAGAAATATCAAAAGCACAATATAAAATACTTGTGGCTCTACTATTTAGAGACATTATTCTACAATCCTCTTCATTAAACTCAGTTTTGAGTTTAGGCATTGTATGATTGATCTCTCCAATAGTTATTTCCTTTGTAGGAATTCTAGGTTATTCTTCAATGACTCTCCATAAATTATAATCTTGTCATTCGACAAAGATTTTCATTCTATTTTTCCAGTAGTTATAATTTGAGCCATTGAACAAAGGAGGTCTAGTATAAGAATGTCCTTCGGTATAGTTACTAGATGCCATCAGATCAACTCAAGGATTTTAAGCCTGAAATTAAGTATGAAGCTCTGATACCAATTGTAAACCGAGGTACAAACCTAAGAGGGGGTAAATTGGATTTCAAAAACTTTTTGCTAATTAACACACAAGTTTTTAACAATTTAATTAAGCAAGGCACACAACAAATAATATGCTTGAATTTAAAGGACTAAAGGAAGAGAATATGCAAACTCCATTTATAGTGGTTCGGCAATATCGGAATCTCTTCGACCCTATGTATTCTCTTCAAGGAACCTCCTTGAAGTAATCCACTAAATATAGTCGAGCAACTTCACGGGTATTGCACAAACCTTACAAACAATCTTTTCCATAAGGAAATTATAAAGAAATGTTTAATCTTAAACACTTTAAGAGTTACACCAACTTTTTCTCTTTACAATGAATGATATTAAATGTAAAAGAAAGGTAGAGAGATAGCAATGAATGTTTTATAAGATGAAGATTATCTCTCTTTCAAGAACAAACTTAAAGAATGACTCACAATAATTTTTCAAAGGTTTTGAGAGTATTAATGAGCTATGAGATCAATTGAATGTTCTATTGTTCTTTTTTAAATGCTCATTGAAGGGGATTTTTATAGCCTTAGACTTATATGGCTGTTAGACACTAATTTGGTAGGTTTGGAGTATTAAATGCTCAAGTCCTGCGTCTCAAACGGTCATATTTTCGATTTACCAGTCGATTGGATCAAGTGAAAAAAGTTCACTTTTAGGCTTAGGGAGAGTGCCAGTCAATGGGTCATAGGACCAGTCGACTTGGTGAAGTTACCAGTCAATTGGGTCTTATTACTAATCGACTGAGAACTTACTGTCCCTTTTACCAGTCGATTAGGTTGTCCAAAAACCCAGTTTTTACGTTTTAAAAATAATTTTTGACTTAAAACCATTTTTTATATTTTGTTTTGTCAAAGTCTTTTGTAAAATAAGCCATAGTTCAAGTTAGATAACTGAAAATAGAGATTTACAATATGAATAAATTACCTTAGAGCCTATTCTAGATCTTCTATCTTCTTTTGGTATTTGAACTTGTTGTTTTCTTGCGTCATGTTTCTGTATTGAATGTTTTTGCCGCTTAAATACTTAGATAAAACTGTTAGTGTAATTTAAGTAGTGTTTTGTCATTATTAAAATAAAATACGGGTCAACACATACCAAAGGTAAAATAAATATTTTATAGGGATGGGTGGAAGTCCAAATCGGATGAGAGATTATTTCCACCACCACCCAACATCCAATCTAGAAGTAGAATTTTACTTCCACAACCGATTAATTACCCACCTTAAAAAAAAATACTCCAACCGAGACGGTTGGGTCGAATTTTCAGATGTTTGAGTTTTTGATATCCCTAAATTCACCTAAGTACATGATTGAAGAAATGGATCCTCTCTTCATTTAGAGTTCATTACTATTGAGGTTGTTTAAAATTAATGGCCACACCATCTAAAATTTAAATTGAACCATACATTTTTCTGGAACAAAAAAAGGAAAAAAGAAAAACCACATAATTCTTTTACCAAAACACCCATCTATCACGGCAACAAAATTTGAATTTTTTGAAAAAAAATAAAAGTTGGAACAGTATCGGAGGTCACGCTCACATGCAGATGTGCCGACGTATGTCGTGGCCTCTAGACAACATACAATGATCGAAAAAGTGCAATCCGATAGCCGCTGCAAAATATGACTTAATGGTGGTCTTGATTTTCAACAATACTAGCTAGAAAGGGTTAGATCTAACTAAATTAAAGATATCCTCTCAATTCAAGACGAGGTGATTGGTGACACGTGACCGAGGTCAACTAGATGAGGGCTGCGCTTTTAGATTTCATTCGGTATATCTCGATGAAAGTTTTCCAACCATACCAAAAATACGCTTTTCCAGCATCCGATTATCATGATATCGCAAAAATATTTAAAGTTATAAAAATAAAATTTTTGACTCGAGGTTATTTTTGTCTCTCCATTTGAACAATATCAAAGGACCGAAGCGGGGGGCCCTAGTAGGAGGGTATCGTAACTTCGGTGAGGCATTTTGGGTCAACGGCAAAAGAACCGAAGGCTAGAAAGGTAGAAGGTGGGAAGTAGATCGGTTTCTTTTTTATTCTTCCTTTCAATTACACAATGTCCAGTCCAGAAGGTAAGCTTCGTTACTGTTTGTCCGTTTTTTATTCTTTCAGTATCCTAATTTTCTCAAGGGTTTCGCTTTGCACAATTACAAGTTTATAACAATGACAAGTGAAAGAATTCAGCTATTTCTTCAAGTGGCGATATGAATTCCTAATAGTATTTAGAATTTGATTAATGAGTCAAACATCTGATTTTAAGAACGTTTAAAAAAATTAAAAGAATGATTTATGTGAAAAACTTAATAGCAATGTCAATTGGATGATGTTTGCATCTCGAAACTTAGGAATTCTTTCCAACTTCTTCATAATTCTTCTATCTTAGCATGTGGTTACGGCTACTTTTATAAATTTCATTAGTTTTTTTTGGGTATATGAGCGTGAAAGTTCAACGATCCATAGATGTGTTCTTGCTTGCCAGCACCATCTATAAGGATGATGAACAATTTACAATTTTTCTTTTTGATTTAGAGCTATTGTAGAAAATATAAACCAATCTCAAATAGGAATCAGTAATAAATTTGTTAGGGTTTTGTACTATTGGTCAGTTGCACTGGGCTCCCATGTATGAGTACTTTTAGAGTTTACTATACGTAATTATTTATGTAAGGTGCATAATAGTATGCTTTGGTGTAGGGGAAAAAATGGCCATGGTCACAGACATGCAGATGATTGCCAACAGCAATTTGAGGCTGTTTTCTTTTAAATCATTGAAATCAGCAACTGCGAACTTCAGGCCATCAAACAGAATTGGCGAAGGTGGTTTCGGAGATGTCTTTAGGGGTGCTTTAAGGAATGGTACTCAAGTAACTATCAAGCGCTTTTATGCAGAATCTAGTAAATTCTGGAGGGAGATCAATATGATATCAAACATACAAAACCCAAACCTTGTTAGACTCATTGGTTGTTGTGTCGAAGGCAATTATCGGTTTTTTGTGTATGAATATCTGGAGAACAGCCTTGCAAGTGCTTTACTTGGTTCAAAAAGTACTTATGTTGCTCTGGATTGGCATAAAAGAGCTGCTATCTGCTTGGGTACAGCTTCTGGTCTTCTATTCCTTCATGAGGAACATATTATCCACAGGAACATTAAGGCTAGTAATATACTTCTTGATAGAAACTTTTGTCCCAAAATAGGGGATTTTGCGCTGGCAGTGCTTTTTCCACGCAATGACACAGTTGATGCTCATCTTAGCACTGAAGTAGCGGGAACAATCGGATATATCGCCCCAGAGTATGCCCTTTACGGACACCTTACAGAGAAAGCAGATGTATACAGTTTTGGGGTGGTTGTGCTTGAAATAATTAGTCGCAGTAGGGCAGTATTAAGAGAACCAGTATTAATAGAACGAGAACAAGAACGAGAAGGTTATTTGCAGCTGGTTGAATGGACACAGAAGCTGAAAGAAGAAGGAAGGCTCCTGGATCTTGTTGATCCAGAAATGACCAATTATCCACGGGATGAGGTACTGTACTTCATTAAGGTTGCACTCCTTTGTATCCAAGCAGATAGGCATCAAAGACCCACCATGAGGCAAGTGGTAAAGATGCTGCTTTCCAAAGAGGTCAACCTTATTGAGAAGGTGCTTTCGGAGCCAGGGGTATACAGGGGGCATACCTCCCAGCACTTAGATGGTGGTAGTTCAGAGGAGAAATCATTTTCTCAGAAAAATAAAGGCAAGCATTCTGGTAATCCTCATATAACCTCGACCCCATTGATTAGTTCTGAAAGTCTGACATTGATGCTTCCCAGATGATGCATGCATTAACTGTCCCTTGCCAACCATTTTGTCAGATTGTTGTAAATTTCTTGCATCTTGTCCTTTACTTATCCCGTTGCTCAGCAGTATTTGTCATATAAAGTGTTTTTGGAATGCATTCATATATTCATTTGAGAACATGAAGAAGTGGTGGGAACAAATATGACTATGTCTAGCAGATGTATATGCTCTTAGCGACAGAATTCACCTATCTGAAACAGAAAAGTTTATATATACATTATTTAGGGTTTTTCAAGACTTGTCATAAAAACAGAGTGAGAGAGAGAGTTGTTAAGAGAGTTCAAAACAGTGGTTTAAGCTGGGCTTGTAAGCTTCCATCATGATATTCAATGCAAATAAGTTTTGTTTTCTTCCTCCTCAAGTATCTGTTGTTGTGTGAGCGATTTTCACCGTTAAAAGCTTCCATCATGTGCATGCAAAGAACTACACCATTGTAGTTCTAACAGCTATCAGTGTGGTTAAAGTTTCTTTTCTTTCACTCATCTTCTTGTTTGCTTACAACATTAAAGTTTCAAATGATCAATCATCAAGATCATAAGTGTATGACTTTAGTTGTTTTGAATCTAAATTTTTTTCAATGTAGATGTCTTTCACAAATGGAAATGCATAATTTAATGTGTAATTTGTTATGCTGGAGGGATTGAAATTTGGAAGTCTATCGGCTTGGGTCTTGATATACGTGTAGTCACTGCTTGAACCCAAAATATTTTAATTTTAGATTAGTCCATATTTATATATTAACGTTCGCATAGTTATTGTTGCTTGATCTGGGATTCATGCTCAAATGTGAAACTCAACAAATTTCCTTTTATGTATGTGGATTCATGATCTGACTATACCGACGCCCACATGACTAGGAACTGATTCTACAAGCTCAATCTTCACTTGGCCACTCTTGTCCCACACGACTTGGAACTGTCTTACGAGCCATTGCTCACCAGTATGTCTTTAGCTATCACTATGTAGTCAGTCTCTGGAAGACTTCTCACATGATCTTTCTACGGAGAAATGAAACTTGAGATCAGGCCTTTGACGTACATGTTGGGTACTGCTTGACCTGACACCTTAAACCACCCGTCCCTTAAATTGGTGACTGTGTCTGTCCTTAATGGAAGATTTAGGCTTACACATGAATTTCAACATATTATTTGAAGAGACTTCTGTTACTTATTTATTCCTTACATTATTTGTTACTTATTTTAATTTTTTTGTTACAGTACAAGAGAACGATAGCATGAGTGATGCTGTCAACCGAAAGAACACTGGAAAGCAGGCCCAAGAACATCTCTTGAGCGAGGCCCCTGCCAGATTGCATTTTAAAAGAGGGCATTTCAGGGGCAGTATTTTACATGGTACCTCTAACTCAACCAAAGTCTTTATGTATTGAACTTTTCATGCTTCATTTTCTTGTTAATTTATATCTAGTTGATTTTGTAAATAAGTGTAAATTCTTCAGGAGTCGCTAGTCATACTCATCTTTGTTTGATATTCAAAATCATTGTTATTTCAAAATTTTTGTTGATGCAGGACAGATTTGAGGAATCTATGTAGCTGTATTTGCGGTTGGTAGCTTAGGGTAAGAAATGGTTGGAGATTATGTAGAGAATTCGGGTTTATGATAGGGTTTGATGGAAGAAGGATTTGGAATGCTTATATGGTTGGAATATAACATCTTAGGGTTTGCTCTATAGGATATGAACGGTAATCAGAAAATAGTATTTGTGAGGAGAAAAAATGCAGAAGGAGAAGGAGGAGGAAAAGAATAAAGAGGATATGAAGTATATCACACAATCTGTGAACTCTCGAGAAACATAGCCAAAATAATCTTTATTTGCACACATCACTATGATGAATTAAGTGTACATAGGCATATTTCTAAGCAAAACATACTTATTTCTTTTGAAGGAACAGAACCTCCTTATTTAATGACACTATGATTCCTAAATTCCTCAAAAATTAGGAACCATGATAAGTAAAAGTAAAATAAAGACCCAATTTAAAACCTAATGTACCAACTAAACCCCAAACATGACCCAATGAACTAAACCTGGCTCGTTACAGTAAAACAAAAAATTATCAAGATAACCCTAGAGAATAAAACTCAACAAAACTGATAAATTAATTAACATAACAATGATCCTACCAACTACCAAGGACATTTTCTTGGGTCCCAAAACGACCTCTTTAGTGTTGTAAATATATTAGGTTTGTTTTTTTGCTTCCACATGGAATAATTCTTTTCTATCCAAGCTATTGATGCTTCATTATTTATGATCATTTAGGAGTGGAGTTACCAGGAACTCGGTATATCCTGGTTCGCAGTACAGGTACAAGAACGTGGTACGTTGGGGTAGACTTAAATGATTTATTATGTATAAGCACATATGTGAAAGTAGGATAGTAGATGTATTTATGAATACAATTTAAATAAAGCCGTGTGCATAGTAATAGTTTAGAATATAAAATGAGTTTTGACAAAATAGTAAAGTCAATAAACATAATACTTTTAGAATACATAAATTTAAAAATAAACCATGAGCATTCTCTTATTCCTATCTTGTGTCTAGAAATATATTTTTTTCTTCAATTTTTAGCTAGTCTTAAGAAAAATTTGGATCTCCAATTCTAACGATCCAATGTGCGAATGTACTACGAATCAGATGGGGGTATATGGGTTCTGGTAGTGGTTTAATTATGTAATTTATGAATTTGTGATTTTACATTGTTGCTGGAGATTCTAATGGTTGGCAAAGGGTTCTAATTAATGTTGGTTACATCACGTGCTCCTATTGGTGTAAGACTTTCTTTTTGTTGGAAATTAGAAAATAGCACAGCCAAATCTTAAATTAAGATTTAACTTTTTGAAAATCTAAAATTAAATCTTTTTTAGTTTACTCCTCTTTCTCTTCTTATAAGGATTTATTTTTTATGAACTATAGCAATTAATTAATTACTGAAACTAAAATAATTAGCGAAGTAAATTCAAATGGAAGGAAGGAGCTGTATTTAGGTGCTTTTTGAACATCTTTGTCTTCATCTTTTTTTGTTTAACTTCTGCTAGGCATATATCGGGAGATTAAGTCTTTGATTTTACACTTAAGTGTTCTTATTTTTGTTCATAATATGGGATAGAATAAGTTCATTATTAAGATAAGAATTTAGTTATGGTGTGGGGGTGTGGAAATGGTTTAGGCAAGGATGGGAGGATATCTTCTCATGTTTCGGTGTTGGTTGGAAATGGGGGGAGAACTCGGCTTTGGCATGAAAATTGGTTTGGGAATACACCCTTTAAAAGTCCAATTTTCGGTTATCTATAATATTGTGAGAGATAAAGATGCACTCATTAGTTCTTGTGTTTCCTTGACTAATGATGGACATGCTTGGAAGGTTCCCTTTATCCGTAATATCCATGATTGGAAGGTTGAATTGGTCCAAAGCTTCTTGGAAACCTTATATGGTGCTAGGTTGGATGAGAATAGAGAAGATGTGGCGAGATTGAAACCTAATCCGGATGAAGGTTTTGCAGTGAAATTTTTTTATAAGTTTCTTCTTGATAAGACTTCCTCGGAAAGCTCTCCTAATTTTCTTTGGAAAGCAATTTGGTGCTCCCATGTTGCCGTGAAAGTTAGTTTTTTTTTTTTTTTTTGGGCGTGGGAAGCCTCTTGGGAGAAAATTCTTACTATTGATAACTTACAAAAAAGGGAGAAGGTGATTGTTAATAGATGTTACATTTGTAAAAGTTGCACCGAGTCCGTGTTTCAGCTTTTGGTGAAGTGCACGTTGGCTAAAAGTTTGTGGGAGATGGTATATAGGATCTTGAGTGTTTCTTGGGTGGTTGCCAGCTTTGTGAAAGATGAAGTGTGGGCTTGTAGTGGTTTGAGGGGTTCAAAGAAAATCAAGAAGGCTTACACTTTGATTCCTCTCTCTATTTTTTGGATAGTGTGGAATGAGATAAATCGTAGGGCTTTTGATGGCATAGAGAAGCCTATTGAAGTTATTAGTGATAGATTGTTTAACACTCTTAATTTTTGGTTTAAAGGAAATTTTTTTGTAAATGTTTTGGACATTTTAGATTTTGTGGACTTCCTCTCTTGTAATTAACCAAGGCTTTGTGCCGCACCCTCTTGGTGCTTCTTAATAAAACTTTACTTATAAAAAAAGATAAGAATTTTGTCGTTTTTTTGTAGGTCTGCTGTCTATGATGTGTTTTGGCAGGGAAGAGATCTTTTTTTTTGAATCTTTCATTCCTGGAATTTGTCTCATATGGTTAATGGGCAAGGTGGAATTAGAGTAGGACTCATGTCCAAAAACCTTGAAAATCTGAAAAGCTTTTTGAATTTTACTGTTTGCAGGTTTATCGAAAGGTGCCCATAAGATATTTAAATGCATGTCACAGCAGAAACAAGAGCTTAATGTAGAAACAAAGTTACTTGATGAAGAGTTTCTTGCAGATACAGATATAAGAAAAAGGCCAGAAATAATGCAACGTCAAGACACATACAAAGACCCTTCCTTTCTTGCAAGACCACCATCCCCATCATCTTTTGATTCAATTGAGCTCACGCCACCACCATCACCGCCATCATTACCATCACAACTACCATCATCCTCACTAGAACTACCATTAACAATGTCACCACAACGACTACCACCAGAAGTCCTTCAAAGAAGTGACCTAGAGATTACACAGAGTCAGGAGATGCATGCAGAACATCAGCCATACTCTATTATGGGAGAGTCTTATATGCCGACTGAGATGTCATTTAAAGCTGCAATGCAAAATGCTATGGTATTTTTATTAGGAGGAAGAAGTAATTTAAAGAATCGTACTCTGAATATGCTAGTGGAAAGCATGAAAAGCTCGAGTATAGGAAAGATTGGGATTTGTGGGAAAGCTGGGGTGGGAAAAACAACTTTGATGGAAGCCTTAAAGGATCTACCAGCTATAAAGAATATGTTTGATTGTGTCATTTGCGTTACTGTTCCCCCAATTTGGAATGTGACAGATTTGCAAATGGAAATTGCAAGACAATCATCACTAGGTGAGACTGATGATTATAGAATTAGAGATCTGGTGGAATCATTCCATTTGAAGTTTCTGTTGATTCTAGATGATGTCAATGAACATATAAATCTAGAAATGATTGGAATCCCTGAGCCGACCCTTGAAAATGGTTGCAAGATAATCTTGATGACTAGATTAGAGCAATTATGCCATACAATGGCATTAGACTTGATGATAAGGCTGGAAGATTTACTTTCTTGGGAATTGTTTTGTGAAAATGTGGGTAATATTGTTGAAGCTTCAAATATCCAACCAATAGCGAGACAAGTAGTTGAGATGTGCAGTCACTTTACACGTGCCATTATCCTAATGGCGAGGGCATTAAAAGATGTGTCTGATGTTGATGTTTGGAACACCGCACTTGAAAGGTTGAGCCTCCAACCTCAATCTCAGGAAGAAAATTTAGAAGATCTCATGGTCGATGTCTTAAAATTCAGTTGTGAACGTCTGGATGATGATGTTACCAGAAAATGCTTAAGAAGGTGTGTGATGCTTTCTGAGAACCAAGTGATTGCCAGAGAATCATTGATACACCATTGGATCACAGATGGCCTGATAGACACACGTACCGAGGGAAACAAAATTCTCGAAAATCTTACCAGTGCTGACCTGCTAGAGAGTATCGCAGGCGGAGTCTTTATCAAGTTGCAGACGATAGATCATCATATCTTGCTAAATTCAATCATTCAATCTGAGGAAAGTCGATTGTTTATTATGCGCGGTTCTTTAGGATTGACTGAGCCACCAAAGCTAGAGGAATGGGAGAATTCCAAAGTGATTTACTTGATGCATAATGAATTATCCGAGTTACCTGTTAATCCAAGGTGCCCCATCCTCTCAGCTTTATTCCTCCAGAAAAACTACAAACTAAGAAAGATACCTCCCTCATTTTTTGATTATATGCCGGCTCTCCAAGTCTTGAATTTATCCAGAACCCGCATCAAGTCCTTGCCCGAGTCTCTTTTCAGGTTGGTCAACCTTAAAAGACTCTTTTTAAATAATTGTGACCTTTTGATGATCTTATCACCAGAAGTTGGAGAACTCAAGCATCTTGAGGTTCTTGACCTTGAAGGGACAGTGATCATGGATCTACCAAAGGAGGTTGAGAAATTAACTAATCTTACGTGCTTGGAGGTGTCGTTTTATGAAGATATGAATGACAGGAGAGGGAAGCAGTCAAATGAAGTGATTCCTCGTGGGATAATATCAGCCCTAGCTAATTTAGAAGAATTAAATATTGATGTCAGTCCTGATGATAAGCGTTGGGATGCATGTGTGGAAGCTATCGTTGGCGAAGTTTGTGGGTCAACAAGGTTGCATAGTCTTAAATTCTACTTTCCAAAGGTGGCACATTTGGGGAATTACCTATGGTATAGCACATTTATGATACATCCATTGTCACATTTCAGATTTATTGTCGGAGATCATGCCAAGCGCATCATTTCTCGACTCTCACGTGACGTTGAATTTGAGCTAGAGCGATGGGACAGATGCTTGCGATATGTAAATGGTGTTGGATTCCCTGGAGATATTCGGAAGGTACTTAAATGTGCAACTGCATTTTACTTGGACCGCCATACAACTGTTAGGCACCTGTCCCAGTTTGGAATTGAAAATATGGCGCAACTAAAATGCTGTGTAGTTGGGGAGTGTAATGAGCTTCAAGTGATCATAGGTAGAGTAGATGTCCAAAGACATAGAACTGTTCTTGAATCACTTGAATACCTGTATATATATTATATGAAGAATTTAACGAATATCTGGGAGGGTCCGCTGCCAGAGAGGTGTTTATCTCTGTTGAAGTCCTTGACTTTGCAAACATGCCCCCGGATGACAGCTATTTTCACTCAGGGATTGCTTGATTATCTCTGCAACCTTGAAGAACTTACAGTTGAAGATTGCCCTGCCCTCACAAGCGTAGTAAAACTTGATCATGGTGTTGGGTCTATGCCCTCTTATTATCTCCCAAAATTGAAGAGGATATCGCTTCGTTACTTACCTGAACTGACTAGCATCTCTAGTGGTCTACAAATTGCACCAAAACTAGAATGGATGGGTTTTTATTATTGCCCAAACCTCAAGTTTCTATCAGTTGAGGAAGTGTCCAGCAAAGACCTGAAGAGAATCAAGGGTGAAAAAAGTTGGTGGGAAGCACTGGAGTGGAGAAGTGAGCGTCCTGATTATTTGGATGACATCTTTGTTCCAATTGACACATGCTTTGATTGAGGACATGCAAATCTGCAGTAGGTTGCTTCTGAGCTTGAATTAAGCATCTAGCCTGAAGTAAGCTAACCTCAACCAGCTAACATTTCCTCGAGCCATTTTGCACAAGTTTTGAGTGACTTTGGAGAAAGCTGGTATGTTATCTTCGAACAATTCAAATACAACTATAGCATGAAATTTTTATTCTTGGTTGGCTAGCTTTTTATGGGTATATTAGCTGGAAGGGGGATCAAACTTGGGTCTCTTATATAGAGGGCTTGGAAGTGACCACTAGGCCAAAAGGATGCGGTCTGGTTGGCTAGCTTTGGGATAATGATTGTTACTTTCACTAGTTCAATCATTCTCATTATTTACTTCTCATTTTCTAATATTGCAATACTATCTTGAATTGTTGAATGAAGAGCATATACCTTTCTCAGCCTTTGACTAAGATCAAGCGAATGAAAAGCATAGTAGCTAGACATCATTTATTTATTCACTCATATTCTAATATTGCAGTTCTAGCTAATCAATATCTACTGCTACCCATTGGCCATAAGTTAGGTCCAGGTTTGTGTCTGAAAATATAACATCCATCACATTCATTGCATTTAATTAAAAAGAAAATCTGATTCTACGAAACTCATTAATTGAAAATTTATTATAGGAAATAATTGCCAATTGATTGCAATACAAAGGACGATAGAAGTGATACTGGTGGTAATTCATAACTGTGTTAAGGAATTTATGGCTGGGGTTATCTCTGAGGATAAAGCATATTGTTGACCTTTCATAGTGCACGAGAAGGCTTGTTATTTCCAAAAGAGGCTGGTTTCGCAATCAGATATTATGATTGGCAGAAAGGAAGTGAAAAGAAGAAAGAGAGAATAAAAATGAGCGGAGAGTATTTTTTTTTTTTTATCGTCCAGTAAAAAAAATAAAAGGAAAGAAATGTAGGAAGATTGATATATTTTTTTTACATGTACAAATCATAATCATAATCGAAGTGGAAGTTTAAGCTAGTTTTTTTTTTTTTTTTTTTTTTTTTTTTTTTTTTTTCTCTTTTTACATCATCTTTGTCAAGATCAATGTTTTTTTTTTCTTCTCATTTTTTTCTCTCCTTTTTCCTCATTTTTCTTTTCTCTTAGATTTCTCCCCTAACAATCATAGCCATGATTGAGGAGAGATTCAACAAGAATGTGCAGTGTTGTTCCTTCTTCGTGAGGAGCTTGAAGACGTAGAGATATTAATTAGCTGGGTGGTTCAGTTCGTTTCATATTTGAAGTGTGTAAATCGAGGACATCAATATAATTAGGCATTTACCAAACAAAAAACCCTACACTAGCGTTGCTTGAACCCACACAAGAAGTTGGGTGAGAAGTGCAACCAACGCTTCAAAACTCAAAAGTCCTAGGATATTGTATCGCTATTTGAGTTTATCGAATAACCCATCCTTTATATTAAATGAAAAACCCAATAGTTAACTTAGTTACTAAATCGCCAACTTCTACGGAGAAAAATAAATTGATAGGTCTGCTTAAATTACTGAATGCTATTGTTGGATAAGATGAATAACATTCAACTCATTTTTGTCAACTTATCAATCTCACCGCATCTTTTGATCCTATTATTTGCAAGCTTAGCATCATTTTTTTGGAAATACACCACTACATGTTTTTGTATCCAAAGAAGAATCTATATATACACATAAATCACAGATCATTATGATTGATAATGTCCTGCATATTAATTAAGAAGTATTTTCCATTTTAAAAAAAAAATCAGATTGGGATCCATTAACTTTCTTTAATCCCTTGTTTTCTCTTTCTTTACTCATCCTTTTTATTTTGCACCCTATAGTTTTCAGGTTACTTTATAGACCCCTATTTGCCCTATTTTAACTATAGTTAAAATTCTAAGATTCCAAAATCCAAAGGGAAATTAAGACTAATATTTGGATTAGAGAACTAAAAGGGTTAGGAAACCTGATTTAGGATCTTTGCAGATCATGATACCTGAGAATTGTTTAGTCTTGGAGTAGCTAAAGTAAGCTTACGGTTATTTAACTGTGTGCAAGTGTCAAGTCCTTGGCAAGCTTCCCTTTGTGCTTCTTCTCATCCACTCTCCAAAACAAAACTTTAGCTTTGATGCCTGAATAATGGATAGTCCAGACAACCTTGCAACCTAGTCCATTCAAATTTTGAAACCGATATATTCAAGGGAAGTAATATTTTTTGCTTTTCCTTAAAAGGAAAATCCCAGAAACCGTTTAGAAAGAATAGAAAGGGAAAGAGAACTATGCTGCTTACAGAGAGATGACTTGAGTTTTGAAGGAAGCATAGAAGCAGCAATCAAAATATCCTTCTCTCAATTTCTCTCTAAGTAAGACTTTGTACATACTCCTTTTAAGCTTCAACTTTGATGGATTTCACACCCAAAATATGGCAGCTGAGAACAAAGAGCTCACCTATCTTCATTATCTAATAATTCTACTTTTCTAAAATGACTAAAGCAACTTTTAATATTTATACTACCATATTCCATCATGGTGTTGAATTTCATTTTAATTTGAACATTCAAGGTGCTGACTTATACACAAATTAATATATATATTACACTTATATTTATAACCAATATCATTGTTAGGAGATAATATTCCTTGCATATAACATTTGTACATGTCTGACTAACATAAATCTTCCTTTGTCATCATTAATGGCGAGTTTGTTCTTGCTTTTTCTTCTTTGTCTATGGAACATCTTGCTCGGAATAAGTCTGAACATGTTCCTCTTTTGCTGCAACTCTATAACTCTCATTCAAGTCCTAAACCATTTTCATTTTTTGCGGATGTGGTTAGATCATGCAGATTTCAAGTCTTTTGTTTCTCAAACTCAGTCTACTGGTGGTTCTAATTTGTTTGATAAGCTCAAGAATCTTAGAGGCCATCTTCACAAGTGGAACTGGCAACTTTTTGGGGATCTTAATCACCAAATTTCTGTGGCAGAGGCAGTGTTGGATCAAATTGATGAGCGGTTACAACCGCAATGGTCTATAGATGGTTTAGAGAGATTTACAGCAGCTACGCAACAACTTAATGTGCTGCTTAACAGGCGGGGTACCTTGCTCCAAGAGAAAGCTAGAGTTAAGTGGTTTAAGGGTAGTGATCGTAATACCTATTTTCATGCTTGTCTCAAAGAAAAACAAGCCTACCCCCCTTCAAGTTAAAATTGGAAAATGGCTCTTGGCTTACTGACAACAAACTGATTGGTGAAGTTGCAGTAGAGTATTATTCTGGTATCTTCAAATCTGAGCTTAACTCTCCTTGTAGTTCTTTAATGGACTGCATTCCTTAATTTCTGCTCAAGACAATGAGGTGTTATGCAAGATTCCTGACGAAAGTGAAATATGGACAGTCACTTGATCCTTATAGCCAGACGAATACACTGGTCACTTCTTTTGCCATTGGGAGATTATCAAAAACGATGTTATTGACTTTGTTTAAGGTTTTTCCCTTGGTGATCAGCTTAACAAATCAGTCACTTCCACAACTGTGGTTTTGGTGCCTAAAACAACAAATCCTTCCTCTTTATTCAGAGTTGCGCCTTATTAGTCTGTGCAATTGTTGCTAAGGTTTTGAATTAAAGACTTGCAAAAGTTCTTCCCGCTATTATCTCTGTTTACCAGTCTGGATTTGTAGAGGCAGAAGGATATATGAAAACATTGTCCTTGCCTTTGAATTGCTGTCTGATATTGATAAAAAGGTTTTGGTGGTAATATTCTTCTGAAAATTGATATGGCAAAAGCTTTTTACAGGTTGGAATGAAGTTTTCTTATTTACACTTTGTGAAGTTTCGGTTTTTAATTTCTGAGATATGGTGTGATCTTATCTATAAAGTACTTGCCAATTGTTGGTACACCATGTCTTTGAATGGTTCTAATAATGGTTTCTTCACTACTTCTCGAGGCCTAAGAGGGAGAGGCCCCTCTTTATTTGTCATTGTCCGAGGATGTATTGAGCCTGAATCTCAAAAGGTTGGTGGCTGAAGTTAAAATAAAACCCTATAGGTGATCTGGCACTAATCACAATATTTCCCATTTAACGTTTGCTGACGACAAGCTAATATTTTCAAATGGATCAAAAAATTCTTTGCATAATTTTTTCCCCTTATTCACACATGAAGCTAAAAGTGGGTAGCTTATGATCAGTCATAAGAGTTGCTTTGTGGTGTCAAATAAAACTACTCGAAGTAGAAGACTTTGTGGTGTTGTAAAGTGTTTGGTTTAAGTATTTGAGATTTCTAGAACAATATCATTAAAAGAAGAAGAAAAATGAAAGATTATAGGGGGGCTTCGATGACAACTGATTCTTGCTTTTGATTTCAGGGTTTTGAACAACAAGATCCTCTTAGCTATTTATAGAGGTTTTTAGCCTCATCTTTGCTTCCTGATAACTACTTATTTGAAATTCAAATATGGATAATATTTATCCATATTTTCTGATTATCTTTAACTGATGATCAAATATATTCTTATCCATATTTCTTTATCATCTTTAACTAATGATCAGATATGACCTTATCCATTTTGGGATAAGTATTATTTAGTTGGCTGAGTAGCCATAACTAATATTTCCCACTTGGTTACTTAGTCAAAAATTCTAGGTACGCTCTCACTATCCGTGAGATAATAGACTCCCACTATTCAAGAGACGTGACAAAAATATTATTTTGGCTCAAATGTTCTTAAGTCCAATCAAACTAACATGTTTGATAAATTTTTCCGCTAGAATACCCTTCTTCAAGGAATCAACAATCATATCGCTAGTATAAGTTACTTTGACCTCGCTTTTAATACTAACAGATTGGTAACTAATTCTAACTACTCCTTCTTCTTCCTAATTCTTCTCTTAGCTTATCTAGATGGTTGATGTGGTAGTCCTTGAAGTCGCAATGACCTTCTAGGCTCTTGAACAGAATCCATCATATTCCTTTTCTTCAATTGCTTCACTTGTTTCCCTTCTGCTTTCATTCTTCCTAGCCTTCTTTTTTTCTTTTGGCTGCATCAATACGTCCCTATTGAAAGACACATTGTCCTTAAGGTGTAATTGAGGAAAATTTTTCTTGAAATCTGAAACATTTACCCAAGTGGTTTCTTCTTGTGGTAACCTTTCCCACTAAATCAGCTATTGGTTTGTCTATTTTTCTTGTTTCAAAACACGCCTCTCTTCTAATACTGTTAGTGGCTTGTAAAGGGGATGTCCTTCTTCAAAACTGGAAGGTAAAGGATATAGAAGTAATCCTCTTTTTGGTCCTTTATAAGGCTTCAAGAAGGAAACATGGAAGATATGGTGGATCTTTTAATCCTGTGGCATTTCTAGTTTGGAAGCAACCTTGCCAACCTGTTTGATGATAGGGAAAGGACAAAAAATGTTCTGCCCAGCTTGTTGGATTGTCTCTTGGCAATTAATGTTTGTCTATAAGGTTGTAACTTAACAAGTTACCAAGTCCCCAACCTTAAAGAGTGATATTTCCTTTGCTTGTCAACTGTAACCTTCATTTGATTATGAGCCTTTTATAGATGGAGCTTAGTTGCTTGGAGAATTTCAGTTTTGTCCCCCAAGTCTTGATCAATGCTTGCTAAGCTGATGTCCCTTTTTGTGTATGCTGCCAAGTTAGGAGGTTTTCTTCCAAATACTACTTCAAATTGGGACATGTCAATGGATGAATGAAAGGCGGTGTTACAGTGAAATTCTACCCAACATAAGAACTTAGGCCATTTGTTTGGGTTGTCACTTACAAAACACCTCAAGTATTGCTCTAATGTTTTATTGACTACCTCAGTTTGGCCATCAGTTTGAAGATGATATGTATTGCTCATGTATAGGGCAGTGCCATGAAGCTTGAATAATTATGTCTAGAATGAGCTCATGAAGACTGAATCTTTGTCTGATACAATGGTCTTTGGAAACCCATGGAGCTTGCATACAATATTGACATATAATTGTGCCACTTTAGCAGCTGTGTAGTGCTTTGTAAGACAACTAAAGTGTGCGAACTTCGATAATTTATCAACAACCACAAATATGACTGTGAAGCCTTGTGCTGGAGGTAGATGCGTAATGAAATCCATGGAGATATCTTCCTAAATCTGCTCAAGAATGGGTATTGGCTATAGGACCATAAAGAGCATGGTTCACAGTTTTAGTTTATTGGCACACCAAGCATTCTTTGACAAATTTCGCTACATATTTCCTCATGTTATTCCAAAAGAAACTAGAAGATAATCTGGCCAGGATTCTTTAAATGCAAGCATGTCCTCCCATTGGAAATGAATGACACTCATCTAATAGTTTGATTTTGATTGCAGATTGAGGGCTAATCTCTCCAATAAATCAACCCATGTCTGATTGCCCATTCAGGGTATTGAGTAGGGTGATTTCTAATCACAACTACTAGTTGTACTAACTTAAGTTTTTTAGAATTTTCCATTTTGAGAGCCTCTAAGAAGTCAAATGAAGGTAAGGAAAGATCAAGATATGATACCTTTTCTTTGTTGTCTGTGTGCATTCTTGATAGGTTGTTAGCAACCAGATTGTTTTTACTTAGTTTCTACTTAATCTGGAACCTAAAGCCTACGAGCTTTCTGAGGAAGAATTGTTGTTCAGTTGTTTGTATTTTCTGGTCCATTAGTGCTTTGAGGCTCATTTGGTCTGCATGAATTATAAATTCAAACCCAAGCAAATACTATCTCCAGTGTAACACTTAATGGCTAACATTTCTCCTGTGTAAGTTGAGGCCAATTGCATTGAAGGGCACAATTTTTTACTGAAGAATGCTATAGGGTGGCCTTGTTGTAGAAGTACAACTCCAATCCCATATTCAGAAGCATTAGTTTCAAGTACAAAGGTTTGGTGAAATCTGGAAGTGCAAGGATTAAGGTGAAAGTCATTGCAAGCTTGATTTTCTAAAAAGCATCTGTGGCACACTCATTCCAAATGAAGTTATCTTTCTTGAGCAATTCAGTTAAAGGAAAAGCAATAGAAGCATATCATTTAACAAATTTTCTATAGTATCTAGTGATGCCTAAGAACCCTCTTGACTTGCTCAGAAATAATGTATCCAAAGTAATCAATGGAAGTGGTGTCGAAGCTACACTTGGATAGCTTAGCATATATAGAAGCTTTGTGAAGACAAGTTAACACAAGTGTTAGATGATCTAGATGTGTTTCTAGGGACTTGCCGTAGATCAAAATGTCATCAAAGAATACTATGATAAATTTTCTGAGGTAGGCTTAAAAAATCTGGTTCGTTGGAGCTTGGAATGTAGAAAGAGCATTGGTTAAACCAAATGACATAACTAGGAACTCATAGTGGCCATGATGAGTCCTAAAGGCTGTTTTCTCATTGTCCTCTGGATGCATTCTAATTTGGTGATAGCTAGCTCATAAGTCCAGCTTAAAGAAGATCTTTGCATCAAGAAGCTCATCAATCAACTCATCCACAGTTGGTATAGGGAAACTATCATTGACCTGCATTCAGGCCTCTATAATCCACACAAAATTCTAAGTACCATATTTCTTTTTGACTAATAACACTGGAGAGCTATATGAGCTAGTGTTGTGTTGGATGACTCCCATTTGCCGCATATCTTTGACTAATTTCTCAATTTTTGTCTTTTGAAAATAAGGGTATCTATAGGGCTTGATGTTGACAGGAGAAGAGCCAGGTAGTAGCTGAATTTTGTGATCCATTTTTCTTGTTGGAGGTAAGTGTAACGACCCATCCTGGGTTGGCCACCCCCGAGACGGTGTCGTTATATTTTGAAAATCCCAGCACGACACATATATGCAACAATATAAAAACATCAACTCAATTATCTACATACATAAATCCTCAACCCTCAACAGAGGAGTTACATCATTCAGATATTTATTGAATAGTAAATACAACATAGTCTCATTAGTCTGAGGATGTGGACCACATGGTTTATAGATAATGACTCAGTCTGAATATCAGCACACCAATCTATCTGTCATGCCTGTTACCTGAAATTATTTAACAATGAAGGATAATCTTCATAAGCTCAGTGAATTAAATTTACTAGAAATATTCAATTTGTATAAATAGTTTTTCAATATTCATTCATCTATATCTCATACAATTTGATAATAGCATTCTATTATCACTACTCATATCATAATCCCCATCCTGTATCAATCTCTTCTTCTCATATATTTAATCACATTGAGATTATCAATTCTATCTCATAATTACCTCGTTATGAGTTTCACAGCATATAATCAGTCACCCAGATAATTCTCATCATATTACATTTCCATATTTATTTCTCATCATATTTGTCTCTTTGTGAGACTCATTCATCTATCAATAAATTTACAATCACGAATAGGACTTTAGCATCTCAAGCAATAATAATCAATATTTAAAGCAATGCGATGCATGAATTTAAATATTATTATTATTTGAAAACATCTTCCCACATGTCGACATGTTTAGCTTAGATGACTACCTTCTCAGGTTCTTTTATTCTCATTTAGACCGGCTGCCTTCCCGGTTTTTTTATTCTCATTTAGACTGATTACCCTCCCAGTTCTTTTATTTTCAGCTATACTAGTTATCACGGTTTCATTTAGACCGCTTGCCTTCCCGTTTCTTTTATTTTCATTTAGACTGGCTGCCTTCCCGGTTCTCTTATTTTCATTTAGACTAGCTGCTTTCTCGGTTCTTTTATTTCATGTATATGCATTTGAATAATGATATGAATATGTATATGAACAATAATATAAAAACAAGCATATGTTCAGACATTCAATTTAGCTATCTAGCATTTTTCTCAAAATTATTATTTGATCATATTCATTAAATTTTTTCCTCATATATCATATCAAATTATCAATCATAGCTTGTCAAGAATTTCATTTATCCCTTTATTATATATTTAATCAACTCATTATTTCAATAATATTACTTCTCATATAATAAATCTCTAACATATCAATTATTCTTATCATACCCATCAACCAACTTTCATCTATCATCAAATCATAGGTTAATAATTAATCCAAATATCATCACTGTATATCTCATATTTATCTCGATTACTAAAAGTATATCTAACTCACCTCGTAGCACTTAGAGCTACTCGTGGATCACCTTCTTACCTTTCTACTATTCTCAGCAATTTCCACCGATTGCTGATCGTCAACACCTAACATAATATTTATATTAAAATTTCTAATTTATTTTTCAATTCTTCCATAATTTATACTCTTTAAAAATTTCCACATTGAATTCCAGGAAATTTCATGTATGTTAAATTTCAAAATAAAATTCACATTATTACCTTTTGTTTTTCCTAAAGCTTCCCTCGAATCTCTTTAAAATTCTCTCGTAAACCTTTTCAAAATTTTAATATTTCAACATTTCTTTGGGTCCCCAAGTGTTTAAAAAAAAAGAGTACTTTGAATTGAAGTCGAAGAAAACCAAACAGGATTTGGTAAGAATTACTAAAACAAAACAAAATTTAATTTCATATAAAACGGTCTGTCACCACCGTTTTACCAATTAGGTGCTTAGTGTTGCACCAATTTGAAATTGTGATTAGTGGCATTTCATGCAGCACCTAGACTTATAGGTGTTGTCCATGTGTTGCATACCCCCCTCCCCCTTCCCCTTTTCCTTCTTTTTATATTTTTTTTTTACTTCTGGACGTTCCGTCCTTTTTATTTCTCATTTTTATCTTCTTACTTCTAGATGTTCCGTCCTCTTTCTTTTTTAAAGAATTATTTTATTCAATTAATAATTCTTTCACGTATATATATTATTTTAATTCCATGTTATATTTATCAAATTACTTTTTTATCCATACTTTAAGAACACGGTTATTACAATTCTACCCACCGTATAAAAATTTCATCCTCGAAATTTCCTTACCTAACTCAAGAAACAATTGTGAATGATATTTCTTCGTAGTTGCCTTATACTCTCACATAATCTCTTCAACATATTTATTCCGTCACATAACTTGAATAAATGAAATTACTTTATTACACAAGACTTGTTCTTTTCTGTCTAGAATTCTAACTTGTACTTGTATAAAGATTAATTCTTTCTGAGGTTCTAAAGCTTGGCTCAAAATATTATAAGATTCATCATGTAAACACTTTCTTAAAAGTGAAACATGAAACACATTGTGTAAATGCTTCAACTTTGGAGGCAATTCCAGGCTATACACTACTAGCCCAACTTTCTCAACAACCTCATAGGGTCCCACATACCTCAAACTCAACTTTCCTTTATTTTTAAATCTCAATACACCTTTCCATGGAGATATTTTTAAATACACCCAACCACCTATTTGAAACTCAATAGGTCTTCTCCTATTATCAACATAGCTATTCGGTCTACTCTGTTCTACTTTATGGTTCTCTCTAACCAGTTTGATCCTCTCAGTTATTACTCAATAATTTATGAACCAAATACATTTCTCTCTCCCACTTCTTCCCAACATATAGGAGTTTTACTCCTCCTACCATACAATACCTCAAACGGTGCCATTCCACTACTAAATTGATGTTGATTATTATAAGCAAATTTAATCAAGGGCAAGTAAGCATCCCAACTTGATAAGTGCTTAAATATTCATATTTAAGCCCCTTAATTTACATTTGTTAAGCTCTTTGTTTACATATTTTATTCTGTTTTACTGCATTTTTTTGTTTTATGTGTTTTTCATAGGCTGGTGAAGAAAAGAAAGCATTTTGAAGCTTTAAAGGAAGAAAATTGAAGATCTGGAAAAAGCTAGTGGAATCGAGCGCAACATGGCCGCGATCGAGTGCACAAGCAATCGTGCACACATATAGAAGGCTCGAGTGCAGAAGCAAGCGATCGAGCGCACACGCACAGAGAGGTGGTAGAGCCAGTTTTGGAAAGATTTCTTCCAGACCTATTTTGAAAATTAGGGTTTCTAGGCACCCTTAGAACCTTATATATAGGCTTGTAAAACACAAAAAACATATCTTTCTTTTATCTTTTACTTTTGCTTGAAGTTGTAAGCTTTGGAGAGGAATTGACAACTTGTCTCCACAGTATTCTTCGGGTTTTATATTTTCTATTTAGTTTATGTTATGATGATGTTTATCATAGACAGCATGTGTAACTAACTTACCAATAGGGCTCGATTGAAGCCCTAATTATGCTTTTCCATATATATATATATATATATATATATATATATATATATATATATATTCATTGATTGCCTTTGCCAATAGCCATGTTATGATGCTTTATTGATTAATGCCTGTTTTATTGAATTCCTCATATGTGTGTGTCTGATCAACGTATGCGTGTGGTATGGATTAGCTAGTTAGATCAATTTGGATGACCGAGTTCTGGGTCTGACAATTGTAACAAAAGAAATCCATGCCGGATTCTTGGTTTAATCAACATGAGAAACCGAGAGTATATACCATACCCTAGGTCTCGTGTGGTTGTCGATTTCCACAGATCTTATGCACTTTTAAGGAACAACTCAGTATACACAATGCTGAATCCCTTAAGAAAGAAAAGAGTTAGAGTAGATACCATGCCTAACTCATTGCTTAGGGAAATCAATAGCTTAAGGAGTAGATACCATGCCCTTAGGTTGACAACCATTAGGTATTCATAGTAGGGCTAGAGCATTGGCACATTACTTATTGGGAAAGTATGATTAGTGGTGGATATCAAGCCCTATGTTCTCATCATTATCAATCTAGACTTAATATTTATTTCTATCAATTTTTACATTGTGAAACATATTTTAAAATCAGTTTAGATGAGAACATAAATTGATAGAATCAGTTTAGATGAGATGATCTCGCACTTGCACACTATGCTACTATTGACCTTGTGCACTTGCAAGTAAAACTGTATGATTATTTGCTTATTTATTTAGGTAGATAAATGCACAACAAGTTTTTGACGCCATTGCCGGGGATTGCACTAAATTTCTTTCTAGAATTATTTTCATTTAGTTTAGTAATTTTTATTTATTTATTATGTTTTGTTTTTGTTAATAATCTCAAATTTTAAGTTTATGTTTTTTTACCTTTCTTTTTGTTTCATCGAAAACCTATTCTATTTCTTTGTTTTCTGTTTCAGGCCTTGCAGCAGAACTTTCTATGCCACTTGCGATCGAGCGCACCCCTCTGTGCGATCGAGCGCACCCCTCTGTGCGATCGAGCGCGCTTGAGGCAGAGAGTTATCCGGGCAGCAGTGTTGAACTGCTGCACTAAAGCAATTGTTACCAATTCATGCACGGGCTTCGATCCAGACATCCAACGTTCTTTCCCCTCGATATCGAGCTTGAGCGGACCATCCAACAAAGGCTTAGAGACAACTTTGAAGAGATAGAAGGAGAAATTGAGGAAGAAGCACCGATGGTGGAACAGATCTAAAATCAGCAACCACCTGAGCGAAAACCGATGAAGCAATCCTTCATCCCATGGAACCTCGATCAACCATCATGCATTGCTTATCAACCAAAGACGGAAGGCAACTACTACATATCTTCGCAAATACTCAGTGCATCGACTCACTTTAGGGGTACACCTAATGAGGATCCACACTTGAACCTTCGAGAATTTTTTCGATCTCTGCAAGTTCCAGCATATCCGAGGCTTAGACTAAGAAGGAATAAGGTTAATTCTTTTCTCTTTTTCTTTAAAAGATAATGCTAAACTATGGTACAATTCATTGCCTGCAGTTTCTATCCACACTTGGGAGGAGTTGACCAGCAAATTCCAAAGGAAATTTTTCCCAGCCCAAAAGACGAGGCAAATGAGGAAGGAGATTCAGTCTTTCCAACAAAATAATAGAGACCTATTCTTTGAGGCATGGGGATATTTCAACGAGCTGCTATTCAAATTCCCACATCACAATCTACCTCAGGATGAACTGGTACAAGCTTTCTATGAAGGTTTAAATGATACTAATAAAAGTATTATGGATTTAGGTAGTGGAGGAGTGCTGATGGAGAAAAGCAGCGAAGAAGCCATGGAGCTATTTAAAACCTTAAGTGAACACACCCAGCAGTTCTCTCCTCGAGGTAGACATGTAACCAAGAGCAAAGGTATGTATGAGGTGAGCCTAAATGGAAGATCCTCTACTCAAATAGCTGCTGTGGAGAGGAAATTAGATCTACTTGTCAAAACTATGACTGCTCAGAATGCCTCACCTAATCCACCAGCTACACTACTCCAGGTATGTGCTATATGTTCTCAATTTGATCATAATACTGAGACATGTCCGTTGTATTCATCTGCAGACCCGGAGCAAGCAAAGAAACTCCAGCCAAACAACTTACAACCCTTAACCAGAATACCCTTAACCAGCAAGGGCAGCAAAGAAACTCCCAGCCAGCTACTCACTCAGCTCCCGAAACAAAGAAAAGTGACCTCAAAAGTCTTGTGAGACAATTGGCAACTCAGCAGCAACAATTAATGACTTCACAAGATTAGTTCATGACAGATGAAAGGCAATTCCCTACTGAACTAAGACAAACCACAACAAAACATGAAAAAGCCATCCAAAGGCTAGAGGTACAAATGGGACAATTGGCTAAAGAGCTAAGTGGTAGAAAGCAAGGTGAGCTTTTGGCTCAAACACTACCGAACCCTGGGGGGCATCAACAACTGAAAGTTGTCACGACCCTTAGAAATGGTAAGGTCATAGGAACCAATGAGTCTGCAAAAACATCTTTAGAGAAACCATCGACATCAAAGGTAAGTGAGACGGAGAAAGTGAATACACCACCCTTCCCGCAAAGGTTAGTAAAACAAAAGAAAGAAAATAATCTACTTGATATTTTTGAAACCTTGCGGAAAGTAGAAATAAACATTCCCTTATTAGAAGTAATTCAAAAAATACCTGCTTATGCCAAATTTCTAAAAGATTGTTGCACTCATAAGAGAAAGTTTCATGAGCATGAGACAATAGCCTTAACTGAAGAGGTAAGTGTTGTGCTATTAAGAAAACTACCACCAAAACTGAAAGATCCGGGTAGTTTTACTATTCCTTGTATGATAGGTGATCATTTGTTTGACCAAGCATTATTAGATTTGGGAGCGGGTGTAAATTTGCTACCATACACAGTATTCGAAACCCTAGGTTTGGGGGAGCTACAACCGACTTCCATCACCTTGCAGTTGGCAGATAGAAGTATCAAAAGACCTAGGGGTATTCTTGAAGATGTCCTGGTAAAGGTAGGTGAGTTCATTTTACCTGTCGATTTCACTGTGCTAGATATGGAGGAATGCCCTATGCCATTACCCCTGCCCATCATATTAGGAAGACCCTTAATGAGAACTGCTGATATGAAGATTTGTGTGAAAAAAATGTATAGTAAGTATGAAGATCAATGGTGAGAAAATATAATTTAAAACATTTGATGCATTGAAACTACCTCAAGATGATATTT
This sequence comes from Bretschneidera sinensis, assembly GCA_023935145.1. NCBI lineage: Eukaryota > Viridiplantae > Streptophyta > Magnoliopsida > Brassicales > Akaniaceae > Bretschneidera > Bretschneidera sinensis. The sequence goes on along the minus strand of CM043697.1, from coordinate 59,530,013 downwards.
AATGCTTCAATGTATGTATAGTGCAAATTTTGGTTGAGTAAGCTTTTTAGGTCCAGTACATTGATCCATTGGAGACTACTATTACCCATAGCTTTATACAAGTGGAAATTGACCAAGAACCTGAAGATGTTACTGATGACATCATTAAAACTATGCACCTCCTTGAGGCTTCGCCAAAACACCCAAGTAAGTATGCTCATTCATTTGAATCTCTCATACCTATTAATACTACTTTTCTTCCTTCTATTGTTCGGGCACTAACATTGGAATTAAAGCAGCTGCTAGAGCATTTAACTTATGCCTATTTGGGAGAGAAGAAGACATTACCTGTGATTGTGGCTGCTAATTTGAGTATTGGAGAAGAAGAGAAATTATTAAAAGTTTTTAGGGAGCATAAATATGCCATTGGATGAACCATTGCTGACATTAAAGGGATAAGTCCAGCCCAGTGCATGAATAATATCTACCTTGAGGGTGAAGCAAGGCCCACTCGAGATGCTTAAAGAAGACTTAACCTGTACATGAAAGAGGTAGTAAAGGCCGAGGTATTAAAACTATTAGATGTTGGCATTATCTATCCCATCTCCGACAGTAAATAGGTGAGTCCGGTCTAGGTTGTTCCCAAAAAGAATGGGATCACAGTAGTGAAGAATGAAAATAAGGAGCTCATACCTACAAGAAAAACAACTGGTTAGAGGGTATGTATTGATTACCGAAGATTAAACAAAGTGACCAGAAAAGATCATTTTTCCCTTGCCATTTATTGATCAGATGTTAGAGAGATTAGCTTGCTATAGCTATTATTGCTTCTTGGATGGGTACAGTGGGTACAATCAAATTACCATAGCACCAGAGGATCAAGAAAAGACTACATTCACATGTCCTTTTGGTACATTTGCTTATCGAAGGATGTCATTCGGTTTATGCAACGCACCAGCCACCTTTCAAAGATGTATGATGAGCATATTTTTTGATATGGTGGAGAAATACATTGAGGTATTCATGGATGATTTCAATGTTTTTTGATCCAATTTTGATGAATTCCTAACTCATCTAGAGAATGTCCTAAAGAGATGTGACGAGAGCAACTTAGTGCTAAATTGGGAGAAATGTCACTTTATGGTTCAATAAGGCATTGTGTTGGGTCATTCCATCTCCAACAAAGGTATTGAGGTAGGCAAGGCTAAAATAGACATCATTTCAAAGCTGCCTCCTCCTCTCACAGTCAAGGGTGTTAGAAGTTTCCTTGGACATGCCGGTTTCTATAGACAATTCATCAAGGATTTCTCTAAGATCTCGAGACCTCTTTGTGCATTGTTAGCTAAAGATACCAAGTTTGAGTGGACTGATAACTGTATGAAAGCTTTCAACACATTGAAAGCTATTCTCACCTCTACCCCAATAATGATGGCACCAGATTTGAATCTTCCATTCGAATTGATGTGCGATGCAAGTGACTTCGCTTTGAGAGCTGTTTTAGGTTAAAGAATCAATAAGGTACCTTATGTTATTTACTATGCTTCTAGAACTTTAAATGATGCTCAGCTTAACTATTCTACTACTGAAAAAGAATTGTTAGCTGTTGTTTTTACTTTAGAGAAGTTTAGATTATATCTTATTGGCTCTAAGGTTATTGTATTCACTGATCATACTGCTTTGAGATATTTTTTTTCTAAGAAAGATGTAAAACCTAGGTTTATCAGATGGGTACTTCTATTGTAAGAATTTGATTTGGAGATCAAAGACAAGAAAGGCAGTGAGAATGTGGTTGCAGATCATTTATTAAGGCTACTCTATGAGAATGACAACAATGAGCTGCCTTTAAATGAGAACTTCCCTGATGAACAATTGTTCGCACTAGAGGTAAAACTTTCGTGGTATGCTGATATTGTCAATTATCTAACTGCTAAGGTTTTTCCCCCAGGTATTACCACGCAAGGAAAGAAGCGGCTGATATCTATGTCTAGACACTACCATTGGGATGACCCGTACCTTTTCAGATTCGGCCCCGATCAAATCATCAGACAATGTGTCTCAAAAAAGGAACACTTGAGCTTATTACAACACTGTCATCAGTTTGCTTGTCGAGGACATTTTGGAGCCAAGAGAATAGCTCTTAAGGTACTAAAATCACGTTTTTATTGGTCTAATCTGTTTAAAGATGCCTTCTCCTTTTCCAACTCATGTGATAGATACCAGGGGACAGGTAATATCTCTTCCTGAAATCAGATGCCCCTACTAAATATTCATGTAGTAGAACTTTTTGATGTATGGGGCATTGATTTCATGGGTCCATTTCCTAACTCCCTTAGTTATTTATATATTCTTGTGTGTGTAGATTATATGTCCAAATGGTTCAAGGCTGTCCCCTCAAAGACTAATGATCACAAAGTGGTTGTGAAGTTTTTACAGGCTAACATCTTTACCCGGTTTGGAACTCTAAGAGCAATCATCAGTGATGATGGCAGCCATTTTCATCATCACTCTTTTGCCGCACTACTTAGAAAATATGGGATCACCTATAAATTTGGAATTCCATATCATCCTCAAACCAGTGGCCAAGTGGAGATAAGTAACCGAGAGATCAAAGGCATCCTAGAGAGGACTGTGAATCCTAATCGGAAGGATTGATCTTTATGCCTAAATGATGCTCTATGGGCATATAGGACAGCTTACAAAACTCCAATTGGGATGTCCCCATACCGCTTAGTCTTTGGTAAAGCATGCCATTTGCCAATGGAGCTAGAACATCTAGCATATTGGGCCATTAAGCAGTTCAATTTTGATATGAAACAAGCGGGGTGAGAAAAGGAAGCTGCACTTAAATGAGCTAGAAGAATTAAGGTATGATGCATATGAGAATGCCAAGCTTTACAAAGAAAGGACAAAAGCCCATCATGAAAAACACCTAGTGAGGAAAGAGTTTCATGTGGGACAAAGGGTGTTGCTCTACGACTCAAGATTAAGACTGTTTCCAAGCAAACTCAAGTCCAGATGGTATGGTCCTTATGTGGTCACCAAGGTTTTTTTATAATGGTGCTTTGGAGGTCCATAGTCCCAACAGAAATCAAACATTCATTGTAAATGGACACAGAGTCAAACCATACCTTGATATCAACTTGCCTCCTAGAGATGAAGACTTGACACTACAATTTGTCCAGTATGCAGCTGAACCAAGAGCACTTGAGCCACATGAGGTGGGCTTTAAGTGCCCCCTTCAAAGAGAGTAGCACTGCTATAGAAAGCGCTTGAACAATTCAGACTTTGATAAACATATAGCTCAAGCATCTCTAATAAGGTTAGTGGCACTGAGGCCACTACAGTACGGCATGGTTGTATCGTTACTAGTTTTTCTCATTATTTGTTTCAGTCCTTTTACATTTTATTATTTTTATCAGCACATTCTGCCTTGCACTTGAGCACATTACATAGTGTGCTCGAGCGCACTCTCATTTTGCATTCTATAGTGCACGAACATACCACACCACACACTTGTGCACAAGTGCGATCGAGCGCACATTACAATGCGCTCGAGCGCACTCGGGGCAGAGAGGTCACGTGATGGTTTTAAACGTTTCCCCCCCCCCTATTCTCCCTCGCCTACACTCAATCACAATTCTCTACCTCTGTCACCCTCTCCATTGCACACACCAATCCCCAGCAAGCTCGACACTCTCATTGTTTAACCATTACATTCTACATTAACCAAACCCTTCCCCCTTCCATATCTCATTCCCCTCATCTCTTCCTTATTCCCCAACACGCACCCATTCATTTTCACAAGTACACACGGTATATCCGTACCCATTTTTGTTTCTAATTAAGTTACACACAATCACACATAGCTTTTTGATATACACTTTACTAATTTGATGTCTTTACTATGTGTGTGGTTGTAATTTGTGTTTACAGGAGGTTGGGGTTGCGTTTGGGTACTTTCTACAGCTTTATGTATTTGTCGCACACAACTTGTTCAAAAACTTGCCTGAACCACTATGCTCAAGGGTACATCCCCTGTGATCGAGCGCAAGTCCTCCAGTGCGATCGAGCGCACATAACTTGTGATCGAGCGCATTTACACCAGAAGTTACACCACAATGTCTAAACAAGTAGCTTACAGTTCTCGAGCCTCCAACAGTCGCTCCCATTCCACCCGGCCTAGTTTCGAGCAACGCGAAATCCTGTTCGAGACTACTTTCAATATAGATGGGGATTTCAAGAGCTTGGACGCTATAAGATGGCAGTCCAAGAATTCAAGGCCCAGGGTCTCAAGCGGCTATTCAAGCCGGTCTGTTCGACGGCCTAAACTAGATTTGTGGTCAGTTTCTACGAGAACCTGACCTATGACTGCACTCGCCCAGAGATCCTATCCTCCTCAGTCCAGGGCAAATTCATAGAGCTGACCACTGTTGATATCGCCATTGCCTTCTACTGCTGTGATAAGTCTCCTCCGGAAGACAACCATATGGAGGAGCAGCCAGACCCATTCCCTCTACCCACATCATCGAGGATATGTGTGCGGACTGGCACAACAATGCGGGGAGCCGGTCAAAGTTGCCTCTCCGCCTATAGCTAATGGACTCCATCCTCCAGTGCAATGTGTGCCCCTTGGGGCACAAGACTCAGAGGAGGGACTAGTTCATCCAGGCCCTATATGCTTTTCATTGGGGACACTGGTACTTCATACCATCCGTTATATGGAGCCAGATACACAAGTTTTGGGACCACGTGCACGACCGTTAGATCACCACAGTGAATACATGGGGCCTCCCCTTCCCATTCCTACTCAGCCACATTTTTAAGAAGAATGGGGTCAAAGGTTCCTCAGTTGATAGACCAATCAGCGACCACCCGTTCTTCGAGAGGGCCCAGTGGAGCCTTAGCCAGTCCCATATGCCCCGAGGACCCCAGGTGCATGTCCTAGCTACTGAACCTATGGCAGATGATCCGATGGACACCGAGCACCCGGCAGTGAGCCCTACATGGGAGGAGGACCAGCCAGATATGGGGTCCACAAAGTACCAGCACCTTCTAGAGGAGTTGTCTTCCTTCTACTGTGAGCTATCAAACATCCATCGGGAGGACCGAGAGGCGACCCGACTGATCCATCAGCACGTAGATGGTTTGGAGGCACAGTTTACACGACAGGAGGCGATGCTACAAGCCATCCTCGATTGACTACCTCTCGCACCCGGTACCCCATCGACTGCACCACCTGGAGACCAGCAGTGAGAGGGTACCCCGTTTGGCTGAAGACATAAAACTTAGCGCTCATGGGAGGCACCCCACAGTATATCCTTTTTATTTTTAGTATTGTCATTTATACTTAGTATTTACTTTTATATCACTGTTTTTTTTTATTAGTATTCCTTGTTTTCCAGTTTTATGTTTGTTTTTCTTTTTCATAGACAGAGTGAGTGCATCCAGTTCAAGTTTGGGGGCATGCCACGCGCAATGTCAGCCATTTTGTTCTCTATCTCCCAGGTCAGATCTTTCCATGTCACTTACACATTAAGGACAATGTGTACATTAAGTTTGGGGGTATTGGGGACACATTCACACACTATGTCCCAGTTTTTAATTTATTTTATTTTATTTTTTTTATAAATGCATATTCATATTACGTTGAAAATTTTGGTTGATTTAAAACAAATATTATGATAAAACTTCATCAGTAAGCTTAAAATCTAAAACACATAGTCTAATGATAAAGTTTTAAAACCCTTAATTACCTACCTCAAGGCATTTAGGAATTCACAAAGTTGATCTAAATCTAACATGAGCACATTAGCACATAATGGTGTGAGGTATGATATATAATCTCTATGTATATGTTTCCATGACCTAGCTGTAATCGAATAACTCATTAGAATAACACTTTGGCATAAAAAAGAAGAAGAATGTCATTATGCAAAAAGAGAAATTAAAATGTTCCTAATGATCATTAAATAAAAGTTTCCACTGAGTAACTGGACCTCTTGCCTCAGTAAGCAGTGAGTGTTCACGTCAAAAGATGGGAATGATGAATATAATAATCATTAAATAAAAGTTTTCACTGAGTAACTGGATCTCTTGCCTCAGTAAGCAGTGAGTGTTCACGTCAAAAGGTGGGGATTTTGCAAGGAAGCATTAAGACCAGTTAGTTTTGAAGCTTTTTTGACTCGAGTTAGTAAGTCCTTAGGGGTGTCTTTACACCTAATGCCCTAAAACCATATGGTTTGGGAGTCATTGGCTAAACACTCGCTACATGGGTCAATTAGAAAGCTTAATGAAACTCAACTTGGCAAAAAGTTCATGATAAAAGAAAAAGAAAAGAAATAAAACCATGCCACTAGTGTTCATTCTGATAGGAAAATTGATAAATGTTAAGACACTGAAACACTATACAGTAGAGATATTTGGAAGCTTCATCTTTTGTGCTAATTCACCACACACTAAGTCAAACTTGTGATGCCTTAAACTAACCTTGTGTAAGTAATTGGAATTTAAAACTCTTATTCATTGTGAAGATGTGTTTATATTTTAAGCCTACTCATGAACAAATATCATGGTTTTGTGTGCAACCCAAAATTTTAACATAATATGAATGATGAGTTTATCTTTAATTTTATTTTTCAGTTAGTTTTTGGTTTTGTATTGCTAAGGAACTAGTAATATGTAAGTTTAGGGGTGTGATAAGTGCTTAAATATTCATATTTAAGCCCTTAATTTACATTGTTAAGCTCTTTGTTTACATATTTTATTATGTTATACTTCATTTTTTGTGTTTTATGTGTTTTTATAGGCTGGTGAAGAAAAGAAAGCATTTTGAAGCTTTAAAGGAAGATAACTGAAGATCTGGAAAAAGCTAGTGCGATCGAGCGCAACATGGCCGCGATCGAGCACACAAGCAATCGTGCGCACACATAGAAGGCTCAAATGTACCCATGAACTCGAGTGCAGAATCAAGCGATCGAGTGCACATGCACAGAGAGGCGGTAGAGCCAATTTTGGAAAGATTTCTTCCGAACCTATTTTGAAAATTAGGGTTTCGAGGCATCCTTGGAACCCTATATATAGGCTTGTAAAACATAGAAAACAAATCTTTCTTTTATCTTTTACTTTTGCTTGAAGTTGTAAGCTTTGGAGAGGAATTGACGACTCGTCTCCACAGTATTCTTCGAGTTTTATATTTTCTATTCAGTTTATGTTATGATGATGTTTATCATAGACAACATGTGTAATTAACTTACGAATAGGGCTCGATTACAGCCCTACTTATGCTTTTCTATATATATATATATATATATATATTCATTGATTGCTTTTGCCAATAGCCATGTTATGATGCTTTATTGATTAATGCATGTTTTATTGAATTCCTCATATGTGTGTGTCTGATCAATGTATGCGTGTGGTATGGATTAATTAGTTAGATCAATTTGGACGACCGAGTCATGGGTCCGACAATAGTAATAAAAGAAATCCACGCTGGATTCTTGGGTTAATTAACATGAAAAACCAGGAGTATATACTATAGCCTAGGTCTCATGTGGTTATCGATTTCCATAAATCTTATGCTCTTTTAAGGAACAACTCAGTATACACCATGCTGAATCCCTTAAGAAAGAAAAGAGTTAGAGTAGATACCATGCCTAACTCATTACTTAGGGAAATCAATAGCTTAAGGAGTAGATACCATGCCCTTAGGTTGACAACCATTAGGTATTCATAGTAGAGCTAGAGCATTGGTACATTACTTATTGGGAAAGTATGATTAGTGGTGGATATCAAGCCCTATGTTCTTATCATTATCAATCTAGACTTAATATTTATTTCTATCAATTTTTACATTGTGAAACAAATTTTAAAACGAAATTCACCAATCCATGTGGAGATGATCTCACACTTGCACACTATGCTACTATTGACCTTGTGCACTTGCAAGTAAAACTGTATGATTATTTGCTTATTTATTTAGGTAGATAAATGCACAACACAACTCATTGAGAAACTTATCACATTTGTTCTCAACATATCGTCTAGTACTCTAATAATCTGTTTTTTGCTCATCTGTTTGAGGATGAAAAGTTGTACTAAACTGTAACTATATGCCCATGGCTTTTTAAAGGCCTCTCAGAATCTAGATATAAATCTAGAATTTCCATCTGATACTATGCTCAAAGGTACTCCTGCAATCTTACTATCTTATATACAGTTCAGCTAACTTTTTAGGACTCCAATTAGTTTTTAATTGGAAGAAATTGAGATGATTTATAAAGTCTATCTACTATCACTTACACTGTATTTGTGATCTCTCTGGGTATGGAAAAATCAAGAAACAAAATCCATACTCACATTTTTCTATAGTCATTCAAGCACAGAAAGAGGCTGTAGTAAGCCTCTCGGATGTTTTATTCTCTAACTTCACTTACTGACAAACCAAACATCTAAAAATATATTCAGCTATATCCCTCATCAATCCTAACCACCAGTAATTCTGTCTCAATCCTCTATACATCTTATTTTTACTCGGATGCATCGAATATACATCATCATGTGCCTCTCTCAATATCTTCTTTCTCAACTTCGCATCATTGGGAACATATATTCAATGTTCTAATACTAGAACACATCATTTCAAATTTTTAACTCATATTGCTTTCTACTAAGCACTTCCTGCTTAATCTTTTATATCGTGCATAATTTCCTATTTTAATCACATCTTAACTTTTAACTTTAATCTAATTTTATTATTTTTTGTTGGTTTTAGGCTTCATTGTTGTCATTTAATTTATTTTAGGTTTAGAAGAAAGGAAAAATCCAAATTTTAGTTTCCTATCATCAAGGGACTCTTTCTCTTGTTTAAAAAAAAAGAATTTTAATTGAAGACTTTAGAGCCTATAAAAAAGAAATTTTAATTGAAGACTCTAGAGCTTATAAAAAAGAAAATTTTAATTGAAGACTTTGGAGCCTACATAAAGGTAAGGGAGAAACCCTAATTAGAGGAGACAGCCTGCAGCCCTAGAGAGATAGCCGTCAGCCCTCTCATCCTCATCTGGCAGCAGCAGCCTACAACCACCAGTCCTCCTCATCTGGTAGAAGCAGTTGTCCTAATTCGGCACCAGTAATTGCCACCTCTAGTAACTGCTTCCTTATAACCAGCACCTACCTCGCCTCTTGCTCGGTATCCAGTGCTGATCGTACAGCAATAGCAACAGCTGAACACACACTGGTTTGCGGAATTATGGTGAATTCATTACTGTTAAATTTAATTTTCAGCATGAACTAAACTTTCTTTATTATAGGAAAACGATGTAATTTAATTTCAAACTACGCTTGCTTTTCTATGCTGATTTGTAGTAATTTATCTTCTATGTTTGACTGATTTATTTTGAACGTATTACTTCTAATTGACTGACCATTAATTAGATGATCTTGATCTTGTGATTTGCTATTGAAAGAAGGAATTATAGGATATAACTTGGATATATTAGCATAAATAAATATATGAATCAAAAGACTTATATGAACTTGTGTAGTCTAAAAAAAAATCGATGTTCTTAATGCTTTCTTGTTTTATTAATTTGCATTCTCTTGTGTAGAATGATGAACAAGAATATTTCTAATTGACTATCAGAGACTTTTGGATAAGTTAGAGATTTCACTAACAAACAAAGATGATTAATTTTAATTAGTTAGATGAGTTAAGCATAGTGAGGAATTAAGTGAAATCGGTTTCCTATAAGTTCTTTCTCTTATTAATTTGATATTTGAAAAACTGCTTTCTTTTCCTTTGATTATTTTCTTTAAATTGATTTTATTTCATATTGCAATTACAAACAACAAAAAATGATTTTTCTAAATAAAATCGAATTAGTATAATTTTGGTACTTGTCAGAAGTAAGTTACCAATCCGTGAGGACAATACTTTTCTTATCACTTTACTATAAAACTACGATACTGTGCACTTGTAGTTTTGCACCGATCAAGTTTTTGGCGCCGTTGTCGAGGATAGATTTCTTCTTATTTTT